>CM049390.1:4286545-4886545 GCA_026937815.1 Etheostoma perlongum | reverse complement strand
TCCTCAGTGAGAGATGTGCCAGTGGAATGTTATGAGGACGCCGTGCCCATATATTCACAAATAATAGGATATAAAATCCGGGAAGAGGCATGTTGTTTACTCGAGAGCCAAGTCTTGCGTATAGCCTATGCACTTCTGTGGAAAAGCTTCGTCAGGCTCACGCAACATTACGGTAACCGACTTCTGGACTATCATTGCTTCTGTTCCCTGTAATCATGCACACTGGCTGTTTCGCATTACCCTCGGGCAGGAACACTACCTCCTTGTTAGGCTTATTGAGACATATCAAAAGAAGGATTTTTTTCTGTGCTGTTTTTATTAGACCAACATTCTTATCAGAGCAGAAGTTCAGTTAAACTTGGCCTTTTCTGTATTAAGTGTAATAACTCTACTTAATAATGTGTCCTTCACACTCCATTGCATAGGAATTTATCAATTTCTTTTATTTTCTTTTTATGGGGATTGTAATGCTCTTATTTTGAAGCCCATTTCGACCATAGAAATCCGCTCACATAATTCTGGTTAACTGTCTGGCTTGTTACAGCTGTCTGCTTCCCCCCTTACTGGAACTCACTGCGTTTCTCATCTGCTTAACAAATCCCATACAAAATGACTCACCAGATAAACAAACTTCCAATAGACTGCCGGGATATCCGACGGAAAGTCGGGAAAAACGGGGATATGGGGACGTGCGTAATTTACGCACACAAGCAGGCAGCCCGTTTGTGGAGTCTAAAGACATAAAGTAATACTGATGTGACACAGGTTCTCATACGGGTGATGATTGTGACATGCAGTTTACACATACATGTAGATTCTAGATAGTTCTACATTTAAAATATTTTAGGAGGACTTGATCCATAATTGGAGGGGTTATTGCCAAAGGCTGAGTAGCTTGAAGTCATATCTTTCTTTAGATCGGAAACATAGTATCCTGCATCACAGTATGGCCTTAGACATACCCACAACTACGGGCAAATTCTTCATTTTGCTTTAAATTATTTATTTATTTTTGTTGACGTCGAGGTTAATTTCATCATTTAAATAATTCAATTGTTGTCACTTATCAGATTTCCGGGAAAAAAAACCTTCTGGAACAGTTCCTCTTCTGGACAATAGAAGACGGTCTATGACACCATATGACCCATTACATCATGTATCTATCCAGTCAAAAGTAATATGTATATTTACCCTCCTGCCAGTCCATGTGTAACATTCCCCCAGTGCAGTGTTTTGTCTCATGGTTATTGTAGTTAAGTGAGAAGCACTGGACACCTTGGGCTTTCCCACATGATTCACAGCATGTATCACTGTTCCACTCCAGGGGTTACATACACAGTGTTTTGCCTATGTGGATTGAATCATTACTATACACTTGTAATGTAGAAATTGTGTGAATTTGATAATGGTGGGTGGTGGTGTGTGTTTCTGCGATTGCAGCGGAATGAGGCAGGGCTCATGAAAAGAAACTAAGATGCTTATGGGATTAAGTTGCTTACATTGACCCATACCAGTATGCTCCTCTACAAGTAGTTGCCACCGCACTTTTCCTGGAAATATTTCTTTAGATGTGATCATGCATCCCTTCTTACATCACTCTCATTCCTTCTCTTTCCAGAAGTACAGGGTTGACATGCCCGGCTCCAACAGTGCCTTCATCCCCACCATCAATGCAATCACGACCAGCCAAGACCTACAGTGGATGGTGCAGCCCACCGTCATCACCTCCATGTCCAACCCTTACTCACGTTCCCATCCGTATGGCCATCACCTGCCCAACGGTTCTGGCATGTTGGGGCACAACACGCTGGCTCGGCCCGGGGTCATCCGCTCCATCGGGGACGCAAGGGGCCGACGCAAGAGAGATGAACAGGTGAGGGAAATAGAATGACAATGTGTGGGTAACAGAGGGACTGCAAAAAGGCTACTGGGGGATGTTTCAATAGATATACTTTGTTTTTTATAAAGCTGGATTTTGCTTCCTTCAGAAAGGTCTTTTACAAAGCAATTTTAATGTGTGTTCATTCTGGGAAAAAAGCAAAACACCTTAATATGGTCATTAGAAATTATTAAATTAACATGTTTGAAAAAGAAAATAAGTTTATTTTCTTAGGCCAGTAAATTATACATGGTTGCATTATTATTCTCCTCACACCAAGCCAGTAGTACTTAGAACTTGTTTATACTCTTGTTCTTTACTTCATATTGATTGTGTTTGTGTGTTCGTGTGTGTGTGCCTGTCAAACAGCATCATTTTACCTGCCATGTTTCTTCTTTACCTGCTCTTAGCTCACCCCGGAGGAAGAGGAGAAAAGGAGGGTGAGGCGTGAGAGAAATAAGTTAGCCGCCGCCAAATGCCGCAATCGCAGACGAGAGCTCACCGACATGCTGCAAGGGGTGAGTAGAAACCCGAAAACTGGAGCCACCAGATCAGAATCTGTTAATGGGTTTCATTTTATTCACACAAAGCAACCTCAAATTAGTGTTGGAGCATCTTGTTCCTCTCATGTGGCCACCACCTCTACCTAATAAACAACCATGCTTAGTATTTGGGGGACAAATTTGCCATGCTTATAGGTGATGCAAAAATAATAAAATGGCAAAAAAAAGCATTACAAAAATGATTTTCACACAGAGAATACATGCACGGGGAAAAATAAGTCACACTTGTTCAGAAGTCTGGCAGGAGTCCAGATTTTTGATGAGTGATTGAACTCCACACCTAAATTTACAACCTGGTATTACTGGTTTGACTCTCGCTGTGTCTCTGAGTGCAAGGTCTGAGTGAAGAGATGACAGGCGATGAAAAGCTTTTTGTCTCGGGCAGCTGTAGACAGAGGTAGGGCTGTCTCACAGCCCTGCCTGGCAGACAGCTACAGCATCTAAATGGACTAATTAGCTGAATTACAGTGAGTTTGAGCTTGTCAGCCCTTAAAAAAAAACCCAGGAATGGAATTTGCTGTAGGCAGCTGTCTCCATGAATGAAGGACATTTTGTAAAAGGGGCCAATTGCTTGTCTCACAAATCCACATAGAGACATGCTGCGTTCACACACGCATATGCAGACACACACACCATAGCCATTGCTTCTGGGGAAAAAAATTAAAAACACCCTTTCCGTCTTTACACTGCTGTTTTTAAAAATTCCAAATAAGGAAGTGTCGATTTCCAGAGAAAAGAATCGGCGTTTGCAGTCTTTGATAAACTGATATCATTTATTTAAGTGTCTCGCTGGCCACCTCCCCTGGCTCCTTGTGTACAACTTCCTCATACCTTTTACCCATGAGTCAAAGTTCTCAGACAGCATATCAGCTTATCTTTCTGCCTGAACTGCTGGGTGGCTTTTATGGAGTCTTTGTCTTTTATGTGACACATTAAGACACACTTTTGATGGAGATCTCATATCTCCAAGACACAAACAATGCACATCACTATTGGAAAGTCAAATTCAAGCAGAATGCCTTGAGATTACAAGTTGTAAATCTAAATGGCTTATGACAAATTTTTGCTTGTGCTACTTGCTGTGGTGAGTAAAACTGTAGCAAACTAACAGTGCCCTCCATTGGCACTTTGGAGGAATATCATACAGTCTGGCTACCTGATTGTTGCAGAAACTTGAAATTATGCCATCACGTCACATTTTTTGCTGCAATGTTCTCGATTTCTTGGCATTTTGTCAGTGAATATTCATGAAAATGCTGTTGTAGTATTTGTTTTATCAAGTTCAAACTATCCTGCTTAGGTCTTAAGGGTTATGATGCTCATGAATTATAACGTTGCTGGTTCACGTCTGACTGCTGCATGTTGTTGCCCATCTCTCTGTCCCCTCATCTTTCTATTAAAAAAAAGTATTAAAAACAAATCTGCTCGTACTTTAGCTTAAGTGCTCAACCATGTGTCCTGTTTCTCTTACCAGGAGACTGAAAAGCTGGAGGAGGAGAAAGCAGATTTGCAGAAGGAGATCGAGAGCCTGCAAAAGGAGAAAGACAAGCTGGAATTCATGCTGGTTGCTCACAATCCTGTGTGCAAGCTCCCCATCGACGAGCGCCACCAGTCATCAGGGCACCAGCAGCACCAGCAGCAGCAGCAGCAGCAGTGCGCCCCTCTCTCCCTGACCATGCGCTCCAACATGGGGACCCGGGCTCAGATGAACCACGTGGTAGTGAAGCAAGAGCCGGAGGACAACGAGGATGTGGGCAAGCCCCAGCGCTCCGTCATCAAGCCCATCTGCCTGGGTGGCGGCGTTGTCAGTGGAGGGATGTACTGCACAGATGGAGACAGCCTGAACACACCGGTGTTGGGGGCATCCACCCCAGCTGCCACACCCAACGCGCCAAGCCTCATATTCACCTACCCAAGCATGCTGGAGCCCGAGAGCCCCTCGCCCTCATCCGAGTCCTGTTCCAAGGCCCACCGGCGCAGCAGCAGCAGCGGGGACCAGTCCTCAGACTCCCTCAACTCGCCCACCCTCTTGGCCCTCTGAGTGAGGGATCTGCTCGGCGCAGCTAAAGAACAAACACTGTGGCTGACGGCAAGCATGAGGATCAACTGCGCGGCCCCTATCCAGTGTCTTTGAAAGATCCCAAGAGCACATTCAAAAGTCCAGACCAAGCTGACCATGTGAGCCGTTTCCCCCTCCGCAGGGAGACCCAAAAGGGCTACGCAGCATTTTTCTTCTTGTTCTGCTTCAGTGTAAAAAATAATTATCTGTAAGAGTGTGTGTGCACCAATCCTAAAAAGTGTCATCCCTTCACCATTTCAACTCCTGGTTCAACTCCCGAGTGTCAACTTGTTTACTGGGAAGACAATTCTGAAGAAAAACATGTCAAAATCTGGCAGTTGTGAGTTGATGAGACTACAACTAGAGAGCGTGTTCTTAATATATATTTTTGAAAATATTTTAAAAGCCATGTGGCCGACACTTGCACTCCGCTAAGACCAATCAATAAATCACTAAACGAGGTCAGCTTTCTACTGGATTTTCTGAGGAGAGAAAGAGACTATGAGCAAAGACTTTCTCACATCTCTTTTTCCATTTAGATTTGTCCTTTTCTAACTTGGACCTTGATTCAGGAATCGCTAATAAGAGTGTGTACACATTTCTGATGCTATTTCCATCTCTTTAATTGCATTCATGGCCTGTGCTGATTCGATTTTACAGCCTTTTTTGAGACATTGTCCTCTCCTTATACTGCCTGTAGAAAAGCAAAATGGTCATCCACATGGTGACCAAAGCACTGCTCAGTGTTGCAAAGGATACGAGCCAACTTTCAGTCAATGACTAGTTCGTCAATACTCTATACCTTCTATTTTGCCATAGTGGCTTGACTTTACAGTAGTATTGGTGTGCTTTTCCTCAGTGATTCTGTACCTGAACTTACAACCTGTTTATGACAAAGTGTATGTGATTTACATTGATGTCAGGGATATCTCTCTTGTAGTAGAACCCCATTGTGAAGAGCGTTGCACGACTGCAGGCTGTTGTATAGTCTAGTGATGCAGAGGTGGTAGAATATGTGGAGGGATGATAAACTTCATCGCTTTTTTATTGTGTCACATCAATAAAGGTTTTATGTTTTTGCTCAAGCGACATTTGAACAAACCCCCCTCCACTGGATTCTGACCTTTCTGCATTTCTTACATTCTCTAAATAAAGGTCTTACCTTTTTTCAACACTGCAGGTCAGGTTTCAAAAAGCCAAAAAAGGTTTGTTTGACACATGCAATCCTGTAATTTGCCCGTATTTGTCTAAAAGGAGGGATTTTGCTCAAATTTGAAAAAAGCCACTGTGGTCTAGACTGTCGCCAGCTGCCAATGATGTCAACCCTGTTTATACTGTGTTTGTAAATCTGTCACTTTTAGTAAAGAAATTATGTTTAAATTCAAGTCAGATGTGCTGATTTACGGGTGTATAAACATATGCCATCATCGAGGTACTCTGTAGAAACTTAGTCGAAGCCGTGCTGGCTTTAAACAAGGGCCAGACACAGCTCACTTTTTGACAATAAGGAAGGGATAAGAAGATTCTTTTTTTACAGCTGGCCTGAGATGAAAGAGGGGACACCTTGAGAAGATGTAATATTTCTAAAGTTCTATGAAGCACTTCTTTTTAATTATTTTTACATGTGTGGATCTTAAAGGGATAAGGGTTTTCAATACTGTGCACTGAGAAGGACAACAGTGATATTTGGGACTTTTTTGTTTACTTCAAACATTCCTAATGAAAATATTGTCAGGGGTCAAAGGGGATGCCATCATTGCTCTAACCCTTTTTGTTATCAGGGGAATAAAAGTTGTGGTTGGAAGACTTTTGATGTGCTGGATGCAGAAAACAGACTTTGCAATTCAATACAAGCTGCTGCTACTTTGGAAAGAACATGTCGGCTCTTTATCTTTTAATGATGTTGGGTTTAACATCACTGGCTGTGATAACGTGTGGATGCAACAGGGCATCTTTAATCCTGTCTGACAACAGAAAGAGGTGAAATGATAACCAAAAACATTACTGTGGGCGAGTCTGATATGTCTGTATGTGGAAATATTCTGAAGCCCCTCGACACACATAGGAAAGCCATTGACTGTAGATCTTCTGCTGTACATGTCCTCTACTGTCTGTCGCCTGTTTTCAACTATTACTTCTTTTCCAAATGCTTTAACTGTTTAAAATGAATCAAAATTAATAAAAAAACAGCAATATGTAAATAATATAGCAGTGTTTGTTAATTTAAATGAATAATAATAAAAAATAATAATTTTCAACCTACAACTGTCCTTTTTCTTTCATGGGAATGCACTTGCAGTAATTCAGTTACACTTTTTCCAAAAGGCTGTAATTCACCATCCTGTTTATCAATTATTCGGATCATTCCAAAATAAGAAAGACAGACACTGTTTTTGACTTACTTGATGAAATTGAAAGGCAAAAAGAGCTAAGTCAAAACAAAAAACTATTATTTCAGAATTGCAATGACAAAACCTGGTAAATGTTTGTCTACTACGAGTAGTATTTATGTTCCGTATAGGCTTATCTGAAAGGTGGAATAGACATCGTCTATATAGCCACACACACACACACACACACACACACACACACACACATACTGTATATATACTGTATATATATTTTATACTAAGGAAAGTGCCCATTGCCCATGGTTGGATATTGATGTGTGAAGGGTGCTAGTCCACAAACACAATGCTACACTCTTCTGACACATTCAAATTATTAAACACAGTGACACCAGGGTGTGGACACTGTGGTGTCTCAGAGGTATAGTTTTAAGAAGTGATTAAAAAAGTTACATTATTTATTAATTTACAGCAAGACAGGAGCTAAACAAGTTGAAGGAGAAAAAGAAAGTTGGGTTCATAGTTCAGAGTAATGAAGTAGAGGTGTCTGTTTTTTGACCCGCATTAATATACTTTTTTTTATAATGGTTCATGAAGGCAGGATTTATTGAGAAATATTTGGCTACATTAATTCAGCTAAGTATACTTAATACACTAGCAACTGGGTGTATATTAACTGTTTTAAATTATAGTCACATGGTATTTATCTAGTTAAATGCAATGTTTTTACCATTCAAATATACACAAATGGTGAATTGGAATACGAGCTGGAAATTAAATGACATTTCCAGATTTCATTCAGAAATAAACTGTGTAGTTTACATTAAATTATTATAAATTATTAATTGAAAAATGGAGCTACTATAAGTCTGTCAAAACACTTGGATGCTCTGCAGCCTACTGTCCTTCTACAGGCAATAAAGGTGTACCAGCTGGAGTAAAGCCATTTAGCTGGCAAATCCTTCTGCTTTTAAATCAAACTGAATAAAACATCTCTGTGCTATCATGGTTAATGTTTTTTTTTCATCCCCAGCTGGACAAAGAATAAGAATCCCTGCTGTATATTTTAACTGTTTTTTCTTTGAAAGAAAGTATTTTCTTCTAGTGTTGCTTCTGAATGTGATAGTGTTTAAATTAATGAGTGTTTGCTGCCCTCAAGTGGTCAACAAAGAGAAATACAACAGTAGGTTTTAGGTGGAAATTCTATTCATGGTGGTCAATAGTCAATAGTAGTAATACCCATGTTAGCAGTAATGTGGATATATTTCAAATTAATGACGTGTATGATTGTTTTATTCTGAAAGTTGGCAGGTTCATTTTAGTATGCTGTCGTTTTGTAAAAAAAAAAACTACAATCAGTTGAAGTAGCGGAAACAACTAGAAAATGCATTTCCTGCACAAAATGTGTGTGAATTCTGAACCACCACCTCAACTGGCTCCTTTAGACGCGAAGGAGCAGCGGCTCTACTCCGAGCTCCTCTCGGATGACTGAACTTCTCACCCTATCTTCAATTCAATTCAATTCAATTAAATTTTATTTATAGTATCAATTCTTAACAAGCATTATCTCGAGACACTTTACAGATAGAGCAGGTCTAGACCACACTCCAGAATTTACAAGAACCCAACAGTTCTAGTATTTTCCTACAGAGCAAGCAACAGTGCGACAGTGGCGAGGAAAAACCTCGGTCAGACCCCGGCTCTTGGTAGGCGGTGTCTGACGACCGGTTGGGGTTACAATGAAGAGTGGCAATAACAGTCACAAAAAATAGTAGTATGTAGTAGTTCTTTGTAGTAGTTCATGGCATAGCAGGGCACTGTGCGGCGTTACAAGGCACAGCAGGACGTAGCAGGGCACAGCAGGGCATAGCAGGATGTAGCAGGGCATTGCAGGACGTGTAGCGGGACCATGGCGACAGCTGCAACCATGATTTTGGGCCCTCCCTGATCCAAGGAAACACGCTGGGGGAAAAAGAACATAAGGACGCCGGGGAATGACTCCCCGGAGCTAGGTTAGTAACAAGCATTTCTGGGACATGGATGCACATAAACGGAAAGATAGAAAGATAGAGGAGAGAAGAACTCGGTGTGTCAAAGGAAATCCGCCAGCAGTCTAAAACTATAGCAGCATAACTAAGAGAGACAGGTTAAAGAGAGGAGCCTGGCCAGGCCAAAACTCTCCCCAACCAGATCCCATCCCTCTGTCTAGAGGAGATGGGAAGGGAGAGAGAGAGAGAGATACCTCCCTCTGTCTAAAGGAGGTGGATGAGAGAGAGAAAGAGATCCATCCCTCTGTCTAAAGGAGGTGGATTCAAGATTCAAGATTCAAGATGTTTATTTGTCATATGAACATATTTTACACCATGCAATGAAATTCTTAAGTTGCAACGTTTCCCACAATATAAAAATGTACACACTATACACACAATATATTTAAAAGATTCAAGTATAAGATAAAATCGCATGCAGCAGCAAAACATTAAAAGCATTATAAAAAGCATATGCATTGAACAAAAGCAAACAAATGCAAACATTCACAGTGTAGTGCAAACAGTGATTAGATTACAAGTAGAAATTGTCAAAAGACAGAGTCATTCAACAGCCTGATGGCCTGTGGATAAAAACTGTTTTTAAGTCTGGATGTTCTGGCTTTGGATGGGAGAGAGAGACAGAGAGAGAGAGAGAGAGAGACATCCTCCCCCCATCTACATCCATCCCTCTGTCTAGAGAAGGTGGATGAAAGAGAGAGATCCATCCCCCTGTCCAGAGGAGGTGGACGAGTGAGAGAGAGAGAGAGATCCATCCTTCTGTCTAGAGGAGGTGGATCCATAGAGGAGGTGGATGAGAGAGAGAGAGAGAGATCCATCCCTCTGTCTAGAGGAGGTGGAGAGAGAGAGAGAGAGATCCATCCCTCTGTCTAGACGAGGTGGATGAGAGAGAGAGAGAAAGAGATCCATCCCTCTGTCTAGAGGAGGTGGATGAGAGAGAGAGAGAGATCCATCCCTCTGTCTAGAGGAGGTGGATTAGAGAGAGAGAGAGATCCATCCCTCTGTCTAGAGGAGGTGGACGAGAGAGAGAGAGAGAGAGAGAGAAAGAGAGAGAGAGAGAGAGAGAGAGACATCATCCCCTTGTCTACATCCATCCCTCTGTCTAGAGGAGGTGGACGAGTGAGAGAGAGAGAGAGAGAGAGAGAGAGAGAGATCCATCCCTCTGTCTAGAGGAGGTGGATATGAGAGAGAGAGAGAAATAATTAAATTTTATTTATATAGTGCTTAATCACAACAACAGTTATCTCTTTGCCTATAGCAGTGTAACTAACTATAAGCTTTGTCAAAGAGGAAAGTCTTAAGTCTACTCTTAAATGTGGAGACGGTGTCTGCCTCCTGAACCCAAACTGGAACCTGGTTCCACAGGAGAGGAGCTTGATAGCTGAACGCTCTGGCCCCCATTCTACTTTTAGAGACTCTAGGAACCACAAGTAACCCTGCTTCTGGGAGCGTAGTGCTCTTGTAGGGCAATAAGGTACTATGAGCTCTTTAAGATAAGATGGTGCCTGACCATGAAGAGCTTTGTAGGTGAGAAGCAGGATTTTAAATTCTATTCTGGAGTTTACAGGAAGCCAGTGCAGAGAAGCTAAAACAGGAGAGATGTGATCTCTTTTCCTGTTTCCTGTCAGAACATGTGCTGCAGCATTCTGGATCAGCTGAAAAGTCCTTATGGACTTTTTCGAGCAGCCTGATAATAAAGAATTGCAGTAATCCAGCCTAGAAGTAACAAATGCATGGACTAATTTTTCTGCATCATTTTTAGATAGGATATTCCTGATTTTTGCAATATTACGTAGGTGAAAAAAGGCAGTCCTTGAAATTTGCTTTATGTGAGAATTAAAGGACATGTCCTGATCAAAGATAACTCCAAGATTCCTCACAGTGGTGCTGGAGGCCAGGGTGATGCCATCCAGAGTAACTATCTCTTTGGATAATGCGTCACGGAGGTGCTTGGGCCCCAGAGCAATAACTTCAGTTTTATCTGAGTTTAACATTAGAAAATTACAGCTCATCCAGGTTTTAATATCCTGAAGGCACATTTGAGAGCAGGTCTAGACCACACTCCAGAATTTACAAGGACCCAACAGTTGTAGTATTTTCCTACAGAGCAAGCAACAGTGCGACAGTGGCGAGGAAAAACTTCCTTTTAGGCAGAAACCTCGGTCAGACCCCGGCTCTTGGTAGGCGGTGTCTGACGACCGGTTGGGGTTACAATGAAGAGTGGCAATAACAGTCACAAAAAATAGTAGTATGTAGTAGTTCTTTGTAGTAGTTCATGGCATAGCAGGGCACTGTGCGGCGTTACAAGGCACAGCAGGACGTAGCAGGGCATAGCAGGATGTAGCAGGGCATTGCAGGACGTGTAGCGGGACCATGGCGACAGCTGCAACCATGATTTTGGGGCCTCCCTGATCCAAGGAAACACGCTGGGGGAAAAAGAACATAAGGACGCCGGGGAATGACTCCCCGGAGCTAGGTTAGTAACAAGCATTTCTGGGACATGGATGCACATTAGAGGATGGATACCCGACCCGAGCCCGACGGGACCCGACGGGACCCGACGGGACCCGACGGGACCCGACGGGTCGGGCCGGGTTCGGACAGATTTTTAGAAAGGATGCTCGGGTTCGGGTCGGGCTCGGTCACATCAACGCGATAAGGCATTGAACATTTTGAATTTAAAACAGCTTAAAATAAATGTCAAATATTACCCTAACATCCGTCTTCCTGTGTGCTGTGACAACGAAAGACGTGCGTATTAAGCTACATGTGGCAGCGCAACGATGGAAGATGTTAAAAAGAAGTTGGCCGCAGGAGATTTTAAAACTATTGAAAACGAAGGAAAGTCAGCTGTGCATTGATGCGCTCATCTGTTGACATTTCCGAATGCCTTCCTACAATTGCTTAATAAAAGCAGGCTTTCCACACAAACAAACGTACATGTGTCATTAGTATGAGAACCAAATGCGATTTTAACTGTGTCGGGCTCGGGTCGGGCTCGGACAGAAATATCTTAATGACTGTCGGGCTCGGGTTGGGTTCGGTTACTGCTCTGTCGGACACGGGCCGGGCTCGGACAGAAAAATCCGGCCCGATCCGCACTCTAATGCACATAAATGGAAAGGTAGAAAGATAGAGGTGAGAAGAACTCGGTGTGTCAAAGGAAGTCCGCCAGCAGTCTAAAACTATAGCAGCATAACTAAGAGAGACAGGTTAAAGAGAGGAGCCTGGCCAGGCCAAAACTCTCCCCAACCAGATCCCATCCCTCTGTCTAGAGGAGATGGGAAGGGAGAGAGAGAGAGAGATCCATCCCTCTGTCTGGAGGAGGTGGATGAGAGAGAGAAAGAGATCCATCCCTCTGTCTAGAAGAGGTAGATGGGAGAGAGAGAGAGAGAGAGAGAGAGAGACATCATCCCCCCGTCTGCATCCATCCCTCTGTCTAGAGGAGGTGGATGAGAGAGAGAGATCCATCCCCCTGTCCAGAGGAGGTGGAGGAGTGAGAGAGAGAGAGAGATCCATCCTTCTGTCTAGAGGAGGTGGATGAGAGAGAGAGAGAGATCCATCCCTCTGTCTAAAGGAGGTGGATGAGAGAGAGAGAGAGAGAAAGAGATCCACCCCTCTGTCCGAGGTGGAGAGAGAGAGAGGATCCATCCCTCTGGACGAGGTGGATGAGAGAGAGAGAGAGAGATCCATCCCTCTGTCTATCCATCCTCTGTCTAGAGGAGGTGGATGAGAGAGAGAGAGAGAGAGAGATCCATCCCTCTGTCTAGAGGAGGTGGATGAGAAAGATCCATCCCTCTGTCTAGAGGAGGTGGATGAGAGAAGAGAGAGAGAGAGACATCATCCCCTTGTCCATCCATGTCTGTCAAGAGGAGGGGGATGAAAGAGAGAGATCCATCCCCCTGTCCAGAGGAGGTGGAGGTGGAGAGAGAGAGATCCATCCTTCTGTCTAGAGGAGGTGGATGAGAGAGAGAGATCCATCCCTCTGTCTAGAGGAGGTGGATGAGGAGAGAGAGAGAGAAAGAGATCCATCCCTCTGTCTAGAGAGAGGTCTGGATGGATGAGAGAGAGAGAGAGAGAGAGATCCATCCCTCTGTCTAGACGAGATGGATGGAGAGAAAGAGATCCATCCCTCTGAGAGAGGTGGATGAGAGAGATAGAAAGAAAGAGATATCATCCCTCTGTCTAGAGGAGGTGGATTAGAGAGAGAGACATCCATCCCTCTGTCTGGATGAGAGGGGATGAGAGAGAGATCCATCCCCATCCATCCTCTGTCTAGAGGAGGGGGATGAGAGAGAGAGATCCATCCCCCTGTCCAGAGGAGGTGGACAAGTGAGAGAGAGAGAGATCCATCCCTCTGTCTAGAGGAGGTGGATATGAGAGAGAGAGAGAAATAATTCAATTTTATTTATATAGTGCTTAATCACAACAACAGTTATCTCTTTGCCTATAACAGCGTAACTAACTATAAGCTTTGTCAAAGAGGAAAGTCTTAAGTCTACTCTTAAATGTGGAGACGGTGTCTGCCTCCTGAACCCAAACTGGAACCTGGTTCCACAGGAGAGGAGCTTGATAGCTGAACGCTCTGGCCCCCATTCTACTTTTAGAGACTCTAGGAACCACAAGTAACCCTGCTTCTGGGAGCGTAGTGCTCTTGTAGGGCAATAAGGTAATATGAGCTCTTTAAGATAAGATGGTGCCTGACCATGAAGAGCTTTGTAGGTGAGAAGCAGGATTTTAAATTCTATTCTGGAGTTTACAGGAAGCCAGTGCAGAGAAGCTAAAACAGGAGAGATGTGATCTCTTTTCCTGGTTCCTGTCAGAACATGGGCTGCAGCATTCTGGATCAGCTGAAAAGTCCTTATGGACTTTTTCGAGCAGCCTGATAATAAAGAATTACAGTAATCCAGCCTAGAAGTAACAAATGCATGGACTAATTTTTCTGCATCATTTTTAGATAGGATATTCTGATTTTTGCAATATTACGTAGGTGAAAAAAGGCAGTCCTTGAAATTTGCTTTATGTGAGAATTAAAGGACATGTCCTGATCAAAGATAACTCCAAGATTCCTCACAGTGGTGCTGGAGGCCAGGGTGATGCCATCCAGAGTAACTATCTCTTTGGATAATGCGTCACGGAGGTGCTTGGGCCCCAGAGCAATAACTTCAGTTTTATCTGAGTTTAACATTAGAAAATTACAGCTCATCCAGGTTTTAATATCCTGAAGGCACATTTGAAGTTTAGCTAACTGATTAGTTTCATCCAGTTTGATTGATAGATATAATTGAGTATCATCTGCATAACAATGAAAGTTTATGGAGTGTTTCCTGATAATATTGCCTAAAGGAAGCATATATAGAGTGAACAGGATTGGACCGAGCACAGATCCTTGTGGGACTCCATAACTAACTTTGGCGTGCACGGAGGATTCATTGTTAACATGAACAAACTGAGATCGATCTGATAAATAAGACTTAAACCAGCTTAGAGCAGTTCTTTTAATGCCGATTAAATGTTCCAATCTCTGTAATAAGATATGATGGTCAATGGTATCAAATGCAGTACTAAGATCTAATAACACCAGTACAGAGATAAGTCCTTTGTCTGATGCAATTAGGAGGTCATTAGTAATTTTCACAAGTGCTGTTTCTGTGCTATGATTATCTCTAAATCCTGACTGAAAATCCTCAAATAAGCTGTTCCTATGCAGGAAGTCACACAGCTGTTTGGCGACTACTTTCTAAAGAATCTTAGAAAGAAATGGAAGATTGGATATAGGTCTATAGTTGGCTAAAACAACTGGATCAAGGTTGGGCTTTTTCAGAAGAGGTTTAATTACAGCTACTTTAAAGTGCTGTGGTGCATAGCCTGTTAATAAAGACAGATTGGTTATATCTAGTAGAGAAGTGATGACTAAGGGTAAAACTTCTTTAAGAAGCCTAGTCGGGATGGGGTCTAAGAGGCAGGTTGATGGTTTAGATGAAGAAATAATTGAATTAAATTTATAAAGATCAAGTGAAGCAAAGCAGTCTAAACATACATCTGGTTTTACATCTGTTTCTAAGGTTCCTGAGCTTTTCTTGCCAAATTAAAACGAGAAATTTCTAGTTAGGTGGAGCGACAAATCTTCTCAAGTTTCCGCGATATTTGCCCGGTAGAACGAAAGCTGCCTTCTGGCTCAGCTCTCTTTTTGTCACAACGGTGTGATACACGGAATGTACAGTAATACCGCAACGGCTGCTCAATTCTCCGACCAATCTCAAGCTCCATGATCCCCTCACTCGCGAACAAGACCCCAAGGTACTTAAACTCCTTCACTTGGGGTAAGGACTCACTCCCCACCTGAAGAAAGCACTCCATCGGTTTCCTGCTGAGAACCATGGCCTCAGATTTAGAGGTGCTGATCCTCATCCCAACTGCTTCACACTCGGCGGCGAACCGATCCAGTGAGTGCTGAAGGTCACAGACAGATGATGCCATCAGGACCACATCATCTGCAAAAAGCAGCGATGAGATCCCGAGCCCACCGAACTGCGATCCCTCCCCGCCCCCGACTACGCCTCGATATCCTGTCCATAAATATTACAAACAGGATTGGTGACAAAGCGCAGCCTTGGCGGAGGCCAACCCTCACCTGGAACAAGTCCGACTTACTGCCGAGAACCCGGACACAGCTCTCGCTTTGGTCATACAGAGATTGGATGGCCCTGAGAAGGGACCCCCTCACCCCATACTCCTGCAGCCCCTCCCACAATTTCCCGGGGGACCAGGTCATACGCCTTCTCCAGATCCACAAAACACATGTAGACTGGTTGGGCATACTCCCAGGCCCCCTCCAAGATCCTTGCGAGAGTGAAGATCTTGGTGTGATTTTTGATTCAACCCTCTCTGTCAGGTTCAGGACACTTTATCTTACTAAATAACCATGGTCAAGCAAAGAAACGAGACGCAGACGGCAAAATGTGTAGTTGAAAAGCTTTTGCAAAAGGGCTAGATCCGTGACTGCAATCTGCCTGCCAGAGTTGCTTCCGCGCGGAACAGACACCTAGTTACAAAAGCATAGGCTTTTTATTGAAGCACACACACACAAAGATTTACAGTTGTTGAGTCTAAGGCATCTGGTGTTTGGTTCATGCCTACACAGAAAAAGGAGGACAGAGTGCAGATTGCCGGGGCAACCTGACCCTCCGCCTGACCTCGAAATTAAGACTATCTAAAGGATTTACAACAGAGTACTTTATGGCGGTGTTTCAAGGAAAACATAGTTGGTTAAATGTGCATATAAAATATAAAGCATACATGAATATACGTCAAGCAAGATATGAATATATGATAAGCATGAAAGTTATGATTATGATATGAATATGAATTTAAGCATGCAAGGTATAATATTCTAAGACACTACTACAGAGAATTGTCTAATAAGGAACATATAAAAAACGAATTTCTCTGTCATTTCCCTCCTGTTGTACATTTAACAAACATCAGCAATTATGACTCCGGGTTGCGGTTTTCAATAATTACGTCAAAGCATGCACACACAGGATAGGATACTTGTTTACTCTTCATCAGGGAGAAGGCAAAAAACCCTTTCCGTCTGTTAGAAAGGAAAAATTCCTTCTCGACCCTCCCTTAGGGAGCGATCACCCTTTTGGCCAAGATGAGTTCAAAGGTTTATGTGTGCTTTAATACATCATTGTGTGGGCTTGGGACACATTCATCATTACTTATCAGATTTAGCAGAGAGCTGATGAAACTGGAGTTGGTCAGTTGTATCAGTGTATGAAAAATATTACAAGTACTGCTACAAGGAAAGTAACAATTCTAAGCAATAATCCATACCAAGGTCCTGAAGTTAACCAGGAGAGGAAATCTCCGCTAACTACATTGTCTGCCTCAGCAGCATCTCTAAGAGCAGTCAAATTAAGAATGGCTTTCTGAATGACACTAGTATCTTTGTCATTATCTGGGATAAAAGTGCAACACGTAGTACCAATAAGCGCACACACACCAGCTTGTGATGCCGTCAACTGGTCTAACACCAGCCTATTTTGTAGGGCGATCAATCTTATAGCGGTCAATTCTTCGCGTATTTTTGACAGGGCTGTTACGGTTGAATTCATCAACAGTCCTTCTCGGTAACTGATTGTTTCCATTCTCAGCTCAACTTTACCCACCCCTACCCACGGGAAAAGTGCATGCAAAACTTTCTGGCCATCTGACCACAGCTCAGGACCTTTGGGGACATCCGATCCCCCCTACGCTGTCATGGCGTTCAAAAGCACTACGTCTCGCACGTGGGTGGTGGCGGAGCGTTACCATGTGTGAATGATCTGCCGGTTCTAGAGCGCAACGACCCTCCCAACCCACCGGTAAATCTAGGGACATGTAGGAGCCACACAGCCAATTGACTCCTAGCTGGCCATATGTTCTCAATGCATCAGGGGCCTGGAAATATGGCACACAAGTCGATTACCTACAGACTTGGTGAAGTCAATTTGCATACAGTCAATGGCGGGACCATTTGCCAATTCAGGGTCTCGTTCAACAGAGTGGGTGTTAAGGCGGAGGGTAGCGTGTAGGAAGATGGTGCTGGCGCCGACGGGTTTCGGGACAACCTACGGGTTGTGGGCGGAAATTGGCATACGTGTGCATACATAACAGTTTTGTGGTTCTCAGATTTAGTTACATATTTAGCATAGCAATACCAAATGTTCAAATCAAAGGACGAATTGTAAACCACATCATAGTCTTTCATGGCTTCGTCGATGAGCACACGGTTTCCATATGAAACCTTTCATTGTGGTCCCTTAGTCGCTGTCAGCGACACGCAGAGGACCAGTAGGACAGAACAAACCCATCCCTTTAGTTCACCCATAGCTGGAGTATAAAGTCTCAGTTGGTTTCTTCTTTCTTCAGCAGGCAAAGGTTTTGATACCGCCCGCCTCCAGCCTATTCGGGTGTGGGAATGGATTGATCTTTTTTACAGTGACTTTGGTGAACCCATGTGGATCGTTCAGCAATCTTTACAGCTGTGGGCGTGGCGGTGAGCACGGTGTACGGCCCCTCCCACTTTGGTGATGACCAGCACTTCCTCTTTATCACTTTTATCAGCACTTGGTCATCTGGGGGTCTCCCCACCTGGGGAGACAGAGGGGAGAGATAGGCAGATTACATGCACTTTGAACAGTCCTATCTCTAAACACTTTTGCACATCCACACTTTCTTGCTAAGAGGGCCCCTGGATCATCACTTTTCTCTGCCCAGGGGACCCCTTCCCACAAAGCAATGTTACTGTTACTGTCTCATTTACAAAATGTGGGCCATAATCACTCCAAATTATTCTTAGGATGCCATACTGGGGTATTACCGTTTTAGCGAGTGTTTTGGCTACAGTAATGGCATCTGCTTTAGCTCTATGAAATCCATGTATAGGATCTCGGATGTGACCCTTGTGGGCATTTCCCTCTCTTTGGTCTTACATTTTCCTGCGGATTAATTTTTTAAGTAAGAATTTAATCCCTTGAAGGTGTGAAACACCTTATTCTGTACCATACTCATCCCCGCTGTTGGGACATGGCTCTTCGCCATGGCCCACCCAGCTACCATAAAATACAAATTTTAGACAAGCAGGGCTTGTCATCTCTCTGATATAGGCTATCAACACAAGTTGCACCGCCCCGCCAGCCATACATCTTTCTCGGTTTTGGGGGTTATCTTGCATGTTTTTCAGCACTTCTGTAGGGATCGGATTCTGTGGTTCCTCTTGAACCGAAAGAGAGCTCTGATCTTACAGCTGCTCTCCTAGCTTTCTCATCTGCTGCATTACCTAAACTGACTGGATCTTTTTTCTCGCTTAGCACGTGCTGCACACTTGCAAGTAGCTAATCTGTGTGTTAATTGAATAGCCTGAAGTAACTTCACTTAGCAAGTCTGCATGTTCAAACTGTCTCTCTCTGACCTTCTGTGTGCTCTGGCACCTCAGCTCTGAGAGTGCGCGTTCCTGTTCCACAGAAGGAGAGGAGCAGAGAGGGAGGGGCACGGGGCGGCTCGCTCTGACTGCTATCTCAGTGTATGTCTGTGACCTTCACTGTGTTTCTCTCTGACTTTATTCCACTGAGGCCAAAAATCTTTCCCTAAAATCCACAGTCTGTTCAATTGTTGTGGATGACATTAGCTCTTCTTTTAGGTGAGGAAAAGCATTTCTTTCCCCCACATTGTTCCATCTCATTTTGTTGATCAAGGCCCTAGGCGTGTCAGATAAGGTCTTGTAGCTTATCTGAGTTTTTAGTGTGTCTAATGTCTAGTGTGGGGGCTCTGGACTGTACTGCTTGTTTCTGTTAAGCCAAACTCAGGAATTGCTATGGAAGTAGAGACCTTGTTGGAACAAAACAAACAAAAATGACAAACAAAATGACAAGCTACACTTCTCCAACTTCTAACTTCTAACTTCACAACGAACAGAGTCACAGAGTGACCCCACAGTTGTGCGCATAACACATGACTGCTCCTTATCTCCCGTTTGCCCCAACAGAAACCAGGCCATGTTTGGAAAACACTCAAATCTTAAACAACACACTTCGTCCTTCTGTTTTCTGTTTTTCAGGCTTCTAGGAGCCAGAGCTGTCCCTGAAAAAAAAAAAAAAATATCAAAACACATACATATCAAAAAAACAAAAAATGACTGTAGCTGTCATTCAATCTTAGAAGCTAGAAATTTATCTCGTCTGTAGATTGGTTCAGGCATTAACCTACAGTTTGGGCAAGCTGA
Organism: Etheostoma perlongum; assembly: GCA_026937815.1. Classification (NCBI taxonomy): domain Eukaryota; kingdom Metazoa; phylum Chordata; class Actinopteri; order Perciformes; family Percidae; genus Etheostoma; species Etheostoma perlongum. The sequence goes on along the minus strand of CM049390.1, from coordinate 4,866,877 downwards.
CCGTTGCATATCTCTCAAGGCGCCAGCTTTTTGTTGCCTATTTGCTCACAGTGATAAATTGCAAAGCCATAACAATACTAGCTGGCTCTAGACGCCGGAGGCTCTATTCAAGGATCTATCTTTAGGAAGCTCATGTTTCAGAGGCACCTACAATGTAGATCCACTTAATATATGAACAATTAACTAAAAGAAAATCTTGTCCATGTGATTTTCCCATTACAGGCCTCAGTTACCTGTCTTATATCTCGAGTCAAGCGCCAATTAACCTTATCACCTTTTTTACTGGAAAAATTGGTGTATCACATGGCTAGTCAGGACACTCTCTGATTAGTCCTGCTTCTACTAACTCTCTAATTACAGGTGCAATGTCTCTCTCTGCCTCTGGTTTTAGTGGGCATTGTCTCACCCTGGGCTGCCCGTCTGGCCTTGTTTTTGTTTTTGGGTAGCTTTTATCAGCTCACTCAAACATATGGATGTAAACCATTGGTCAGTTTTTGATAGGTTGGGGTGGTAAGCACCTCCCACCCCCTGTTGATATCTGTACGTTTCACTGGAGGGGCTGTATGCCAACCCTGGGTCATCTACGGCCCTTAATCATCTGCTCTTTGAACTTTGAGTGCCACTTCTCCCAAATCTTTCCATCTCATATGTTTTTGCTAGTGAAACGTGTGGCACTTGACTGGAGCAATCTGATCTTATTTTGGCACTTAGTTTTTTTGAAATTTGACATAGTGAAATTACTGTTAACAATGCCAAACTATAATGCATGCTATAATCTGTTGTGTGTCAGTCAATATTATATTACATGCCTAGCAAACTGCCTCCTATAACTCTTAAAATCTTGTTGACCAAGGCTAGCTAGCTCGAGATCGGAATCATCAGCACAGACTGACACGGACCTCTCCACATGTTCCCACTGCAGTCCGGCATTTTAAACTATTTCAACAATGTTTTTACAAACCTAGCGGCTGTTAACGTAATTGTACCTTAATCAAAAAACAAATTCATCTCTACACATATACAACCTCAGAATGTTCAGCTGTTTGTCTGTATTTGTGACCAGGTTGCTCATGCTCCCTCCATGACTAAGCACCTCAACCTTTTGACTTGTTAAAAAAAAACATACTGGAAATAAAATAATTGAATTCGAATTCCCATTGAAAATTAAAAAAAACAAAAAATAAACTTAGTCTTCCCATAACAGTGGCAATCCATGTACTCTGGCTCACTCTTCTTGAGCAATTTCAAATATGTATATATATGCATACATATATCTCCATATATATATATATATATATACACATACACACGTACATGCACGTACCCTTTTTTCTTATTTTTCTTAAATCTAACAATTTTGGAATTGGTATCAACCAACTGTTTAATATTCTTCCTTACTTTTTCCTAATTTTTCTCACTAGCTCTCTGACTCATTGTTTTTTTTCCTTTTCTTTTACCAATAAGTCCATCTGTAATCTATAGGGATCTGGTCCCAACTTAGTAATCAATGTCTTGTCTGTAATTTGTCAGACAAATACAATTGTGATTGTAATCATGTATACATGCATTACTCCTCATAGAATTTGCTAAGAAATTTTAACACTACTCATGCTTTAAGAGGTTCTGCGTTCAGAAATTTTAACACATTGCCTCTTCCATGTGTGTAGTCTGTCTCTCAGACACAATACACACTACTTCTCACCAAACCCACTGTTTGGCTACTCTTTACTCTTCAACAACACGTAGCATAATTAACCCCACTGGATCACTCCAATTTTTATCAGTCAGACCATGAAAACATCATTGCCTTAATTTAGATTTCACCAATGTGCAGATTCGATTCACAACAGGTTCTGCTCACCTTTATTTAAGGGCGCCCCAGGCTCGGTTGTTTCCAGTTCTGACTGTTCCCATCCAATTTTCCAATCAATCCAATCCAATGTTCAATTTTGAGTGAATCCCCCATTTTCAGATTTGCTTTATGCTTGGTTTTCGTTATATTCCAAATAAAAAGGCGCAAACAGAGAACAAGGGAAACATTGTCTCTGTAGTTTCCCTTATCTGTCTCTGTCTCTCTCTTGCCTGCCTGCTTCCTCCACATTCCTGCAGCACACAACTCTCCTGTATCCTCCGTCTCTTTTTCTCCTAAAGAGCAACTCTCTCCTCCACCTGCTATTGCTGTAATAAACTAGTAACAGACGTCATTCTAAATTTACAATCAAAGCCGTATTTCTTTGTCCAATCTTTCACAAATTCCACACTTCCTGGGAAGGTTTTTTCCATGAATTTTACATCTTTAGCTAGGTACAGCGGTACTTTGGTTTTTACCCATCTGTCCTGCTCTATTTCTCAAATCACACAATTTCCACAATAAAACACTGCGACAATAAAACTTCACAAATCACCTCTACACCAACCTGTGTCCCTGTCCTAAGCAAAGTCTCACAAAGAACCACAAGTTATCACAATAAACCTGGTGTGAAGCAACACTCTTATTGTCTCACAACCAAACCAGCAAACAAACAAACAAATTGTTACAAACAATACACTAACCCGCCACGGAAAAACACACCCAGCGCTTCTGACCAGCGTCAGGAAACAAAACACAAACTCGCACGGGAAAACACCCAGCGCTTCTGACCAGCGTCAGGAAACAAACACAAACTCGCTACGGAAAACACCCAGCGCTTGACCAGCGCCAGGAAACAAACACAAACTCGCCACGGGAAAAACACCCAGCGCTTCCGACGGACCACCGCTGTGTAAACACACACACGGTGTGTCGGGAAACAAACACAAATCCGCTACCTACTATGAGTCAACACACATAGCGTAATAGTGAAACACAACATAGAACACAAAACACATAGCAAACAGTGCACTGCTACAATACACAAACAAACAACACTGCCTCGCTGTGAACACACAGCGCTTCCGACTATACCACCGCAGTGACAACACACACGGTGTCTTGGGAAACAAAAAGCCGGTGATCACCCCTGCCGAACTCCCGAACCCAATCAGGATGGCTTCTAGACACCCGGTCTCCCTGCACGGGAAACGTGTCGCTTTGGACGCCCCGAACTAGTCAGAACCAACTGATAGCTCCCGTTTTACGCTTAGCCATGTCCCTAGACGGCAAGCATTAATCAAAAACAACCAGGCTTTGAGCGGTATTATCTGCCCCCCAGCATCCACAACAAAACCACCCAATAAAGTCCTAGACCGTAAGAAGACACAGCCGTTACGCCCCGCTTTTGCACAAAATCACCCAATAAAGTCCTAGACCGTAAGACACACAGCCGTTACGTTGAGCGTTTTTGCATGCGCATACAGGTGAACAGAATAATAGCCCCAATAAAGTCTCCAGACAGCGGGTCGTAATCAACAACACTCTCAATTTGTCACCCAAAGTACAAATTCTAGCTAGCAAAAACTGCGCACCTTTTTTTTACATGAGAAACTCAGAACTGCCACACTCACCGTCTCTGTCCGCCGCTTGACCATGGGGGAGTCGTCACCAAGGGTGCAGGGCGCACCGACCAACCTATGGCCCCGCCCCACGAAGAGGTGGACGGCTGTTAACAGATCATCTGGCCTTGATCGGGGCGGTCCTGGACTCCTCAGCTGTTGACTCCCGGGTTTTCGCACCAGAAAATGTCAGGTTCAGGACACTTTATCTTACTAAATAACCATGGTCAAGCAAAGAAACGAGACGCAGACGGCAAAATGTGTAGTTGAAAAGCTTTTGCAAAAGGGCTAGATCCGTGACTGCAATCTGCCTGCCAGAGTTGCTTCCGCGGAACAGACACCTAGTTACAAAAGCATAGGCTTTTTATTGAAGCACACACACACAAAGATTTACAGTTGTTGAGTCTAAGGCATCTGGTGTTTGGTTCATGCCTACACAGAAAAGGAGGACAGAGTGCAGATTGCCGGGCAACCTGACCCTCCGCCTGACCTCGAAATTAAGACTATCTAAAGGATTTACAACAGAGTACTTTATGGCGGTGTTTCAAGGAAAACATAGTTGGTTAAATGTGCATATAAAATATAAAGCATACATGAATATACGTCAAGCAAGATATGAATATATGATAAGCATGAAAGTTATGATTATGATATGAATATGAATTTAAGCATGCAAGGTATAATATTCTAAGACACTACTACAGAGAATTGTCTAATAAGGAACATATAAAAAACGAATTTCTCTGTCACTCTCCCTTAAGCCTCACATCCGTCAAGTCATCAAAACCTCTTTCTTTCATCTTCGAAATATTGCCAAAATCAGACCCTCACTCACTCCCTCTGCTGCCGAAAGACTTATTCATGCCTTCATCTCTTCACGACTTGACTATTGCAACTCACTACTCCTCGGCATCAGCTCAACCTCCATTAAAAGGCTCCAACTGGTTCTGAACTCAGCCGCACGACTCATCACCCGCTCCACATCCTGGCACCACATCACTCCAGTCCTAAAACAGCTACACTGGGTTCCCATTTCTCACCGGATCACATACAAAATCCTTACAAAAGGTCCTTACCTACAAAGCCATACACCACCTTGCCCCGTCATACCTCACTGTCCTCCTCTCCCCCTACCAACCTCCACAATGTGCTGTATTTATTTAGCGCTTTTCTAGTCTTAACGACTACTCAAAGCGCTTTTACATCATACAGGATACATTCACCATTCATACACTGTGGCCAAGGATGCCGTACAAGGTACCACCTGCGCATCAGATAAACATGCACACACATTCACACTCCGATGCGCACCATCGGGGGCAACTCAGGGTTCAGTGTCTTGCCCAAGAACACTTCGACATGGGATTGAACCACCAACCTTCTAATTGGCAGGCAACCGCTCTACCGCTGAGCCACAGCCGCCTTAAAAATACATATTTTACAACACAAAGAAAGCATTGACTTTGGGCTGAATCCCATTTCTCCATCTTACCCCTACCCCTTACCCCTAGGCCCTACCCCTTGGCCCTTGAAACCAAGGGGTAAGGGGTATGAAATGGGACACCACTTAGTTACATCACCATACAGTATTGATTTCAAACTTCCAAGATGCCATCTCTGTCTGTTGATTGCGTGGGTGTCATTTGCATATCAGTTATCACCGTTTTAAATGTCATTGATGTTCAGAAAAACATTTTGTTAACAAAAATATGTCTTTATTGCCGATAAATTAAACATAACAGGCAAAAACATATCCCCCCATATTTCATCACTGTCCCCTATCAAAACCAACAACAATATACAAGTGCATGAACAGGAATTAATTACAAATGATTACAATAATACATTACTAATGCAATAAAGAATGGGTACAACATGAACACATTATTTAAGAAACTTCTGCTCGTTTTCAGCCCGAAAGTGGATCAGCGGTTGGGTGTCCTCCGGTCTCCCTGAGTGATACAGGGCGGTATACTGTATGTAAAGCACGTAGCGATGTATCATTGACAGTTAAGATTAATATATACAGTCTATGCGATGTATACAGTCCATTCAAGGCAGAGAAATGCGGGACTGTTGTTCAAATCAACGTTAACGTTAGCAATTAGCGTTAGCGCAAGCTAGCGATTTTAAAAAAGTTTCCGTTAAGAACATGGTTGCAAGTATGTACAGGACTGCATAGACCACAAAACAAGACTGTCGTAACTTTTAAATCAATTATTTAAGCCGAAAATACTTTTATGGGTCTCTCTGGTTGATGCGGCAGCCATTGTTGCTTGCTGTACAATAGCCCTTGTTTACAAGTGAGGTCGCGTCCACACTTTGTTTCTAGGGCTATACACCCCTCGGTCTATCCCCTACCTCTCGGTCAAAATAGGTAATGGGACAGCACTAGGTCCCGCGTGAACGCGCAAAACCAAGGGGAAGGGGTAAGGGGAAGGGGTAAGATAGAGAAATGAGATTCAAACTTTATAGTCTTGAAGCAAAGTTTTGAACATAAATACAAAACACATACACCACCCATGCATTGGATTTTTTTAGTTAGTTGTCTTGTGTGCACACATTTGAACTATTAATGGCCATGTACTTTATATGGTAGCGCTACCGTTTACCTTAATCCCTTGGCCTTGGTCCAAAGCAACTGTCCTCAGCTGTCGCTGTTTCGTCGCCGCACCTAGTTTCCAGTCCGCGCCTCTCCGCGTAACCGCGTTCAGATGCCAACACTGCACAGTACCGATTCCCGATGCCCGTTTGCAACGCATCCAGCCGTCCGCACTCTCCAATGAGTGGTCCATTGCCCGGTACCGACCCCCGATTGGTCTGCACCGCTACCAGCCGCCCACACTCTCCAATGAGTGGTCTACTGTCCGGTACCGATGCCCGTCCACATCGTCCAATGAAGTCACCAGTTTGACTTTTTGTTGGTCCACATTTGCTATTTGTTTGAAAAAAAAAGAAATCATAAAAAAGCTATAGTAAATTTTGTCGCATGGAGGACATACCTTGCGGTGTAGAAATAGAGCAAACAGGACTATTTGCTATTTATTTGGTCGGAAATTGACGCGTGGCATCTGTGTAAATGCGTGTCTTGGTTTTAAGAATTGTCAATTAATTACTTGTTGACCAAGAGTTTCAAACTTAAAATTGGATATGACAATCCGTTTATTTAAAGTAAACAAAAGTCCCAAAAACCTAACATCTATACCCAACCTCTGAGACACCACAGGGAGTGTGCTGTACTCAGTTCCCCACACACAGCAAAACGTAACTGTATTTAATAATATGAATAAGTCAAAAGAGTGTAACAATGTGTTTGTAGAACAACGCCCTTCACACACCAATAGCAGAAATCCTAGCATGGGTGCGTTCTTTGAAATTAAACACGGATTTCCTGGGATCTTTCAGCCTTCATGTATTTAATCACAACAAATGAATTTACTTGGTTTGCAAAGACAGCTGTGACAACTATGACCTTTTTGTAGACTGAACTGCACACTTGTTTAGTGGTTAAGTTTAGTCTAGTTTTCTGTCCTTACATTAAAGACATTTTCTAGGATACATGCACTCTAAAGCCAAACAGTATGCTACTCTCTCTGGCAGCAAAAGAGCACCACTGCGGCAGTCTTTTCTTTTTCAAACGATGTGTCAGCTAGAGTGCAAAGCTGCATTTCAAGAACATGCCAAGAACACAACTGCTCATTGTGAGTGATTGTGTGTGCTGAGTTAACAGAGCAGCTGATAACGCCACAAAGGTAATTAAAAGGAAATCAATTTCTGTACTGTGAAGCCACTGGGAAATCGGCAGAGCAGTAAAAGGCTAACAACAAGGCTAATAATCATTAGCTATCATCAATAGCCAGTGCTTTGCACTTTTTATTATAGTGCTGGAGTAAGAAAAAACAATGTGCATACTTAGATGTGATATCTTACTTTTAGATTTAAAAAAATCTCTTATGGTGTTCAGTTATGTTCTTTAGGCATTTTATAATTAAGAAAAGTAGCGCAAGGCAATTAATTCGCCAGTTTTTTCCATTTACAATCTGATGAGTGACTCTTGGTTCAAACAGGCATGCCACCTGACAATGCTGCAAGCTAGTGATGTAAATCACAAGTTTTTATCATGATATATACTGTATTATATTGATTCTTTGGACAACAATATGATATTTGCTGATATCTTAAAGTCTGTCATGATATGATTTCGATTCAATTCAATTCAAGGTCCTGTGATCAATATGAGACAATATCATATGCTCATTTAGAACAGTTCTATTCAAATCAAGAACAAAAAGTAATTAAAATATGATTTGACAATTTAATTACTGATCTCTTTCAGACATTTAAATATAACAAAATAAATATAAAGTGGGATTGTAAAATAAAGGGGCATCTTACAGATGATATGTATCGATATTTTCACTTTGCATCAATAATATTGGATCGTGGATCATTGAATCAATATATCGATCCAGATTGATGTACTGTATCACCCCTGCACTAGTCAAAGAAAAGATTCATTTATTGGTTTAATAATATGTCCTAAATTATATAATAGAGCAATTAACAAACAAACAATAATTAAATTAATAGTCAAAACATCAGATCAATTCAACATACCCCATGGTATATTTTTATATTTGCTAGCAACACTCTCTTTGTTGGCTTTATGATGCCTGTCACCCCTTCTGCATGTTAGATGTTAATATGTTTGTTATCATCCAGTCAATAACATCAACATCATATGAACAGCCTCATAGGGGTCCATAGCAAGTTTAGGCTTTTAGTGATTAAAGTACCCCAACAGTGACACTCTCTCTATGTTTCTATGGAAACCACCTGGCTGTCCTCCAGTACTGAGATGAGCACAGATACTGCTGACGGTGACATGTACTAAAGACTGAAGCAATGAACTGAATCAGAGTGTAATACTGTGTGACTTTGAGCATACAGGAGGACGCAGGAGGAGGGACCCAAGTTTAAAAGGTGACCATACCCCTGAGTTTTGACGTAGACAATTATTTAAGGGCTGAAGCCATAAGATACTAAGCAATTCTCGGAGGGCTGCAAAAATATAGCATATGTACTGTATATGCTATATTAGGGCTGCAAAAAAATAGCATATGTTGTAGTCATCAGTTGCCAGGGAGAATAATTTTAATAAAGACCTAGGTCAAAAATACTTGCTATAATTGCATTAAAAAGGAACTCAAATGTAGTATGTTTATAGTATACTACATTTGAGTTAACATTAACATTAGTATGAACTATATACTACATTCCTATTTCTAATGTGCTTACTTAAAGTGCACTGAAAATACATTATGTTGCACTTTAATTTACCAGTCAAACTTGGCAATGCTTTTACAAAATATGATCAAATGTGAGCATATCATTTGCATATTTTTAGCATATTTATAACACAAATATAATTATTTAATTCCTACTTGAGAGTGATATTTAGCTTTACTTTGTATATGTACACTGTCAAATAACTACATTTTAAGTTTGTTATTAATATAGTCAAACTATTTTTTTCTTTAATGTACACCAAAATACACTTTAAATAACTATTTAATAAACATGTGCAGTCTACCTTTGAGAAGTATGATTTTTCAAGCACATTTTTTATTATATTTAATCAAAGCATATTACTTCACTGAAACTTGAATACAATATAATAATACTCCAGTAAAGGTTTAATTAATGTACTGTACCCTTATGCCTACTTTAATGAATTATAAATATAATAACATCAAATTCAAGTCAATGTAGTACTAAGTGTACTTCAAATCTTTATGCTTTTTTTATTTGTTTTTACTTTTAAAACTTATACTTAAAAAACTTATTTTACTAGAATTTAAATTTAAATTTCAGAAACATATTTACTTAACTTTTGAATAAAATCCCCACCTGACCACAGACAGTGTTGTAGAGGCCATGATTCATATTAAACACCAGTTGGATTGAAATAGAAGTTTCTGTTGTCCGCAGTATTGGCAGCCTTTGGAGGGCAACTCGAATATTTGCTCTGTTTTTATTGATCGGTACATTCTTATCTGGGGAAGAGATGGCAGATAAAACATACATACGTAGGTACTGCTGAATCTGATAAAGGTAACTGCTGCAAGAAGCACAGCATCAAACCCCAGCACGATTGAACGTTTGATTACATATTGATTGAACACAGGTGTGAAATATAAACTGTTAACAGCTGCATGGAAGAAACACAAATCCTTTTAATGATAATAAGACCAACCCAGGCCAATATCATCCAGTTTATGCTTCTCCGTTTAAAGACTCTTGGTACTTAAGATGGGAGAAATTGGGAATTCAGCACCTTGAAAGGATTTTTTATTGACTTTAACTGCTGTTAACCCAGCACTTGATTGAGAACTTATTACACGGATGACCCAGCAAGCAGCAAGAAGTATCGCATTGGATTATGCAATAAAAAGCCTTTTTATACAAAATACAACTGAGATATGAGAACAGGACGCATGGATCAATAGCATACAGGAACTGCAAGGACATGAACAACGACAGAATGCTGTGTGATGTTCTTGCTGCAAATGCAAGAATAACTTTTAACTTTTTAGTCTTTTATTGCCAAGCATTAATAATGCATTTAATTGCTAAAAAACATGGTATTGCGCTTGGGTTGACTTGTGCATATACTGTGAATGAAGTCAATGGACTTAAGGGAGCATTTTGAACTTTTTGGGAAATTGTATGCTTTTTATCTAAATTAGATGGGAAGAACGATACCTCTCCCTTATCTGTATGAAGACTATGTACTGTAGCTGGAGCCAGTAGCCTGTTAGCTTTGCTCATCATCAAGACTGAAAACAGGGAAAAACAGCTAGCCTCAGGATCTGTCAATATGCAACAAAACACACCAATCAGCACCTCTAAATTTCACTAATTAACATGCTATATTTGTCAAATTGTTTTTAGTTTATAACAGTACATATTGTAGCTCATCCCCTTTCCCTGCTAATGTGTCATTGTCACATTCTCATGAGTTGTGAGGAAGAAGGAGTCTGTGGGACATTGCATCCTGGAACTCTTTAGAACTTGCTGGAGAGGGTTCAGTTATTGTTTTGTGTGTGATCGATATGTCTTTTCTTCTGATAGAACTTAGAAAATTTATTAAAGATGTTAGTAATAGGCAGAGCCACAATCAGCAGCCCACAGATGATGCACAGGGCTCCTATCAGCTTCCCAGCAAGCGTCACAGGAAAGGTGTCTCCGTAGCCCACTGTAGTCATGCTAATGGTGGCCCACCACCAGCCAATAGGAATGTTCTGCAGCTCTGACTCTTCAGATTCTGTCTCTGCAAAGCAAATAAGAGCAGAAAACATGGAAATGCCCACAGACAAGAAAAGCACCAGCTGCCCCATTTCACTGGAGCTGTGTCGCAGTGTGGCACCAAGGGAGCGAAGGCCAGCTGAGTGGCGAGCCAGTTTTAGGATGCGAAAGACTCGCATCAACCTCAATATCTGCACCACTTTGCCAACATTCTCCAGGTCTGTGTTCTCACCTTCATCCATTACACCACAGGCTAGAGTTACATAGAAGGGCATAATTGACATCAGGTCAATAATATTGAGAGGGCTGCACAAGAACTTCCTGGCTGATGGTGCAACAGCCAGACGAAGAATAAACTCTGCAGAGAAGAACAGAACACAGAGGCTCTCAAAGAAAGTCAGCACTGGGTTTTCAATTTCCTTCTCATTGACATCCACTTGATGGAAGTCCGGCATGCTGTGGACGCACATGGCAACAATGGAGACAAGGACCACACTTAGGGATGCTACAGCCATCACTTTGGCTGAAGTGGAGTAACCTGGATTCTCAAGTCGAATCCAGATATCCCTGCGGACATCTGCACACCAGGAGCCTTCAAACATTTCTATGTCTTCCTCTGAAGCTGACATCTCCTCAATAGATGAGTCCAAGCTGTAGAGCTGAAGGTCATCGCTCTTCTGATCCCAGCACTTCTCTCCAGCAAGCCCCATCAGTTCATGGAATTTGTTGCTGCAACAGAAATCCAGGTGGTGCTCCTTGATGCCCCAATACTCAATCTCTTGAAAAAATGAGACGACGCACAGCCCGTCCACCAGGTGGATTTTGCCTGTGAGGTAGAAATTGAGAACGTAGCCAAAAAAACTTGGATTGCGGTCAAAATAGTACTCCATTTCAGAGGGACTGAAGTCATCGCAGAGCTCCAGGACTGCTTCTTTGGAGCTGCAACACAGAAGGCGACCCAGACGTGTCTGTGGGAATTGTTTTAGAACCTTGTGCTCCATCCGTTGTTTGAAACCACCAACATTGACATTTATGAAGCATTCATCAGGGCTGTGGGAATGAAGGATCTGTCCATACATCATGAGGCTGTTAGATGCTGTTCAGCTATTCTTGGTGAAAATCACTTTGTTGCCTGCACACAGAGACACTGAAATTAACACCTCACTCTTTCTTGTTCGTCTTTTGATCACACTGATGTGCATTCAGGGCTTTAAATTAACTTTTTTGATCACAAGCCAACACAGCTAGGAGATTTTTAAAGTTACCAGATTCTCCACTAGCCACTTTGTTTCTTCCTAACTATCCTTACTTTAATTTCAGCTCCTCAGATTTGTTTGGCTCTGTTGTGTTCATCTTCTCCGTTTCAGCGTAGCTCGTTAACGCTAGGCACGTAGCTAACGGTTGTCTGACACGTCATGACAAAGTGTTCATGGGAAATGTTGGATTGGTGCTACAAGCAGTGATGCCAGATAAAGATTACGTTTCCAAGCCAAACACATGCAATACCAAATGATTTAAAGCCCTGTGTGCATTACATCAGTCATCTGTCAAGTATCCAGTTGCATCTGGTTTTGTGTGGCACCCTGAAATGGAATGACATCACTTGTTTATTTGCAAACTAAATGAAAGAAAAGAAAATGTTTCCATCAGGCATTTAAATATACATAGTTATATTTTGTGTCACAAGTCACACACATTTAGACAGTATTCTAAAGCAGTGGTTACTGGCCTCCACTGGACACAAATTAGACCAAGGACCACCATTTGATAAGATTTTGTCCCAGGGTCCCCCATCTGACAGGATTTTTGCTTTCAGGAATTTTATTACAGAAAATGTATGATACCCATGACTAAAATAGTCATATAGTCTATCATTGTGTTAATATGGATGGAATTATAGTAAAAATTTAATTATTCCTGTTTTTGCTGGGAACCCCCATTTTAGAAACAACTGCTCTTAATGCATTTGCGTGCAATGAACAAAACTATTCCACTTTTTAAGTTGGATGTGTATGCAACAGAATGAACCTAGCCTTAAAACAATACTGGCTCATTAATGTATTGGCTGATAATGGCTCAGAGCATAAAACTAGTGCTGATCAAATTATCATAGGCATGTTGGTGCACCATTAGTGTTTGTATAATAAACATATGATACCAAAGATATTATATACAAACATCGACCAGTCATGAATACCTGCTGTCACTCCTATAGCTCTGAAACGAGCAGCACTGCCTTACTTGTATTATGTTACGCATGGTGTTATAGCGTTTCAAACTGCAGTGAAATGGCAAACCAAGGTCAGATTTGACAACCTTCTGCAGCAATAAAACTTCTCAGCGTTGTAGACTCCAAAAATACATGATAGTGAAACATAAAAAGTAAGACTAAAGTGAAATAAAACCGACTTTGTGCGTCAATTATAGCCTAAGGACCTTGGGAGATATATGCACCAAATAATCCGAAAATTGTGCAAAAATATTATTTTGTCAAATAATGCAAGAGAATAATATTTTCTGTACAACCATGTGTATAAACTGAGAAACTGGAGGAAATGTTTACAGCAGCATACCTGGCCATGAGTTGTTCCGGCGGCGCAGATGTGCCGTGGCTGGTTCAGCTCAGTCCGGAGTGAAGAGTGGACACGTCGCAGTGGTGTGGTGTTTCTGAGTCCAGCGCAGGGCGGAACGCAACATAACCGGACAGTTGATCACCCTGCTGTCACATTATTCCGCACTAAAGGGCTGTTTTATACAACTTTAAACTTTAATGCGCAATGTGCTCCAGAGTCTAGGTGCGCCAGATTATTTAAGGTGCCTGTATCACTGTAAATATTTTATGATTCTGTGGCTAAGTGCTCACATCATTGTTAAAAGGGCTGCCTTCTGTTTCTGATTTGTTTCTTAATTTGGTTTCTCATCTTATAGAGAATATTTTTTGGGTTTGCTGTGCTGGCGTTTTGTCTCAAAGAATATTAAAAGTTTTGGGGAAAAAACTGCAAAACTAAAAGAATAAAGCTGAAGGGATATATACTGTATATATATATCCCTTCAGCTTTTATATATATCTGTCTTAGATTATGGTGACACGGTGTATGGGACCGCCTCAGCACAATGTCTGCATAAGATTGACACTGTGTACCATGCGTCTCTGAGATTTATTACAAATTGTAAAAATCTAACCCATCATTGTGAATTGTATTCCAGAGTGGGATGGCCATCGCTGTCAAACAGGAGATCAGGGCATTGGCATATTTTTATCTATAAGGCCATGCTAGGTCTGTTGCCATCCTACATCAGTAGTTTAATCACATGGAGAGGTGTTGGTTCCCATTCATTGCGCAGATGATCATTTGCCGCTCCTTGTTCCATTTGCCCGTACAAATCTGGGAAAAAGGGCTTTTGTCTATTCCGCTCCTTCTGCATGGAACTCTTTGCAAAAAGACTTGAAATTATCTGAACTTATTTCCTTAAATGCTTTTAAATCCAGATTGAGAGAACCTGAAATGACCTGTTTACATTGTAAATGTTTTTAATTATCTGTGTTGCATAACTGTTATAAATGTAATTGATTGTATTTTTGCCTGCCTCATGGCCAGGACTCCCTTGAAAAAGAGGTTTTTAACCTCAACGGGACTTTCCTGGTTAAATAAAGGTTAAATAAATAAAAAATAAAATGTGCCAGTGGATCATTCTCACACACACACACTGCTATGCAAATATAAAACCCAAGTTTGATGCAGAGTTTGATGACCTGGCAGCAGAGGGAGGAGTAAAAGTGTTCGCGAGAGATAAGGAAGATTTAGTGTTAAACTATGTCTAAGGTGGCAGTGCCTAACTGTGTAGTTAGTGACATGAACATCGACACATGACACATTACTATCTGGAACACTTGAGATAGCACAAAATCAAGCGTATGTGAAAGTTGATTTAAAATACAATGTACAAAAACTCACAGCAGTTGTTGTTGGTAACTTACATACATTTATGTTAAAATTTTTATTTGTGAACAAGAAGTATAATTCAGATCATTCATTTAAATACCTAAAAACAAAATTAAGACCACTATACAAGGTGTATAATGTTAAAAAAAAAGACTCAAATGAATTGAAGAAACCCAGTGTGATATTGGAAATCCTGCAGATAAAACAGTAACTCCTTAAAGAAGTGTCATTCAAATATCATTGTGGCAGAAACAGAAAAAGTTTTATTTCCACAATAAGGACACTTATGTGGAATTTGTTAGGTGAAAGGGACATTTATAAACAAATAAACATATTAAAAATGAATACAAAATAAACAACAAATAGAGTGAAATAAATATATATTGAGAATGTATTAGTCAATGTAAGAAGAAATGAAGACTAATCAAGCTGCTAACAACTCTGTAGTATTATGGATGTCAGCATTACAATCTCCTTTTGCAAGGCATACCAAATCATAGACAACATCCTTAAATTATGCTAAACAGAACACTGAGTCAGCTGAGACAAATTGACTGCTTATGCTGTAGCCTTTTCACTGATGCCATTTACTGACAGTAGATGGCAGGAGACCACTGTATCAGAGGCAAGTCAACATGGATCACTGCCATACAACCATTAGTGTTGTGTGAAATACTTACCATGATATCAATGTTGGTCAAGTCATTTTTGATCCAAGACAGCAATGTAAAAGGCTAAAAACTTGCACCTTACAAAGATCATCCTATCATGTACCAACAATTAAATCCACGATAGAAGCAGTGTTTCCCTTTGAACTCTGTCCTTCTCATCATCTACCAAACGGACCTCTGGAAAGCACAGAACAAATTCCACTTAATGATCTGGTTAGATATACTGAAGAATTCCTCACAGATGGTCAGCACGTTTACCTATTTGTTATTTCCTATTCCCAAGTGGAGTGGTGTTCTCAGGGAACATTAGTGATGGTGTGGCCATTTATCGTTTCTAAACAAACGAGTTGGTGATAATGGTTTGAAAGCGTAATGTCCTCTGTGTAACAGTATTTTCCACATGATGTACAGCAATCAAGAATGCAACATGAGAGTAGAAGTCAGCATAATAAAATCCAAACAAAAACACTTTTTAAATTTATGTGACTGCTTATTCACCGATTACCTTCATGTAAAGAACTTAACCAGCTCTTTTGATTCAAACATTAAAATATATTTTACAACAATCAAGGTTTAAAAACAATACATTTAACTAAATTATTAACAGCATCAAATTAAGCTTCCATATATTTTGCTTTATTTTGACTGTGGACACAACGTATGACAGTTTCAGTTTAAGAACTTAAAGCATTAAGTTGAAAGCAAGTGCAGCTGTTTCTACGAGTAAATAATTTCAGTTCATGTGCTCCAAAAAGATATAAAAAAGAAACATATATACAGGCTTAAGTACATTACAATGATTTGAAATGTGGTTTTCTTCCAAATATGAAGTTTTCTTTTATGATTGAGCTTCATGCTACAGGACTGTGACACAGTGGGCAGCAGTTATATTTGCCGATCTCATGCGCTAGAGCGCAGTGCTTACACACACTGCACATCCAAAACTGGTACTCCTGGATCGGTAGACCTGTCACAATGCATGTGGGTAAAGTTCCTTCCGTCCTAAAAGAGAAAAAATAGATGTAGTTGAAGTCAGGGAATATTATGCTGTAGTAGAGAAACTAAGTAAAAGTATTAAAGGACTACAAGAGTTTTTAGAGAGCAATTTTGTCAAATTGTAATGATGAACGCATACGCCACACATCCCTGTCTCTACAGCTCCAGCTAAACTGTTTACTGTCTACTACCTACAACTGGGTGTAGCACTCACTCAACACAATGCTAGTGTTAGAAGCTAGTGTTAGAATAGAGCAATAATAATGTATTAATACAAATTATGTTATTTTGCAGCCTTGCAGTGTAGGTGTTTGCAGCCAGAGTTGGATCTGAACTTATGCTGTCCTCACCCTTCGGATGATCCGTACGGGTCCATTGTGAGGTTGTCCTTTGGGGTGTGCTTGGTGAAGATCTCCAGGGCCAGATCCTCATAAAGCTGCCGCTGTTCAGGGTCCAGACTCTCTAGGGACTCCAGCTTGATGAAGGCCTGTGAGCATGTGCTGAAGGCCCCATTGGCTGTGGAGCAAATGGCGAGCAGAGAGTAGATCTCCACCGCTGGGATGATGTCTTCATACTCACGCAGGTGAAGGGCTTTTCAAATGGAAAAAACAGTAAAGAGATGGACTTCCACTGACTCTGTCTGGTTGTATCTATTATAGGAAACTAACTTGGCTCAATACAGCCTAAGTCCCAAGAAAAAATATTTTTGACAGTGAAAATCAATACTTTGTCATTCTTATGTTTGTCCAGGTTCTTCCTCTACCTTTATTAGTTTGTATAGCTAGTACAGATACTGATCTGTCCTAAATATTTACACAAATTATTAAGGTGTCTGATATCATTTAATAATGATAAACATATTACAATGATAACAGCTTCAAAATATGTGTAGACAACCTGGGCAATACCATAATGTATGACTTTGTATTCTTAATATATGTGAATCTAAGTAACAGCCTAAAAAGAGGGAATGCGCTATATTAACTAAATAATAGTTCATGAACTCAACTCCTGTCTTTGAGTTGGTGTGGAAAACACTGTAATATATATACAGTATATATATATATATATATATATATATATATATATATATATATATATATATATATATATAGAGAGAGAGAGAGAGAGAGAGAGACAGAGAGTGAAGTGTCCTATGTGATTTGGCACCTGTGCGCATGGCGTTCTCCATATAGCCCTCATAAAGCTGCCTCTGAGCAAGCAGAAAGAAGTGATACGCCTCCGCTCCACGCCAGGCACTGTCCACCACACGATTGTCTGAAGAGGTTGCATCTTCCTCAAGCAGCCCAGCAAGCGCAGATGTTGCCTAATTACAGTGTTATAATTTTTTTTTTGTTACTTTTCATTAAAAGAAAAATAGAAATATATATTCCCAATACTGTATGTGTAAAGTATTAGTAGCAATATATTACCTCAGACTTCTTCCCTTTGGCTTTGCTTTGCTGTGACGTCTTCACCTGCTCGTGGTAATTTTCAACAAGACATGCCGCCAGCACAAAGAGCTTCTTCACCCGCAGTGGTCGGGTCCTTTTCTTTGCTTCCCCATCTGCTATCTGTGGCGACAAAGTCCATGCCCACAAACAACTTATTCCAGCAATTCATTAGCTGCATATCACTATATATAGTAGTGTCAAACACTTCATTTCCTGCAATCTGGAGATTTTTATGCAACAATTTATGGCGCAAATATCTTCATTTATGTTAAAAACTTTCTGCATATTCAAAAGATCAAACATGTTTCGGGATAGGGTTTTTTTCTAGGAATCATGTACAGCTCATCAACAAATCGGTTAGAAATCGGAGAATAAGACCTTGTTAAAGCCAGAAGCTCCAAAGTTTAAATCTACATAAAACATTTAAAATCACAAGAAATCACATCTTTATTTTTCATGCTCCTGTTGTGATCTTTAACCCACTGACGAAACACTAGTAGACACAGTCCTTGTTATGAGGGGGGGAGGTTATTTTCATATTTTTGACAGGGGATCTCTTCTAAATATATCCCTTGCATCACCCCCCCCCCCCCCCCCTCTGAAATCTACGCCTATGGTAGGTCCTAGGTGTAATACACCTTTATTCAAATTATTAACCCCTACAAATACTGCTCTCAGGGTGCTGATGGACGCTGACAAAATTAATAATGAACAGTTAATTTTAGCGCCGCTCAAATTCTGGTTTAATTTTTCTGGAACAGATCTCTTCATCTGAGGGTAGAAATCACAAAACTGCTTTTAAACTTTCTTTCATGAATACAAAGGCCTACCTTAAACATGAGTTTGGCTGCATCGAGAAAATGGTGGGCTTTCCGATACAGTTCCACCGCCTCTAAAGTTTTATTCTTCTCAAGAAGATGTGAAGCATATTTGGAAAGAAGAGATTTAATCTCCTTCATGTTGTGGGTCCTGGCCAGTTCCACTGCTTTGTTCCACTGTAAGGAAATTACAACATTAATTCAAAAATGATATAGCTTAATAGCTTTTTAAATATGTTGAGAAATCTCAGATTTGATTGCAATTTTTGCAAGTTCAACATGGATTATAGGTTCAAGTTGAATGAACGAGTACTTATGTCCTTTCGATTTCTTACAGGTTGAGTTGTTGTTGTCCTTTAAACTACAGCCAGCTGTGGCTAAATTTTTTTTTTTTACAAAGTATATACCAGCTGCAGATTACAGTATTTATGAAAAGAAAGTTCTTGATTGTTGAAATGTAAAGCGTAAGAGAAAGATTTGAGAGCAGCATTTACACTCGACTTCTAAATATCTTCTAAATATCCTCAGGAAGAGGACGGGACAGCAGGTGCCACAGTGACTGCCGTGGTACAAGTGTATGTTATTGCTGAGGGAGTGCTGTCTGTGTGTGACTCCCAAACTCTGGCGCCACAGGTTTTCTGTCTGTCTCTCACCTGGTTCAGATGGACACAAGTGTCAACCGCAGCTTTGGGCTGGTTAGACTTGAGATAGGCTTTCACAGCTTGTTCACACATGCCCACAGTGGCAAACATTTGTCCAATATCCTGAAACACAGAGATCAGGACAATAGAGTTGGTTTAAGGGATTCACATTGATATCTGAAAACTTCTAGACAAAGCCCAAAGTGAATATCAAAGAGCTATTTTTGGTCAAATTTGAATCTCACCGGTAAAAGTTTATGATTTTCTGGCAGCACAGTAGTCAGCTTTTCAAGGCTATAATAGTCCTCTAACATGTAGTAGCATTCTGCCTGTCGCTCCTGGTTACGACCCTGAAGGTAGTACTGCACTGCATTGACCCTTGAAACAGAAAAGATTAATATTTAAAACCTAGAGTAAGGCAGAGTTTACTTTGGTCTTTTTAGTGCAAAATTCCCTCTTATTTCTGGACTGATGTCAATATGTACAGGAGGAATGATTATGATAGTGACTCAATAACTGTACATATGGACATGGTAGCAAGATAGAATTTATGAAATGTTCATTTAGCCTTTATTAATGGAATATTGTTATTACCATTTATAATATCAAACAACTGAAGAGAATAAAAGCTTATTATCTGCACTTTTAGATGCTTGGGATCTACTAAATATATTGTACTAATGATGGTCTCGTGATTGAAAATGTGAATGTTTGTATTTGTGCAATTTGAATATTTAATCAAGCTCTATGCCACTCCAAAAAATACATATCCCCTGAACAACCTGAACAAAAAATACTAGACTTCTTGCTGAAATAATGCAAAGTACACATTAAAGATCCCCTCAAAACAGATGAACTATGTATAGCATATTACAAATAATTTATCATATTACAAATACACTTTTAAACTACATACAATACACTAAACAACAGAAAGAAAGTTTAATTTAAAATTCTATACCACTTCTGTCTGTCAGCAAAGTAGTCTCCAATTGCATTGTACGCCTGTTCCAGCAGAGTATCGTCACAGTCCCCAGAGCCAGTTTTGAGCAACTGGAGCACCCTGAACCAGTCTCCCAGCTTGATCCTAAGGCTGATGGCAAGGTCCCTACAAGAAACAAATCATCACCTGGCCATGATGCCTAAATAACTGGTGGCATTAGGTTATGCTGACATTAGGGCTGTATGATATGAGGAAAATATCTAATTGTGATTATTTTTGACCGATATTGCAATTGCAATATGATTAACGATATTGAAGGGAATGATCATTTTTGTATTGTTAAAAATAAAAAAAAATATTAAAAATAAAACAATTAAAATGATTATAGTGTGATTGTTGCAAGGATCTTTACCAAACAAATATGTTTTTGATTGATTTGATTTATGGTGCAGCCCTAGCTGAAATTTTAAATGACAAACTTGACAAAAGCAAAAAAAGAATCAATCAACTAGTTAAAGTTTCACCATCAAATATGTCCCAACAAATATGGCTACATGTACCTGCGATCCATATCTAGGTACATCCGCTCAGCTTCCTCAAACCTGCTGAAGTAAGCTGCCACCTCAGCCTGTTTCATGGGCTCGCTGTGCAGGTTGCCCAGTCGTTTGACAAACTCAATGCCCTGGTAGTCTTTGCAACGGACAAAGGCCTGTTCAGCCGTCTTCAGGTCCAGTTTCTGAAGAGCTGCCTCAGCCAGAAGGCGCCTGGCAGGTTCATAACAAAAAGAGAGATTGCGGGTAGTTACTATCACTAGTAGGGCTGCATGGCATGATGTGCATGAATACATCCTTATACCCACTCTGATATGATATGATTAATTTAGCTATTAAGCTGTGTTACAATCCATGACTAATTGTAACTGTAACTTCTTTACCAAATAATGGTCTGTAATCAATCCATCTGTGTCAAACCCAATGATTTTACCACTTTATGACTCTTAAGTCTACAGACTGAAACAGACTCACATTTCTTTATGTTGCCAGATTTTGAGCAATGCTGCAAGAATTGACACACTAGCCTGGGAAAACACATAAGCTACAGTGATCACACTGCTGCTTCAAAAGTCTTACCATAAATCTCTTACACTCTCCAATAATCCTCCCACCTGCATGGAGTACTGTATATGTGACAGCAACTATTATATGGAGCTGACCTGACAACAAAGTTCTTTTAACCCTTGTGTTGTCCTCGGGTCAAATTGACCCGTTTCAAAGTGTTTTATATCAGAAATATGGATTTCTTTTAACCAAATTGCCCAAAAATAACATGGATGATTCCATACAACATTCAAATTCAATTTGAATTCTTTCTTTTTTTATGGTTTCAAAACAGTATCCGGACTAAACTTTGACAAAACATCAACATCAACATCCTCTGATCTTAACTATTAGTTAAAATAATTCATAATTTCTGCCTTT
This sequence comes from Etheostoma perlongum, assembly GCA_026937815.1. Taxonomy (NCBI): domain Eukaryota; kingdom Metazoa; phylum Chordata; class Actinopteri; order Perciformes; family Percidae; genus Etheostoma; species Etheostoma perlongum. Next base: position 4,845,153 of record CM049390.1, on the reverse strand, counting down.
TTAACTAAACACTTATGTATCATTTGATACAAATGAGTTTTGTTGACCATGAATTACAAGAAAAAGTGTAAAACCTATTATTAAACCAACTCAGGTTTATGTGACAAATAAATCAGAAAAAGCGGCAAAAACATTGGAAAAGCACCAAAAAAAATCATTTTTGACTTGGAAGGACAAGTTCATGGTTAATGGGAAGACAACACAAGGGTTAAACAGAAAATTGGGGAATAGTTTTGAGGAACTGATATTGTTGCTTTGTATCTCTACGTCCCATGTTTACCTTGATTAACTTAAATGTTACATACAAACACTGCTGCCAAATGCTGCCAGATTACCAAAGCTCATTAATTTGTTGCATCACAGCCTCCTTTCCAAACTTTATTTTTTAAATCAGTTATTCATGTTTTATTCCTGAAATGTATCAGATTGAGGAGATTCTAGAAACTGTTTCACCAAACCTTTTTTAGCTTTTATTTGCTTCTACTGTCATAATAGTAACTCTTAATTAAACCCATACCATCTGCCTTTGGCTGAAGATTTATGATGCTTGTGTTTACATGTTGCTGCTCTGCACCATCCAGACAACAAGAGTCTTTATTTGTTGAGCTATTGTCATTGTGCATTTAATTGGCACAGCTGTTTCAGAGCAAAGAGACCAGTGTTGTGACTGCCTGAGAGATGTATTAATCACCACACCCTCTAAACTATATTCCACCCAACCCATTTGCACTTTGCATTACTGCACATACAGTACATGAACCAAAGTAGCAGGTTTGCTTGGAGATTTTCACACAGTCAGTACAGCCAGTTCCTACCAGTCTGTTGTTACGTTTGCATTACTAAAATAGGGCCCTTAAACTTAAAGCCATGTTTTATGCTGAATCCAAAGTAAAGATCAACGTGTTGCATTTACCAGAGTCTTGGGTGGGGATTGTCTTCAATGAACTGCGAAGCATCTTCAATCCCAACTTTTTCAATCAATGCACGACTGTCTCTCAGGGAGCGGATTTCAAAGTTGATGAGGTTGTCTTTGTTAGGCCTCTCTGGATCCTGCCAAGCAAGATCCCATAACGGATTGATCAGTTAAATCAACAGATACAAACTGCACCTTTCAGCACTTTAAAAAGGTACAACAAAGTAGTCTTTATGGCAGTTAACACTATGAATGGAAGAATTCTCATAATTTTGCAATCAGCTGTTACCTTGTTAGTTAACTTTATTATCAAGACAACTAGACAGGATGTTTAAACTATTGCAAAGCCATCTACTTTGGAATATTAGGAGGCAAAATAAACCGTCAACTGAAACTATGAGTAATTATCTTGATATTTGCGCAAGTGGTTAAAGGTTTACCTTCATGATTTCATCAAGCAGGACAGATTTAATTTCCAGGTCTTCAAAGTTGCAAATGTACCCAGATGTTTGGATGGGTTCCTGTTTGTTTTTTTAAAATACACAATGTTTAGTAACAATAAGACAATTCAGCTGACCATCACACAAACACCTGAGCACTCACCTCTGGGTCTAGGTTCCTGAAGACATACATCCTGGTCTTCTCCATCATGGCAAACAGATCAGGATTGTCATTCGCCCACTTCATGTCCCACACATCCTTGCGTTCAAACTTCGATGGATCTCCTGCAGATGCCTGGTTTCCTGCGCTGTCGCCTGCGGAGGTACGAACGTCCAGGTCCAACAAAGTCAGCATTCCCGCAATGTCGATCATGGCCAGACGACTAAAGAGAGTAAAAATTACATTTTATAACAGTGTTTAAGGTTGGTTAGCAATAGATATCTGTTCAGCACTAAGTTATTCCTGCATAACACCAATCATTGCTTGCCTGGAGTTGCAGTTCAAGGACAGATAGTAGGCTCTGTTGTTCAAAGTGTATTTCTGGATGAGAACAACATTTGGGAGGCTGTATCTATGGATGGTGCCAGACTCACGGCCCTGTAAGCACACACATACCCAAACGCTCTATGTTTATTTTACTTTTACTTTTATTGCATGAATCAAAATTGTATAAATAAACTAGAGATGCACATACCACAATCAGGGTCTTATCTGTTGCTGAAATGCAACAAATGGGATCTTGGGTTGCCTAAAACAGAACAGAAACAGACATGCGAACAATTACATGACAATTTATACAATTTATTGAAAATTCATTTGATTCTCATTGCAATTATTCCTTTGGGAGCTAACACTTTATTTTAAATCAAACTACTATTAGTAGTATTTTATATATGTGTAAAGCAATTTCATACTGAAATTTTAACATTTCAAAAGTAAGGCTTGAGACAGTTTTAATGAATTGAATCCCGGAAAAAAGTTTTGTTTTTATGTAATAAGACAAAAAAGGGCTTTACAAACAGTAGGTAGAGAGATCAAATTAAAATGTATTTTACAATCAACTGTAGGAAAAAGTAAGTCTTTTTTTATTTTGTGATGCAACCTGGATTTTACAAAACTTGTGCAACTTGAGGGGTAAAAATGTCTCTTACTGTGAAGGCTTTTGCAAAATCTGGACTGCTGTCATTGGCTCCAGATGGATTACTGTCAATGTGATAAACCCTAGAAAGGCAGGAAGTGAGAATGAGAAAAGGCCAGAGAGACAGACAGACACACAGTTGCCTTTTCCACTGAGGTGAACTATTGTCCAGGTGCTAGGATAGCCTTGGCAGAACATTAGGTCATGCCCAGCCTGTCTGGGACCTCAGTGGCATTGGATTCAGATGAATGAATCCCTTTCATAGCAGTGTCAGTACCAACACCACAGTAAACCCAAGGTTTTATGCACTGACTCATAGAATCTAGCCTTGTGGTTATCTTGCCTTTCTGTAACTTTCCTTGATCTGTTTGATCTGTACTGTGGGTGTTCTATATTATAATAAATACAGTTTGTATGACTTATAAAGTGTCAATGCAGCTCCATTGCACTGGAAATGTTATGCCAATGTCTGGAAAAAAACTCACCTCTCTCTTCCCTCCTTCTTAGTTCTAGTCACTTGGTTGATCTCAAGGGCAGTTAACTTCTTTGCCACTCTGTACTGCCATAAGTAGAAAGCCTCTTTGGATGCAGCAATCACGTGTGTCTTGGTCATGGTGACAAACAGTGGATCTGACCAAGTAGATAAGTGGCACACTTTATTACAAAAATAAATAACAATGTAGAATGTATGTTCAATCTTATTTGGGAGCAACTAAAATCAATTGTATCCACCTCTTTTCATTGACATGTAATGTAAATTGTGTGTGCCCAGCTTCTGGGCTTGTCAAAGCAAAGGTTGCAATGTCAATGCCAATGTCACCAACTAAGATTTCAGTACATATACTGTACATAAATAATACTTTTCACATTTTATTTGGATGGTTAAAAGTTACATACAATACAATTCATTCTCTTGCAGGGAACTATACCAAACTACAATGAAAACCTGGCAAATGAAGGTTTGTAAATCATTATAAATCTTTCTTTTTTGTAACTTTAAACTAGGGACAACTCAGTGCATATTTTCTGCGTGGATAAATACAAGAAGAGAATACAGTGTTCTCTAAATGATACACTTGACTAGTTTGGCAAAAAAAAAAATCCATCATGAGGCCACAAGAGGAGACACCACCAGAAGGCACACTTGAACTGACTCTCTTTTTATTGAACTAGGTGGGATATCTGAAACCAGTTCAGACCCACTAAGTCCTTCAAATCTGCAGACTTTGAACCGTCTCCTGAGGTTCTTAACAAACATTCAACCAGGTCAAGCAGGGACGGAATGCTGAATATTTGTGAGCTATAAAGATGCCCAGAGCTAGCTGTCTGTTTGCTATAGGATGCTGGGAGCCCATGAAAGATGTAACTGTGGGCTGCAGGTGGCAGAAGGCCAACCACCATTACTCTCTATACACAGGGTGTGATCTCTCACATTGACTTGAAGAAATACACCACCCTTATGGTAAATTAGGACTTTGATCAACCCACTGTTGTGCCACAAGAAGATTATTACCAAGTTCACTTCTGTGAGCAACTGTATGCAAGCTTGAAGGGCACACTGCTTGTTTATAATGTGTTGACTAGTAAATGCAAAAGTGGCATCACAAGATAAGTATTTCGTTGTTTAATGTATGAACTCACCGATGTCAATGTATTTTGAGTCCAGTGGAGTCCCAATGGAGTTGCACAGAATCAGGACATACTAAAGAACACACAGTAGTGCAACGTTATTCAACAGGTTAACTTATGATTCTTTATAAAAAACAAAATATTCCTCATTTTGAGTGTGTGGTTTTAATTTGTATCATTACCCTTGCATGGCTTCCAGAATCTAACTCAGCATCCTCCTTTGTGGCAATGAATTAGAAAAACAGGAGGCAAGACAGCAAAGAAACATTTGTGATCCTTACTATCACTCTTTATCTTCGATATCAATGAATAAGCTTGTCTGAGTCATACAGCATGTAACTAGATAATTAAATGCAATGTTTAATAAATCATTACAAGGCCTGTAGTTTTGTTTTTTTGCTTTCCTCTCACATGTTAGGTCATATAATCTGGAGATGTTTGTACCTGAGGTTGGGTGTCATCTGCCTTGCTGGCTAGGATGCAGAAGTCCCCCCGAGGTAGTGATGGACATCAAGCTCTTGACATATTTGACAAACTTCTCGTTGTTTTTGGTGTCCCAGAATACAACACAGTACTCTTGCCGCTCTGGCTTTGTGTAGGCGTACACCACTGTGCTGCTACAGTAGCCCCACTGTTAAGAGACATAAAAGAGCTGGTGAGGTTTACCTTCTGTGCTGGGCTTTGAAATTCTGGGAAGAAATATGATCAAACAAAAGACATGTTCCTTCAAATGACCAAACATGTTTTAGACTGATCCAACAAGCAAGGTGTTGTCTTTGCAGTTCCACAAAGCGTAGACAGTTGCTTCATAAAACTACAAAAAGATGGCCAGTTTGTATTCTTTGACACACACCTTCTATGTAATAGAGAAAATCAATGGTCCAAAGGACCTGTAAACTTGAAAATGAATGGAACATGTAAACACTGCCCCAATATCTTCCAAACATTCTATTGATTTAAAGCTGATTAATATTACTGTGACACAGTGTTTATTCAGATTTGTCATCAATGTCTTTATGGTTTTACTCACTTACTAGTTTTTATTGACTCTGCCCTGATGAATACTGAGCAACTGGCCAGCGTTTAACCATACTCATGCCAGATTACATATTTCATTATGTTTTCTCTGTCTATGAGTATCTTCAAGAAATGTTTCTTTCCCAAAAACTTTAATTTAAAGCAAAACACACATCTTGTTACCTTGTAGTCTGGTCTTATGTTTGCAAAGTAGATGTAGGAGTCCACAGCGAGGCCAATACGCAGCCCTCCTCCCTCCCAGCCAACTCCTGTCATCTGCTTCCCAGGCACTTTAAGAGTTCTCAGATGCTGTTTAAAAGGAGTCAGGTGTATGGGTATGCAAAGGATGGTTTTTAATTAATAGCAATGATTCAAAGCCTGCTTTTTCAGGTGATGAGACTTCTAGCTTTTAGAGCCTACTTGCATTTTCAACCACTCAATAATGTAAGACGGTACAACAACAGAAAAACTGGCATGACAAGGTACTTAAATTTTTAAATTATTTTTTTTTAACTATTCTTTATCAACTCATACCATTTAATGTGAATTATTCTTGTTGGTCACCATAAACCATAAAACTCTGTATAAGGGATCACAATGTTGCCCCTCACCTCTCCAAATGGTGTGTAGAACTGCACAACATTAACTTCTTTCTCCAGATTTGAGGCTCTGAGAGAACCTGCTACCGCCAGAACACTGCCACAATGATTCCACTGGATACTGACCACATTCATCAGAGAGTCAATAAAGACTGGGTCTGAAGAAAAGGGCAGCAGCATAGCTCATCACCATTGGTAAACATTTCATTGAAGTGTAAACTGGAAAATATATGTCTTTGAAGGTTTCTTTCTCCTTACTTTCATCATTCTCGTAGCGCATGACCTGGCATCTTCCATTGTCAAAACAGATAGCAAGACATGGACAGTCTGGTTCAACGTAACCCCCAGTTCCTGCATACCAGTGGATACCTGCAATACTGACAGCTCCAGTCGCATTGGTGAGACAGCTGATGGTCATTTTCATCTGAAATATAACATCAATTATTTGGTATTAATTTCACGTGGCTCAACGATGCAAAGTGTTCCTTTAAGCATTCAACAGAAGTGGTAGTGGTGTGCTTAGCTATCTACCACTTTATTCAATATCACTACAAGTTTCCAAAGTCAGACATTTTCAAGTCCTACACTTAGGGGCTTTCTAAAATTGACTTTGATTATTTCTGGATCACTAACAAGAAGATATCCCACCATTTATAGTTTTAAGTAGGCTACTGAATTGTCCCACAACATACAGAATAATAGATTCTTCCTAAACCTGCTGTTTCTCTTTACGCAGAAAGCCTGCCCTTTGAAAATACCATCTCTGCCTTGCCACTCCTTCTGCACATTTGACTGTGCATTGCACCTACATTTTTATTTATAAAATTAGCATCCTATGAGTCAGGAAGCCATGTAGTTCTACATGGATGAATACTAAAATTAACTGACATTTGTATATTAAGCACTCACTATGAAGTTTCCTTGATTGTCGTAGATTTGTACTTCCCCGTTGGCCATACCGAAGAGGAGGATCTTGCTGTCTGGCGACCATGCCACATGAGCAAGCTGATTTCCCTTTAGCTCCTTTCCCCAAATCCGGTTTCCTTAAAAAATAAAAAAATAAAGAAAAAGCATTTATTCCACATTTATCCTACTGCACATGTCCTTATTCCTTCCCTCAATATGTAAACAAAGCATCGTTGTCAGCGTTAGTGATTTTATGCGTAACCTAGAAAAAATATGCTAATTGCCCTCCTTTTATTAGATCTTTGGTAGTAACTCTGGAAATCTGTTTTTACCATCAACAGATCCAACAATGACTGCTCCATCTTCATACACAATGCAGATCTTCTGACCGTCAGCGTTCCAACTCATGCTCCTCACCACCGACTTGTTCCGGTTGTTGATCATCTCCTCGTACCATGCACCTTTGGAAGGGTCAAAGACAAACAATTATTAAAAGCCACAGTTATTACAAGACAACTTGCTGTTTTGATGTGTTGACAGTAATCACCTTTGTAGAGCATCCATACAATGATGAGTCCATTCTGGTCACTGGTTGTCAGTTTCTCATACTGTTCATTCCACGTGACCACTTGTACTGCACCTGCAAGTGTAGTAATCATGAAAGGTTAGATCATTTTGCATTGGCTCGCTCCACGTCTGTGCACCAACCAATTTTAAATTTTGTGGATGCTGCTTGTTACTAACTAGAGTGTAATGACTACAGGTCTGGCAAGTACTGAATATAACTTACCACTATGTCCCTCTAGAGTTTGGTTCATTGACAGATTACTGGGTGCAGCAAGACCTTTAAGTTTAGCATCATCTGTTGAGAAAGCAGTAACAGAGATTAGGTTCAGGATCTCAAAAATGTCCAAGCAATTCTTAGTGAGGAAACTGCTCTAATGCTGTAAACTTGTCTACAGCATTAGAGCAGTAGTTTGTAGTTAATAAATACCATCATACATTGTTTGTATTGTTTATTTCCCTTTACACTTTACAACAAAATAATAACATAATAGTGGGTCTGTCCGACAGATGGAATGGAGGTGGAAGGTGGCACTATTCCTACTTACAGTGACTGGACACTGAGGCACCAAGACAGAGTCAAAAAGCTTATTAAAAATGTCTTATACACTGTAAGAGCCGTTGTTTCAAAAACCCTCAAATCTCAGTCACATGGGTATTACATAACGGCTTTGACTGTAAGAAAAATTACCAAAATAAATCAGTTTATAGCCGGCCCCTTATATTCTATCTTAGAGCAATATAGAAGCAATAATTAGATAAATATATGTAAATATATGTAATAGATGTTAAATCTGAACAAGGACACACTGACAAAGAACACCTGAAACCAGGCTGCGCCAACATCAGTGTATAAGTAATCAACAATAGACTTGTTTATAACACATTTTACACATTGTTCTCTTGGGCTCGATTGCATTTATATTTTATTATTATTACCGTTTTTATAATTAGGTCATCAAGTCCTACAAATCTTTCAAACTAGAAAGGTATTTAAACAAGTGACATGAGTGACAGTACTCCAATCGTTTTAGGTGAATATGGGCTCTTTTTTATCCAGCACATCTTACCGTTATAGGCAATGGTGCAAAGCACTTCACATGTCAAGCAACTTTTCATTTTGTATTGTATGTGTTCACTAGTGCTTTTGTAGATTTCCTTTACAAATCAGATTATAATGTTCATGCAAAAAGCAGTTCACTTGTGGCTTTACCATCTAAGGCCATCAAGCCAGGGGTAGCTAGAAATTGTCTAGAAATGTTGTGTGTACCAGGACTGTGCCGGCTGTATTGCTCCATCCCCTGAACTTACCTGTCTGAGATTCAAGCTTAAGTACTCTGAGCAGACCATCGTCACCTCCACATGCAATGAAACCTTGATCTTTGTTCCAGGAGACACATTTTAGATGGATATTGTTGGGGATAGCAATCTATAAAACACGGAAAATTTAAGTCACACTGTTAACCAAAGCTGTGTCTTATCAGACGTATTGATAGGTGAGTAGGTAACGTTAACGTTATAGTTGCTAGGTGAGAGAGCACAGGCACACACTCACCTTCTTGCTGAGGTAAATAAACATGACAGTGGTGATAACGTAACAGACCCCTAACAATCCGAACCCAATTGATTACGGCGTATTTACAGTAGTTAATATAGCAAGACACTGACCTAACGTCAATTAGCAAACTAGACAGCTAAAGTGAGCTAACTTTTTCAACATTGCTATGCTAACTTAGCTTCATCATGCGGCCTCGATCTGGTGAATGTAACGTTATATTTGGTAGTTACCTGCCTAACTCAACACAGTTAACATACCTAACGTTAGTAACAAAGACTGTAAACGTAAAATTGGGAGTATAGTTAATAACGTTAGCAAATGTATTCCCAAAACAGTTCAAATTCGAAGTTGCATTGCTCTAGCTAACTAGCTAGTCCTCAAAGGCTGTAGCTTCCCTCGGTCTCCCGTGGTAACCGTAAACCGGAAGAGGGTTAGACTATTTCTGGTAATTGTAGTTTTTTTCTTGTTCGCGTTCTAGTGATGCCGTCTTCAAGGGCTCCTTCACTAAAATGTGATAACATGTATTAAATGAGCCGTTAAATTGTTTTTATTTTGAACTCAATTTTCCAGTATTTGAGGAAAAGGTAACACTACTTTATTTAACTATACAGGAATGTCTTGCACTTACTGAAGCATACTGTAAAACTGTAGTAGCCCCACCATGAGTGAAGCTTAATAAACCAGCAATTCAATAGGCTACATAAAAAGTCTTATTATACAATGTTGCATTTAATTAGGTTTGACAATGGATAGTCCTTTGTCCCCTGGTAACTACTCAAAATGTTGTTTACCTTATGTGGTTAAGTGTTAGGCCTACCTTTATTTTTTCTGAGAGGCTACATTTCCATTTGATTTTATTGATTTCAAAGTTGCTTGGTAACTAAGCGTTAAAAGACAATACAAGAAATGTATAGGATCCATTCTTTTAGAATATTTATTTACCATGTGCAACTATACACCCAATAGAAAAAAATACAGACAAGTTTTCTATTACAAAAGCACCTTAATATGTAGGTTATGCACACAACTGTCAGTTTACACAAAGACCTTGCATCACAGATACTCTTTTTTAATGTGTTCCATGGATATATGACAAAGTAGAAAATACAGTACATGTGTGTATTGTGTGAAGAAAGTACTGTGTAGTAAAATACCTGGATGCAAAAAACTGAGTGGATCTTAAAATCTCACAATTTCAAAACTTAGTGCATTGAAATAGTATATAATTGCTAGGACTGCTACCAGAGACTTTGGTCAAGACTTGCCAAGTGTGCAGAGTATTGAAGCGGTCCTATAACCCTTGAACTCCCTAAACTGTTTTCCCTCTCCCCCCTAAAACAATTGTACTTGTCCTGGACCTAAACAAAAATTACCCAACAACATAGTTGCTGCAATCTTTCTCGTATCAAGGAAAAGTATTATAGTAATCAAGTAATTTTGGTCTTTTCTCTGCATAATAATGCTGCAATTAGAGGCGTCACAACAATGCACTTGTTGTATAAGAGATTAGTTGTTCTGTTGTGATCTATTAAGAACACTGGCCAAGAAATGCTTTCGGAGCAGTGGATACACAACAAGGATGTGGCGCAACACCTTTTCCATCGAAAACATTCATTATGAAAGTACACTTTTGACACGTTTATAAAAGATTTTCTATGTAGAAGCTTGCACTTCTCCATTTTCCAAAACTTCCTTAATTAGCTTACATAGCTTGTGACTCATCTCAATGGCTTACACTGCCAGGAAGAAATGTATATTTTCTTACAAAGATGCAGGTATATGTAAAAGTTTACACAGTTTTATGTGACTTTACTGTAAGAAGTAATAACAGAGTGTTGTGGATGCAAAATGCAGGTTTTATAATATAAAACAAAAATACTACTACTAATCCACGAAAGATTAATATCATGCAGATATACCAAACATTTTTACTGAAACATTAAGATTTTTTTAGGGTTACAGATGACTTCTGTTGGTCAAAAGAATTGGATACATCCTAAACATGTCTTCTGACGTCTTCATCACTGTCCTTAATATTGCTGTTGGCCCTCAATCAGGTTCACTTTGTCTGAGAGTTCATCAAGTAAACCGACTGTCAAGGAATTTAAAAGCTGTAGTTGGAATGTTTACCAGTTCATCATCACACTAAGCATTTCCAACAATGCACCAATAAAAATCAACAGACTCAAACTATAGATTCAACTTATTCTCATTAAAAGTACTACAACAAAACAATTGTAGCAGCCTAGTGCAAATGTCAACATGTTTAGAGGTAAAAAGCAGACATTTCTCTCACATAATCGCAGTTTTAAAATGGCATAATAAATTCAAACTGTGGATCCTTCTCAACCCTCCAAGCAAAAGGATATGTTTTCTGCTCAGCTCCTGTATGGTTGACTGTACTTTTTTCTGGAAAACAATCTGAGCTTCACACATGCAGGCATCTTGAGTTATTTCACCTCTCATTTCCTCTGAAAGAACAACAACAAAAATAAAGAAGGTGAGTGGTGTTTCACCATGTTTAGTGTAGCGTCTTTATAATATTTAATTTGGCGGCCCGTTGACAGACAATCTTATGCTCCTATCCCAAAGAGTTGACAAAATCTGATTAAAATTATGTGTTGTTTCCAATGATAAGATAATAATAATAATGGATATTGATTAAATATAGTAGAGATCATGCATACAATCATGATTTTTCTTTTGTGAGTGAGATTAGGAAATATGTTTAAAAAAAAACTAGTTAATCATATCACTTCAACTAGTTATGAGTGCTCAGTTACGGAGGTCAGGCATGGATAGCGTTAAAGAGAATACTGTACATGTTAATAATCGTTTAAGCAATATGCTTACATATACAGTACATACAAGACATATTCACTGATGAAGCTACAATCAAAACAGACAACAGGCAAATCAATTAAAACCAATGTTTTTGGTCTTTTATTTGGACCAAAGTTATTGGTAGGCACCCACCAAGCCCCCAGGAAGTAGGCCAGGCTTTGAAACCAATTTGACATAGTAGCCAAACTGTGGATTTGAAACATTTATGACCGTCACATGGTGCCATGGGGCCCATAAATCCGCACAATTATATAATTTAATCCCCATTCAATTTAGCGGAGCGCTAAACTGGAAGTAGCCAGCTCTGCCTGCAAAAGTTCCTAGGCCACACAATGCAGAAGCAGGGCTAAAGATCTGGGTATTGTTATACGCTAAAGTTTAACTTTATTGACTTCATATGCCACTGAGCAACTTTTATTGGAATGAATGGTGCCCCGGCACCAATGCTGTATCCAGTTCTTTTTAAATATCTATGGATCCCACCACAACTTCCATTGCAGTCTCTCATTCCTTAAACCAGCAGCACAGCACACTTGTATGTCCTATACACATGTCCTATATGTCCTAGATCAGTAGAAGTAGTGCTTGTTGTTGTTGGACAGTGGCTTTGGTTGCAGTCAACTGCAGACTTCTCCACAGCTAAAAAAAAAAAGTAAAACATAGACATGAAAGGTATGATAATGATTATAATCAACATTTATGCATTGTAACCCCAAATCTTAAGTCCCCTATCAGTGGTATTTTTCCCTCTATGTCTGCATGTGTGTTCTCATATGCAGAAGAATAGTGGATGCAGAGTGAAGTTACATTATTTTTTAACAATATCCAGCCCTAATTATTAGTAAGCCTAAACAGATATTGTTTGGAAAACACCTTACGCTCCCTTATCCTCTTACCTGAAATCGTCTTGCATAGTTTAGGACTGTTTGGGAATAACTTGTCAAGTAAAGCACATGGTCCAACCCATCTTTGATAAAGCCTCTTTAAGTTTCATAGGGAAAGAGTATTCAAGGAGCCCCTTTTCAGCTGTGGAAACTTGATAGCTGACAGTTCCTTTGAAGATTTCAAACCATGTCCATATATGCCACAACTTTCGGTAAGTTAGTGCCAGTCTGGAACATTTTCTCAGTCAGGACGAGCTCAACTGTAGTTGTACAAGACAGCTCACAAAGCAATACTATTAAAGGGTTTGGTGACAAATTCCTGAAGCTAGAACAAATTCAAAATATGGGAAATGTCTCGAAAGGTTTCAATATACCGACAGCATTATGTATGTAAAATAAAATTCTTACGTGAACATGTTTTCTGGTCTGCATTTAACACATATCCAACTTGACACTTGCAGTTGTATGAGTCACCGTTGTTGATACAAATATGCTGGCAGTCATGTCCATGAGCACATGCATTTGAACCTGGAAAGAGACAATTCGACATCTAACTGATTTTGTCTAAGCATTTCAAGATCAAGGAGCTCTCTGTTATAATTACTTTAATATGTATGGAATCCCATGCAAAAACATGACTATATGTACATATGTCCATTACAAGTGCCTCAGCAGCTACTATGGAATAACACAAACCATCATGAGGTACCGCACCAATGTTAAGTTGAAAGGAAGAGGGTTCTTACGAGAGCATGTTTTCTGATCCATGTTCAACACGTATCCCACTTGACACTTGCAGATGTAAGAGTTCCCATTGTTGGCACAAATGTGCTGGCAGTCATGTCCTTGGGCACAGGCATCCAAACCTGAATATGAAAAGAAAGGCTCACCTCAGCGACTTAGTCTTCAAAAACAATCACTAAGCTTTTTTGCAGAGCCTTTGGTCAGTTCCTTTTAAAATAAAGTGTATGCCTAAGAAATGGGACCAGCATATTTCAACATTCCCTGTCTCTATATCTCCTGCTTATTCACGCTGATCTCAAATATGGAAAACAATATTCACAAGAATGTACATACATGTGGTGTGTCCACAAGAAAAACTGCCTCACCAGCTCTTAGTCTCCAGTTGGAGATTTTGGTGCTTTGTGGAGTATCTTAGATGCTGGATCACACTACAGATAAATATGCACATTAAAACGAATCAGGTGCTTACTTGAGCATGTTTTCCGGTCTGCATTTAACATATATCCCACATGACAATTGCAGATATAGGAGTTATCACTGTTGACACAAATCTGCTGGCAATCATGTCCCTGAGCACATGCATCCGATTCTGAAAAAGAAAAAACTTCCACATCTGACTAAGCTTCACATCAACAGCCAAGAAGATCTTGACTTAAGAACCCCCAGATTGGACGAATTTCCTTTTAATTGCTCATTCAATCTATGGTCATGTACTCCATTCCTACTAGTGCATCAGTCTGAGTTGTTCACAATGAGCTAAGTGCCCCAATAATGCAATACCCTAATTCACAATTCACAAGGTAATATGAAGTGCGTCTGACTGTGTAAGTGTAAAGTAACATAGTGAGATTCTTGGGAAATTTGAATATACTGTACCAAAGAAACAACATCATATCTTTTAGAAAGGTCCAGGTTCTTACGTGAGCATGTTTTCTGGTCCGCATTCAACACATATCCCATTCGACACTTGCAGACAAACGAGTCATCAGTACTGACACAAACATGTTGGCAGTCATGTCCCTGGGCACATGTTTCTGAACCTGAAAAAAACACTTCCACATCTGATAGGCTCAATTTAAATCAAAGAGCCCTTTGTAAGTAATATAACCTACAATGGGTTAAAAAATAAAGGACTCTGAGACACCCCAGTTCTTACGTGAGCATGTTTTCTTGTCTGGATTCAAAATATATCCCACTTGACACTTGCAGATGTAAGAGTCATCACTGTTTATGCAAATGTGATGGCAATCATTTCCATGGGCACATGGATCTGAACCTGAAAAGAGACATGTCCACATCTCAGTGCATCATTCAAGCAGGGCTTGGACTGTTGGAGCCTCTGTTTCAACACTGTTTCAAATGATGCTAATATCTTGACTTATTCAGGCTGACACAAATATCCTTGCAGTCATGACCCTGGACATGGATATCCAATTTTGAAAAGAGACACTCCGCAGGTAACTGACGTCTAGTTGCATCTGTCAAGGAGCACTAACGGAGCATTTATTGGGCCACCAATTCCTTTACAATTTATTAAAAGCAATTAAAATCTCAACCTGGTGCCTGTTGTCACTACAGACCATCCTAAACTACCACGAACGAACACCCTACAAGAGCTGATCTGTGCTTCATCAGATCTCGCTCGACGGGTGACACTTTAGGTCTGTATTGGCAAACATCCATACCACAGAAAGATCTCTGCAAACAATTTATCAGGGCATGTACTTGAAACTCCAACACTATCAGTCAATGAGCCTGAAAAAAGACCTGTAACCGACTTGGTTACATCTGTCAAGCATAACTTTGCATATTTTGGAGCTTTTAAAGAGCCATCATCGCACTTACAAGTTTTGGTAATCAAGGCTAGTTCATCGGTCCCAGGCTCTACTCAAAATGAATTCACTACTAACCTAATCTATTTACAACAACATACATAAGCTAATGTGCATTGTGTCCACAGCCCAGAGTTTCACCATCCGCCAGACAATCCGCCAGACAATGGCTTCTGCAGTATTCAGTCATGCACCTAAGTTAATGGATTTTGAGGGAAACCTGAGACACAGCACCATGATATGCACATCAAATGTATAGGTCAAAATTCAAATGCTTACGTGAGCATGTTTTCTGGTCTGCATTCAACACATATCCGTCATGACATGTGCAATGGTGAGAATGACCATTATTGACACAAATATGCTGGCAGGCATGTTCCTGGGTACATATATCCAAACCTGAAAAGAAACACTTCCACAGCTAACATCCACAGCTAATGTAGTCTAAAGACTGATTTAAATTATTATATGGGCATATGGATTATTCTGCATTTATTTAAAAAGCTACATCTATGCATTTTGTAGACATACATATCTTAACACATTCCTCTAACCCATCCCATTTACAATATGTAAATGATGAATAGGTACATCTATGTGCATCAGCCCCAGTATCCCACTTGCTGCTCATATGAAATGTGTTGACTATTAACTTTACATCACAGTGCCTCACCAGCTCTTGCTGTATCAAATTATAAAGGCCATGGTCAAATGCTCTATGCCTCTTTGCATTTAATCAAGTATGTAAAATAATAGGAATAAACATTGTATTTAACCACAGACAGTGCAGAAGGACATGCATATCAAGTCAAAAAGTCCAAGTTCTTACGTGAGCATGTTTTCTGGTCTGCATTTAACAAATATCCCATTTGACATTTGCAGATGTACGAGTTATCATTGCTGATGCATATATGTTGGCAGTCATGTCCCTGCGAACATGTATCTGAACCTGAAAAAAGACACCCACACTTGAATTACTGCAAGAAGCATTTAGCCAGATTAGGGAGCTTTCAAAGTGGCACCAATCCATTTACAGTCTCCCAACTTACTGATCATTCAAAATAAATTAACATATAACTTCCTAATCATTTACAACAACCTACAAGAGCTGATGTTTGTATGTCTACAGCATAGTGCTTTCACCAACTGTTGCAGTTCAAATTAAATGTTTGAAGCAGCAAACACCAAGCTTCAAGCATTTTGAATAAATGAATGACAGACACTGAGGGCGACCCAAGACACGGCCCCCTGACATGCATACACAATATATAGGTAAAACTGGTCTGCATTCAACACATAACCCTCACGACATTTGCAAAGTTATGAATCATCTTTGTGACACAGATACGCTGGCAGTCATGTCCCTGGTCACATGTATCCAAAACCTAAAAAAGAGACACTTCCACAGCAAACGCTTAGAACATCAGGATAGGCCAGCATAAATTAATGTTTTATGTTAACCAGTCATGCTGCATTAAGACATGCCTATCTTAAGGTCAAAGTTCTTACGTGAGCAAGTCTTTTGGTCTGCATTTAACTTATATCCCACTTGACATTTGCAGATGTAGGAGTCATCATTGTTTTCACAGATGTGCTGGCAATCATGTCCATGGGAACATGGATCCAAGCCTAAAAAAAAGACATGTCC
The DNA here is from genome assembly GCA_026937815.1 of Etheostoma perlongum. Taxonomy (NCBI): domain Eukaryota; kingdom Metazoa; phylum Chordata; class Actinopteri; order Perciformes; family Percidae; genus Etheostoma; species Etheostoma perlongum. The sequence goes on along the minus strand of CM049390.1, from coordinate 4,828,436 downwards.
ACATGACTTATGTAACTGATATATCATAATATCAGCCAAGGGGAGCTTGGACTGTTGTAGCCTCCATCTGTCCATGGTTCATTTACTAAGTGCTTATATGCTCCACTTCTCTTTCTGTATCAATCCATTTCCCAAGTCTCTGAGTTAATCAGGTTAAGCTCAACAACTATGAAAGTGCTAAACGAAAACTAAAATATTAGTCACAAGAGGCATAAAGAATGTCTGTCTGTACAAAGTACCTCAACAACCTCACAATTACCATATGCTTCTGTTCAGAAAAGCCCACAAGTCCACATCCCAATGGCGCATCAAGACCTGGTGTTTTCTGTATTCAATCAAGCACTAAAGTACCGGTAACGAGTCGTAAATGCAATCATATCAAATCTCAGTCATAAGACATGTTTTTTTCATCATGAAAAGAAACATTTCCACACCTAACAAACTAAGTCTAAATACATACAGCAAGTAGCTCTGAGTCAGTTCTGTTTTATTCATGTGCACATCACCTTGTAAATTGGCATTATATAGGGTTTGACTACTAAACTTTGCAGATCTGTGATGAGCTTATGGAGACAGTCGCTATAAGCCCAATGCCATCCATAAGACCCTAATTCATTTTTTAAGACCACTCTGTATGGAACAGAGCTGGACAGGTGGCTGTGGAAAGGAAGTTTCGCTGTTGACTTCCCAGTCATGAGCTTTAGGCAAATAAATACAGCTTTATTTACTCTAAAGTGCATAAGGTAAAGTTGGCAGAAAGCACTAAACCAATTTACTAACTAAATGTAGGTTTAAAGCACCCACGGGCAGTGGCTGCATAGGCCACTTACTTGGAGAGAAGATCTACTTGTCCTCTGAGTGGCCATCATTTACTTCTAGAATGTGTGCCTCTCATCAGCCAAGGCCTTCATAATTGTCCTGCTCACTTAATTTGTGATGAATACTGTCTGCCCTAATCTATTTAGGGCAACCCAAAACACTTGTAACAAGAGATGGTATGCAGTGTGTTCACAGCACAAAGGGCCTAACTAATTGAAGGTGTAATTGCAAGGTTCTGTCAAAGTTCTTACATTAAACATTTTAAAACTTAGTAATTGCTTCATAAAACAATGCTTTTCCCATCCCAAATCAATGTTTAAGATGTTTTAGACATGTACAATCTTTTTTGGCAGATGACAATGATACATTGGATAAAAACATTCAGACAAAGATAAAGATTCTTACGTGAGCATGTTTTCTTGTCCGGGTTCAAGACATAGTCCTTGCGACACTTGCAGTTGTATGAGTTGCCAGTGTTGACACAAATGTGCTGACAATTGTGTCCCTGAGAACATGCATCCAAACCTGAAAAGAAACACTCTGTCTTATTGGCTTATGCCTAGTGAGATCAATCATTCAGTTTGTTTTAGATTTCTGTTAGTTAGTTGTTGTAAGTTTGTATTAATTCATTTTATAATTGTGTTACGCTAAATAGCCACATGCAATTAGTGTGCTTGATCTCTGTGCTTCAACTACAGTGATGTTACAGTAAATTAATGTTGTTGGGGTAAATTCCTGTTATATATATATATATATATACAGTACATCATTTGTCACTTTCAAATGTTACACTGGCTGTTGAATGTAAGACACCTGATTAACTATCCATCTTAATATTCCAACAGATTATTCCATGCAAACACAAAATCCAATAAAGGCAACACAATGTCGTAATCGTTGCATGATTTTGGTTGTGACGTCACTGTTGTGGATGGACAGAAGTTGGTCCGAGTTAAACACAGAGGATGGCTGAACTCACTCCACAGGTTCCAGCTGTCAAACAAAAACAAGTCTTTGAATTTGTGTGACTAGAAGTCAGTCATAATTTAAAGCACAGTGTGCGTTAAGTTCAACCCCTGGGAGAAGCTTGCATGAGTGGCATGTAGCCTTAGCAGTTACATTGCTAGTTTGGGTGGTACCAAAAGTTTAAAAGAGAAATTATTTATATTTTTACTTGGGGAAAGTCACTTAAATGTACTAAGCTGTTCTCTAACAATAACTTGGGTATTCCCCCTGAGGACCATAGCAGTGCTAACACTTCCTAGTTCTTATTTTCCAATTTTCGATATAACCCAAATGTATCATAGCAATGATCAGTTATGCTGGCATCCCTGTAGCATGCAAGCATTAAGTACCACATTATAAATATTATATTTAGCAGAAAACATGTAAACACTTTGCTTCATTAGTTGTTTTTTTCCTAATTTGTACACGCGAAAACATTCACTCTATGAAATGTAGGGTTTTGTTTATAGGAACAGTATGACATTTTTTTATTCCTGCAATGTCATCAACGTGAGGTTCCCAGGCAACTGGCGGAGACACCAGGAAGTCACTGTGCCCAGCCAAGAAATAGTCTCACACGTAACCCCATATGAAACCACAACTTGTCATCTTTGCAAATTGTTCATTTTGTACATATTAAACAAATGAAATAACTTTTTTTTTTTAAACCTACTGACAGAGCTAGGCTAGCTGGTTCCCCACGTTAACAGTATTTATGCTTAAGTTAAGTTAACAGACTGCTGGCTTTTAAATTTCAATTAGCATATTAAAAGATAACATAATGTTAAAACTTAAGTTTTCTTAGCAATTTCTTAGTTAAAGTATGCTCAAATTTCAAATTATTTCAAATTGTATTTTTTAGTCTAATTTAGCTCAAGCTAATTTAGTTTTTTTGCCGTGCAGGATGAGTGGCCGTTAATGTGGACCTGGGCAGCTTAGCACACCTTCAGGTAACTGAGCAGGGCACACGGCATAAAGCACAGCGCAGAAGTGCAGAGAGCAGCGCGCTCCATGTGAAAAGTATAGGCAGCATCATATTAGGTTTCAACCATTTTAAAGTTTTCAAAGACGTAGAATTTGCTCTGAATTGGCAGATCAACCAGTGATCCGAGGTATGTCTTCTTCTTTAAGTCGGTTAGTGCATGACTTATTGGACATGTTCATTAACTACAGTTATTATCAGTTAGTGAACACCTTTTTGTGACAAATCCAAACAACACAAGTGGTGGTAAATCACTGGTTACCTTGCCCCTGTTCTTAAAACTAAAGAAGAGGACCAGGAACTTTAGAATGGAAATTACCTCTATGGTGCCGCCCAAACGATCACACGTGAAATTTAAAGGACGGATCTGACATACCATTGTTTCCGTTATCGTCATTTTCATTATTTAGGCCTATGCCTAGTCCTTTTTTTCAATTCCATTTAATGGAATATCCGGACTCCCATTATCATCATCCTTACCACACAAGGTTTCCCTAAATTTGAAAGTGAGCTTCTCAATGACACCATAGGTCTCCACATAGAAGACGTGGTCATCATGTGGGAGGCTGGCCATGAGGCGCAGGGATGCCATATCCGCTCTGTCTACTCCCACTGCGTAGATTTCAATCCCAGATGCACGAGCTGCGGCTGATACATCCTCTACCTGGTCCTGGGGCCTCCCGTCGGTCACTATGATGGCTATTTTGGCAATGTTCGCTGAGCCAGCTCGGGCCCCGGCCTCCGCGGTGAAAGCTTTCTCCATGGCGGTCTTGATGGCCATGCCTGTCATGGTGCCTGAAGCGAGGGGCTCAACACGAGCCAGGGCATTCTTTAGGGCAGACTTGGCAAAATACGTCTTTAGTTGAAACTCAATCTTCACTGTGCTGGCATAATTGACAAGGCCGACCCGCGTGGCATCTGAGCCGATCTCCAAGCTTTCCACCATATCCTGCAGGAACTCTTTGGCCTTCTCAAACTCAGCAGGGCGTACGCTGCGGGAGCTGTCTATGATGAAGACCAGGTCTATAGGACGATTTCTGCAATTCGCTCTTGCTGCTGTAAGAAAAACAGACGTATTTTCAAATGTTTTACATTACAGTACCACAAATCTTACAAATTGTGAGAATGGAAATCCGGCATGCATTCCTACACATCCCTGCACACATGTACTGTACACACACTCACTCCAGCACACAAACTTTAAACCATAACCTGAGTGGTTGGCTGATTCACCTAGAGATATTCTTAAATTAATTGAGAAGCAAAAAAATGGGTGTATCAGATTCTAATAGTGCCAAAAATGTTTGAGTGCTGCATTTTTAGGAGACCAGAGATAAATACTAGGATATCATAACAACTTACTTTCAAATACTGTATTATTGAATATTCCATCAGGTCATAAACAAAAAAACAAAAAAAAGTGAACAATAGTTTTATTATATATATCGCCCCTCAAAAGATAGTGTTAAAAGATGCATGCACATAGCTCTCTCCCTTAATGTGTTTTAAATGTTGATAATCACTTAAAATGGAATGGTGCATTTTAAGGCACTATGCTGAAATCAGGAAATGTACCTTACAGCTTGCTTAAACACATGTTGACAATGGGCTGAATACAAGTGTATGCTACCAATTACAATCAAATCCTATGTAAGGATGCTTATTAACCTTGTCTCCAGCCATTCAATAAGAACATCACACCTAAGCAAATAAGACAATGCTCCAATGAAACTACAGCAACCATACTTTGGCCAAGAACTAAAGTTGGCTGTAACATCTCCATGTGTTTCACAACAGACTACTTTCCCCTACTTTATGGGTTTTATCATAATGCCAGGATGCAGATGGCGCAGCGTTGTGTTGCAGCTGTGAAGACGGTTGGTGATAGGAGGGCTGATGGCAATTAAACCTAAAATTAGTGCCACCAGCTTTGCCAATGGAGGGTAGAAGGCAGAGGGGAAAGCATTAGAGTAGTAGTTACTTTGGTTTAACTAGCAATCTGAGATGCAACATGATGGGTATGCCTAGTGATTACTGGCTTTTTAACAGTTTTTCAAAGTGAAAATCACAGAAGGGAAAATAGTATGCACTACATGCTTTTTGGGCAGTTATATTTTTCGGTACATTGATGTCTTAATTATGACTGTACTCAAGTAGGCTTATTGTAGCCTCTTTACTTTTATTAGTATTTGAAGTGTTATGCTACTTCTACTCCACAGCATTTATATGACAGCTAGAATTACTTGTCAATTTCAAGATCAAGATTTAAATTTCCATACTCTAATCAGCTGATCAAATACAAAGCATTATCCTAAATTAAACAACCAAAATAGTTGCCTAGAATAATTTAAATTAGTCCTCAGTCTCCACCAGCCTAAATTGATCAGTGATAAAAATGCAATAATAAACCATTCCGTCACCTAATAATCACATCGATGTCTTAATTAATACTGTGGAGAATAAGACAATTTTAACCTGAGTCCCTGCAGTTTATGACTTTCATGCGAATTTCCGCAGTGTGGGATCAATAAAGTCTATATTATCTATCTTATCTTCAGCGGTCAGATTCATTTAAACCGGTTGCACCAAATTCATCCAAACCATGAAAACGCATTTAAAAACATGATAGGGGTTTTTACACTCATAAACTACAAGTGCATGGATATTAAGGAAGGAGGACATACACATTTATAGGACCAACTGACCTCCATTGTCCGCTCTCCGCTCCTGCGCCAGGTTGTTGCCACCTGTTCGGGCACCCTGCTGCTGCTGGAAGCCTCGCGTTGAGGAACCGCCCAGCTGGACCTCTTGAAAAGTGTCAGCACTCGGCACATCATTTGTGTTTTTTTCTATAGATATGAAATCTTCAAAGCGCTGGGAGACCCTTGGAGGGCCGTGCGGGGATGTTCGTGGGATTGAAGGGCTAATTGAGTGGATCTGCCGGTTGCGTGACCCAAACTGTGGGAAAGTTCCCCGAGTTCCCGATGCCAGGATGCCACTGACACAGAGCAGTCCCCATATTAATGAGGTCATGTTGCCTATACGCACAGTGGTGTTCCGTTCGCCTGGATCTAAGGTCTGGATGCACTTCGGCCCACTTCCACAGCTGACTGTACTGTAGGCCTACTGTCGCCTTTTTATATGATCTCGTCCTCACTGCCCACAAGGCGTGGGGAACAAGAGACCCAGAGACGTGGGGGAGCCAAGGAGTGCACGAGTGAGGGTGGGTTCAGAGCAGTTAGCTTCACTAGAGTTCAATTAATTGCTATATAGCTATATAATAATAATAATAATAATAATAATAATAATAATACATTAATAATTATATTATTAATTCAACAAACCTGGGCCTACAAGGTGCATTTTCATATAAAACCATTAGTGGACTATCAGAAACAATGGAAGGGTAGGCTACACTGTAAACTTTTCATGTAAAGTTAATAGACCTACAGCTAAAATATCACACTATCTTACTGTTTTAACGTCATACTGGAGCATACTGTAAATGGCAATGCATTCTGGGAGAAAATAAAAATATTACAGGAATGTCTGCGAATGTTACACATTCCAGGTATTTACCAAGGGGGTAAGCCAACCTCCACAAAAAGCGTTAGCTCATGTGGCGCCATTTTAATGCTACCAAGCACTCACCTGCCGTTAGCATTTCATTGACTGCCACTCACTTTGGCGCCACTTTGACAGCAAATAACTTAAAATCTGAAGCATTTAAAACTTTAGCTGTCCATTGTTTATTTCTAAAGAAACACGACAATGTTTAAAAGGCTCCATTACCGTATAGCTCACATTATGGCTCCGTAGCAGACGTGTTTTTGAAAATGAAAAATTTTGTGTTACGATTGTGTCATATCCAAGCGACTTGTTGTTGCTTAGTGTCACAAATCACCGTACTGTCACGAGAAGCTCGCAGACAGTTTCGACTTAAATTAGCTGTTGAGGTTTAATTACTAATGTTAACTAGCATTTTAGTTAGCAATAATTAGCCTGTGTCTATGTTATTTCCTAACATATACCAACACTCTCCATCTCTGCAAGACTGGGAATGATTGAGATTTCTCTTGGCACAGCTACCAGAAGACTTACAACTTTCAGATAGGTTGCTCACGTCACATCAGAGTCAAAGTCAAAGTCTGCTTTATTGTCAATTTCTTCACATGTCAAGACATACAAAGAGATCAAAATTACGTTTCCCTCTATCCCACGGTGAAGACAAGACATATTTTCCCAGTTAGGTCCACAGACAAACATAACATTCAAGTAAACAATATAAAACAAAAAGTAAAAAAAATTAAGGCACATTCAATGAGGAAAATAAGAGCAGCAAAATTTGAGTTAAAATGTGCAATTGTACATACAGTAGACAGTCAATATAATAAATAATAAAGTCAGGCCAATAGATGGCTGAGGTAGCCATCACGTCTTCAAGCTCAGTTGGAGGCTGCGCAGTACCGCTCAGCCATCACTGTAACAGAGCTTCTAATCTTCTTTAACTGTCTATGCTTATAATAGACATTATTATAACATTGATCTCCGTCCAAAGCAATGGGATCTGTTGGTTCATCTCTTTCACTGTCTATGGTATTTACTCTTAATACCAATGCATCTTGGGAAAATAAAGGAAGGCTGAAATTACACTGCAGCCAATAGATTACTGTAAATTCAAATAATACTATTTTACTGTAAATGGTCAGTTTCCTCAACTGACCATTTAAAGTAAAATACCTTAACATTTAAAAGCTGTATGCATACTGTAAATAAACAGTAATTTACTGGCAAAGCTGCTGCCCGTATATTTCTGTAAATCTACAGTGAAACGTTTTACAGTGAAGTACTGTAGCTAAAGTATTTAAGCCTACTTTACTTATATTAAAGTATTTTCATTTTATGCTACGTCTTCTCCACAACATTTATTTGATAGCTGTTACTAGTCCATTTCAAGATCAAGAGTTTACATTTCAAGTTTTATAATCAGCTAATCAAATATGATGCATTCTCCTAAATTAAACAACCAAAATAGTAGCCTAGAGTATCTTAAATTAGACCTCAGTCTCCACCAGATAAAAGATTAAAATACAGCTATTGGCCTAAATTGATCTTGAAAATGAGCTATTGGCTTAAATTGTGATAGAAATTCAATAATAAACCATTCTGTCACTTAATGATTACTTTTGGTAGGTTTTGCTGCTAAAAGGTTTGTACTTCTACTTAATTAAAATGATGAATGCATGCATGAGTATTTTATAGTGTGGTGTTGCTTTACTTTAGCAAAAGATCTCAGTACTTCTTCTACCACTGGCTATAATAAATGTTCCTGAGGAGATATTATTGATGCAGTAGTACACGTTTAGTCTTTTCAGAATTTTAACAAATAAGAAAATTGTTTTAGTAGTTTTATTTGAATTGAATTTCAAGTCACTTCAAATGCCCATTTACAGTTTTCCACGGATGTATTGCCTTTTGTTTTGGAATAAGTTTTACAATCCTGACCTCTGCTGACAAAATAAGTAACAACCATGAGCCATCGAGTTCCACAGTTCATTCTAATACACATCATTGGAATAGTAAAAACAGAAGAAGGAACACCTTTTAAGGGCAGTAAAAATGACAATGAATAAATTAAATAAAATTACCAGATGATGGGGTATCACATCACACAAAAGAAAATATATAAAAATGTGTTTTCAGAAGTCACAGATTCAAGAATGACCTGTTTATATGGGCCTGAATTGATTTGCAAAATACAATATATAGTATGTCCATATTACTCAAGCATTTTTTGTGGAAAAAAATGCCCTGGTTACCTGTTTCAAGCCATTCTAGTGTGGTATAGAAAGCCTGCAGGAAAACTTTGTGCCAGTTCTTATTATTATTCAAAAAGCTAAGCTAGCCAATCAGAGCCTGACTATCAGTATCATTTACACACCACAAGAATTCAAGAATTTAAAAGATCAGACAAATATAATGGTGCAAGGCCATTCGCTATTTTGTACATTAACAGCAAAAAATAAAATCTTGAGGGAGCCAGTGCAGTGAGGCCAGCATAGGACAGGAGTATGTACAGTATGTATTTAGATGATCCAGTCAGAATACGTGCTGCAGTATTTAAATAAAACACAATTCATTTTAAGACCCAAGATACTCAAAGAGCATGGCCTACATATAGCGTGTTGCCCTCTCATGGACTCTTTTGAAAACTGCGACACAGTTATTCTTTTTTGGGGTCACTGACCTGAATAAAAGAGTCATTGTACAAGTCAAAAGCTTTACAAATGCAGTCAAATGCATACACCGGTCTTGTCTAAACCAGTTTTTTATCTGAAAGTAGGAAAATCATTGAGAAATGATAAATAATTTGTTACTGTAATTGGGTGAGCAATTCAAATCACTGGGTTATTTTTGTGCCATGCAGATGAAAATGCGCTAGTGTTTTGCATTGCCACACTGACAATGCAAATGATCCAGTCTGACTTCCCACAATAGCAGTTATATAAAATAGATGTAGCCGACAAACCAGTTCATACTCTAGAGAAAGGAACCACTGAATGCATGTGTTTTACCCTTGTGTATCCACAATGTTCTTGCTGTGGTTATGTGTGAGTATCATGAGTGTGTTTTGGCATCGTTCAGTTTGTGGTCTTCTAAATGCATACTCTCCTGGGGACATCATCATTGGAGGACTTTTCCCAATTCACTTAAAAACCAATAGAACGACAATACCTGGACCGCTCTCCTGTAGTGAGTAAGTATACGTCTCTCTCTCTCTCCCTCTCCCCCAACCGGTCAAGGCAGATGGCTGCCCACCAAGAGCTCAGGTCTACCTGAGGTTTCTGCCTGTTAAAGAAGAAAAAATATTGTTACCTCTGTTTCACTAAATAGTTGCTTTTGGGGGTCTCTGTAAATTAAAGAGTGTGGCCTAGACATGTATCAAAAAGTCTTCTGATATAACTTCTGTCATGATTTGACACTATACATTAAATTGAATTGAATTAAAGTATGCTCTTATTAACAATTAGTCCATTAACATGACTATAACATAAATTATGTGTTTCCATGTGTCCTCTGTTAATTTTTGCAGCTATAATTTAGGAATGTTCCTTGGGTCTCAAGTGATGATACATGCAATCAGAGAAATTAACCAGCGCACTGGGGTTCTACCCAACTTCACCATAGGATATGACATCTATGACACTTGTGGAGATGTCAGCATTGCCATAAGAGCGACACTCCAGATGCTGAAGAACCAGTCAGACCCTCAGAGCTGCTTAGTACCTACAGCCTTTGGATCTACTTTACCTGAACCCCAAACAAAGGCAGTGATTGGTGAAAGATTTTCTGAAGTATCAATAGCTGTTGCACGAGTTTTAGCTCTGTCATCAGTTTCCCAGGTTTGTCTTCTCTCTGTACTTGTTAGTGTCCTATTAATTACAGTTGAAAAAGCAAAATATGTTAGATGTCTTTGAATAGTGTAGGGTTAATGATGAGATTATGACATAATTGTTATCTAAATCTAAGATTTGATAACACATAATGCAATAATTGTAATTAATATATGCCTACTCCTTTGTCTTGAGACAAAGGAAACAGCATGGAAAACTATTCTAACATGACATATTGTTGTTTGTTACAGATTAGCTATTCTTCAACTAGTGAGCTACTCAGCAGAAAGTCAAAGTTCCCCACTTTTCTGCGAACTGTACCTAGTGATCTGTATCAGACAAATGCCATTGCTGAGCTGGTGAAACAGTTTAACTGGAAAACAGTGGCCATTGTAGGAAGCGATGATGAGTACGGGAAGTACGGCAGTGATAGCGTTAAGGACATGATCCTTAAATCGAACGATACGTGCATTGAATTCATTGACATCCTGCCTGGTAACTTTTCTACAAACGATTTCCAACCCAATGAGAGGCTGGCCGACCTGGTGAGCAAGATCAATAAATCCTCTGCTGAAGCCATTATCATGTTCACCAAGGAAGCCAATGTTGCTCTCATCATGGAAGCAGCTATTGAAAACAACCTCAACAGAACTTGGATTGCAAGCGATACATGGTCCACATCTAAAAACATCATTGCAACGCCACACATTAATATGGCCGGGGAGGTTTACGGATTCATCCCTAAGAAGAAGGAGGTTCCTGGTTTTAAAGACTATGTCATGTCAATGTTCAACGGGCCCACTAATGCCATTCTCGAACATTACCTGACTAAGTATCCACTTTGTTCTAATCAGTCTGAGGGAAACAAAGAGCTTAACTGTTCGCTAACAAACAACCAGCAATGTCTGGATCCGAGTTGCTTGGCCACTTACATTAACTATGAAGAATCATACTATATCTACCTAGCTGTTCAAGTCGTTGTTGAGGGGCTTCGCAGCTTGCTAAAGTGCGACAACCACCAGTGTAAACGTAGCACCCCATTTACAGCCTTTGAGGTACAGTAAAGTTATCTTGTGACATTGGAGATTATGCATTGCTAATGTGTGTCTTTACAGAAATAGTTTGAATTTTTTTGGAAAAAAATGCTTAATACTTTACTTGCAGAATTTGATGAGAAGATTGATGCCACTAAACCCAGAGAGTGATATCGATCTTCTCAGTCTTGCGTTGCCAGACCTATCTCCACAGCACTCCACATACATTCCAGGATAGAAGAAAAAAACACTCTAGGTTTTTTTGCATTTCCTTAAAGCAATCACAATCGTCTTGGCCGACACTAATCTCTGGACACACTGACGGTGGCTTTGCAAAATAGTCTTGGGAAGGAACTTGTTTCGGTGGAACATTTGTACCATGCAAAAAGAAAACACCACATTTAAAATAAAATAAAGTTAACCGTTCACACAATACAGTAACATGAGTTATGTAAATTAGCTAGATATACATGGTTAAAAGTAATTTCCTCTTACCAGTGTATCACCATGGTAGGTCCCAAAACGTCCCATTTAGATAGTAAATGCCGTAAACATATTCATTGTAAATCTTTACAATCATTTCCCAAAGTAACTAAGCAGGCCTACCTTTTTGCACAGTCAACATTTTCTTCAAAACTTTTCATTTTCAGCATGTAGTTTGTTGTTGTTTCCCAAAGCTAACAGAGTTTGAGAACGGGAACACACAGAGAGTGGAAGGCATTTACTGGCAGGCAATTATCCTGGAAATGTACTTCCCTTGATCCAGACCATCTCATCTAAAACTCTGCAAGAAAAGGAATATGCAAACTATTCCTTTAAAGAAACAGAAATGTATATATTTTTTTTGTTATTGACAAAACATACCTACAATATTTTACCATATTTGAAAGTCTTCAATGTGAAATATTTCCTGTTTTATAATTTGTCATTTTGCAAGTAAAATAAGCAGAAAAAGAAACATTTCTTTCATTTTACATCAATGTTTGTCTCTGCAGCTGCTTATGGAAATCAAGAAAGTAAACTTCACTGTGAACACCACACATATATTCTTTGACGCCAATGGAGACCCCAGTATAGGATATGATATTTTACATTGGGACATGGCTGAACCCAGCCCACGTATAGAAACCATTGGACATTACTGGCCAGACGGAACATTCAAAGTCAGTGATGATCTTGTTAGAATTATGCGCAATGTGACGGTAAGGTTAGAATGTCATCGTATATTTATTTCCCAAAAAAATCTATGGATATTATGTGGTACTGAATATTTTTTGTCTTTTAAAGATAACAGCCTACAACTGCTCGAAAACGTGTAAACCAGGGCAGGAGTTGAAAAAGCAAAGAAAACACTGTTGCAGCATTTGTGTTCCATGTGCAGAAGGAGAAGTTTCTGCTAGAGATGGTAAGTGTTTCCTTTAAATATGCACCAGCTCAAATAATAAAGATCCTGTCTTCTAAGAGGATCCCTGTTATGGATGCATACAGCCATGGAGGATATTTAATAGGGGAGAGTTGGTCCCCCCCGCCGCCGTCCTTAATGGCTTTCTCTGTCTCTCATCTATGACACTATTGTTCATAAAAGGTCCTCCACCTACCCCTTGGATATTGTTCCTTCGCACCTTTTAAAGGATGTCTTGGACACTGTAGGTCCCACAATGTCACTTATTATAAACAGCAGTCTTGCCAATGGAACTGTCCCATCCATTTTTAAACATGCAATAGTCCACCCTCTTATTAAAAAACCGAACCTCAACAAATGGGATTTAAATAATTCCCATCCTATTTCCAAGCTTCCCTTTCTGTCTAAAGTATTGAACAAAATTGTATATGCTTAGTTATTGTCACATTTAGATAATGACAACATCATGGAAAAATTACAATCTGGGTTCAGGGCTCGTCCCAGTACAGAATCGGCCCTTCTTAAAGTCACAAATCATCTGCTACTGGCTTTGGAGAGCTTGTGCCTTTTCTGTGGCAGCTCCATGCTTAGCTTTATGCTTGATTTTTCATAAAGTATGAAATGGTTTTGGGCCAAAATAAATTTCTGATCTGCTTCTCCAAACTTCCACAAAACTTGAATTATGCTCCAACTCTCAGGTCTTTCAAATCTCGGTTTATTAAATGGGATCATGGTACACACCACCGACATCATGAGTCAGGAGAGTAGAATGATTTAATGACCAAAAATAAACTAACAATTCAAGTAAACAGGTCCAAAAATCCAAAAGCCAGCAGTATGAGAAAACACAGCCCTAGGCAGAGGCAGAACTTTTTGACATAAAGTGAGAGGACGAACTGACATCAGACAAAGTGAGCGCACGAACAAGGGAAACACATTCAAGACTAATCTGACTCAACAGGAAACAAAACTAGACAAAGTCGACACATACAATTGTAACACTATTACAATACAGGAAGTGAAGCATGCAAACATACATAACATACACAGAGAACACGGACTAAAAGACCACAGGCAAGCAAAACAGAACCATAGACAAGGAACAAGAACAATACAGCAATAGAGGAAATGATAAACAAATAACACCATCACATCAACATACAGAAAGCAAATTAACCAAAATGGAAATATCTGAACTGAAAACCAAAACCATGAACGACCATAAATATGTTGTTTACACCAAGCTTTAAGACAATATCCTATACAGGACAATCTGAGGTACCAGTTTAATGAATAAAAACAGTAGATTTATTATTATATTACTAAATAATGCAAAGTTTGAACTCTCCTATGAAGGAGTAGTATATGGAATATGATGTTCAGGAGTGTTGTTTCCTGTCTTCGTTGCATTCTAATTTTACTGTCACACAGCTGCACTGTAATGGTGATCAGATGCTGGGGTTTGGTATTTGCTTGACAAAATATTCCCTTTCATAACACGTTTCAACGGAATGAATTCTCCATGATGAATAGGCAAAACTATTCGTACTCTCTTCATAAAATTCAATTTGCATTTCTTTGTTCACTTCTACAGGTGAGGAGTGTAAACGCTGCAGTTCAGAGGACTATTCGTCTCCAGAGAGGGATGTCTGTTTGGAAAAAACGATTGACTTCTTGAAGTGGTCAGATCCCTTCATCATCATTTTGAGTTTCTTGGGAGTCTTTGGTATTATAGTTTCCATTGTGTTTGCTATTTTGTTTGCAATCCATCGCAGCACCCCTGTTGTTAATGCCGTTGGAGGTTACTTGTGTTTCTTGGAGCTTTTGTCCTTGCTGCTCTGCTTCTGCCTTACATTTAGCTTTGTGGGGGTGCCCACTGAGGCTTCCTGCAAGGTAGGCCTGCCTCTCTTCGGCATAGCCTTCTCCCTCTGCATCTCCTGCATTCTGGCCAACCTGCTCCAAATCTTCTTGGGCTTTAGATTTGACCTAAATTTAAACTCCCCTATTAAGAAGCTCAACCAGCCGCTGGCTGTGGTGACAATTGTCTCTGGGATCCAGTTGGCCCTGTGTGTGCCATGGCTGTATTTGCATCCCCCATTTCCTGAATATCAAGAGATATCAAGGGAGATCATCCTGTGGCAGTGTAACAAAGGCTTCTCTGGATTCTTCATTGGCATGTTAGGCTACAACACTTTCTTGGCCCTTATTTGTTTCCTGTTTGCAATCAAAGGTCAACAGTTGCCAGATCTGTATAAAAATGCAAGTCTGGTCACCATCAGTATGCTGCTGTTTTTAATCGTTTGGATTTTCTTCATCCCGATTTATATCAGTTTGGTTGGTAAGTACAAACGCGCAATTGAAAGCTCAGCCATTCTCATTTCTTGCTACAGCATCCTTGGATTTCACTTGGCTCCAAAGTGTTACATCATGGTGTTCAGGAAAGAGATTAATAATGAAAATGCCATTACTTTGTACATCAGGCAGCATTATGAGCAGAGAGACATGGTTGTGGTGAAATCATAATATCATATGCACATCTGTAAGATCTTTCCGATTGTCAGGTTGCAACAATCATCCACACAGAAATATGTCTTCCTGTAGAATTATTGACGTTTTTACACTTGCATCAAAATACAGCATGTTAATTACAGATATTGGGTTAGGCTGGTAAGCAGATTTATGTAAAATTAAAAAAACTCTTGGGTTGGACACTGATGGATGAAATTTGAATTTCTATTATGAATAATGTATAAAAATGAAGAGAGGGTAGGACCAGAACGGTTTTCAACTTCTTCCTGCCCCTTTTGAACATAAACAATATTATTTAAGTGGCTTATGTGTTGTTTATATGTGGCTGAGGATCCTGTTTGTTTTACTTTTTGTTTTTTATTGCTGACAAGTTTAACGTTGTGCTTTTGTTTTTATTTTTAACATGTTTAATAAGATAAGTTAACTGGCTGCTGGCTGTATAGTCTTTGTATTTAACAATCCAATATGAGATTGCATGTATCAACATGAATCAAATGTTACTACTGTTACTACCTTTATAAAGAGGCAGATACTCAGATCACACACAAAATATATTCCCATTGAAGGGGCTCAGGAGGTAGAGCGGTTGTGACTTTCCAAATGGGGCCCCCCTGGTTGGTTCCCAAAAAAGGGGAATCATTTATTTTCACTAAAATTCCATCCATAAGTAACACAATGCCAGAATGGATGGCTATTTTGGTCATGGGTTGATAAAACATCTAAAAACAAAGAGAAAAATTGTAACAAATGGGGAACCCTCGGGCAAAATCTTATTAAATAGAGGTCTATGATGTAATTTGTCAGGTTAGGGGTTCTTGATGTGACATTTGGAAACCACTGGTTAGTAATCGAAAGTGGTTCAATCTCTGGCTCCTCCAGAGAGTGTCAAAGTGTCCTTCAATGAAACGGAACCCCTGACCTCTTCTGATGAGCAGGTTGGCACCCAACACTGCCATCAGTGTGTGTGTCAGTTATAGAACAGCTCTATATCTATAGGATATACAATTGTTCTATATATGTGGGGCAGCGCCTGTGCCATACTGTATATCTCAATGCCTGTTTTATTTTAATACATTTTTCTTTTTATAGGGTCTCTTTATTCTATAGATTCTTTTAGTTTGTATTATATATTTCTGCAAAGAAAACATGAGTTATGTGAAAAGACAGCTGTAATAACCTTTGAAATACTTTAAATAAAATCTATCAAGTGTAGAAATCTGTTGTGTAGATGCTGTAACTCTTTGGAACAAAGTTGATGTTATCTTTACGATTGGGCAAATTATACAATCCAGTTGTAGCATGCATAGTATAAAACCCATAAAGTTCAGGATTGACTTGCAGTATAATTGACATTGCAAGCACAGACAAGCTTTTAAACATGCCTGAGTATGAGTGTGTTTTAAGTAAGGCGGTTTACTTTACGCCCATCAGGTGTCTTCGCAGGAATGTTAAATTACCTTGCATGTGTATGAAACACATTTGAGTGGAAACATACCAGTGAAAGGAGGAACATAAATCCAATGTCAGTAATTATTGCAAATGTCACTGTGGCAACATCTCAGGCAGCACCGGTTTAAACCAGCTCCTGCTGCAAACACTAGATGGAACTCTTGAAACATCCTAACCGTGTTCTATGGTCCAAAGCACTATATAAAGTAGTCAATGAATTTCTTTGTCACATTAAGAAAACAGACATTTATAAGTTGGCTCTGCACCTGATGTTTTATTTATTAAAAAAATACAAAACTTGAAAGTTTCCATAGGAAAGCATTATGATTTTGCAATCCCATCTCTTTCGTATCCATTTTAAAAATGTATGGTTTTAATACTGCTACTTATTCATATCATGAACAGATTTGCCTTCTACAGGTTACAAAATGGAGGAGAAGAGGAGAGAGGCAGTCTGCTTCTTGAGTCCCTGTGTTTAAAGGGTTAATCCTGAAGATTTTTTGGTGGCAGCTTCAGTGCCTGGTGACCTGGGTAAAACTGGTAGTAATGCTTGACATGGGTAGCTGAAATGTGTATTTACAAATCAGCACATTATAAGTGTTTGACTAGCAGAATGTTACACATGCAGAATATGGCATGTGCGTTTTCTGTAAGTTTGTGTGTACCTAAACATTTTGCATGGAAAACAAAAAGGTTTAATATAAGTTAACATCTTGAGGATTAACACTTTTAAGTGGTTCTGTACAGAAGTGGAGATCATGGAAAAGATAAATAAACATAGCAGCCATTTGAGGAATCAAATCAACCCTCCAACCACCTCTTTGCATTTTACGAGCTAGGGATGCGACTTCAGATGTTAAACGGGCCTCACACTTTACTGAAGGGAAACAGTCATTGAAATTTGTTTCCCCTCTCCCCATTCATTTTTGCAAAGCAAAATGTTTGTCTCCCTGCACTATATCAGTTCAGAAAATTGTTTTCTTCATGAACTACAGTGTCATTACCACAAATTAGAGCAGAACACTCGAGCAACAAGTTGCCCTGCAACACACAGAGGCACCAGAGTGTGATTCAGCCTCATTTCATTGATGGTTGATCCCCACTTCCATACAGAACACAAAATGTGTGCAACAATATGTCACTCTCATTCTCCTGTCAAGTAACTGGCCTTAAAATGTACATTTGGGAAAAATAATGAAAATGCCTTTCTCCAATAAGGATGCTGGATCCGGAGAACATTGTTAAATTGTACAGGACACGTTTAAACCACATGGGCCTGGCAGGGCTTAGCGGGCATCTCCAAGCTGGGCATTTCTAAGCTGCTCTCTCGACCACAGCAGGCTGGCACTTCAAGACAAGACTCCTCCGCAGGAGCAGGCATGCCCTGGGAACAGATTTGTTGCACGTGTTGCCTGTAGAAGACAATGCAGATAGACAGTTAGATGGTCTAGTAGCAAAATATACTAACCAGACATACTTTCAGAAAGTAAGATATAAAAACTTGAATTGTTGCACAGAGCTTCGGCTAACACCTATGCTGACGCCATTAACAGTACAAAAACAGATGTTAAATAGTCATCATTACCACCTACTACTTTCAGCTTTTGTAACATCTACTCACCAGGCAGTGCGAGACATAACGTAGTAAATGTCAGGTCTTTGGAAGCCGTTGAAGGTGGAGGAGGCAGCCACCGTGTAGGCACCCATGTTATCAAAAACCAGCCAGTCGCCCACTTGCAGGTCAGGCAGGTAACACTGCTCAACAATGCGATCAAGGCCATCGCATGTCGGGCCCCAGACACTGCAGGGGTACATGACCTCATCTGGCTTTGGCTTCTATTATTAGGAGGGGGAGAGACAAACCATTATCATTCATTTCACCTTTCCCTGATGAGAAACTTCACACATGTCACCTTTTCAGTCCTTGAAATTTCACTTACCTTGTGTAGTGTTGGCAAACAATGAGCATGGTCATAAAGTATACAGTTGAAGGATCCATACACTCCGTCGTTGACATAGTACATCAAAGTCCTATCACTGGTCCCTTCATCTTCCTCTGTGTTGGCAAACAATGAGCATGGTGTATACAGTTGAAGGATGTCGTTGACATAGTACATCAAAGTCCTATCACTGGTCCCTTCATCTTCCTCTGAAGAAAGCATAAATCATTTCACAAATGAGAAATTAAAAAAAAAATCTTCAAAAAAAATAATAAAAATAAAAAATTTTTCTAAAATCAAGTCAGTTACCGTCGGAGGCCGACTCCTCGTCCATGATGACCTTCTTGGCAATTATGTTGACAACCAGAGTGTAAGCAGAGGCCACATAAAAGCGCCCTGGCTCAGCAATGACCTTAATACCAGTTTCAGCAGGGAAATACTTTTCCAGGGCTGGGCTGATTACTGCTGTGATCTAGCAAGGGGAATTTTTTTTTTTATTATTATTTAAGTTTCCACTGGTAAACATAAGACCATGAAAAAAAGGAATCATCTTGAGCTAGTTCTGATATTGCAGCTAAAATGTACAAAAGATGTACTGTCTTGTCTAGACCAAAACAGACAAATATATTTTTCCCATGAGGGAAGGAAAAATAAAAAAATTATAAAAAAAAAAAATGTATACCTCTTCAAATTTGAGTTCAGTATTCTCTGAACCAGGGAAACCACCGCCAATGTCCAGCAGGTCCATGTTGAAGCCGAGCTCATTCTAGGAGTTAATAAAATAAACCACAATTCAGAATCTCACTGTTACCTGGGGTAAATAAAAAGCCCACAAATCCATTGTTGTACATGCATTTCTGTCACAACTCACCCCAATATCGAAGACACAGCGGGCATCAGCGATTGCCTGGGCGTAGGTCTCGGGATCAGTGCAGCCACTGCCAACATGGAAGCTAACGCCGATCACGTCCAGCCCCAGCTCTTTAGCCCGCTCCAGGAGACCTCGACAAGCTTTGAGTTGGGCCCCAAACTTCACACTCAGACGACACACTGCCTTGGAGTCATCTGTGGCAATACGCAGCACCAGCCTGGGCACAGAGCAGATACACAGTTAGGGTGAAAAAGGGAGCAAGAAGGCAGATAAAATGATAATGTACAACTAAAGCCTACATCTTATTGATTTAAAATGTCTCACTTGGCACTATCGTGATGGCGGGCCACTTTCATGAGTTCCACCTCGCTATCAAAGGTCATCATCTGAACCCCATGGGCAGATGCATACTTGATCTGAGAAACTTGCTTGCAGGGGTTGGCATAGATGATTCTGCTTGGATCCACTCCCAGAGACTGCACCATTTGAATCTCCGTCTAGAGGGGGATAATGCCAACAGTTAGCAAAACAAAAAAGCGCCAATCAAAAAAAAAAAAAAAAAAACATGAGCTGCCAATGCAATTTCAGCTCAAAGAAAGCTTTGTATTGGGTTATTCTGAGAACATCTAGTGCTATGGGAATTTTCCAACACGCACCTTGCTTGCACAGTCAAAGCCAGTTCCCAGAGATGCCAGTGTCATAACTACGGCCCGGCTATCGTTGCATTTGACAGCATAGAAGGGTGTGACACGAGGCAGGGCCCTTGCCCAGCGCAGATGTTTCTTCAGTACATCCCCCAAGTCACAGATGTAGAAGGCATCCCTATCATCCTGTAATAGAAAAAATGTTAAATATTCCCATTTAATACACTGCAAACAATACATACCAATATTAAAACTGACACTCATTTACATCACTATGGGCTTTAGAGTCAAGTAAAGGAAATACAATTAGACAATGCAATAGCAGTAACCTGAACAAGGGTGCCTTCAGAGCTGAATCCTGCTGACATTTATCACCTAAGAAATGGGCCATCTGCGTATCCCCTGAACAACGGCAGCACAGGATGCTTACCGTCATGGATGACTCATTGATCTTTTGATCAACAATATCCCGGGCAGAGAAACCCTCCTCCAGGAAAGAGAAGTCAAACTCATTGGGAGTGGCAGTGTTCATGGTCACAAGTTCTTTTGGTGAGTCACTAGTAAACTGAAAGGAGGGAGTGGAGGACATATTGAGTACATTCAGTTTTGAGAACACAGTCTTGTGTCTTTAATTACTAAAGTACATAACACTCCCCACTCTTGGGAAAGTCGTAACAGAGCAAAATACCAGCGCTAAAATACATTACGTCATTTTATCTTTATAATAAAACCGCAGACTTCATAAGACTTACTTGGATATGAAAGAGATGAAATTCGGTGACGGCGTTACTCAGGTGCAGAGAAGCCAAGGTGGTTCACCAGTGAAGTTAAATCCCTTCAAATAACACTCAAGGCCTGGGCCAGTGTGCGTCTTCCTAGAGTGATTATTCTGTAAACATAATTTGACAGCATTTTAAAAACAAAAAAACATGCATTTCCTTTCCTCAAGGGGAAAAGGCTGGATCATTGAAGTCAGAGTTATTAAGCTCAACATTTAACTCCAAATTACAAAATGCAGTCTGAACTGCCATTACTAGGAATTTTACATTTACAAATGTATCACAGAAATACGGATTTTCCTGTTAAAATTATATGCTAAAAATTGATTTCAGGCACGCCAAAGATATTCAAGTACAGTGTTTTATAAACAACGCTCCATTTTAGAATGGTCATTGACTAATTTTATTGACACCATCTGCACAGAAAAGTCATTGAAAACCAGCGAGTGTTTAAACCCCGCCCAGTGCAGATTTAATCAAATTACAAAAGAAGATCCGCCTTTAGCTTAAAGAATGGCATGAAAATGAACCAATCGGTGACTAACAACTGACGTCAACGTGCCGGTACCGTTAGCTAGAGCTCTTCGTGCCATGAGGCGATTTAGCATCTGAAGTTAACTGGTAACGTTAACGTGGCTAAGCCACGCTAACACAGCCCGTTTAAAGACTTGTTCAGCATAACGTTAACGGCAACACACCAAAGTCTACGGCCCTGGACATAACAGACTAACGTGATGCCGGTTTGTTAGCAAGGCTAACAGCAATACGTTAATTGCTAAAGAACGTTGGCTAACCAGCCGCCTGTCACAAAGACCACGTCGTAATGTTAAACTCGATATCGAGTCCATTATGAAATACATTGACGTTATGGTGAAATAGCAAGAACACCCACCCTTACTAAGACCATAATTATTTGTCTTTAACCCCTTATAACAGAAAGTTAGCTGACCTTTGTTAGTTGAAAAGCGTTTAAATCTCAAATCTGACGTGACATCAAAAATGCTTGACTTACCTTAAAAAGCATTTACAAAGAGTGTGCCCATTAGACCAGAATGCTGGGATTAAAAAAAAGTATGCAGTTCCTCCTCACAATGAAGTCCGCTGCTGGAGCTGTCGGCTCTATGAGGACTGGAACTAAAGTGGGAACCGGCAAAAGACCCGACAGTATTTATAGAGAGCTCGTTACTACGGAAACGCAGCCAGCTGAAACCGGCCTCTCATCCACGTATGAACCGGTTCAAGCTTGTTACCCTTATCCTCATGGTGGGGAAGACAGATAGACAGACAGACAGATAGATAGACAGATAGACAGACAGACAGACAGACAGACAGACAGACAGACAGACAGACAAGCCACTTCAAACCGCTCGATGGTGTTTTTTGTCTCCAACGTCACCTTCCAAGCAGCCAACCCTAACCCTAAACCATTGCCGCGCTGCCTGGAAGGATATATATATATATATATAGCCATATGGTCTAGTGTAGCCCCAGTTCGGTTGACTTGTTGAGGTTTTTTGACCCACTTGATAGGATTAAAGGAGATTACAAGATGACAGAGATGGCAAATTGTCAGCACAGGCACTGTAACGCCAAGTTCTCCTCCCCTGTAAAGGCAAAAGGCAG
Organism: Etheostoma perlongum; assembly: GCA_026937815.1. NCBI lineage: Eukaryota > Metazoa > Chordata > Actinopteri > Perciformes > Percidae > Etheostoma > Etheostoma perlongum. The sequence goes on along the minus strand of CM049390.1, from coordinate 4,805,965 downwards.
TAACCTTTTTTTTTTTGTTGGTCGAAAATGAGTTAAAGATAATTTCGGGACATTTAAGACATCCTTTGTCACGTGGAAAGGTATGTTGATTCAATTTTGTTTTTTTTTTTTTGAGAAAACAAAGGGTTGTCTTAACAGTAACTTCCAAAAGCCCAGGAGAAACCAAGAGCACCGTGACTCCAGTTATCGCCTTTTGACTTTGTTTTGGAACGCTCAAACCGAGTTTGGGTACAAGCCAGCAATAAGTAGATACGGAAGTAATTGTAAATCATCAAAAATATGCCATGATCACTAGATTCTATACAGGTGTTATTATAATGATGATTTTGTAAATCGTGATCAGCAACCAAATATTGATAATGTGGGAAGTTACTGCTTATTGACTTGGAATGACGGCTCACTTTTTGCAGTAACTTTAAAATATAAGTCAACAGTCTAAAAGTGAAGTTTGAGCTCAAGATTTTTTTTTTATGTAAATAAAGTTAAGATAAGATAAGAAAACCTTTATTTGTCCCACAGAGGGAAACCGCGGTTCATTAGGCCCTACTAGAAGTTCATTAGGCTACTAAAACATCTAATTGCCAGACATCCATTGTCCTACCTATAATTCATTTGGCTAGACAACTAAAATAATTTAAAGCTATTTTTCTCAGTTCCACACTCTAGCGAGTTAAGGTCTTTTGCCTTTGTAGGGCAGTATAGATGTATTAGATAAAATTTATGTATTATATTATATTATATGTTTGCCATGAATAAAAATGAATATACCATATGCAGGGTTTTAAAACAAAGTATCTTCTTGGATGCTTCTACTCCTAAGCAGTGAGATACCTTTTAACCTCAAAGCCCTTAAATTCCTGTACCCAGACATGTCCCCCTTACTGCACAGTCTAATCAGTCTAAAGGTTGCTTTTATAGACATCTGGCTTGCAAACAGACATTACTACATGGAGGAAAATTAAGAATTTGGTTACAGTGACCCAACAGTACATGTGGAAATGTTGCATACGCATTATTTCCAGGACACTAGCAAACTTTAGAGGTTCATGAGGACCACACATTTGTGGGCTTAATTTAATATCTTTTCCAGGTCTTGAGGCCACAATCAAGATGGCAGTCCACTCTTGCACAATGGGGTTTCCATTCAAATCTTCTGCAGGGTTGGTGAATGAAGTCATGTTTTCCAAGAAGTTTAATTATCAAAAAGTAAAAAGCGCAGCCCTTTCTGAATTGGTCAAAAAAGTTTAAATGAGGTTAAGTGGCAAATTTGTATAATGACATCATCTGCTATCATTTTCATACATTGCAGTTTTCCTTATACACCTACCCTGAATCTGAACTTATTCTAGAAGGCTGCATATCCTATGCAAACCCATGCCTGTCAGTCAGGAATTGGGCCTGCACTTGGGGGCTAATTTATTTTCAACAGATGTTTATCAGCTTGTTCAAAATCACAAGATCCCAAAATGTATTACATAGAAAACCCGAGTTGTTTCTCCTAACTCCAGTCATTTCCTTTTGTTTCTGTTGTTGTCTCCTTCTCCTCCTCTTGTAATGTCTATCTCTCGCTCTGTGTGGACTTTCTGTTTATCGTTACTGTGGACCATTGTAGCCTATCCCCCACATTTACAAGGCCTCACAAAGGACAAGGATGAGGATTGTTATTGGCTACCCACAAGATACAGTGCAGTGTACGGGCCTTGGTGACGTGTGTCATGTGTATTACTGCATCTGGCTCTGTACTTGCCGTCACTTCTTTGTTAGCTGATAGTTGCATAATGAAATTCCACAGCCAGTTATACCATTTCATCAACTTGTGTTCCTGTACCATCCAGCTCAGCGTGCATAACACATCTTGTGACATGAAGCAGATGAAACAAACTACAACTTTGCCTGGCATTTCCTAAGTGAATAAACTTTGTTCTACTTCACGTACCAAGATGATGAAAGATACATGTACAAACCCATCCGGAACAAATAACACCTCTCAAGTGAGATCTTCTATACAATAATGTCCAAACACCAAAGATCAACTTGCTGTTTGTATCATGTGGTATAATACATTTATATTGCCTTTTTTGCACATAGCAGAGACTTACAAAGATAGCAGCAGTTATCTGTGCCAGTGTCTGGTCTAAATGTGTGTACAGAATATTAGTTAAAGATTTGATGTTGTTTTGTTTAACTAAACTGAAATTGCCTGATGATGCAACAGACATAGGAATGTGTTTTTAAATATATATTCAAGATAGTTTGATTTTCAAATCGCAAAAGACTGCTATTTAATAAGTATAAATAAGATGTATAATAAGTATAAAAAAGTATATCTTCCCCCTGCTGTCAAAAAGTAAGAGAGTAACTTTTACTTTGAGTACATTTTAAATGAGCTGCTTTTTACTTTTACTAAAAGGCCCAGTGTGTAATGTGTTTGGGAACCGACAACACCGATTTTTATAATAAACAACTAAGTTTATTATAAAAATCGGTGTTGTCGGTTCACAAACTTGTCCTTTTTCATAAATATTTACCACCAAAATCAATTCCAAATATTCGTTTTGGCTTCATATCTTACATTTTCTAGACGCTCCATATTCATGTGTCATCTTAAAATACGTTAGCCTGTAAGGGACATACAGGATATACTGTATACTGCTCCGGCTTTCGCGTTTTTGCTGTCACATGATAAACTCACAGGTACTGCAAATGCTGCTAATGGGTATCAGTGCTTACCGGCTGCGGCAAGTTTGAAGAAGGAAACATGGAGGACCACACATATTCAATATCCAAATTTCAGAAACAGGAGTCTTCTTCTTTGCCCAGAAAAAAGGATGCTGAAAAGAGCAAGAGACCGAAGCGTGAAGGCTACCGTAGCTGTAATACGTACTTTGAACTGCGTGGTGAGAGAGAGTTGATTGCAATATATGATCTCATCGTTATGGAGAAATTCCTACACATTGGACCTTTAAGTAGATTTTTATAACGATACTTTTACTTATACTTAAGTGAGAGTTCATCAAAGTATTAGTACTTTTACTTCATATTTTTGTACTCTTTCCACCTCTGTTGATTTGTTTGTTCGAAAGAGGTTAACAGGCAAAATCAATGAAGGCTTGACCTCAATATACCTGAGCATTTTTCATTGGTCCAGAAAGCTGCTTATGAGACCGGAGGTCTTAGTGTTTCTCTGCGTGGCTCCAGGCCCATCCAAGCAGATGGTACCTGTCGTGTTTCTTTACTCTTTTGACCCTGGTTCGTGTGACCTTGATGGGAAGAGCCCTAGCAGCACGTTGACACACAGATAGCTTAATCAACTTACAGCTCTGATGAAACACCATGGACTCCACGCAGACAGCTGGTGCAAACCGTTGCAGCACGCAGCCACTGAACCATGACTAGCCTGCCACAGAAAGGAAGTGCATTGTTGTTAAATTGTATTGCAATCCCTGAATTTAGACACAAACCTGATGTCGGTTTTATGTCAGTGCAGAATGGCGTAAAATGAGAGGGAGATGCAACACATCAAACAAGAATGAGACTTCTTACTGTGAAAGACATATCAATGAAAGAGTGAACGTAAATGTCAAGATCTGAAATACACAGACCATGGGTGGCTTGTAATTTAGTTCAGTTCAGTTAATTCATTGTAATTTAGGTAATTTGGTCTTGTGGGTCTCTGCTGATGGGGCTCATTCATAGTGAGTTCATTCATAAAGCAGATGTCACTTTCACAATCACACTACTCCTGCATTCTTCACATCTTGTCTGGGTAATTTATTTGTAGATCCTTGACTTCACTCTCTGGCCTCCACATGCAGATATCGGAGCATGAAATTGTAATTTTCATTTAAGTGCACTGTAAGCAATCATTTCTTTAAGTTAAACGAGACAAAACTAAAATCCTGATCTGTCCTAAAACAAAAAGAGAAAGTCTGTTTGACAATCTGGGGGAATTAACTCGATGAATTAAACCTGAGGTTAAAGTCTTGTTGATGTTTTAGATTCAGATCTAAGCTTCAGGTCTCATATTACCAGCGTGACTGATATTTTACTACTAGTTGAAATGTCTGTTGTTGTGCATGTTAGCATGTTGACTGAAGAGTTTAGCTCAAAGCACTGATTTGCCTAAGGAAAGCCTCACAATACTTGTCAATATGGCTTTAGAATCATGATGAACTGGTTCAAAACATACATCAACTGGAGAACATTTTACTTTACACTCACACATATCTGCTGAACCAAATGATGCTGCAGCAATAACCGTCACCTGTCTTTGGGCAATAAATAAATGGATCAGTAACCATTTCTTTAAGTGAAACCAGGACAAAGCTGAAATCCTTTCTGCATTCAATGTATTCTATTTTCATCTAATGTTGTCTTTTTTTGTTGACAGGTGTGTTTTATTTTCCATGCTATTTTCCATTAATTATGGGATTCCATGTTATTATGCTCACTTCTTTAATTTTAAGCACATTGGACCGCATTTCTTGCATGAAATGTGCTATTCAAATAATGTTATTAATATTACACAAAGAACCATACACCCACATTAAAGCATCTCTCCACAATGTATTTGGGACATAATACCAGTGAGGAGGAATATTTTGGATGCATGAGAACAAGATCAAACTTGCTCGCTCCTGCAGATTACATGATCTGAATTGATTTAAAGGACTCCTTGCTGAATAAAATAGCATTTTTAATCAGCTACATTTTTAGTAAAATGACTGTAACTCCTTGGGGTGGTGTTAATATCACAACATAAAGACTAAATATGTGAGCTGCTTATTTTTCAAATGTCACGGAGATAATGTTGAGATATCATGCAGCTGCAACGTGTCTTGTATCTTTGTGCGTCTTGAGTCCCAAGGTCAGAACAACTACAAATCAACATCCTTACAGTGAAGGTTGTTACAGGCCCTTGTATCTAGAAAACTAGAAAAATAAATTGTAAAATTTAACCATTTAGACCTGTTTTCACTGTCCACACATGGCTGGTACCAGGGCTTTTAAATTGACACCCGCCAACCTGCCAAATGCGGGTTAAAATCCACTTTGGCAGGTTACATTGTAAAGGTGATAGTCAATTTGGCTGGTGATAAATAGCTAAAATAACACTGGGGGACCTATCATGCACCCGGTGCAGCACAAAACTCGATGCAAGTGTCTTTGCTAGTTTAAAACGTATGCAGTTGTCAATTTCCCGTCCAGCGTGATCTAAAGTCAATAGCTCAGCATTTCATTATTTTAACAGCAAATTAGTAAAAGGCCCCTAGGCTAATGGACAGCGCTTACACTATGCTTGTTACACACAGGGAAGCGCAGCAGCACACAAAGAAGATCAAACTGATTTTGAATAAATACGGTATGAATATATTCTGGTGCAAATCCTCCATCATATTAGCAATGTGCCAAGGTACAAATGTGTCTGGCTTTTAAAGGGGATGGGAGATGACACTCTGATTGGTTGATTGCATGTTACGCACAAAACACACCTATAAATTGATGAAGACGGTAAGTACAACCCTTTTGAATCATGCGCCCGGCCCAATCTGGCAAGAATTTGGGCAGTTCTGTGTGTGTGTTTGGCTTGGATCACATCATCTTTATCTGGCAACACAGCTTGTAGTAATCCTACATTACCCATGAATACTCATATTGTGCCGTGCCGTACAACCGTCAGCTACTACTGAGCTTGTTCAGCATCGCAAACGCAGCAGCGTGAAACAAGCAAAAGTAGCTGAAATTAAGTAGTAAAGTTAGTTTTAAAAGAAATAGTTGAAATTAGTAACTATTTGGCTAGCGGAAAATGTAATTAGCTGGTAACTTCAAAAATTTTAATTATGTCATTTTAAAGCCATCAATGCCTTTGTCTATCATTCACTTGGTTATTAGGGTGAAATCGATCCAGCGGTGCTGCTGCCACATCTTTAAACCACCGTGAACGCTCCCTGTGACAGTGACCTACATTTATTTTGTATCTCTATACGCCTTTCTGTCAGACAGACAGTAGAATCTAGATGTTTCCTGAGTTCATGTCAGGAGATATTTGCTATCAGTGCACTCGGATACAAGTATAGGACAACTAGGTACGTAAGTATTATATAGAATGTCAGTACCTCAATGGTAAAACCTTTCAAATTATAGTCCTGAATGTAACAAAAAATCTTCAGCCTAATTACAGTCTGTATTATATCAAAAGGTTGTTATAATAATGTTATAATGTAAACCTTTGACCATGCAGCTGCCCCACTTGTCAGCTCTGTTCCTGGAGGGATGAGAGGAGAGTTGTTTAATCTGGCTCTCTGCTGACTCATCATTGAGTTGCCCACAGTTGGTTTCGCTCGGGCACTGTGGAGACCAAGGCAGAGAAGGAAAAAAAGAAAAAAGTGATCATATTTTCACTGGAAGAATGGAAGACTTTTGTGCTATCCTGGGTTGGCCTGTAGCTCGGTGAACAGGCTGCATCAGCACATTTCACTCCTTTGATCCTTACGGGGAAAAAGGCACAGGCTGAAGAGAAGGCTCATTGCTTCACATTGAATGTGTCATGGTTCTCTATGAAATTATCATGGAAGGGGCTAAAGAGCAAACCATCGGATCACCTACAGAGGCCTACAAAGTTACAGCAGGTGGGCAAGCATTTGTGATCAAATTAAAAGAAAGGTCCCTGCAATGTTAGTGTCTACCTAATCAATGTCCAATGGATTAAATAGACAATTCACTCACTGCATAAAAACATTCTAAACGAAACTTAGATGGGTAGCACCATGGCATTATCATCTCCACTGACATGCTGTATGGTATCCCCTGAACTCCACTTTTTGCTTTTATTTTTAAAAGGTTACAGTGGAGTGACAGGAATATAATTTTGAATTTAATTAGTTTGAATATAATGCAGCCCCCTGTGCAATATTTACTCTCTTTGAAATGTATGTATTTTTGTTTGTTATTGCTTCTTATATTTAGTCATTGTTGTTCTTTTTTTTCATTGCCTCTTAGGATTGTTTATTTCATTGTATGTGAATTTGTCTCTTACAATGTGTACTTACTGTTTTTCTTTAGTGGAACCTCCCAGCATAAGCCTGAAACATGGGGAGAGAGCAAGGGGGCCACATGCTACAAAAGTACTTAGTTTAAATCGAACAGAGACACCTTGAACTCATTTAGGGTATTAAAGTACCCATGGCATGAAAATTTCACGTAATTAGGTTTTTTTAACATTAATATGAGTTCCCCCAGCGGCTAGAAATGGTGATAGGTGTAAACCGAGCCCTGGGTATCCTGCTCTGCCTTTGAGAAAATGAAAGCTCAGATGGGCCGATCTGGAGTCTTGCCCTTTATGAGGTCATAATAGGCAAGGTTACCTCCCCTTTCTCTGCTTCGCCCTCCTAGGGAATTTGGCCCACCCATGAGAGAGAGACATCATGGCTTTCAAAGGTGCAAAGTGGCAGTTGGTCAAGGCCACACACCCAGCCTCCACCTACATGAAGGTGTAATAATGTAAAGATCCTAGAAGCAGTGCTGACAGAAAGACAGGGACAGTCAAGACAATTACAACAAATGTAACATATTTGTTTTTAATGGAAAGGACAGCTTTATATGAAAGGGGAGAGAAAGACATGCAGGAAAGAATCCAGGGCAGACTCAAACCCTAAAAACTCTGCATAGAGGCATACACCTCTACATATGTGCGCCTGCTCAACCAACTGAGCTAACCCGGTCACGCACTTCCGTGTCTTTGTGGAAATTCAGTTTCCTTATTCTTTGTGCCAGCTTTGGTTGACCCACTTCCTTAGGCCTGATTGCCAGTTGTCATGGTGAAGCCAAAGAGAAAGAGAACAGAAAGAGACATTTGCCTGGAACCCAGACTAAAGCGTTTTACCAGATCCCACTCTGCTAAATGATGTTTATTTGTTCTACAGTGGGACAGTCACTGGTGTCCCAACACTAAGCTTTGTTGCCTGGCTTCAGTTATCTCTCAACAAAAACCTGGATGAAAATCCTCCTGTTTATCCTCAAAATGCTTTGTACCAATTAATTTGTTTCAAAGTATGATAAGACCCTGTTTTAGCCATACACAATGTTACACAGCAATAACAAAAGGTGATGTAAGAAAGTAGAGAAATAGTTCTTCATATTGGAGAGTAAAAAACACTTATTTGCATTGTGGCTGGGAGTTAGATGAGGGAACTAATATGACTCTTATGTTTGTATGTTCAATATGCAGCTGGAGCCAACAGACTTTTTAGCTTAGCTTACAGAGGAAAAAAAGACAGGACAAGGGGAATCAGCTTGGTGAAAAGGTAAAAAATCTGCTCATCAGCACCTTAAAGCTCACTAATTGCAAAAATGTTTCTTGTTTGTTAAATCTGTATAAAATCCAAAGTGTTAAAACAACCAGCCAACTACAGGAAGTAATCCACCTTAAATGACACATTATTTTAACAGTTTTTTGTAGGCATTAAAGGTCCCATGGCATGAAAATTTCACTTTGAGTTTTTTTTTACATTTATATGAGTCCCCCCAGCCGGCCTATGGTCCCCCAGCGGCTAGAAATGGCGATAGGTGTAAACTGAGCCCTGGGTATCCTGCTCTGCCTTTGAGAAAATTAAATTAAAGCACAGATGAGCCAATCTGGAATCTTGGAATCAAGGTTACCTCTCCTTTCTCTGTTTTGCCCACCCAAAGAATTTGGCCCACCCATGAGAGAGAGACATCATGGCTTTCAAACGAGCAAAGTGGCAGTTGGTCAAGGTCACACCCCCAGCCTCCACCTTGCGCACCCCCCCTTCTTCCTCAAAAGCTATAGACTCAGAAATGGCACATACTAAGGAAAGCTCATTGCGGGACTGGTTCTAGTGGCTGAATTTTGGGAAACAGACTTCACATACAATATTAGGGGACAAGCATCCAAAGAGCACCATGTCATGGGACCTTTAAACTTTTTAACAAACAAGATACAATGTATCAATCAGTGAGCTTAATCTGTGCTGGTATGCAAGTTCCTTTACCTTTGGACGGAGGCAGGCTAGCTGTTTTCTCACTTCCAGTCTCTATGCTAAGCTAGCCAGTTGCCAGCTTTAGCTTGGTATTTACCGTACAGACATGAGTGGTATCAATCCTCCTATGTAACACCCAGCAGGAAAGTGAAATAAGGGTATTCCCCCAAACCGTTTAACTATTCTTCTAAAGGTTACAACAGTGAAATTATGTCCGGCTCTTGTAGCAAAGACGTGTCCAGGGTGAAATTTGTTGTCCAACATGCTAATTTACTGGATTTCTCTTCAATAGGTGGTTGCTCATGCAGACACTAACCCTGACAGATCAGTGATGGTGAAAAAGCATGGCGACATCAAATGAGCCTGGGGGCCAGTGTTTGCATGCTGAGGGCTGAAAGGCGCCTCCCTCCCATTTGAAATGAACCGATGCTGAAGCAGAAGGGGTTCACACCATCAGCACACTGGGGGATGGGAAGGACACCCAGACAGTCCTTCTATTTCCAACAACTGCAGTTGTTGGTGGGGGGAGAACAAAGAAAATTCCCTCATTCACATTTTTCTCCTCCCCTCCTCTTGAATGAAAGTAGTTTGAGACATTTTGGCGTTCGGGAAAAAAAAGCAATGTAGTCAAAAAATGTTGTACCAAATATATTAGGACAATAGCGGTTAATCAAGTATTGGCTTAACAATATGCAGTAATAACAAAAAGCATTAAAATACAAACTGTGTTTGCACCAGTATAAACGTTCACCCCCTCCATTAACTGAAATAGTAGGCTCCAATGAGGAGCACTTGTAAGAAACTAGACGTCTGAGACAAGGCGTGTCATGTTGAGTCCTTTCAGCTTTTCATACCTCTAACTCCGTCTGGGGCCATCCCTGCCTTTGGATAATGGCATAAACATTACACACAGGCAGCGACATAAGTAATCTTTCTGATTTTGCTCAGAATTTGCAGAAGAGCAGCTAAACACATGGCACATACCACCCAGGAGCAGGGGTGGGGGTGGGGGAGGTTTAAGGCTTGTCTGCTCATCTGTGTCAGTCTTTGCCACATGTGCTGAATCCTCAGTCTCTAGTATGGCTCTAGGGCTTAAAATCTGTATTCTTCAACACTTGTGTTAATGGAAGCCAATACAAAACCCAGTGCCAGTATTGCCTCTGTTGTCCATCTAGGACAGAGGCCCTGGATATGGACTAGGCTGCCCTTCTCAGTATCGGCCTCTCCCCCTCCCTCCCCCTCGTCCTCCTCTCCCCCTGCCGCCGCCCCAGCCTCTCCCCGCGACCACTGCTCAGATGTCCGGCTGAACGCCTCAGCTTCTTTCTCTCCTCGTGGTGTTCCCACTCGGCCTGCTGCTGCCTCCTCTGCTGCTCTGACTGCAAATGAGGACAGAATAACGCATGTTACATAAATTGTGTTGAAACCACAGCATTTCAGCCACCTGTACCTTCATGGGGTCAAGTAATTATACCATTATACTCAGGCGGGAGCAAGAACTATATATCATTATTCCCTTCCAGGTAGGGCTGGGCAATATAGAGAAAATCAAATATCACGGCATTTTTGACCAAAAACCTTGATATCGATACCGCAACGATATTGTAATTTCACAAACTATATACACAATGAGACTTTTGATGAATAATCACCAGTAATGTGGATAAAATGACTAAGTGGGTAAAGGCAAATTGTTTGGCAACAATTTGGTAAATTCAGGATATGACATAACTTACTGTAATGCAGCCTTTAAAACCAGGAAATGACAACACTTGCCATATTACGATATTACAATATCCAAGATCTTAGACAATATCTAGTCTTATATCACAATATCGATATAATATCAATATATTGCCTAGCTCTAGGCCAGGGGGACGAGCATGTTTTTACATTTTTTATTGTCCATTTTGGTGAATTGATAGTAACATACCCCAAACAACCCTTTTGTATATCAAAATTATACTTAGGTATTCTATTATAACATGGTGGATTATAGACCTATTAATTGTGTTTTCACTGCTTTCACATTTCTTTACTGCTTTCTAAGTTTTTTGAAGTTATTCTTGTACATTTCTGCTCTTTTCTATTTTCTTTTTCGTATTAGTCTGTAGCCCTAAGCTCTAGTGAAATGATCCCACATCACTCTAAAGCCCCTTTCACACGTGCAGTCTTGCCCTGAAATGTGCAAGAACATTTCCTGCATTGGGTCATGTGTAAATGGTCACAGGGATTGATATGCAGAGTAATCTGGCCGAACAATTTCCCACCCCAGTTACTGTAACATTCCATCTACAGCAACGTATTTCCCGACTTCACCTGGAGCTCGCACACTGGTAGTGAAGTCGGTTTCTCCCTGCTGTTCTCTGTCACAGCGTTAGCTGACATTAGCTAACTTAACTACACAATGTGGTATCGAATTTGGTATTGAGTATTGTTTACTTTTGGTGGTATCGGTACTGACTAATAGATTTTTGGTATTGTGACATCCCTAGCAGGAGTATTGCAGGGATAAGCACTGATTGGCTGTCCCTTCCCCATTAATTCTGATATTGCCATGGCAAGTGAAAAAAGGCACAACGCGGAAATCTTCCTGCATTTGTGAACAATGAAATCACTAGCGGTGCCTGTAAGGTTATCCCAGTAATTTACAAGGAACTAGCCTTTCTATAAAGTAAGTATGTTTGGGAGACTGTAGGAACTGAAAGCTTCTTCTTGCCAATAACTTCAGCCCACCTGAATGCATCCTCTCCTCGTTGGACAATTGGCTGAACTGGGTTACAGCAGACACCATGTTTTGGGTTTTATATTTGTTCTTTGTTGCTTTAAACAATGGAGTCATAGGAGTGAGTTATAAGAGAAGGAGGATGGTGAACACACAGTTTACCTTTTTGAGAGTGAAGCTGAGCTGCTTGCTGCCCACTGCAGTGTCAACAATGTGGCTCGTTCCGGAGTGCTCCTCTAACTTTAGACGGTCCTCCAAAGAAGCCCTGGAAGAATACACAGATTCCTTAGAAACACACAAAACCTTATACAGTGCAGTCAGAGAGTAGTGTGTTACTGTTTAGTTTTATTTCTTATTCTAATCATAAATATTCTTATTTATGGATTTAAGTTTGGTAATCTATTCATGTAGAAACATGTAGCTCCTCAAAGCTTCTTCCACAACTGGACAGGGCAGGTTATCTCCCGACATAAACAGCTGCAAACCCTAAAGCAATCTGCATGACAGGTTTCAAAGAGTGTCCCACACGACAAGCCAGCACACCCCAAACAGTTTAATACATTTCCAAAAAAAAAACATACTTCTGTAGTCTCTGCTTGCGGGCCATGTCGTTAAAACTCCTGAACTCCTCCCCAGCTTTGATCTGATAGTACTGAGGCTGACTTGTCTTCTTGCTCTCAGCCATGTTTGAAGTTTCTTCTCCGTTCTGTTCCCCCTCCAGCAGGACGGTGTTGCGGTCAGCTTGCTTCCTCTCCTGCCTCCGGCGGTCTCGGCCTTCCTCCCAAAGCAACCTCCGCTGCTCCCTCACCTCCTCCACCCAGCTCTTGTCGTCGTCCGAGCTCTCCTCCTCGGAGCTGGCTTGCCCCTCGGGCTCCTCGTCGTCTTCATCCGCCTGGAAAGAGATTTTACAAAGTCAAAGTTATTAATGTGATATTCTTTCTTGGCACGGAGTACAGTCCCATACCCTATAAAATGTTAGAAAATATTCTAAACACGGCTTGCTTGCAGAGACCTGTGAATAACCCGTTTTCCACCAGGTGTGTCCGTGACCAATCGCTGCCGTTCGAGTTAACGCTTGATGTTCCACCAGCTGCGCTATAGTGCGTCCCAGAAGCATGAGTGAAGCAGCTCTCCGCTCGTCTAAAGATACGCGCCAGGCCTATTTTCACGTGGGCCGTTTGGACAGCCGGGCAGGCAGTTAGACAGTGAGAGTATCCAGTCAGTTTACCAAAAGACACCCCCGAAATATCATTCATGTCTCCTTTCAACACCACGGAAAAAACGTGAGATTCATTAATGACTAAAATCAAATTCCATACTTTTCCAGGTTTTCCATACCGTGTAGAAACCCTGAATACAATCTGCGAGTCAGGCAGGCAAGAGGCTCAGCTTCTGAGACGCTCCCGGTGTGGTATGGCGAGTGGTGTAGGACGCTCGGTGGAGGATTGGAGTAAGGAAGAAACATAGCACCGCGATCGCAAGCCATTATCAAACTTAATGCGTTCCCCATACCTGTGCAGGAAATGTAACTAACAAGTTCAGCGTTACCTGTTGGGAATCGGCGGCCTGCTGAGCCAGTAGTCGCAGCTTCTTCTTCCGCTTTTGTCCAACCTTGGAGACGATGGGGTTGAGGAGGCGGAACTCTTCGCACTGCTCGTCCACCTGGTAGTCTGGGTTCTCGAACATCACCTTGAAGCGGTCGTCTCCCAGGACGCTGGGGAGAGCCTGCAGGTGTGGAAATTTGAGATGGGGGATATTACAAGAGGTTTTCTCCTGCTTACAGATGCTGTAGTAGGAAATACAGCAAGAACATTATTGGTTGTTTTTTTAAGGCATATTGTTGTGATGTCAGACACCTGCACTACATGATAATGTTGTATTTTATGTTCCTGCTTTCTCAATTACTCCACACACTCTCTGTATATCTTTATTATCTGTATTTATATTTTTCTATTACAATTTTTTCAATATTATTTATGGTTACAATATTATTTATGGTCACATCATTTATATTATGGTTACTTACTTTTGCTATATTATTTAATTACATTCAATTTAATTTTAACGTCACTTACTTACAATGCAATATCTTTTTTTGTACTATGGCAACCGCACTTTACAATACCTTTTATTTAATGCTTTTATATTAACATTCATTCAATACCTTTTGCTCATTGTCTGTCGTTTGCCTGTTGTTTGTGTGTTTACTTTTTTGTTGTTGCTTTTTACTGTTGGAAACGGCTGCTGCTGTAATAAGGAATTTTCCCATTGTGGGATGAATAAAGTATTATCTAATCTAAAGACAGAAGTGACGTGAGAAGGATAAATAGAGACATAAAACATCTTGATTAGGTAATCTATGTTGTCTTACCTTGCCCTTCTTTTTCCTAGAAGCCAGTTCTGCTTCGTCATCACCCTCCTCCATCAGCTTGAGAGCCAGCTCCTTGTTCACCTTGGGTAGCTTCTGTATCCGTCAGAACATGTAGACATTTGATTACGCACACAGGTAATAGGGAAATATGAACCAATCATCTCCATTCATGAAAAGAACAGCACGTACATTTCAACAGACAAGCATCAAATATTTACTAAGCTATTGAGAGGAGTGTGACAGGATGTGAAAAAACTTTTGTCCTCAGGCGTTGAGCAGATTGACAGGCAGTAACCAGTACAAACTAGAAAAGTACATTTTACCACATGAAATGTTTTGTGGAGCTGATGCATGTCAACAACAGGAAGTGGCAAAAAGTAAAAGATTGTTTTTTGCATGATTTTATCCCTTAAACAAACAAACTTCTCAGTGTCAGAGATTTGAATAGTTCTATTCTACGAACTAGGTGAAGCTGGAACCACTAGTGGAAAGATGAGACATTGCGTTAGGACTTCTCACCTTAACCTGCACTCTCTGGGTCCTGGACTCCTCAATCTTCTGGCGGATCTTATCTTTGCGATACTCCTCGTATGCGAAAGGATTTGCCAGGCTTTTGACCTGCAGCCAACCAAACAGCAAAAACAAACATGCTGTTTTGACACTTTGAGAACAGGTTTGGTCAGTTACATCATGATCAGTCTGAATTGAACAACACAGCGCATCATTCAAGATATGTTAACGCCAAGTTCATATAGCAGTTAGACACCTTACCTTGTGATAAAGCCTGATGTCCATGAAAAAGCCGTGCATGTAGGCTCTCAGGAGAGATGATCCCACCAGGTGAGACAAACCTGACACAGATAAGGAAAAGTAATTACAGTAATCTGGAATCGGCTGATTAGATTAACAAAAACAAGTTATCGGAAATTCTGGGCACAAACATCTAGAGCTTCGTAGCCCACTCAAGCCAGCCACTTATGACTGTGTGTATATGGATGGCAATCCACTGGTTTGTTGGTTGGACGGCCCACCACTTTGGTCCAAACTGAAATAAATCAACAACTATTGAACGTATTTCAAGGAAATTCTGTACAGGCATTAATGATTTCCAGGATGAATGTGACTTTGGTGATCTCTTGACTTTTTCTCTATCACAACCATGAGGTTAGCTTGTTTTGTACTGAAATACTATCTAATAATAATAATAATAATAATAATAATAATTATAATAATAAATCTAACTATAAATTAATCTATCTCTGTGTGTGCGTATGTCTCCCACACTCGCAGTACAGCAATAGGGGCAGAGAGATGCTACGTCCCTTAAGAATTATTAATTGCCGTTAACAGGCTACCGCTTTTCCAGCAGGCTAAGCCGTTGAAAAATAATAATATAACACGCTGCAAATGGCCACTGCACTAGTCTGGACAAATGGCTGAATGGACTACTATTCTATTTTTTTTATTTTATTTTTACAGATAGTGATGGTGTCCAGAGGATGGATTTTCATGAAGTTGGGGATTCTCTTACTTTCACTCTGGTGCCAAAGCAGTTCAGAGTTTGTACTCATTCATCCCTGGTTAAAACAAGATATAAAGTGGTGTTTTGCATGATGCATTATGAAGAAAGTCGTTTTTACAGATCTGTTGAAAAAATTAACTAATTGATTAGTTGACAAAAAAAGTGTTAATTGACTAAGAAGTTCTTTAGCCGGCGACAGCCTCTTTATAATGAATCGTATATCTTTGGTAATCCTTTGCCTTTCGTCTAATGTGTTCTGCCCATGCTGCCTCAAGGTTGCATAACAGGGCCACATTACACAGCTTCTGTAAACCAACACTGCTGTCCTGCTCCCTGGCCCCCCGACGCTCCTTTTATTCCACAGCAGCCAACCACCTTTCTGCTTCTTGTCATTTGATCTCTTTACTGCTGAGCCTGCATTCCAATGTTCATTCAACCCTTCCAGTATCCACTCCCCTGACCCTCCTTCCCTACACCCCACACTGCTTTTCTTATTTGAACCTCTCAATTACTCTTTCAGCTTCTGGTTAGGCAGTCTTGCCACCTGTGCAAACCCCTTAGGTGGCAAAGTGTGTCGATTGAGTCATACGTTTAGGTTTAACTTTCAGGGCTGAGATTAAATTACCTCTTCATGGGCTTTTGAACTAAAAGAGTAAATCAACCAATTGGGGCTGCTATGTTTGGGGAAATATTTATATCTGCATGGTTGGTTGTTTAACTTTGACATTTCTTTCTTTCTAACATGCAGTAAGGTTTGTGAGGACAAATTAAGACAGCAAGGTCTCACCGAGATTTTCCAGGTCCTTCCGGGTTACAAATTTGTAGTCATCGTACACTGTGCTCTCCGGGCTCTCCTCCAGCTCTTCTGTCAAGTTGTCAAGGAAGGAGCACCACCGAGGTGCAGGGCCCAGCGCCTACACACACACACACAGACACACACGTTCAGATTTAGACTGTTGAGTAAGTATGAAACCTGTCATGTATTTGTCAAACCAAAAATAGACTGTAAAGCTCATACTTCCATTCTAGTTAGAAACAGCTGAGCTCTTCCTTTTTCCAAAGAACCATGGGATTGTGCTGAAGTGTAACCCCAGGAATGGTAATATGGCAAAAGCATTGGCACAGCTGAGTGTCACCGCTTCTCCGGTTAAGCAATCAATTTAACTTTGTAGATCTGGTTACAACCCATAGACATATGCAATATGTGAAGAGGGGTCGCAAGTGACTTCATATTATGAGAGAATGAGATTCTGTACATACATTAACATTAGAACCTTTATGAATCGTCTAAGCAACATTACCCCGTCTTTGGGTGTAAATTCAATTTATTTGTGGAGGTGAAATGTAGAAAGATTCCCTGGGCTGAAAAAGTTGGCAGGACAGTATTTGTGCATTCCTGGGACATCTGTCTGCAGCGAGTCTGGATCAGCAGACGTAGGATTAAGCCTGATTTCAGTGTCAGGCTTTGCCCCTCTCCTTTCGCTTTCTGTATTGCTGTTCTCAAAGTCTGCGCTACGGGAAATAACAGACTTTGAGCTTGCCTGCTTGCTCATTTTGGGGAATGAATGTACTTTTTTTTTTAAATATATTTTGTTATGATATGCATTTTTGAGTTTTTTTAGATAAAGATCAAAGAATATAACATTTGGTATAAAATTGTCTTTAGGGACAATTTGGTATTCATGGAATGGGCCACCTGAGGAAAATAGGGGAGGGTCATGTCTTTTTTTTCTTTGTTAAGGGGAGGGTCATCCAACTTTTTTTAGTCTAGGGGGTAGGGTCACCCAACTTTTGTATTTATGAAAACAGCAAAATTTCAAAGTGGCTTGTTTGGTGCATATTTGTAGCTCTCTCAGTCCTGGCTCCCCATCACTAGAAGATGGGTCCCTCCCTGTTTAGTCAGCCAGACAATTTGAGGTGTAGCTTTGTTGAGACTGTGGGATTTCCCAAACTGAATGAATCCGTACATATACACACATCTACTTTGCTAGTTCCATCGTGTTGTAACTAAGGAATCTGCTGAAAGAATAATTGTATTCATTAGCATGATTTCCGTACTGTTTAGTTCAAAAACATCATAAACACCAACGTACGAAAACATAGCGAACCAGACGTATGCTTTTATTTTGAAAAGTTGAAGCTCGCGGACAGCACCAGCCAAGAGGGCATGAGACAGGAGGTCTCTAGGCTGCAGCCATACCCGACCCAAATATCCTTTCGGTCCCGGTGATTATTTGTGAAATTGTTATTTGAGTTAGTTTTGAGAGTAAGTAATTTGAGAAGGAAGAAGTGGAAGCATGCACGCTCCCAAATTTACGCTCGAAATGGAGTTTTGGATAATGTTCAGCTCCGGCAGCTTTACCTATGCTAAAATATACAACGACTGAGGAAGCCAAGTGACGAGTCCATAGCAACCAGTTCATGTGTTGAATGTGTTATTACCCAGTGTGCTTTGTTAAATGGTCTCAATGTCTTATTGTTTTATTTCATGTGAATACAAGTTCACTAGAGGAATAACTTTGTATTTCAAGTAATGCAGTAATGCAGGGAGTGTGCATTTAGTTTGTGTTTCCACAACAACGTTAGTGAGTAAATCTACTGAAATAATTATAGAAAAATGTATTATTGGCGAAGGGAGGGTCAAGTCTTTTTTGACTCCAGACCCCAAAACTCCTCTGGTAGCCCCTTAACTAAACAGTCCCTTATTGTCATTGTACATGTACAACGATATTGAATGCAGTCCTTTCAGAAAATACTTTATCATGTAACAATTACTTGATTTTTTTTTTATAATAATTTTTTTTGCACTTTTAGGTGTGTCAATTTTATTAACATCTATGTAAGGGATAATGTAAAGCGTGGTGGTTGTTATAGCGAATACAACCCGACAGGGTAATCATGTCTTCAATCAGCCTGAAGGGATATTATTGTTATCAATTTAAATTTCCGTTATTGATTAATATTCCAATTATTATCTCAATGTATCGCTTCATTGTTTGGTCAATTGAGTTTAAGAAAGTTGTAGGAATGCCTGTCACAATTTCTTGAAGCTCAGGGCCACCAAAGAACTCTCAATTAGCAAAACAGCAGGTCAGAACTTCATCCATTTACACAAAGCAAAGTCAAGTTTACTGTGTACACACACACACACACACACACACACAGCCACACACACACCTTCTCTAGAATAATGTCAGATCATATGAGAGTCAAACGTTTGTTGATGACAACAAGCTTTCAGCAGCTTTACTTATTATGCAATGGACTCGTGAGAACCACATTAATGCCCACACACTATATGGCTTCCTTTCAGCAACACTTCCTTAAACACGTGAATTACTTAAGCTGAAGCTTGTACAAACAGCTGTTCTGTAACACCAAATATCCTTCATTGCACCATAAAAGTATATGTCTCAAAATGAACGCGTCAACCCAGCACCGGATGAACAGGGTGTGAACACGACCGGTTGGCTGCAGGTTGTAATGTCAGCAGTAAAAAAATAAAAGTCTCAGCACTCACCGGGATGTAGAATGTGTTCATTTTAGGATCCTCATTGGCAGTGAAGAGCATACCTGATAAGGAGACACAGGATGCAGGCAAAACAAAGGGAGGACAAAAGCAGGGCATGTTAACTGTCTTTTGTGTAAACTCTGAATATAGTTTCCGTCATGACTCATGTGTATTTCAAGGTGGCAGTGCACTTTAAAAACAAAACTGGCATGTGTATTTGTGATAGTGGCTGATAAAGATTTTTATTTGAATATACTTTTGCATATATAATTGCAGCATATACATGTATTTCTGTCCAAAAAATGAAAAAAAAAATAATTTAAATAATTTATGTTTTTAATGATGCCTACATGTCTTTAGCTTTTTGATTTCAGGTTGCCATAGTGTAGTAATTGTTGGAGCTTGTACTTCAAGACAAATGTCCGTGTCTATGGACAATAAATACTATCTATCTATCTATGTTTGTGTGTTTGTTTATATTTGCACCTTTCAACAAGGCAAATTCCACATAAGTATACTTATTGTGGGAATAAAACCTTTTCTGATGCTCATTTTGCATTTAGTACTTTTTAGGGTAACATTTTTATGAATTTCCTCTTGTACACTGAATGGGATCAATGAAGTGTACGCTATGTTGTTGGGGAAAGTGTTCTACCTGAATTAGGGTAGATGCAAACATCATTGATGTTGGTCTGAGGCTGTATGGAGGAGAAGACCTTGCCCTGTGGTGAATACATAAAACATAAATGGCATTAAATAGAGTCCTGATATTAGAGTGAAGACACTTTGAAAAGATAATATACAAAAATGTAAACAATCCTTAACACATCATCCTTCACATGGGGCACAAGTCAGGGAAGTCAGTCCCGGTGAGGGCTGTGACTCAATCTTACGCTGTCTTTGTTCCAGAGTTTTATGATCTTGGAGTCGGCAGACACGACCAGGTCCATCTGATCTTGGAAGTTGAGCGACTTGATTGGCAGGCTGTAGAAGTGGTCTTTAACCAGCAGCGGCTGGCTGGAGCGCAGGTCATAGAGCAGCACCTTCAAGACAAAGCAAGCATTTTCCCCACTGCAACTGTCCCGTTTACATCAAAACTAGGGCTGAACGATTTGAGGGGAGGAAATCGAATTTTGATTTATCTGCCAAATATTGCAATTACGATTCAATTTGGTTTACCATCCTTCTACCATCTATTTATCAAATATGGCTTCTACCTTCCTGTTAAATAAAGTAATGAATGACAAAATCCCCGTAAAATAATTTCTGTAAACAATATGTGATATGTAACATAATTTCAGCATTTGTTTTGTGAAAAATCTGTAAATATAATGATAAAAAGAGAAATAACAAAATGTCAAACCAAATGTTACACCAAACATTCAACTAAATATTGCACATTCGATTGATTGCGGTCGTCATGATTAGCTGATCACATTCTTCCAAAACGCAATTTGAAAACGATTATTCGTTCAGCTGTAATCGAGCAAAGCAAATGGCTGGACATTAAACTAGGGACGCCGCAATGAGGACATTTCCCCCCCAGGTTAATACATTTGCGAGAACACCAGTGTTGCCAATTGCACTGGATATTTTAAAGGAAAAGATTAAGAGTGCTCTGGCCTCTAATGTAATCGTAAGTAATGTGGAAAGTGGAAACACCAGCCATCAAACCAAAAGAGGCAACATAACAAGGGAACTGGCTGCTCCTGACGTCGACTGTTTTGAGAACACTGTAACCTGAGGCGTGACATCAACTAAAAGTTCCTTTATTTGTACCCAGAGGTAGATTTTGTTTGCAGTAGAGTCCTCATGCACACATAAAAACAAACAAATCACACATCATTCAACTTACGACAATGGAAATTAAGAAATAGTAAAGATTTAAATGTACAATTTAATTTAATTTGTACTCGTGTTGTACTTCCCCTAGACCATTAAACATTTAGTTTTTCTGGGTCAAAATTTTAAGTGAAAACCTCTTTAAGACACTTTTGTCACTTTTCCCAAAGTTCTTTGTTGATTTTTTTTGAACATTTTTGTTGTTGTTTTGACAAAGTTTTTGAAGCTTTCGCCGACATTGTTTGTCACTTTTTACAATATCTTAGTGGATATTTTCTGTGGTTTTTGGGACGTTTTTGTTGTCCCGCCCCCCTCCATATTTCTGTCCCTTTTTTAACTTAAATCTTTTTTTTCTTCTTCAAATGCTATAAAATTAAATAAAACACCCAAATTCAATGAAAACAGTGAACTGATCAGTCATTTAACTTGTGAAGAGCATCGTAGGGAACCATACACGTTATGTTTTTTTTTACAATTTGATTGAAGGAAACTCAAAATTTCTGATTTAGAATCTATAAAAAAATGAAAAATCAAATTTGACCCCAAGGACAACAGGAGGGTTAAAAAGTTTAAAATTAAAATGAAAAAGTTCTTACCAGACCAGATTATACTTATACTTAGATATCGATGTGAACTAATAAACACCAAATAAACACCGTGCAAAGAACAGCTATGACTTATTCCTCAGTGTAACAGCTGCAGGGACAAAACTGTTTTTGTGTCTTTTTGGATTGAAAACCTACGCCCAGAGGGGAGAAGCTGAAACTCGGTGTGCAATGGATGGGAACTGTCATTTAAAATTGAACCAGTTAAGCGCTGGTACTGTTTTGTGTACAAGGCCTCCACGTTGAGTTGTGGCATCAGCCGAGCTTTGTGGGTCGACTAATCTCAGGAAGAAGCCGGAATCTCACGCCATGCGGGCAGCTGATAGTTTACACTGTCCACTGTACTAATGTTTTTCTGTTTTCAAAGCATCTCGCCAAATAAAAGCAAAACACTGGCACATTTCCAGAAATGTTGATGACACACATTGTGTTGATCTTACGAATAAATAAATGAAATGGTATAGAGTATTCTGACAGACAAGGACTGAAAGCTTCATGTTTTGGGCTCACCTGTCCTGTGCTGGTGCCAACTGCCATGGTGAGGGAGCCGTTGAACTTCAGCGCACTAATTGAGGGCAAACTTTGAACTCTGTCAAAAATGAAGGAGAATAACACAAGTGAGACACAAAGACAAAACATAATGGTAAACAATGTTGTTCCTTTGGAATATTAAGCTTTGCCGCTGCACGTATTGTAAATACTGTTAACTTTTGCACATCGCTGGTCAACATTTTTGCACACGCTGCACAAATTATTAAAAAGAAGAAAGATAAAAAAATATATTTCTTTAAAGGTTATTTTAGGCCTTTGATTGACCAGACAGCTGAAGACAGGTAAGGGGAGAGGGAGTGTGACCTGTAAGATGGTGCCACCTGGAGGTAAAAGACGGCTGCATGAAGGCTAGAGGCTTTCACTCCTTCTGACCCCTCCTTACTTTATTAGTGTCTATGTGTGACCCAATACACTTCGAAGTTGATATTTAAGTTGATGGATCTAGTTTTTCAATGCTTCATTTATACTACTACTATAAAAAAAAAAATAATTAAAAAAATAAAACTAGATACCAGTCTGGAGCCCTGTATATACAGCACATGTAACATCCACAGCCTGCACAAACCATATTTTTTTAAAGATTATTTTAGGCATTTGACAGGGAAGGAGAGCGAGAGGGGGGGGGGACAACATGTAGAAAAGGGCCTCATGTCAGGATCAAACCTGGGCTGCTGCGGTAAGGACAGAGCTTTTGTACATGGGCGCACGCTCAACCAGTGCACCCTATATATAGTCTTTTTACATACTTTTTTCCCATAATATATCTACTGTGTATTTATGTTTTTGACAGCAGCAGTACTTTGCCTTATTGTTTATTCCCTTTATAATATGTTTATTGTTAATGTTAATATATTTATTATTCTTGCAAGTGCCAACTTGGTTGGCAAAAAATATGATCCTGACAGGATAAAGCTGTGAATCAAATGAAAGCGGGATATTCTGAAGACAGACAGTGGAGGAAAGTGCCATGTGACTACATATGTATCCTCAGGCTGACATCAGCTGACATCACTTGACATATCAGTGTGGCAGCTTGGTACATACTCTGTTCCTTCAGTGAGGCTGCTCAGGGCGCAGTCCAGTATGCCAACTCTGTTCCGGACCCGAGGGTCCCAGCATTCGACCCTTCCCTGGTAATCCAACAGAAGACATGTCAAACAGTCAGACAAATGCAGGGTAATGGAAGATTTACGAAAGCTTTCAATTTGTGTTTTTAAAAAGGTTTTTCTTTTAAACTAACTGGGACTTTTTAAGACCAACAACAGGAAACTATAAACTTAAACTAATATTGGAAACTTCTAATGTAAGTAAAAAAACTTTAACACTCAGAAAAAAAATATTTTTATTAGCCCAGCTGGTGTGTGATGTGTATACCAAATACATGAGAGAAGAAAAAAACCAACCGTTAGGGAATCTCTCACACACACACACACACACACACACACACACACACACACACACACACACAGACACTTACCTCAGAGGTTCCTGTGGCAAACAAATGATGGACGGGGTTGATGTCACACACATTGTTTTCCCTGAGAGATCGATCAAAAACACGTGAATAAGCACCATGAACATCAGCTGATCGCAATGACAGCAAAGAGCTTATTGGTTAGGGTTAGATGGCGCCACAGACTTTAGTGGTACAACAATTTCAATATTTCCACCTGGCTGAATCTAGTCAACTATTGTTGGATCACACAAGTATCACAGCAAATGGTTATCCTTACACAGCATCAGTCTGAAGTGAGTTGAGGAAGCGCCCTTGTTCCAGATTCAGTCTGAAGACCTCGGAACTGAAAATTAAAATAAAACATTAACAGCTTAATCCTCCGACATGCCATTAATCTAAAAACACCTCACTATCATTCAATTTCCCTCTCACCTTGTTCCCACAAAAAAGAGGTCACAGGAGGGGTAGTGGTAAGAAAAGGCCCGTCCAAACTTTGGAATACGTGTCTTGTAATAGTGCCCATGCTGGGAGTGGAACTCTACGTAGCGGTCACAGTGTAAAAACACCAACTGTACAGACACACACAAAAACGTTAAAGGCAATTGTAGTCACAAAGAAAAATCTACTATTTTATTTATATTTTATTGCATTTCCATTTCAAGAGTCAATTGACTCTTGAAAACCATACCCAGCGGTGCTATTTATGAATTCACTTCAAAACTAACAAGAATTCACTGAAAAACTACCCCCCATCCTTCTTGTTGGTTATTGGCTGGAACTGGGAACACTGTTTGTGTATACTTCGTGATAAAGGTGTTTTTGTTGCCGATTGTAGACCTTGGTCTGTCTACAGAGACAGTGTTTCTTTTTTTTTACAGTGTGTTCTGGGACAGGAAGCTTGCGGATAGTGAGGAGATGTTTGCTGTATATGACAACAAATGTTGTAGCTTAAAACATTCGTGACATCGCTTAAATACATGACATGACAATACTATGCTTTAACAAACCAAACCATGTGCATAAGTAACAACAGAGATCACACACTAAAACAAAAAATTCCAACAGCATCTATAAAGTGTTGGAGCAAGAGGTGCACCCAAAGTCTTACCTTCGAGTAGTCATCAGACAGGATGTCAAAAGCCACAACTTTGAGAGGGAGAAAAGAAATTCACCAATTTAGACATACGTGACATGCATGCCATACAGCAAGTAGCCTTGTTCTGTCTTCGAAAACTTACTATCTGAATCCAGACAGCGCTCAAACTTCAGGGACAACTGGTAGGTGTCATAGCAGCGAATCCTGGGTTTGTAGGTCCCTGAAATTAAGGGAAACGTACACAAAAAAATGTGGTGATCGTCTAAATATTCTTAGGGGCATATTCTAGAGTTTCTGACTGACAACTTTACTGAAACACTGTACACAATCTGCATGTCTTACCTGCAGCCATGATGAACTGACCATCCCTGGACACTTTGATAGAGGTGCACACTGTGGGCATCTCAAAGTCCTGGATGAGCTCAATCCTCCGCTGGATGTCTGAGGAAGAAATAATAAAAAGTCAGAATGACGATATGCATTTTAAAAATAATCAACCAGTTGGTGATGCTGAAATAGGAACTCACCAACATCTTTCTTTTGTAACTGTCTCTTCTTCCGATCTGACAGCCACTGCATTAAAGAGGTAGAGGTGATTAGGATTTGGCAGATAGATTAAATCAAATAAAAGCAATGCTTAGTTGCAGCAATATTTTCAAATTCTATAGCTGTGTTTCATATTATTCACTTCTGACCTTTGTTCAGTTTACTTTAATCTAGGTGAATTAATAAAGTGAGTAAATAAATACATTTTCTAACTTAAAATACAGGGGGCATAAGTATACACACCCCTATGTTAAATTCCCATAGAGGCAGGCAGATTTTTATTATTAAAGGCTAGTTATATCGTGGATCCAGGATACTATGCATCCTGATAAAGTGCCCTTGATTTTTTTATTCCTCTATTTAGTCAACTTTAGCATGGGTTCATAAACTTATTAGCACCACTGTAGCTAACGTAACGTGTCCTTTGTTTGAATAAAACGTTATATAGTCGTGTGGTGTTGTTGAATAGAGTTTGGCATTGACATTGACATTTTATCAATACACACTCTCAGGACTGCTGTTATCACGTAATAGCTGTGTTAGCTAGCTAGCTAGCTAGCTTGCCTCAAGTTAACGTTAAGCAGTGACTTCCTATGAGTATGAACTGTAACTAGCGTTAGCAACAAGCCGTCGTTCTTACCTCAGGAAGAGATTTCCCATGGCTTAAATTGTAAATCTTCACGTCATTCACACTAGATATCTGCATTGTGGAAGGTGTGCAAGACTCTGGCCACACATAACACCGTTACTACACACCGGTGAACTGCACGTTGCTGCTTTGGAGCAAAAACAGGAAGTGAAGATGAGTTTTCCGAAATGGGTCCGAGTAGAAACCCAAACTTGCAGAACACAGTTCCCCTTTGGTCCAAAGTTATTCTGGGTAAATAAACAAATGTATTTAACATGGATGTAACACTACAAAACGTTTTTATTTATGTTACACACTTTATTAGATAGCAACGCTTTTATCTATACAATACTATAGACTAAAGTTACCTAGATATGTCTCTGTCGCCGTTTTAAATTTCAACTAAAAACTAAATATTAGTTTACTTGCTTGATACGCTTTTCAAGGGCCCGCCAGCCAGCCATACAAACCAGAAACAAATAAAAGCAACCTCAACACATATTTGTTTATAACTATTAACGTTATTTATTTACATTTCAGTTTCCACATTAAAGTTAATGTGCCAAAGTTGGCTTATGTATTTTCATCTGTCCTCCCTGGGCAGGTTATGAATGTCCTAAATGTTATTAAAACTTCAGTAGTCTACAAAACAATACAACACAATATAATAGGCCTTCAATACAATGCAATACAATACAATACAATACAATGCAATACAATACAATACAATACAATACAATACAATACATATTCTGTGTAAAATGTCAACTCAATGATGCAGCCTTTCTAGACAGGCTAAGTTTCTTTTATTATCCCCATAAGTAAGTGTTACAATTTATATATATATATATATATAATTTTTATTGGTGCAACAACATTGGTACAAGTTTTAAGTCTGTACAAATCATCTTAATCCCTATTTTCCAATCGATCAGCTCTGTTCAAACAGCTCTGTTCTTCTTTTTTTCTTTGAAGAACATGGAGAGTGAAAGCAAAGTTGCAAATTGAAAGTCAATCAATTTCGGTTAGTCTATTCCAATCACCCAAAGTGATGTAACCGCTTCTTGTGATCCTAGAAGGCGGTCTCAGGTGGATCTGCTGCTCAGACTTTCCAACACTCACAGTAGGGCTAACAAAGGACAGTCATGAAGATAACCTGACGGTAAGAATGCTTGCTTTGAAAGGTACTTTCTTTTCATTTTGTGGTTTCTTTTATTACACTTCACGAAGCCATAACTGAGAGAAAATGTTAATATGATCCTAGGGACACCAGAAAAAGAATAACATAGACCAAATCATTAAATTTCATTACACAAAGTCAGCTTCGTGTGAATGCCTATATATATGTTTCGATGATGGAGTTTACCTTATTCACCTTACTGTAGGTTTGTCTGCTCTAGGTCACAGGCTATTTGGTGCCAAAGCCTGTTGTTAGGAGGACTTTGACTGGAGGTCTCTATGTGAAGCACTTGGAATCATGACAGACTTCTCGTTTATTTCTGTCCCTCTGGACAAGACCAGTTTAACCAGTGTAGAGAAACTCAAGCACATAATTGCCAAAACTAACCTGGCCTCCTGCTGCAAGTTCTCCATTCCAGATCTCAAGGTAAGGGTGTGTATCTGTTCTTAGGGAGAGTCTAGTGGGAGCCAAGTAAACCCAATAAAATATATAGACATACGTACCAATTTTGGAAGGGTCTTTCCTCTTGACCTGTGAGAACAGCATTGTCAAAGAAATTATTGTTCTTGTATGTTTGTTCTGTGTTTATAGCAGTAATGTAGTGGAGTAGGATGATGGTGTTTGATGTCCTTCTCTGGTGAAGGGATACAGGCTCGGGTTCCTCGCTACAGTTTGAGGCAACATTTCCATCTGACCCATTTCACTTAGCATGATCTCAGTTCACCTTGGCTGCCAGGAATCATATTTTAACAGCAGTTTTTCATTTCTCCCAAGAGTTCAAACGCAAATGTACATTTGTCATATTGACTTTTACATGTGAACATCGCTACACTAAATCTTAAATGCCAGTACATTCACAGGTCATTATACATGCAGAATTGTTGCGTACTGTTGTGTTGTGAGCTCTATGTCAAATCCATAATACATTAGCCCCAGTAACACTGACTGTGATGTCTATGCTGTGACCCCAGGTGGGAATACTGGACAGTCTTCTCAGCGTGTCAGATGATCTGTCCAAGCTCGACACACTGACTGAAAGGTAAAAAAAGTCAAAAAATGTGCTCTGTTGATGCACATGAAACATGATTGCCCCGATGGCCATTGCACATTTATAGCTTAATGTGCAGCTTTGTCCTTAATTAAGACTTGTAACTGAGCTTGTGTGCTGTCTGCATCATGATTAATTGATAGTCAGGGGAAGCTGACGATTAGTTTTCCCTCCTTATTTGAAATTCATTGTTGGAGTATCTGAGCTGGCACTGTGTAGGGGATGTTAGAGTCTCTTTGCGACATAAAAATTAGGCTTAGGGAGATCAAACCAAACAGAGTGTGTCTCTTAATTTAGCCCAGACTTGTTTTATTCATTGTTTTCTGAATCTCTCTTAAGCTAGAGGTCTTTGCTTGGATAAATAAAACCTTTTGTTGGGCATTCATTCTGGGCTTCAGTGCCAGAATTGAGAGAAAACCGATTTCCAATATAGGAGCCAATAAATTATTAAACTTGTAACTAAAAACATAACATATAAAATACATAAATAAAAAAAGTTGAAGCACCTCTGTAATAATGATATTTTTCCTGTCAGTGTGATTAAAAAAACACATCAGACTATGAGGGAGGTGATGGAGCAGTCCAGTGACAAAGTGCTGGAAAACACCTTAGCCAATGGAGGTCAGTCACACACAACCACACAAGCTGATACATGCTGGGGGTGTTAATTACATTGTATAGAAACTCATTTGGAGAGTGCTTGAAAGCCCAAGGTGACACACACACACACTACAAATATGACTAAGAGCTACTTAAGCAGGGTCTTTATGCATGTATACACACAAACATCTACACACATATTCAGAGAATAGGACAGATCAACAGCTGCCCATCAAGCTAACCACTGTCTCTGGTCACTTTATCCCATCAGACCATGGCATGAATCAGACAGCAGTCGTGTCACCCCTGAAAGCTTACCTCCAGTCTCTGAGGGGTATTTTGTCTTTCTCTTTCAGCTGAAGTGCAGTGCTGTGTGACTCCTTTTATGTAGTGTGCATGTTTACAGTGCTTTTTTCGGAATGACACTCCTATTCTATTGTGTGGCGGCGTGTGTTTGTTGTGCAATTTTTGGTGTCTATTTAAGTTATGACTCCTTGTGTGTTTCTAAAAAGTGGAGCTGATGAGCTACATGACCAAGTTTCAGTGGGACAAAGCCAAGTATCCCACAGCTCTGCCTCTCTCCAGCCTGACAGACATCATTAACAAGGTACTAACTCATTAAAACAAGGATTAGGTGAAATGACCTGCAAATATTGTTATTACAGTCACACTCATACTGTGGCAATTTATTATTGCACGTTTGCAAAGTTGGGTTAGGGTTACACAAAAAAACATTGAAACTCAAAGTCAATTGGAAGTTATAGTGTCCCTAGCTTCACTAATGTAATACCATTTTCTAAATAAAATGGGTTATCAACAAGTTTAAATAAAGCACTAAGAGGATCAGGACAAGGCCACTATGAGGCTAAGTGACGACACTGTCTAAGACTGCACCTCAAATAAATTGATTGATTGGTTGATTGAAGATATGTAGAGAGATATATGGCTATAGCACTGTTCACCTCCACCAATACCTTTCTCAAAATTACATTTGAGGTGGTGGCTATGATTTTTCGATATTCATGTTTCATATTTAGCATGTAACAAGAGATGAATAATTACCACAGGGACACACAATTAGAACTTGGAAACATATGCACCATTTCACTATGTCTTTAAAAAAGAAGTAGAGACTGAAACATTCAGAAGTGGTTTCTACATTTCTTATAATGCAACTTGACAGCATTAGACCCTCTTTGTCTGGTAAACGCCCACTCCTTACACACAGACAAACCCCAACTATTACTAGTTATATTAAAGGTATTTAATATGTGAGTTCTTATCCCAGACTAGATTGAGGTCAATGTCACATGCACTCCTGATGTTTATATGTCCTGTTAAAACCTGCATGTGTGTCAGGAAGTTTCCCAGATGGAGACGGAATTAAAATCTCGAGCTGCGGCGTATAACAGTGTGAAAATGAGCTTGCAAAGCCTCGAGCACAAACTAGAGTGAGTGACATCATCAAGACATTAATAGTAAAAATAAATCATTTTACGAAAATGAAATGTTGAACTGGAATGTCTATCTTCCCAGTGGGACTTTGCAAACTCGCAGTCTGACTGACATAGTCAAGAAGGAAGACCTGGTGGTCTCGGAGTACCTCACCACACTACTGGTAGTGGTGACCAGGTTGGTGACACTAAATGTTATTTTACTTTCATTCTATGGTGTAACACAAGGGTTTCATGTGTTGTTTTTTATGTGTAAATGTGTTTCTATTCATGTTTTTGGTCCCAGAGGGAGCTACTTGCAGTGGGAGAGGACCTATGAGACTTTGTCAGAGTTTGTGGTTCCACGGTCCAGCAGGTGAGCTGTCTTTATGCACTCTTTGCTGCTGTAAGACAAGCCATTCCACTTAATCTCAGTATAAGAGCACCCGCAAAGCTCCAAGTACCTGCTCTTGGCACCTAAAAGCTCAGGCTAAGTAACCACAGGTGTTCTATTACTGGCAGAAAGTAAGAGCATGTTTAGCTTGGATCCGTTGCAGGGAAGAAAATATTCTTTTTTAAAAATAAAATAAAGTGCTTTGTAGACTGGCAACTAAAGCAGACCAAAAACTGAAAGTTCTGTCAAAATTTCTCATGGATGAATTGTGAAAGGCCTACAGCTTTTAAGGTTCATCACAGTCTTTGCTAAAGAGCTTCACAATGCCTAATATCTATTCTTCCAACACAACGCAGTATTACAGTACATCAATATCACTCAGCTTTTAACTTTTTTCTCTTTGTTGTCTTTTAGCCTGACCTACTGCTGTCGTTCTAATTTTCTGTCATTATTTTGTGTGACCATCAGGAAGCTGTACGAGGATGGAGAGGGAGGCCTTTTCTCAGTTACACTTTTCAAAAGAGCTGTGGGTGAATTCAAAGCCAAAGCCCAGGAGAGCAAGTAAGCAGGACGGACTGCCAGAAAATACAGAGTCAAGTAAAAGCTGTGTTGTCTGTGTCAATTACCATAGTGTAGCCTATGATCCACACAGGTTCATCGTGCGCGACTACAGCTTTGATATGGAGGCGAAGAAGCAGCAGGAGATGAAGAAGCATAGTGTTCACAAGAAGGAACAATATGTGAGTCCAACATCATATTCTGTAGCAAAGATCTTCAACAGGGGGTCCGTGACCCGCAGGGGTCCTCAGAGTCGCTGATGGGGGGTGCCAAATTATTGTTTAATATATATTATTTGAAAGTTTGTTTGTTTTTAAATTAAACTATGTCTGAAAACATGAATTACCATGAATCCAACATATTATAAGCAAAGGTGAATTGGCCAATTCAAACAAAAAATAACCCATTAAATTTATAAAAAGTCAGGTAGCCATTAAGGTCGCCACCCACAGATACAGTTTGCCTTGAAGCTTAAGGACTTACTTTGCCTTCCATGTGTATGTTTAACATTAAAATATGATGTTTAATAATACATACATTTTCATCCATCTATACCAGTTTAGTATGCACCTAAATTTGTGCTCTATAGTGTATATCTTTATATATGTAAATGTGAATTGATTTAAACCCTACCCCTAATACATACAGTATATATATAGTGTTTTGAATTTGTGTGTATGTCTTGTATCTTGTATGAATATTTTATTATTATTAATATTTTGTGTATTGTAGGGTAGTATATTCTAAAATTGCCTGCCTCCTCCATAGGGAATCTTCGTGCGTTGGCTTAAGGTGAATTTCAGTGAGGTGTTTGTTGCCTGGATTCACTTGAAAGCAATAAGGGTGTTTGTGGAATCAGTCCTCAGGTCAGTGAATAGTGATTTCCTCTCAACATGAATGGGAAAATGACATGTGATTCAGATTCCTTTGAGTAGACTCATGAAGACGTCTCCTGCTAGGTATGGATTACCGGTGAACTATCAGGCTCTTGTGCTGCACACAGACAAGAAGCATTCAAAGAAACTGAGAGAAGAACTGGCCTCCCTCTTTATACATCTGGACCCCACTGCCACTGCAGGCAAGACAGAGGTAAGAGGCCAAATCCACTTTCTCTGATTCTAATGTTTAACATTCATATTTCATCTAAAGCACAGAGCAAAAGGTATAAGACACAAACATACACATTTAGGAGCATGGATGTTCACTCCTGACCACGGGATTAGTGTGTATCATAAAACAATGTCAAATCAAGGTCCACTTACTAGCTTTTTTTGCAGCTTTTAACCACATGTTACAGTCTTGATCAGCAACTCAGTTGGCCTAATTGTGAAACATCAGTCACAGGATGACACCTGAGCCGGTTTTAATTAAAAGTGATTATAGTTTTAAACTGAATGTGTTTTATTTTTACTCCGTCATGGATTTATATAACACAACGGTGTTTTAGTCTATAACCATGGGTAGAGAGCAACTAACCTACATCTTAAGCACAATTTTGAATTACTTAAACTTTCTTTGAATTGCCATTTTGTGCTATTCCTCTACTTAACTTGAACACATTCCTGAGGCATATCTTTGGCTTGTTACCCCAATAAATTCACTGGGCCAATGTTATAGACCAATTTTGGCCCATTGCAGATATGTGTCTATTGGCTTATATGTCTGCCGACAAGTAAGTAGCAAGAAAGTGACCTGGTGAATTCACTCTCCTTTGAGCTCTGTTTTGGTCTCCACCAACTCTATATCTATATCTGTTCCTTTACTGCTAAATGCTCCACTATGTTTGCAGCTAGCTAACTTTGACTGCTGTGTTGTGCTGGACTGGTAATGTAAATTATAATGTGTCTATTAGAGATTCTTAAAAAAAGCTGCCTGAGCGTTAAGAATGAACTAAAGCAATTAAGTTGTGGGGGAAATGCATAGTTAGGTGATAATTTATGTAGGTTCAACACTACAAGCAACCCCATTGTTCCAATAATATAATTATTGATAAGACATTGTTAAATTGTGGTATTGCTGCTTCTACTTAAAGGATCTAAATATGTCTTCCATCAATGGCTTTGGCAAGTTCATTCACACTTTTTCATTTAGCATGTTGTGTGCATTCAGTTGTAAAGGTTTAAACATCATGAAGACTCCACAATCATGACACAAACATAATTGAAATCTATCGTATCAAGAAATAAACTATACATGGTGAATAGTAATGACAGAATTTGACGCTTCCCCTAGACCAATAATAGCAAGTAAGTGTGATTGTTTCTCCAATCAGTTGTACTGTGATGTTGATGTCTGTGTTCTCCTGTCTCCCTCTGACAAGCAGGTAAGCTGTGATATCCCAGGACTCTGTCAGCATGAGTACTTGTCCTACATCTGCTTCCACATCAACACCAATCTGCTGGAGATCAGCTAGCAGTCAACAAAGAGACGACCCACACAATGACCAAGCAATATGGGCCCTGTCGCTCCCGTGGTGGAGCGGACCACTCAGAGCCAGGAACATAAAGACCCTCAACTCTAAAATAAAACACATCTAGTGATGCTCCTTGAATATCTTGGTTTTCAACATTTCTCATGAGCCAGAAATAACTGTCAAGCTTCCCTTGGACAGCAGTGTAAATTATCTTGTCAAGTGAACAGTGGATGGATTCGAGTCCTCTTCACTGCACATATCAGCTGCAATATCAACTGCACACGGACTACACGTTGTGATGTGCTGCATGGAACTGTGGAACCATTTGAATATGCAAGAACATGTACAGTAAATGTTAATGTTGGGGAGCACATTCAAGCATTTTAAGCAAGCACATCTTCCTAGAGACCTAACAGCCATCACAGTGTAATAAAGTATATTTCTTAAAGGTGCTCTAAGCAATGACACATGTTTTTAGGCTACAACATTTTTTGTTAATAAAGCAAACATCTCTGTTGATTGGAGGTTCAGTTGAAAACCCCAAAACAGTCCTTAACCTCACCATCTGCTAGCTGTCTGTCCCCAGAACACACTGTAAAAAAACGTGGTCTCTGTAGACAGCCCAGGCTCCACAAACACACTGTTCAACACAAAGGTCCATACATTTTTGGTGCATTATACTGTATATTCTGAAGGGAAAGCACAGCATCACTCTGTACTTTTAACTCATTACATCAGAATGTTTTTAATTTAATGCTACCAATGGTAGAAGGAGAACTCAGATCCGTTACTTAAGTAAAAGTACCAATACCACAATGTAAAATACCCCAAGAAACAGTACTGCAGTCATATCCTATAGGGTTATGATCCTGAAGCCTGTCATGAAATCAGACTGCATTACTGGTAATATTTATGGTCAGGATTTTTTCAACATTTTAATTCAATGTAAATATATTCTTTATAGTGGTGGGGTTACCACCAGTAACTACAGGTGTCGCCATTTCAACCAACACTCAAATCTTAAGTAAACACACTTTGCAGAAAAATGCCCATTGTGACATATTATACATATACTGACACTTTAACATGTACATAGGGGTTTTCTGTTGTGGCCACTCAAGCTAATTTTAAAGGGGAAAATTTAACACGTCAAAGTTTGGTTTGCAGGTATTGGGGAGTATAATTGCATTATGTGGGGGAAAGAAAGTACAAAAAAGTTGTAAAAAGCCTTTTGCGGCAATGTGATATCTGCTAAAGTCCTGCAACAAGTGATATCACTTGAATCAGCGGGTCTGAAAGCTACAAGTTTGAAAATGAAACAAATCTGAGCTTGTGGAGTCAGAGAGAAGTGAGCTTACCAGACCTCAGCTTGAGGCTGCACTAGCCGCTACTAGCATTACTATATAGACCAAACTGTCTTTGCTCAAGTTGCATTGTGGGTAATGTAGAAAGGAAGAAGAATATGTGGAATAAAAAAATTATTGCTCTGGTTTGGCTGAATTTTGATCCGTTGTTAAAAACTCTCCATAGGTTTGACATTGTGTAATGCCAAATTGGAATATTCTTCTAATTAGGTAGTTAGTCCAGTGGTTACATGTCCCAATAGTGTGGGTCCTAAGATAAATCTGAGAGATTGTTAGATGATTTACAAAGTAAGAAAAGAAATAACACTTGTTTAAAAAAGTTTTAACTACTCTCTAATCTTTGTTTCTTTTCTTTTTGTAAAATATTGGAAAGGTTTACCTCTTTGGCCCTCACACTTTTATTTAAATGAAATCATATGAGTATTTTAGATGGGAAATTTTGTGTAGGCTAACAACTCATATATCTGACACCTGACAATGAGCTCACCTGCACTGCTTTTTTGTAAGGGGTCACACGCCAAAGATATGTAAAATGTAAAATCCTAACCTGAAATCTAACTATTTACCTCAGCTGGCAGATACAGAAATAAGAAACATAGTGGAGTAGTGTAAAATAACATGAAAATGAAATACTCAAGTGCTACTGCCACAAAATTGTACTTAACAAGCACTTATGTAAATGTACTTAGCTACTTTCAGACTGCTATGCAGCACATGATCACCAGAGAGTGCACTATCTCTGTTCAGTCTCCATTTTCATAGCATTCTTTTCTATCAGCTATCATGCATTATAGTTGATCAATCAATGTCTGTGGTGTTGGAAGATTTTACCAACACTGTACATTCCAGTAACTCATTCAAAATGTGTGTAAATGGACAATATGGCTCTAAACCACTATGGCAGAGTTAGAATGTGTCTGGATTGTAGGGTACAGTGCTAATTAACAATTCTCATCCAATTGGCCTATTAACTGCATTGTCTTCTCAACCTAAACAGCCTATATATTTATTTTTATTGCATCTCCCAGACAGGAGAAGAAAGGGAGGGGGGGAGAATGAGGGATAAAGAGAAAGAGAGAGGGAGGGATAGAGAGAGAGAGAGAGAGAGAGAGAGAGAGAGAGAGAGAGAGAGAGAGAGAGATATGGAAAGTGTTGGGGAAAGCTGTGCCATTCAGTGCATGAAACTGTCGCAAGAGGAAACATTTACGCGCCAAAACAAGTGGACATCAATTCTGGTTTGTACGCTTTAATTCAACGTTATAGGATAGGCTACACATTTGTTCAGTCACACATTGATTAAAATGTGGACAGTTCCGAAGCCAAAATATAGAACTGGGTTGTGCGCCGAGGGGGAGATTGCTGTGAACATTGGCGGAGTCCGTGTGGTGCTTTTTGGGGAGGTTTTGAACCGCTACCCGGAGAGCAGATTAACGGAATTGTTGAACTGCTCAACCCAGAACCATGAAGTTATCTCGTCGCTTTGTGATGACTTCGATCCATGCAGAAAAGAGTTTTACTTTGACCGAGATCCTGATGCTTTCAAGTGCATCATCGACGTGTACTACTTTGATGAAATCCACATCAAACCCGGCATTTGCCCCATATGTTTCATCAAGGAGATGGAGTTCTGGAAAATAGATCAAAATGTTTTAGACGAGTGCTGTAAAAGTTACCTAAGTGAGAAGGAGGAGGAGCTGACAGAAATTGCAAACAAAGTGAAAGTGATCCTGGAGGATCTGGAGGTGGATGAGTGCATTACGCGCAGCCAGCGGTGCCAGAGGTTCCTGTGGAGGCTGATGGAGAAGCCGGGTTCATCCCTGCCGGCGCGCATCATTGCCATCGCATCCTTCTTCTCTGTTCTGGTCTCGGCGGTGGTGATGTGCGTGGGGACCATCCCGGAGCTCCAGGTGACGGACGTGGAGGGAAAACTGGTGGAGCACCCGATCCTGGAGGGGATTGAGACCGCCTGCATGTTATGGTTCACCGCGGAGTACTTCCTGCGTCTCGCCTCTTCTCCTAACAAGCTGCACTTTGCGCTCTCCTTCATGAACGTCATTGACTTCATGGCCATCATGCCGTTCTACGTGGTCCTGTCCCTCACTTACCTTGGCACCACATCCATGATGGAGCTGACTAACGTCCAACAAGCGGTGCAGGCGCTGCGCATCATGCGTATCGCGCGTATTTTCAAGCTCGCGCGCCACTCCTCCGGGCTGCAAACTCTGACCTACGCACTCAAGAAGAGTCTAAAGGAGCTGGGGCTGCTCCTCATGTACATGGGCGTGGGGATCTTTGTGTTCTCGGCGCTGGCATACACCATGGAGCAAAACCACCCAGAGACCCTTTTCAGAAGCATCCCGCAGTCTTTCTGGTGGGCCATCATCACCATGACCACGGTGGGCTACGGAGACATCTACCCCAAAAACCACGCTCGGGAAGTGCAACGCAGCCGTGAGCTTTCTGTGCGGGGTAATAGCCATCGCCTTGCCCATCCACCCCATCATAAATAACTTTGTGGTTTTCTACAATAAGCAGAAAGTGTTGGAGACCGCGGCGAAGCACGAGGTGGAGCTGATGGAGCTGAAGTCTGGCAAGGATGCGCGCAGAGAAAGCAGGAATTAACATGAGATTGGACGCACAGCAAATAAAGACTTTTTCAAGAGCTTTTACTGCTGTCATGCCGGTAATTCACTTTCTATAAGAAGGTGAAAATCAAAAGATCACCTGTCCACATCTAGTCTAATGCACCACAATAAAAACATCTAGTAAATGTACAAAATTCGGTAGGCAGAGACCTTTACAATAACACACTAAAACTTTGCTACTCCTAACTCCTGCAAACACATTGGTACAGCTCCATGCAGTGACACTGTACATATAGCGCCGTCTTATATATAGTCTTTGTAGTTGATTGTGACTCTGCCAAGTACTGCTTATTACTGCATGGTGCAGTTATTTTGTTCCATAACTCTTGTTGTGTTGTAATGGAACAATAAGTTGTGCATGAAAACCCTGTGTAGTACAGAGGCGATTTTAGTCCTAAACTTGATCCCGGCACCTCTAAATAAAGAACTGCTTAAAATAAAGGAGTTCTGCTCTAGGAATATCACAGCATAGTGAAACTAAACCCAGAATCTAGATGCCGAGATCATTCAGAAAAAAAACTGAGCTATCTTACAGAACATAGTACTTTACAGCCAAGGTCAAAATCACATAAATGTCAAATTTCCAAAGGTTATTGAAAGTAAGTTTTGTAAATGTCTGCTTTTACATATATAAATATCCAGTCTCATTTGTAAAACCACCTCACCTTTGTAGTAATGGCCCTGTGGCCCAGCATTAAAGGAAGTTTTCTCAGAATTGTTGGTGACTTTCTAGTTACATAATTCATTGGTTTCCTACCACGATGGTCCAAAATTATGTTAAAATGCACAGTTAGTACAGTAAAATAATATTTAAAAATACGTTAAAAAGGTGCCAGGCACACCACTAATGCTCTGATCCTAGAATCACCCCTGCCTGTATATACACTTATGCATAGAGAATGAATAAAGCATCCCCTGTAAGCTGCTGGAAGTTACAGACAAGGTGACACTTAAGTCATTTCAAATAATCATAATAATAATAATAACAACAATACAGATTGTTTTCTTTGGAGGAGAGTAGAATAATCAAGTTGATATGTAATATAATAAGGTGTCAGTGCTTTGGTGGCAAATGTATCAGATAGGGACTACAACTGAACCAGTGTGGGTGGATAATCTTTTAGAAATGCCTATTAAAATTAGACTAAAAATGAGTCGGAAATTGCAGCCCCCACATAACTGGCATGTGATGAATCTCAGACTACCCTAAAATTGATTAAAGGAATATTTTGGATTCATATGTTGTTTTTTTGTGCCCTGTGTGTAGCTGACCCCATGTCAGTGAGTCCTGGGACAGATAGGGAAAGCTGGTGCGGACTAAAAAAAAGCAAAAAAATCCAAGGTCGTGAGTATATGTGCTTTCTAATAAACAAGAGTTGTTTTTTTCATTTGTTGTGATTTATTCATATTTAGTCCAGGAGACATCTACTGTAAAACAACCAGACATTAACTACAGGTGGCTGCTGAACAGCTGCTGGCAATGTGTAATGTGTGCGTGTTAAAATGCAATACACACGCACACACACTGGGTCTGTATGTATCAGTGTGTGTGTGTGTGTGTGTGTGTGTGTGTGTGTGTGTGTGTGCACGTGCTTCAGTGCATGCGTGCGTGCATGCGTGTATTGCATTTTCAAATACTTTTATGAAAGGATCCTTAATTTAAGTATGAGAATACAGAAGAGAGAAGGTACAGTTGTACATTATCTTATCTATTGAGTTGAACAGTGGTGAAGTAAGGAAGCATTAAAAAATTGAGTAGTAGGATACATGCTATTAGCAAAATGGAGTTTATTTAAGTATCAAAAGTAAAAGGGAATTTGCAAACAACAAAAACTGTATTTGAGTTTACAGAAGGGAGTCTGCATATGTGTCATCCAGCATGGTGCCACCTTCAGTGTTTGATTGTTTCTTCCTAGCCATCTTCTATAGAAACAACACACGGATGATGACAGAAAATACTTGGCAAGGCATGGGCCAGTGTGTGCTGTATGGGTGAATGTCACTGTTGAGCCTGTGAGTTGTGACTGTGTATGTGTGGATACACATATATCAGTGTGTCTGTGTCTGTATTTGCTATTGCTGCCTTATACGTTTCTGTGTTTGCTTCGTGTGTGACATGATCCAAGGCAGTGGTCTGTGAGAAACAGCTGCCCCCAGCGGGGAAACACTTCAAACTAAGGCAATACACACCCACACATTGAACACTCAGAAACACTCATTTCTCCTCTGCCACCACCCCACCCGCTGTTTCTCTCTGTCTCCATCTCACTCCTTCATCCTGCCTCCACCTACTCACACTGCGTCTCAGAGGATGAGCTGTCAGCTTCACTGGCTGAGAGTGCCGCGACCAGACCAAACGATACATAGAGCGTTAGCGCTGTCATTTTTTTGAGGGTGTGTAAAGATGCAAATCTTTACACACACTTTACACTTATAACTTCAAATTTGAAAATACCATGTTTTGCAATCTGAAAATAGAAGGAATAAATGATTGTTGATCAACTGTCAAAAAATGACATGAAAGATATATGTGAGGTGAGGACGAAGGGAAATTGAGAGACATTAACTGACGTTGACTTATAGCACAAGTATAGCACTTCATACGTTATGCATCACCAACCATTACAGATGACTCACCCCTGCTCTGTGGCACGGACACACCGGTTGAAACTATATGTTAATGTCCACAGTGTGAGACAAACTCACCTTCACATTTAAAATTCAAAGCTGTTGCGTGAATATCCATGTTACTGATGTATGTCTTTCTCACTGTGGCTCTCTTATGTGTGATCCATGGCAACCTGTAAACAAATGCATCAAAGACGTAAGAAACCTGCTTGTCAATACTTGTCTTTCCCCAGTGGGCTTTGATGCTTCACAGGAGCGGTCTCCCACGATCCTTATGGTCCCAGAGAGCACTGGTGGATATAGGAGGATATAACGGTAAATAGATCTTGATTGAAGACTGGTTTAATACAGATAATTAGTCACTTTTAATGAGTTCCCAATGGTTGTAGTAATGTAGTAGTGTAGGCGTGTGCATAGATAGGTTAGTGTGTAGGAAACTAAAGTTTTACAAACAGGGCTTTTTTGAGATATGAGCACTGATGCAGCAGCACTGCAACACACAGTTGCGACAATGCGAGACTAAGGTCAAACAAGTCTGTATCGACAACGTTTTAATTCCAGGATTTTTCAAGTGCCGCCGGAAATTCCACTGCATGGTCCTCATAACTGCTCCTCAGATCTCTGCAGGGTAAATCTTAAATTGATACGGCCAGTTGAATCTTTTTTCTGTTGCACGACTAAAACAACCTTTGCCCGTACACATGTTCCACCAAAACAAGTTCCTTCTCGAGACATGTGTTTTGGGGTTTGATTTCCTGAGTAAAATTACATGAACACAACACTGCTTGGCAGCAGACTCTTACATCGCAGATGTCAGACTTTCTCATGTGAATGTGCAGTATCTCAGCCCGCCAAGTGGCTTCCATCTTTGGGCAACTAAAACAAAGCTAGCTATATTGTATTTTTGCAACAAATAGCGGTGCAGGCATCACATAGCTTTCATTTATTATTTACAACACACAAGAGCTGAATGAAGCTTCAGTTTGTACACGTATGAAATTACATTACCAAAAGCAAAAAAAAAAAAAATCTTCACTTCACGTCAATGTTCATGTCTTTTTCAGCCTTTTAGCCCACATAGTTAGCTACTGTACACCAATTAAAATTATTCCTGTCATTGTCTAAGAAAAACATTACCACTTTACACTTCTA
Organism: Etheostoma perlongum; assembly: GCA_026937815.1. Classification (NCBI taxonomy): domain Eukaryota; kingdom Metazoa; phylum Chordata; class Actinopteri; order Perciformes; family Percidae; genus Etheostoma; species Etheostoma perlongum. Next base: position 4,764,700 of record CM049390.1, on the reverse strand, counting down.
TCCCCACAAAGTTAGCTACCTCACTTTTAATATTGTGGTAATTTTGTGTCTCAGTTTGTCAACCTATTGGCGAGCTACTTATTGGAGACGTCTTAAGCAAAACATCTGCCTGTCAAACCTATTGCAAAACAACACCGAACTAAACTTAGATCCTTTATGTGATCTTATGTTGAACATTTTTTTTGTTTGCTTTTCTTTGTCCTTAAAAGATGAACAACTCATTTCCCTCACCAGCAGTCTGCTGTTGTCATGGTTCCAGTCTTTAAATAACAGTCTTGTTCTCATTATTCTGCTGCGACGAAGCCTGTTGCTTTTTTAGACTGGACTCCCACATTGAATGCAATCTGCAGTTCTGGTGAGTTCAGAAAATGACATCACTTTACTGTAATGCAACCTTTAAAACCAGGAAAAGACACCACTTATGCCATAGTACAATATTACGATATCCAAAATCTAAGACAATATCTAGTCTCATATCATGATATTGCTATAATCGATATATCACCCAGCTCTAAGTGATAGTCACTGGTATCTATATGGCTCTAATTGGTAAACTGACATCTAACCTGACGGATCTCTCTGTTAGTCAGAGGGACGATATCAGACCCGCTCTGCTGACTGACTTTTCATGTTTCACGAGCTCGGTCTGAAACTGCTTTTAGTTTAAGTGCACCTTAACACTTTCTTAAAATCAATGAAATTGTGCCTTTTGGACAATTTAGCAATGTGGTTCTAAATCTGCAAACTTCTACTTGAAACTGCTTTACATAATTGTATTTTTTTTTGTATCCCTATTATCCTAATTTATTTATCAAATATATTTCCAGTTCTGAATGATTTATCGTCTTTCTATATTTCTTATGATTGTTGTTGATTATGTTGTTGTTCTACATGTGTCCTTGTAATCTGACTTGTAAATGAGTGTCACCCCTCAATGATCTCTCGAGGCTGAATGAAAGACTGAAAAGAGATGTCATGTGCAACACGCTGTCATACAGAAGTAACCATGAAGGCCACTTAAATCAGCATTCAAGGTTACATTTAGAAGTTTATGTGGCGTAAAAGCCAGCTAATTTGTAAGCAGATTGTAACAATGACGAAGAGAAAGAGCCAAATTTCTTCCCCTATTTTAACCAAAAGAGGTAAGTCAATTATTAATAAAACTGGAACACATACAGAACCTAGAAATGTTGAAATCAAACCCAACCGGACCCAACAGACACAGACCACATTAACACCGATTTCACAGCTCCAACTTCAACTTTATTATCCCAAAGGAAATTTGATCGGCATCAAATCACAGATCAAATATCCTTCCTAATAGCTATATACAAGTCTTACCTAATGTAACATTAGTAGCCTTCTCACCTGTGTCCATCCTCCTTGCAAAGAAAGTTGTTAAAATAGGCCTGGTCTATCTATACATCGAGGTGTTCTCTTGCTGATTGACAACAACATGGTTACGGATAATGACAAACATGGCTCATTGAGAATCAGCTTTGCCGTTTAGTTGCATCTAGCATATTAAAGATTACTTTTTCCATTTTGAACTAAAATGACGATTGCTCTCTTGCTCGCTCAAGTCATTTGGTAACACCCTTTGGCCACAGCACTTTGAACACACACACACACACACACACACACACACACACACACACAAAATGCATTTAGAACATTTTCATAGGAATGTCTCACTTATGGACACTTGTACACTGGACTTCTTTTGCTTTGGGATCTTTCCCTGTCTGACTTTGAAACTGAATCCAATGACTCCATCTTGTTCACCGTCACCCTCCCAGCTTTTTACTGTATTACACAACCACTCTAACAGGGTGAACATAGTCTATCTTTCACGTTCTTCTTGCAGGATTGCTCCGGTGCTGCAGGAAATATGTATGTATGTATGGATGTATGTATGTTCCATTACCTTACGCTTTCTTTGTGTTGGAATTTCAAATTTGGTGGATTTATGAGGACTATTGGTTTTTTTGAAGATTATTTTTTGAGCATTTTAGGTCGTTATTTCCTCAGGACAGATGAAGACAAGAAAGGGGGGGGGATGACATGCAGCAAAGGGCCGCAGGTCAGAGTCAATCCCACGGAGTAAACCTCTATATATGTGCGCCTGCTCTACCAACTGAGCTAACCCGGCCACTAAGAGGACTACGGTTAACTGCTCCTTAGATCTCTGCAGGGTAAATCCAGACAGCTAGCTAGACTCTGTCCAATCTGAGTTTTCTATCTCTATTTTGCAGCAGCTCTGTGCGGAGTTTAGCTCCGCCCATGATGATTCTGATTGATTTAAGAAACGCCATTAAACCAGAGCATGTTTTCCTCCCATCCCCGAATGCTGTGTGGAGTAGCTAGACTAGGGTGAATTTAACTTTACTTTAAGAAATGTCAGATTAGTTTGCTTTCAGTTTAGTTTTTTTACTTATCTAGGAAATGGGAGACAGTTACACTTCATTGGAGAAAGATTCAACATTCAACAGACAGCTAAATTATTGATCTTGAGATACGTAAAAGCAGCAGTACGGTGACCTTTTAGACATCCGTTTTTATTCAGTCTGCTGGTCTAATGCGGGGGGAGTGCTCACCCTTCCCGCTTAATGATTGTTTGGCACTCCTCCTGGGCACCCTCTGGCTCACAGCTGGTAACCTGTCTAGGTTTTAAGGCCCGCTCACCTCCTTCAGTGAATGTGTTTTCAAGTGTCGATGCTGGAGACTCTTTGTCTCACTGTTTTATTTTTGCAAACCACTTCTTGTTCAATAATGCATGTTTTCCATGCACAGGGGTGAAGGGTTTGTCCAGTTTGCTGTGTGGTTACGTACTGACACCCGGTGTGTAAGTTCTAATTTACAGCACACAGATAGTTCAGTGGGGGTACTCTACCAGGCCTTAAGGGTACTAGAGTAAGTAGTCTAATAAAAAAAAATAAAATAAAAAAAAATAACGTGCTCTAGTTTTTTGGCATTTCTTAAACTAATCACAATCATCTTGGGCGGCGCTGAGCGTTACACAGAGCCAAGGTGCCGCTGCAGAATAGTCTCTTTGGTGGAAACGTCAAAAGTTGTTTAAGTCGTGTACTTAGTTACATTTCACCACTGAATGTAGTAAGGGTTATGTTTTATGTATTGCTCAAATATAACCTTGAACCATGCATTAAAGCAACATCAAAGCACTTTTCCTCTATGGTCCATCTACAGGTTGGAAGTGGAATTGTCCCACTAGGTCTCATTCAAACTACATATCTGCTACGCAATCTGGAAAACTTGCATAGTGCTGTTAGAGCCAATGGAGAGCCGCAAAGGGAATGCAGAAGTGAAACGATTTTGGAAACATTATTTTAAGGTACAAAATAATCTTTGGTGTTGCTTTAAAAGGCAGTGATTCAAGGTTATATTTGAGTAATATGTAAAACATAATACAAAACATATGACAGCAGACTACTGTACATACGTGGAAATTGTAAAACTAAACTAGTGTTTTCCATTCAGCAAATTTATGTCTTAGAAATGTCTATTTATATGATGGCGTGTCATTTGAACACAAAATACCGTTTTGAGAAGACATTTTGCAGGAGATTTATAGAGTTTTGCCTTTTGTGTGTTTTTGGATTTGTAGACTTCTGACAGTATGAGGTATGCTTTTTTTGTCTGTAAACAATTGAGAAAAAGTGAAAAAGAGAAGAGTGAATTTGTTGACACACTCATATTTAAGCAGAAAAGAATTTGGCTGGGAAATTAAATGTCATTCTTTGACTGCCTTAACACAGGTTAACAATCAAGCTAAATTTGTTTGATTTAGTAGCTTTTTATAGTTTGTATTTATAGTGATGTATTTTTTTAATCAAAGTAAATAAGGGATTAAACTATAGGATCAGAACTCTTTCCTTTCTGTGGCTCCACCAGCCGGTCACAGTGATCATTGCTTTGACTGATGATCTTGATACAAATACAGATGAATGTTTGTTTGCATATGACATTGCTTTGACTGATGATCTTGAGATACAGATGAATGCTACAGCTTCGACCAGAGGCTATGGAGCTACCATCACTTTTTGCATTTTGTGGAACATAGTTCAGTATTTAGTATTAACCCAATAAGTACCCCTCAGCCATAACAAACATAACTTTGTGATTCTTGAGTAGTCTGAGGATAATGTGTTCATAGCTCAACTGTTCTTGGCGCTGTAGGCCTTTTTAAATATTGCTCAGGACATGAGGGGAAGTCAATCATATGGTTGAGCTAGCTTCCTATTCACATTCATTTCTTGCAAATTGCTCTTTAAAATGTCACTGGCTGCAGAGCTGCTGCAAGCATGCTTTCCTTGTGGGAAGGATGATAATATTTTAGTCCATGGTGTACTTTTAGCCAAATGTACATGTAGCTGCATTTCCAGTTCTCTGAATGCCTGGGGACCAAAAACTATAAGTAAAACTGACTAGGAAGGAAGCTTGTTCTTCGCTTAAAGCAGATGAAGAGGTTTTTTCCCCCGACTGAGATGCACTGGCTGCAAAAATATTGTTATTCCAACATCACTGTGCAAATTCTGAAATAGGAGGACGAAAAAAAGAGTGCATGTAAAGGGGAGAAAAGGTAAGCATATTCTAAAGGGGAAAGTTGCGTCATGTGTCCTTCAGTCTTTCGTCTCGCTTTGCCAGTCCTTCCTCCACAGTGCTGCAAAGGAGGCTCTGGCTTTAGTCGTGCACTTAGTTACATTTCACCACTGAATGTAGTTAATATAAGATATTTATTATTGCTGCTGTAAATATCTCATAAAGTAAAAAAAGCACTGAAAAATGTATAGGATATGACAAATTGAAGAGCATATAAACACAATCATATCTCAGGATGCCACATTTGTCGCTCTGGATGTGAGGATGCATGCAGGCTTGCTGTTAACAGGTTACAGTGGGAAAACTCTGAAAAGTGATGGCTGTACTGTAAACTTTCTGACAAGTTTCTAATGCACTTCAGCATTTAAATAAACCCACTGCACTGGGTCTTAGTGAAACATGTTGAAGCTAAAGAAATAGTTAAAATTGCTTACAAATATTTCCATAAGCAGTTTTGTATATTTTTATAAATGTCAAATGATGGTTTCCTCAACTGTTATTAGCACTGCTGAACTGCTGAGGCTTGGCTATTTGAAATGTATATCTTTCTCAGAATTTTCCTTCCCCCTAGCATTATCATGGATTTCTGTTTTTACTCATAATTTATTCATTTCTTCTTAAACACATTGCTAGCGCAAAGCAGGCAACCACGTAAAGAAACTCTCACCACGGCAATCAAACTCCTGGAAAGATTTGATTTGAAGGGAGAAGAAACTGTAGGGTTAAGTGGGTATCTGTCCAAATTGAGTTCAGCAATGAAGAGGACAAAGCTAAATTATTCATATGCTGACTACCTTTTCATTAATCTCTGAGGACTAGAAAGTGCTTCACCTCTACGGAAGTTAAGAATAGCTCCTTTAAAAAAGTAAAAGGACGGAAGAGAGTCCAAACTGCTGAGGCTCGGAGTAATGTAAGTCAGTGAGTAAACCTTTAACCTTAAGGCACTGCACATGCAAAACAAAAACAATCTCGGGGCCTGTGGTGACTGACCGATTCTGTTTTAAGGCAAATCATTCAAAAGTTCAAGCTCAGGATTCTCAAAATTACATTTCAATTTATTTTACAGATTATTTTTCCCTTCATTGATTTTTTTTTTCCTGTGCTTCCCATCTAGATTTAATATGTGATGTTTCATATGTAACTTAAGACCATGTTGCAATGGTTTCACACCAGCCATGATGCCTGGGGCGTAACACACACCTACTATACTATACTATGGGAAGGCCTACTATGCCTTACCATGAGATCACTTTGAGAAGGAGCATGAATTGACATGGGGAAAATCCAAAATGTGTCTTGATAACACCCAAAATGACTTGGTGAGTTATTCATACCCAATTGGGTGATACCAGGTTGGAAACAACTATATCATTGGGTCTACAACCATATTACTGGCACTCTTCTTCTCAACTGTCAGCTATCTAATAGTAAATATCACAAAAATAACATACAAAAAGTTTAATATTGGGGTATATATTACAAGACATTTTCTTTTGAAGCATCTCAGGAAATGCTATTTGCAATTCATGTTGTGCGACTGCATTTCCCTGAAGCTGAAGAAAAATAAGTAAGTAAGTAAAAGTAGCCTATCTTTTGCAGGGAAAACAATGACTGCAATGCTTAGTGTGCATGATCTTGTTAACCTCTCCCTTGCCTGGGAAACCATTTACTGTGATTAAAGAATCAATGGTTATAATCAATGTGCATTTGCAACATTGCATCATTAGGAAAATCTTTTGTCCCAAACCACTGCTGTTCCTCTCATCATTTGATGGTGAAAGTTATTTTGCAGCTGTCCTCCCATTTCTGAACATCAGAAGATTTTTTGTCCCCAGCGCATTTTCAAATTAGCTGAATGTCTAGGCTCTATCTAAAGGCTAAAATAACACCCACTCTGGAAGAGAATTGATAAAAGCAGGAGGATTAACTTCAGAAGATGCACCACATGTGCTGTAAGCCCCCATGTCCCTCAGCTAAAGCATGAAGTTAACAAAGGACAATGCTCTGTCCCAAATTAGCATCTAAAATACAATACATTGACCTCCAATGTTCATATTTGTATTTACCTCATATAAATATGTACAGCCTAGCCGATAAAAATTAGCTAGCTCATACTAGCTACTGGTAATGCGACTCCCAACAAAATGTCAGAAATGAGACCTCGGTAGCAAAAACAGAGGCTCTATCTGCAGCAAAGACCAAACAACAAAAAATATCTAAAAAATACTAAATACAATTATGAATTGAGCAACTTTAAAGCATTCATTGTATTTGATTCAGTTCAACAATAAATAGACTGTAGTAATATAAATAATTGTATGTACATCTGCCTTTAGAGGAAATGCAAAAACATTATCAAAGAGGTGTTCAAAAATATCCCTATGGAGAATGAATCCAACAATATAAATGAAATCACAGACATAAACATACATACATATCTTTTTTCTTGAATAAACACACACAGCCTCACAAGTACAACCAGTAAACAAATTTGAAAACAAAATCTACTGTTGTTAGTAACATTCATCTGTTTATACAGAATACATGGATATATTAAAGAATATTTTTGCTCGAGACCTTCCTCCACATGCAGAGGAGGGATTATGCTCTGTTTTTTGGCATGTTTTAAACCCCGTCATTTCCGCCTCTTAATGGAAAGGAACTTGTTTTGGTGGAACATGTGTACGTTGAAAAGTTGTTTTTGTGCAACAGAAAACTCAGATTGGACAGGTTTAGCTGTCAAAGATCTGAGGAGCAGGTAAAAAGGGAATCAACCAGGTTTAAACCGAAAGCGGAAGGTACAGAACTACTGGGGTTTACTCCCAGCCCCTTTTGAAGAAAAATGTTTAAAAGCCCTGGGTTTACTCCTCCCCCTCAGATGGGCTGATCTGAAATCTTGCCCCTTATGATGACATAAGGGGCACACCTCCAGCCTCCACCTTGCCCCCCACCCCCTCCCTCTCCTCCTCAAAAGCTACAGACTCAGAAATGGTACATACTAAGGAAAGCTCATTGTGGACTGGCTCTAGTGGCTGTAATTCTGAACCAAGGCTGAATGTTGGGAACGAGACTTCAGATACAGTATTAGGGGACCACTAAGGTCTATATAAATGTATCCAAAGAGCACCATTTCATGTGACCTTTAAACAACGCATGCTTCACATCTTGGGATCAGTGTGCTGAATGCATCAAAACTACAAAGCTGACAGGTTTTCAATCAGTAGAGAACAGGAGGACGCCCAAATTTCTCCTCCATATGAACAAAATGTGGAGACTCCATGCATCCTAAATGGCATGAGAAATACTGATGACTAATGACTAAATAGCCTCATAGACCTGCAACACCTGCTTACCGAGAGAGACTCATTAATGCTAACACCACAGTGAGTTGCTGCTTGAAGGCAGAAATGATTTTTAACAGGCAGCAGATATCTACCTGATCTGTAAGATGAATGTCATGGATCATTTTTAAGTATGGCCCTGCCAAAGAACATGTCCACAAAAAGAATGTTTTTGTATCCGTATAAGAAAAAAAGTGGCCCATGTATTAGTCAATTTTTAAATTTCCTTAAGCGATTTAATTTTCAGTTTATTGGCCACTTGCAATCGCTCCCTGCAGACTCCAAATGGCTCTTGCTGATCTCACTGACCACATTTATAGCATAAGCATAAGAGTTAAATCTGCTCTAATCAATATTACTTAGAATATTGAGAAGTATTACTCGACTCTGAACTCAATTCTCCATCGAGTCTATAAGGTGATGACATGTCAATGTAGTGTTTACAGCTTGCTGTGCAGCTCGCATGTGGCTGAAAAAAATTGATTCAAGAAAGGTTTACAAACCCACACTCACCCAACAACACACATGCCACATGTATTTTGTTTCTGAAAACTGTATTTCTACTGGAGAAGATGACTTTTTAACATTTGTGTTTATATTGATTATGATTCTATTATTCAATTATGATGATCTAATACATGTATATGTTTGTTAAATCTTACTTTACATCAAACAGGGGAAAATGGCATATTGTCAACTTAAAATCTTATCTTTCTCACATAATAATACTAACTGGAAAAATGGGCATGTTGATAAAAGAGGACGTGTGAAAATGCTGAATGATGCATTTTAAGATTTTTTTCTCTTTTAGTTCACCAGAAAACTGAAGGACAATTGGAACATATGTAATCCTACCATTACACAGTGCTGAGAAAAACAACTCCAAAGATTTGCTGTTACAGTGTGACACCACTTGGTGTTAGCCATATGCAAATTCATGTTCCCTCTAATTTAATAGTAAATTACACCCACACAGAATAGGAGAGAATACTGCTGGACAAGAGTGGGAAATGAGCTTGTAATTCACAGAATCTCTTTCTCGATCAGTGGTGGCTTTAAATACCTCTATTTAATTGCTGTGTCATGACAGGATAATTACCACAGTCATTCCAACCATTTAAGGGGACCAACAGGCCTGTAGAATACCTAACACTTTTTGCCTGTATGGTTCTGCAGGGAATTGTGGTTGCTGGTTGGCAGCATAATGACGGTAAAATAAAATGAACAGAAGAATCTAAATGGCATTTAAAGCAGAGCGTGTACATGAACACCAAAAGAGGACGCAATGTCCTGAGTAAAAGCTATTTGATTCTAGCTTTGATTGACACTTGTTAATTTGCGCTAATGTACTCAGTCCTCACACCTTCAAAACCACGGCAACACCATCCATGAGCCAAACGTGTAATGGGTTTAACAAGGTTCAAATCCACACTGGCAATGATTGCATTCAGATCATAACACTACTGGGCATTTGTAAAGTAGCATTTCACAGTTTTTGTGTGATTGCGGCCATATTGTATAGTATGCAACCTATATCTTGTACAAAGTCATTCTAACTTAAGCCTTCAATTACACTCTTTTAAGTTGTGTTGTTTCTAATAAATGCACTAATGCAGTTGCCATCATCTTCCTCTCAGCACATATTATAAGATGTAAAACCTGCATTTTAAATGTGATTGGTAAGGCATGTTGACAATTTGCATGAGCTCATCTCAATATTAGCTGAGCTGAGTGCTGCCTTCACATGGCTGAAAGCTATAGATTTGCAGAAACAAATAGACATTAGTTAAAGGGTCTGTACTTGCTATTCAGAAAAAATGGTCTGGGATTGCCTCCCCACAAGGCAATCGCATGCACTAACATGGACTAACATGCACACGTGGCGGATCGGCTATCAAAAAAAAGAACAGAGATACTTGGATGGGATCTTTGCATAGCAACTAACCCTAACCCTAAAATGCCCCCCCCAAATATTTAATAAATAAATAAAACATACAAAAAAATGCAAAAGCAAGGTAAGATATGAGTTTCACAGGGACTCAGAAAGCACCTTGCATGGTGGCCTCTGTGTATAAATGCAAATTCATGTTCCCTCTATTGAAATGAGTGTGTGAATGCTGGCTTGTGTTGTAAAGCGCTTTGATTGGTCACTAAGAAAAGCTCTATATGAATGCAGCCCATTTACCATTCTGCCCAGCCGAAGCGGTCAATGGAGCTGGATGCATTTCAGGTCTTATAAAAGGAGAGTGTTGAACAGCAATAGAAACTTGCATAAGCCATCGATGATAGAGAGAGCTTTGGAAATGTGCTTCGCAGTGAGGTGTGGGGGAAAAAAGCTGATCAATAACATTTATAGTCAATAAACCATCCACCTACACAAAGGACATACATTGTTACACAGCAATGCATTTTTTTCTTTGTCACTAAGTAGTATCGAGGATAAAAACAATGTCTACATGTATATATTTTTTAAGTCTATAGGTCTAATCATCTCTTTTGGGAATGAAATACCATATTTTAGCTTTGTGTGCAATTTATTTACTGTAGCTATTTTTTCTTGACAGTTACAGTGATGGACAGGAAAGAGGGGGGAGAGACGAAATGACATGCAGCAAAGGGCTGCAGGTCGGATTCGCTGCCAAGGACTCAGCCTACATGGGTGCACGCTCTCCCAGATGAGCCCTCTATTGATACATTAGTGCTGAACAGCATAAAAGCCATCATACAGAAAAAAGGAAGCATTTCAGTAAAATGTTAACACCCTCGGTCCAGCACGTCCTCACCCAGAAAACAACTTTATAGGTTGATTATGCAAGGAGTTCATAATAAACCATTATTATGTTTCTTGTTGGGCATCTCCTGGCTGTAATAATTATCGATTTAGCAAAGGAGAAAGAGAAGTGGATGGGTCAAAACAAACACAGGATTTACAAACCTCATTTTAGTAGTTTTATATCACCAATTTTAAGCCAATCTCTGATATTTTAATTTTCCCAAAGTATTTTTGTTGCCTAAACTTTTTACAATATTGTGTTTAAAACTGCGGGCTTTACGTTAAATGGAACGATAAGTCACATGATTTAAATTTACTCCACAGTAACGCGTTGTGGTCATTAATGTTGTTTTGAAAGGCACTGATAATCAATGTATTCCGTCGTTTAGGTATAAGGATGTGTTGCTCTGTTTGTCTTTCAAATGGGAATTTGATAGAGATTTGTGCAATTTGACATTTATCTTATTTAAGATGTAACTATGACATGACAAAAATTGAAGAATTGATTCCAAGCTGAGAGTATGTTTCAGTTTCAATGACTCAATTGATCTTTAAATGTAAGAAATGCATTAATGTGAAGATGCATGGAATAACATGATGGTTCATTATTCTGCACTGGAGGAGCCTTCTGATGGCCTTCTGATGGCCTTCTGCCACACAGTGCCGGATCTTTTCGGATTGTATGCTGGCCCAATACATTAACCTCTGTATGATGACTCAACAAAATCACCCCCTATAGCTTAATTATCAATGTGCACTGAGTCAGTCAGAATGTGGTTCACCTCACTGAAATTAATGTCACTGGCAAGACAATGTGAGCATTAAATAGTTTTTCCCCTCGTGCATGAGCACATATGGACCCATACACACCTGATTTACATAAAACCGGACTCTGCAGAACATCTATTTCTATTTGTGGTACATAGTTTTGATTTTGCAGATTCATCTTGCATGCATATTGCTGACAAACAACACCCTGTATACCTGGGTTTTATGAGCTCAGTGTATTGAATATTAAACACAATATTTTCACACTTAACTGTGCAAATGGAAATTAAGTTGATTTGAAATTACATGAATGTACAATTAGGAGAAATGGAGATAGGAGCAGGGCCACTGTAAAATTATATACTCCAGCTTTTTAGTTAGGTGTGTTGATCGATTGTGTGGATTCTCTGGGAGCATGAATTAACTGCAGTTGTATTTCCCAAAAACGCTTTGCCATACAGGCATTTATTTTACAGCCAGAACATTCTTGTTACCCTCCTCCATTTAATGTTTTCATTTTCTATCATCATGTTTAGAGATATGTTGATTATGCTGATTATAAAGATTACCACAGTAACAAAATGTTCATTGTTGTTCTATGTACAAGATAAACCAGCCTGTATGTTTCTCTTTTAAATGCCTTGTGAATTTCAAAAAAGAAAATGAAGAGTGTACTGCCATCTAATGGAGAAACTACACATTTTTCTGCTGTGTTGTAAATTTACACGTTTATGGTTTGTAGAAAAGTTGGACTATTTACACGTTTGTGTCCATGCAGGAGCCCATTGTTTTATAATCCATGCATTCTCCCCAATAATGTTTTTTTATTGCTTTTGTTGAGTAGAATTGCTTGTCTGTACAGTAAAAATGTCATGTCCTTGTGTGTTTGTTTTGTCTTGTCATGTTTAAAAAACAGCCCAAATTAAACAATACCGTATGTTGCATAAACATATGCTCATGTTCATGTAGTAATCTCAAAACCTTGAGCTTCAACATTGGAATTTCACAAAACATTCTCAGCATAAGAAAATAGTTTCAACCATATGTGTTTGCTCTGCTCTATCTGCGCATGGAGTTTGCTAAATTGTCAAGGAGATGGTTCAGTTTGTTGTCACGTGACCGTAGTGATATAATAGCCTCACATCACATGTTTGCCTGTGGGCGAGTGGTACAAGGTGCAAATTGGCCTCTGGAAAAAGCACGTTTTATTCCTGAAGTTCTATGTGTGAGTTAGAAAGCACCTGTAACGGTAGATGGCTCATTTCCCTGCCCTGATCAGTGACACACCTAGAAGAATATTTCTACTGTGCTCTAGTGTGTGGAAATAAAAAAGAAGTGAAATAAAAGTGGCATCATGAAATAAAAGTCCCTTAAATAAATGTGGGCTAATAAAATGAAAGTCCCCTAAAATAAATACATTTGGGCTTACTAAATGAAAATATCCTGAAAAAATAAATGTAGACTTATAAAATAAATAAAAACCTGAAATACATAAGTGTGGGATTATAAAATAAAAGTCCCCTAAAAAAAAAAAAAAAAAAAATAAATGTGGCATAATCATGTAAAAGTCCCCTAAATATATAACAGTATTCATTTGAAATATGTCATTTAAAAAAAATAATAACTTATTTATTTATTTAAATATATTGACTTATTTATATATTTATATTTACAGAAATTACTAATTTTATATATGTAGCCTATTACTAATTTTTCAAGACGTATTTTATTGGCATATTTATTTGTTTATTTACTAAAAAATAAAATATATAAAATAAAATGGCATACAATACATAGGCTTCAGAGTCTCTCTATAATACATCCATGCCTACTCCGCCGTGTGTCTCAAACCGCGCAAAGTCTCAAAATGCACTTTGTACATTATCCATCGATCCCCACGATCCAACTTTTTGACCGTTATGAGTGCACCATCCGGGTACTCTAAGTGCACTGAGCGCAATATGTACTCAAATAGCTAGTATAAGCACAGAAGTGCGCGATTTGAGTCTTTGAAGCGTGGTGTCCTCCTCGGACTACACTACCCAGAGTGCACCAGCAACTGCGTATGTTGGCACGATTGGCTGACGTGACCCCGCCCCTGATACTCTCCTCGGGTAACTGACATGGTTTACTGCAGAGGAGCTCACACCAAGCAGCACCGAAAACAGCTAGAGCAGACCCTCAGAGAAAATAATACCATGGCTACTTATGCTAGCATGTGCTACCGCTTGTTTGATAGACATACAAGTTCAACACATTTCAGAAAACTCTTCGTCCAAAGCGTAAACGGGAACACTCAGCGACCTTATTCCAGTGCTACGCACAAGGAAAATGAACTTGAACTTGGAGACTCGACTGCTTCATCTGCTCCCAACTTCGCCACATCTCGGAAAACCAGGTCAAGCCAGGTAACCGAAGACCTCTGCTGGCTCCAAGACACTGCCTACGACGTATACTCGGTGCTGAGGGTTTGAAGGCTCAGTTACTGAAGTTATTACTTAAATCATTAGAGGCATGTTAGGTGACAAGTTGTGTCAGTTTTTAACAGCCACAATCTCTGTCCAGTTCAGGCCTATGATGGCTAAACTAGCTGACTCTGTTAAGGACTAGCTAAATAATAAACCACTTATTACCAAGTTAATGACTGTGACAGTTGTGTAACATGGTTTTGTAGGAGGAAAGCAGTGACTTGCATTTTTACACCAGTTTAAGTTAATTTAATAATATTTCTTGCTTGGTGGATCATAATGTTAGCTCTTCTTAACCTCAGGATGTTATTAACTTACACTAAGGCAGATATACACAGGCGTTGCAATGTGAAGATAATTGCTAGTTGTTTTTTTAGCCATCAGTGACAGGGTAAATGAACTTGGAAAAGGATTTTCTAGAGCATTTTAAGGTCTTTCTGATAAGTAAAGATGGCTGTTGTTAAAGAGATTGGGCCTTTAGAATGATATACAGAGACCAGTGGATTAAAACTATTAGCCTCAGATTACTATTCTATACTAGGTCTTTACACATAAATAAATGGGGATCCATACATTTTTAGCATCTGGTGGGGTCCTGTGATTAACTTTAGTGTAATCAACCTATGGCTTAATAGTGCCTGCCTTTTATGCTAATAACTTATTATATAACAGTGGACCCACGATTGAGAGGCAAAGGTCATAAGCCATTTACAAAGCCACATGCAACTTCCTCAGTGTGACTGACATTAGGATGTGTTAATACTTTTATTTAAATGTAAGGATTATCATATATTCCTGTGTTTCCCCCAGAAATTGGCTCTGGTGTTTCATGTCTTGCAAAAACTAAAAATGGTTTAACTGTTTTCTGGTTTATAGACTCAGATACAATCTTAGAGTAAGGCACCAATATTTCCCAACAAGACTATACATATGCTACATATAGAAGTAAAAGTACCAATATGTTACAGTATAAATTTTGTGTTTGGTGCAAAATAGTATTGCAAAACAAGACATTGCAGTGCTACTGTACCATTATCATAACATATTTCTGCATGACAGATCCACTCTACAATGCTATGTCCTGTTGTCTTTATCCCCAGGAGAGGCTAAGAGAGGAGAGCATACTTCCCTTTTCAGCATTTTTGACTGACAACTTTGGCCGGAGGCACAGCTACCTGCGCATGTCCCTGACTGAGAAATGCAACCTGCGCTGTGAGTAGAGGTTCCCACTGTGCCAAAATAAAGAGGTTCTTAGCTGCTTTGGATTATTTTCCCTGGTGCTTATCCAGCAACAGTACATGAAAACACATTCAGTAATAACTGTTGTCACTATTATCACTACTAACATGACAACTCTCACTGATGGGGTACACAATTTTTCCTCCTTTGTACAGTGCAGGCTCCGCTTTAACATCTGGAGTTGATGATGATTCATAGATGCTTTAGCAATAGCATGTATCCTCACAAGACTGCAGAACTTTTTTATCTGAAGAACAGTCATTCCAAACATCCTGACACCTAGATACCAAAGAGGAAATAGAGTGACGTTCTGAACATAGTTGTTTTAAATGGCCAGTCATCAATTTACGTGTACTAAATATTTGGCCGAAGAAAACCTGAGAATATACCGCAAAACCCAGATGGTGTACTGAAGGAAAATGAAAATTGAGCGGAAGTACGTAGGAGGGCGGAGCCAGGCTATGGTAAATGGTGACTACAGGGAAAAAAATCAACCAAATGTTTTTTACGAGGATACATTAACGTTTACATCTTTAGTTTAATTGTACAGTATAAAGTAGATCCACCTCTGTAGCACTTTCAACTTGAAGGTCTCAGTTCACACCAGTGCCCACTTATTGGAAAATATGTGAACTTGTATAATTATACATTGAATTACATATTGAATAATGTTGAATAAAAATATCATTGGTATCTTGTTACTATTTTGCCTTCTACTCATGGTCAGGTCAGTACTGCATGCCAGAGGACGGGGTGAAGCTTACACCACGGAGCCAACTGCTGTCCACCTCCGAAGTACTAACACTGGCTCGCCTCTTCGTCCACGAGGGGGTGGAGAAAATCCGCCTCACTGGAGGAGAGCCCCTCATCAGACCTGATGTGCTGGATATCATTGGTAAGGAACTAGTAAAATAGAGTTGATTGCGGCTGGTTATTTCAACACAGCTGTGACCACTACTCCCTAAGATTGCGGTTTATTTTTTTGAATAATAAAGCCAGGATATAAAAAGCTGTTTTGAGTTGTCTCAACATCTGAAAGCAACTTGTTGCTGACACAAACTGTTTTATGCAGTTTACCATTTAAATTAGTGGAAATAGTGACTGTCTTTTCAGAGAAATGATTCAGTGATTGCTAACTAAGGCTATCAATAATTCATGTTCTAACCTTGTTACCTAGACTACAGTAGAACTTCCCTAAGGGAGGAGAGAGAGAAGTCGAGCAGGACAGGTTGTCCATGCATCCGTTTAGGTAAAGACATACTTGCAGAATGTAAAATATTTAGTTAATTTTACAGCCTGATTTGTTGATTTACGGTTTCAGCCTAACACTGACAGTAGTGCTAGTGTGAGCTACAGTAAAGCATGGCATTGGTGAGCCAAGCAACGTGGTGTGACTAAGGGGTAATGTCTTTGTCGAAAGAGAATCATAGGCTGCCAACAGCCCCATAAAGATCAGCAGTTATCTCTGTGTCGTGTGACAAGCCACCACTGTGACCTCACGTGACCCTGGGATCCTCTGCACTGGATCCAATCATTTGCATTAAGTGGGAACAGTAACCAGACTTTTGATGTCATGTGTTTGTTGTTAACCGACAAGTTTAAAATGAGCAAAGAAGGTTTTTTTTTTTTTTTTTTTAAATGTATTATTGTAGTGTTTCATTTTCAATGTCATGATGCATCTATGACATTAATAAAATATTGGTTATGTAAAGCTTTTTCATATATCGATCATATGCTCCTGTGCTAAAATGCAGCTCTTGGTGAAGACAGTCACATAATTGACTGGTGGCATTATATTATGTGAATCGGGTTGCACCAGCTATGCATTCATTTTTTAAGTTTGTGAGTAAAGTCCTATTTGACTAGACCCAAATATTACCTAGTTTAAAAGTAGTGATTTACCAAATTGAGTTGCATGAATAAGACTTAAAAAATGTCTTAGCTAGTAAAGACTTACTTAGTGTGAAAAGCAGTTTTTAGGGAATAAAATTGTAGCATTCGATTCAAAGAAATCAAGTATGTGATCTCTAAGTCACTGTAGCGCATTCCAACTACCAACACCAGCAGTTTTAGGGGATGTAGTGCATTGCTTGTAGGTCCCAAATTTTGATAAAGAAGAGGAACGCATGAAATAATAAAGACAATATCTCTGGTTCTGCTGCATCCGTTTGTTATTCTTTCAAACTGTCCTATCAATCATCAACAGTGTTATACACTGATATGTGTACTGATGCACTGATATAACGGTGGAGTACTCTTTAAGTCTTCCCAATTTACGTCCTAATTTAACAGCATTATGGTCAAGCATCAGATCAGATATGTCATATTTGTACATGGTATTTTCATATTACTGCTTTTATTCTTCAGTCAGCAAATTTACTTCTCTTTGTGTCTTACTCTCCCTCCTTTCTTGCACTTCCTTGTTCCATGTTTGCTCTCCATCTACAGCAGAACTGAGGAAGTTGGAGGGCCTGAAAACCATTGCTGTAACAACCAACGGCATGAATTTGGCCAGGCTTCTGCCTAAGCTTAAAGATGCTGGCCTCGACCTGATAAACATCAGCCTGGATTCACTGGTCCCTGCCAAATTTGAGTTTATTGTCAGGCGGAAAGGTACAGAAACATATTTCACGCATAATGTCAGATGCAAGACTAAAAGGAAGGTCTGTTCAAAACCACACGTGAATGGAAGATCCACTGTGTATATGTGGCTGGTTTGGCCAATCTCACTAGGTTACTGAAGGAGCCTCCACACTCTAAACCCACATGGCGTGGAAATGACAGCAGGGCAGAGCTCTGGGTGGTGTGCTTATGGAAGGGAGAAACAGATGGAGAGGCTTTGGTCAGGAAATAAGGAAGAGGAAAAGGAACGATGGCACATGAAAAAAGCGTTGTCTGCACCAGTACTTTTTCACAATACCAGATTTTTTTTGTAACTAAGAGGCTTAGCCAACATTAGGTCTGAAAGAAATCTTGTCTCTTAGCTTTTAGTAACTTTATTAAAGATTTAAGTCCAACACGTTTAATTGAAATTATGATAATTCTAGATAACTAAACGTCTGCATGTATTTAGGGTTTTGGCAAATGAGTCCGACCTCGGCAGTTTGCTGTTAAAAAGCTTTGACTGCTGCTGAGAGATTTTATGTAGATGTTTACATATCTACATATTTTTTTTTGCAAATCATGGGCTTTGTTAGCTGTTAAAAGACAGTGGACAGAGGAAGCTGAACTTATGTTGTAAAGACCTGTAAAGCTGAAGCATCTCACATTTCAGACACATGCATCATTCAGCTCTTGTGCCGTATCGCTCAATACATTTTTACCTAAATGTTCCCTCCCATCATGCACCATCTCTAGCTTAGATTTGACTTTGTAGCACAGTATTCAAAGATATAAAGGTATGAGACATTTGTTAACTGCAAAATGTTATTGTATCTAAGGTTAAAACTTTCATCATTAACTTCTTTTTTTATTTTTTCCCAGGGTTCCACAAAGTCATGGAGGGCATAGATAAGGCCATAGAAATGGGCTACAACCCAGTCAAGGTATGATGTTCGTCTTTTCAAACTTGCTTTTACCTAAAATGTTTACTATATTTCACTTCATTTCATATCTTTTTAAATTGATCTTTTTTGTATCTATAAAAAATCTTTGAATTATAGTTTTGAATTTTTAAATGTATGGAAGAGTGAGGTAAAACATTGGTTGTGACTTCCTCTAATTGTCAGAATGTTATGGCAGCACAGTGTTGCAACATATTCGTTGAATATAATATTTCATCTACGTCCTAAACCTTTGCCCATACATGTCAGAGAATCACAGATTTGCTGTATGTGACTAATTACTGCATACTACAGTTCCCCATTACCCTGTGTGTGGAAAGAATGGCAAGAGAAACAAACTAATGAAGGAACTACTGTAACCCTCAACAGGCTCACATAACCTGGCTCCCATCAATAATACAGGAAGAGTGTGAGTCTTACAGCTTAGGGATGACGGCATGTCGGCTTAGATGTTAAACTGGTTAGCTTGACGCCCCTGACTAAGAAAGAGTGATTGAGGGACAGTTCAGATGTGTAAGAAAACTCAAGACTAAAAGTACTACACTGTATTAAACTTTCACATGGTATTTCAAGTCCTAAAGATATCAAGATAGGAGCTAGAGACCTCAGTCTCCTTTTTAAAAAAAAATCAGAATTATTATTCATTTCTGTGTCCTGTACATTCTTTTCCTAAGCAACGTCATTACCAGTAATGGATCAACCTGCCATGTGTATTCTAGTAAAGTAACTTGTAACAACTATAGGCTGTGTTATGCAATATGTATTGATGCATGCATCTGCAGTAAGTCATACTGTTTGTGCAAATGCCTGTGTGGTCTCTAAAATGTCCAGCTCCTTTGTGGTTTTAGCCCTGAACTTTGCATTCTTACAGTTGGGACATAGCTGAGGACATGGATGCAGTTAATCAGTGGCCTATTGTTGTGTGCTCTGTAGGTTAACTGCGTGGTCATGCGAGGCCTCAACGAGGATGAGCTGCTAGATTTTGTGGCACTGACAGAGAAGAAGCCTCTGGAGGTGCGCTTCATCGAATACATGCCCTTTGATGGTGAGTGCCCCTTTCCCACAATTACTTATTACACAGGTCCGGAAAGTTATCCAAAGAGTCAGATTCTATTACTATTATTATTTTTCATACACTATTTAGACATTGTTTAGACATTTATATATAAAATGTAAATATGAACAGAATATGAAGAAATGATAATTCTGCCTACATTGCTCATTGCTGCCAACCTAACGCGTCAGATTAAACTGTTTGGAAAAGGGCAGGCACTTTCAACAATACCTGGCAGGTGATTGGATGAACCATCTGTCTATCAAACTCTTGGTAAAGCCAGTCAGCAGAAAAGAAAACATCTTTTCCATTGTGAAAAGCCTTTAGTGCGTTTTTTGCTCTTCTTTTCAATAAAGTACAGTAATACCATCTAGTTCTGATATAACTAATGCTATTGCAGCAGCTACGGCTACGCTAACCTCTTTAGGATCAGCCATTGTTGTTTCCGATAAACAGTACAGCAAAGCGCACACACCTGATTGTTGGCTCGGAAACAAACATTACTTTGAAAAATTTGTATTACTTGATGCATTACTGAAAGCCTGACAAAAAGGATTTTTGCTTTAACTGATGGTATCTGAAAATCCAGCTGCCGTACAAGTTAACATTGCTGATGGAGCATATCTTAAATAATACAGATGATTACACAATATACAGTCGTTTGTAACTCCTTTTCAAGAATTGATTAACATGAATAAAATGTTACTAAAATAATTGCAATGTTTCATAATTAGATAATGTTTTCTCCACTCAGCACTTCTGGGTTTTACACAAATTAACTTTAAAAATAAATAATAACTTTTAATGTGTTGCTTTTCTTCTCCTTTTCCTCTGAAGATGCAGTTAAGCTGTTGTCTGTTCAGATGCTTGCTCACACAAGCCCCTGGTTGTTGAATAGCCTATGAGCTGAAAGATGCCATAGCTTGTGATATGCTACACTGCTGGATTTTACTTATTTGTCTTGGGCTTCCTTTCTATTTGCATTTTAAACCGGTTGATACTGCATGAGGACTATGGTTAACTGCTCCTCAGATCTCTGCAGGGTAATCCAGACAGCTAGCTAGACTATCTGTCCAATCTTAGTTTTCTGTTAAAAGACAACTTTTAAACGTACACATGATCCACCAAAACTAGTTCCTTCCCATAATATTTTGCAGCCGGGGCATTTAATCCAATGCTTAGCACCGCCCAAGACTAGTGTGATTGGTTTAAAGACATGCCAATAAACCAGAGCACGTTTTCCTCCCATCCCAAATGCTATGTGGAGTAGCCAGACCCTCCTCCAGCGTGCTATGGAGGGGGCTCTGGCAAAGCGAGTCTATGCTAACCTTACACTGACCTTCACTGTCTCATCTCCGCTCTGTAGGCAACAAGTGGAACTTCAAGAAGATGGTGAGTTACCAGGAGATGCTGGACCACATCAGGCAGCAGTGGCCCAACCTGGAAAAGTTTCAAACTGGACAAACAGAAACTGCCAAGGTCAGTACCCCCAACTGCACTGTATTTCTCTCTTTGAAGTGCTGCTGTCAGGAGCTGGAACACTGGTAAAAATCATTTATTTAGTATCCTGATTTTTCTAAAAATGATGCAATCTCTATTCTTTTTGAGGTGAATGGGCTAAATTCAGAATCTTTTTGAATAAAGTCAGTATCTCTAAAGTATTGTAATGACTTAATTCCCTCTGGCACATTATTAATTATTCTAACCACTTGTAAATCATTCCGACTCTTTTCAGAATACACTGTAGTATCTTAGACACACAATTGTAGTTATTAGTTGGTTGATTGATTAATTGATTGATTGGCTAACAGAAAACTAAAATCAACATTCACAATGTTCTGACAAATCTTATCCATGTCCAGATGTGAGGAAAACAAAGTGTCTGGTGTAAGAGCCAAATCAAGCTCTTAGTCATTAGTTTGAATGCTCAAAACCATTTTTAAAGAAATCTTCATGGGGATAATTGTTTGACACTCTTCTCTGTCTTTGGCAGATGTTTAAAGTGCCAGGCTTCAAAGGTCAGGTGGGCTTCATCACCTCCATGTCTGACCATTTCTGTGGCTCCTGCAACCGTTTACGCATCACTGCAGATGGCAGCCTAAAGGTAAAGCTTCAGTTGTTCTTTGTTGGGCTTCAAGGAGCTGTTAATGGGGTCTGTTTTTGTGTTAATGTAGCGCACACTTTGTGTGCATATTAGCTATTCATAATCTCTTCCTTTCTTTGGTTTGGAACCATCCATGATTTTATATAAATATCTTACCTCCACTCCCTCCTGCCTGTCTTCTCTCAGGTGTGCCTGTTTGGGAACTCTGAGGTGTCTCTGAGAGATGTCTTGCGTTCCGGGGCATCAAATGAAGAGCTACTGCAAATCATTGGAGCCGCTGTTGGCAGGAAGAAGAAACAACACGCAGGTAGACTTGTGTTCAGTTAGTTTATATGCAACACATTTGTGGGGTACACTCTAGGTTATTGTGGATCATTTGTTCTACCTGAATGTAATCTCTTCCTGTTTGTCTCTTCAGGCATGTTCAATATCTCCCAGATGAAGAACAGGCCTATGATCCTCATTGGTGGGTGACATGGCTGTACGTACAAATCTCTCACACTCACACACCCCCGTCATTTATTTTTCTTGTGATGTTATGATCATCTTGGGCTGTTCCATCATATGTTTTCTATCTATTTATTATTTACAGTTAAATATGCTCCTTCAAGATGCATTTACATTTGAACTAATAACTTGATTAATGTTGTCTTTTTTCCAGAAGGCACCACATCCCAAAGGCTTTTGTCTCTGTCAAAGGCACAAGACAGCCAGAGAGCTTTCCCCAATGTTTCCCGTCTTACAAACAACACATTCCTCTCTCCAACAGCTGCTCCTCACGTGTCCCGCTCAGGCAGCAGGAGAGACCTGAACAGAGAGGGGTTTCTGTGCCTTCCAGACTGCACTACTTCAACACAGGCAGCCCATGCTTGCTGCTCTAGGACCTTAATAAGTGGGGGAACCCACATTAGGTCACAAGTCAACAGCCTCCACAGAGCAGCCCCACTTCACTCTTCTGAGTTTGGTAATGGTAAGACTGCAAGTTTTACTGCACGCACAACTGTTATGAGCTACATTAATGAAGGCCATCTCAGGTACGCACAAGCCAGGGGTCATAATGCTTTGAAGAGCCATTTACTCAGGACCCCAGGAACGCCTATTTTTTGCACACTACTAATGAATGCCAAACTAAATCTTAAACAACACAATGTTAGACTGAGCCACAATCAAAGTTCCAGCAAAAACCCAAGTGTAAAACTCAGACAATCTGTGAGTGGTCAGACACCATCAGGCATAGATGTCAACAACACTCACCTTGATGGAACCACAGAAGAAAAGCTGACGCATACAGACGCCCAGGGCCGAGCCACCATGGTGGATGTTGGGGGGAAGGTTCCCACACGTCGAACAGCGACGGCTCGCGCCACAGTCGTCTTGGGCCCCACTGCCTTTCGGCTGCTTCGGGATGACCAGCTGGCTAAGGGTGACGCCTTGGCCGTGGCGCAGTTGTCCGGCATCATGGCTTCCAAGCAGACCTCGGCCCTCATCCCGCTCTGCCACCCGCTCCCTCTAGACCAGGCCTCCGTCACCTTTGACCTCGATGAGCTGCAGAACGCTGCGGTTGTCACAGCAACGTGTTGCACTACGGGCAGGACAGGAGTTGAGATGGAGGCTTTGACAGCCGTTTCCGTTGCTGCGCTGACAATCTATGACATGTGCAAGGCAGTGAGTCATGACATCATCATTACAGATGTCAAACTGGTCAGTAAGACAGGCGGGAAGAGGGACTTTCATCGTCATCCATGACTTTCTTCCCCACCGTTAAATTCAACACAGGAAATCTGAGAATTCAATGTATCATGAAGACTGCATGTTTTCAGTTGTCATATTTTTCTACAAACTTAAAATGTGTGCCATCAGAATAATTTGAAAGATACTCTTATCATGCACTTCCACACTTGTCCCCCACCCTGCCTAACCCTAACCCTAACCCTCTGCTACTTGATTGTCTACTCCAGTGACTGAATTACCAGAGTTAAATTACTTGATCATCATCTGTCACACTATAAATCATGTTATTTAAACAGTGTTAATGTTAACTTAAATGTAGCAGTGCTTTACTAATACTAATTTCAGTGTCATGTTCATGTTTATTTCCTGTATTAAATATCTGACATAAGAACACCAACTGACGAGCTTAAAACAGATGTGCCACTAAGGGGCACTCAAGTGTTTCAGAAGCCCTGCTGGGAGAACACACCGAGAGCAGCCTCAACGCTGTTCATGTTGAATGTTTTATTAGCCTACATCGACTTTGAAATTACTTTTATTCAGAATGATTTCCAGGTGCAATGAGTGTATGTGTCTTGGTGTCTTTTCCCAGTCTGTCTGCTGGTAGACATCACGTCTAAGTGAAAGATCACTGACTGTATGTTCCTCTACCTGCCTGCTTTGCATTTTCATCACTAACAGCACTAAGAATGTGTTTACAATTGAGATTTGGGGTTAATTCAGTTGCAACTCTTCTCAGAAATATTGCTTTCATCATTTTGTCAGGGAAAGTACCCACTGTAGTATAGTTGAAACACTGGATATTTGTACTCATGTCACATTACAGTAGATGATGGCAGTAAGGCAACTTTTTTTTTTTTTTTTTAGCTTTTCCTCTAAATATCTACCATTCATATACTGGCTAATAACACCAATAACTCATTACACTAGTTTTGATGCTTTTTCCCTACAATGAACTTGATTGTGTTTATTGATTTGCGTAGCTCAAAATGTATAATGGTTTTAAAATATTTGATTCTTTATATGATTAAAGTGCCTAATGAAATGCCAACTAATGCAGCCTCCTTGTATCGCATGTCACAATCATTTTGTCAGTATTTCCTGTAGGTATGATCCTCTCTGATCTGATCTTTAGAGAACTGAAAGCCTGAATCTGTAAAAATACATTTGTTCTTCTGTGGTTTTATATTGCATATTGTTCTATTGTTTCTAATCACACCAGAATCAATATACAACGAGAAAGAAAAGATGTCACCGCCCAACAATCAACAGCACAGGAAATGGAGATGTCTTAGGCCTGGACCCTGCTATTTTTAATAACTATCACAATATAAAACTGATAACAGCTTTGAAAGGTTACAACTCAGTGTTTGAAAGCTTGAACTAATTAACTAACTAATAAAAAAAGGTCTTGCAAGATTGAAATAAGTTTTGATGTCCATAATGTTTTTATAGGCTGAAAGAAATTCAAATATCTGCAAACAGTACTTTGTATTTGAATTCTCAAATTGTATTTGAATGCAGCACTCTTTTACAGTATTTCTCTAAATAAATTCATGAATGGGTGAATCTACAGTGAGGAAAATAAATATTTGAACACCCTGCTATTTTGCAAGTTCTCCCACTTAGAAATCATGGAGGGGTCTGAAATTGTCATCGTAGGTGCATGTCCACTGTGAGAGACATAATCTAAAAAAAAAAAAATCCAGAAATCACAATGTATGATTTTTTTACTATTTATGTGTATGACAGCTGCAAATAAGTATTTGAACACCTGGGAAAATCAATGTTAATATTTGGTACAGTAGCCTTTGTTTGCAATTCCAGAGGTCAAATGTTTCCTGTAGTTTTTCACCAGGTTTGCACACACTGCAGAAGGGATTTTGGCCCACTCCTCCAGACAGATCTTCTCTAGATCAGTCAGGTTTCTGGGCTGTCGCTGAGAAACACAAAGTTTGAGCTCCCTCCAAAGATTCTCTATTGGGTTTAGGTCTGGAGACTGGCTAGGCCACGCCAGAACCTTGATCTGCTTCTTCCAGAGCCACTCCTTGGTTATCCTGGCTGTGTGCTTTGGTTCATTGTCATGTTGGAAGACCCATCCTCGACTCATCTTCAATGCTCTAACTGAGGGAAGGAGGTTGTTCCCCAAAATCTCGCAATACATGGCTCCGGTCATCCTCTCCTTAATCCAGTGCAGTCTCCCTGTCCCATGTGCAGAAAAACACCCCCAAAGCATGATGCTACCACCCCCATGTTTCACGGTAGGGATGGTGTTCTTGGGATGGTCCTCCTCATTCTTCTTCCTCCAAACACGGTTAGTGGAATTATGACCAAAAAGTTCTATTTTGGTCTCATCTGACCACATGACCTTCTCCCATGACTCCTCTGGATCATCCAAATGGTCATTGGCAAACTTAAGACGGGCCTTGACATGTGCTGGTTTAAGCAGGGGAACCTTCCGTGCCATGCATGATTTCAAACCATGACGTCTTAGTGTATTACCAACAGTAACCTTAGAAACAGTGGTTCCAGCTGTTTTCAGGTCATTGACCAGCTCCTCCCGTGTAGTTCTGGGCTGATTTCACACCTTTTATCTTGCATGGAGCCCCAGTCCGAGGGAGATTGACAGTCATGTTTAGCTTCTTCCATTTTCTAATGATTGCTCCAACAGTGGACCTTTTTTCACCAAGCTGCTTGGCAATTTCCCCGTAGCCCTTTCCAGCCTTGTAGAGGTGTACAATTTTGTCTCTAGTGTCTATGGACAGCTCTTTGGTCTTGGCCATGTTAGTAGTTGGATTCTTACTGATTGTATGGGGTGGACAGGTGTCTTTATGCAGCTAACGACCTCAAACAGGTGCATCTAATTTAGGATAATAAATGGAGTGGAGGTATACATTTTGAAGGCAGACTAACAGGTCTTTGAGGGTCAGAATTCTAGCTGATAGACAGGTGTTCAAATATTTATTTGCAGCTGTATCATACAAATAAATAGTTTAAAAAATCATACATTGTGATTTCTGGATTTTTTTTATTTAGATTATGTCTCTCAGAGTGGACATGCACCTACAATGACAATTGCAGACCCTTCCATGATTTCTAAGAGGGAGAACTTGCAAAATAGCAGGGTGTTCAAATATGTATTTTCCTCACTGTAAGACAAAGTAATTCCAGTTATTACAATGTACTGTTTATAACAAGTTAAAAGTTACAGCTGGTTAATGTTCCGTCAATATTTGTGACTTTCCTGTGCTCATCACTGCAGGTTTTTTCCTTGTATTTCTTACATGTAGTAATCTCATGTAATGAGGTTACAATGGCTATTTTATTGTATATACTTGTGTATACCACAGTATGAGGGTTTCCTGCCTAACCAGCACATGCTTTTTCTCTTTTTATGTAAAAGCGATATTAAGATAGATTTGTTGATTTTTTTTTATGAATGTGTGCAAAGAAAAAAAAATATATACATTCATGTGACATCCCTGCAGCATACATATCCCGATAGCCAGGTTCTCCTGAAAGGAATCATTTCTACAACTTGATTGTGCATAACAGGCTGGAGGTAATACAAACATCATTACACATGGAGACCAGGCGAGCCATAGACCTCTGAGGGTTAAAGCATGCAGGTCTCCATGTTTCTTCTAAATCAGTGCCTTTCTTGAAAGTCAGCTGATACACTTGTAACCAATCGGTTGTCTCTCACAGTAGGACATTTTCATTGGGTGCTGTCTGAACTCTTATAAAAAGTTAAGAAACAGGATGTTGAGTTTGCTTTCAGCTGAACAACTTACAGGGTGGTGTACTCGCGGCTCGTCTGCTTCAACATTAAGACTCCAGGGTGAGTAGCCTCTGCAAAAGCCTACGGAAACATAAGGAAGCTGCTAATCACTGTAGAGACACATAATATCAAGGATCCATTTAACATATACTATGTGAGATGTCACCTTCCTCTGTACAATGCTGATAGAATGATGTACACCCCTAAGTACATCAAATACTGCATCATAATATGATATTTTAAAGAGGAGGTTTCTAAAGATGTAGTGTACATGTTAGATTTGTAATTATACTGAGAGTAATGATGTCGAGGTCATTATAGGACTACATTTTCTCTCCCTCCCAAAATAAAAGTGTCTTTCTAACTTCTCTTTTTTTATAGCAGTTTTCAGGGTTACCATGGAAACTTCAAATGATCACAACTTAATTGAAGGCGTTAAAGAAGCATTTCAAAACAATGACCAAGCCCTCGCTGTTGCAAAGATCCAGCAGTACTTGGACTTGGAGAAAAATATTCCACTACATATTGCTGTCACAGGAGAGGCCGGCTCTGGTAAATCCACCTTTGTTAACGCCTTCAGAGACATACAGGACGGGGATGAGGGAGCTGCCCTTACTGGTACTAAGGAAACCACCAAGGAGGTTACACCATACCCCCATCCAAACTATCCCAATGTTACACTATGGGATCTTCCCGGTATAGGCACCACAAATTTTCCAGCTAACAAGTACCTGAAGCTTGTTGAATTTGAAAGGTTTGACGTCTTCATCATCATCTCAAACACTCGCTTCAGAGAAAATGATGTGATGCTCGCTAAGAAGATTCAGAAGATGGGGAAAAAGTTCTACTTTGTTCGCTCAAAGATTGACGACGATTTAAATGCCAGGAAAAAAAGTGAGAAGTCAAAGTTCAACGAAGGAAACACTCTTTCACAAATCAGGGAAGACTGCATTCAAGGTGACTTAAATCATATATAAATATAGTGAGGTTAATTACAAAATGTCCATATATATATATATACACATACATATATATATACACATAAATATTTACAAAGAGAAGCACTTTTTTATTTTATTTCCCAATGCATCGTTATTTAAATTTTCAAATTTGTGGTTGATGAATGTTAATAGCAAAGACTAAAAGGGAAAGACATGAGCATATTTATGTGTAGGACTTTGATTTAACATCACACTGCATTATTAGTGGATTATTTATGGTAGGCCTTTATGGTATATTATATTCAGAAGATGATCCTCATATCAATCGCCGTGGTTACAGCTTGTAGCCATCCTAATATGCATTTTTATTATACATTAAAAGTTCAAATTATTTTACAGTATATTTATTATCATCCTCATTTATTTTGTTTGTGACACAGGTCTTCAGAAAGCAGGTGTGGTGTCCCCCCAGGTCTTCCTGGTGTCCAGCTTTGATCTCCAGCTGTATGACTTCCCTCTGTTAGGAGAAACCTTAGAGAGAGAACTTCCTGAACACAAGAGGGATGTCCTGCTGCTGGTCATGCCCAATATCAGCCCGGAGGTCATCAACAAGAAGAAGAAAGTTTTCCATGATAAAATCAAATACTGGGCTACACTTAGTGCAACTGTAGCAGGTGTTCCAGTTCCTGGGCTTTCTATTGCTGTTGATGTGGGCATACTGACCGGCGTTATCACACAATACGTACTGGGGTTTGGACTTGATATCGCGTCACTGAAGAGACTCTCTAATATGACAAATGTGCCATTTGATCATCTGTTTCTCCTCATTGTTTCACCACTGGCTGGAACAGAAATAACCCCTGATCTTGTCTTGAAGGTGATTAGTCAATATGCTGGCACAGCAGTATTAATGGCAGTGGAGGAAGGATCCAGATTCATTCCAATACTTGGAATCCCATTAGCTATGGGCCTCTCTTATATCTCCACCTACAACATTCTCCAAACCATCCTCAACGTGCTCGCTGAGGACGCTCATAGAGTGTTGAACAAGGTCCTGGAATCAAACACCTTGGGGTGATATTGGAAGTGAAAAGCAATGTCATTGGATGGCACATTTAAAACTGCAGTGTAGTAAAGAGCTTTTGAATAATCTTTATGTGTAGATTTTATTGTATTTCTTTATACAAATCATAATATTGTATTTTAACTGCACTTTTTAGGAAACATTCATCATACGCTTTGCAGTTGATCTCTCTACTGTATGTATCATTTACTCTAATAAATCAGATATTAATAAAAGCCTAAAAGCAGGGTAAAACATCCCTTTTTATACTTTGAAGGAAGGAATACTATCCTATTTTTTGTATGAATCAGTTTAAAGACATTTTCTTTGTGATTGCTATTATTAAGTAGTGTGTATAGAACAGATACAGTATGGTTGATACATATTACTCTCATGTTGAAATGAAAACCTTTGAATCTTTAAATAAAAATATTTTTGAAATGGCTGTTTTTTAGCTCAATGTGAATAAAAAACAAATAATGCTCTGTTATCATATTTAGCAACACATAAATCACAAAGCATGTTTTCTTTGACTCATCTGGCGAGTTGGGCAGTGAACAGGCAAAGCCTAATGAGCTACTTCCTGTCACAGGAAGTAAAAAAAACCTCAAGCTGCTCACAGCTCAGTCAGTGTGAGTAGTTTTGAACACAATGCATACATAAAAATGTTCAAATGATTAACAAAACTCAAGGAATCATACTTCAGACAGTGTGGTTGCTAAATATTTCCCTCATGTTGAAATGAAAACCTTTGAATCTTTAAATAAAAATCTTTTGGGAGCTCATTGTGGATCTTGTAGGTGAAGGACCATAGACCATATTTAATATTAATAAATATACAGTCCATGTGAAGCACAGAATTCTAGAAGGACCATTATCTTTTTTTAGTCGTTTGATGCCACTACAGTGATCCATGTTATTGTGTCTTGATGTCCCCTGTAGACGTCCCCTGTGTCCTCCAGTGGACACAGTGACTACTACAACACATCTTCAAAGGAAATGATACTGATTTATAGTTTGTTTATCATTAATACTAACAGTATTTTCATTAAAGCCCCCTCTGAGCTCTCCTTATATTTAATATCTCCACATTAATACAGCTCAGAGACTTCTTTTTGCCTTCAGAAGGAGAAACGCGCCGTTTCAACCAGTTCTCCATGAGATTCTAAACCATCCACGTTGGAATCCATCATGGAATACTGTCTTTGTAACATGAATAATTATGAATCCAATAACATTAATTAATTCATAAAATAACAAGCGTGAGTCAACTATTAACTACCACTTTACTTTAAATGTCACATTAATTTCTTTCGGTGTCTGTGTAACTATCTATAACTGTGTAACTAAGTGTCCCCCTATACACAACACCCATCCATATAGGTTCCTACCACATGTATTATCGAAATTGTTGTAATAACTAACTGATTAAAAAAAAAGGTTTGCAAGATTGAAATAAGTTTAGATGTCCTTCGTAATGTTTTGATAGGTTGAAAGAAATTCAAATATCTGCAAACAGTATTTTGTATTTGAATTCTCCACAACTGAAGCACTCTATTTTACAGTATTTCTCCAAAGAAATCATGAAAGGGTAAATCTATATTTTGAATATTGCAAATGTACAAACTTGCACTCATAGCAGACTTTTCTTCCGGAGCTAAGTTTATGGAACCATTTTTTTCAGAGATCTGATGAAGAAACCCCGCCTCTTGTTTTTTTTTCTCTGTGTTTCTTGTCAACCATGTGCTTTCAGTGAAAGAAACATAACACTGATTGGTTCAGAACATCTAGGTACGCATCAGATTCTGAAAGAACCAGTCTGCACCGGATCATAGAGGAATGACTTTTTAAACAAGTTTGATCTCTCAGACAGCCAGCCAAATAAGTCTTGTATCATGTATATGACGCCTGTTCCTTGTATGTTTAAAGCCATGTAGTGTTGTTTTACTGATCACCACCTGCACTTTATAAAAAGGTATATGTGATCCGTTTCAGCATTCCTTTTCCTAACAGCCTGCCAGTGGATAATTCAAATTTTCATCAAAATCACTCAAGTAATGCTCTGTTATCATATTTAGCAACACACACACAAATGATTTGTCTTTGACTCATCTGGCAAGCTGGGCACATTATTCTTTTGTTATAAGAAGACATTTTCTTTCACTTTCCTGCTTTGAGCATGAACTTACATTTTACGCTTTGCCAGAACATCTACGGAGCAGAGGAGGGTCTGACTCGTCCACAAAGCATTCTGGGATGGGAGAAAAACATGATCTGGTCTATTAAAAACTGGTCTTTAAAAAAAATCACAATCATTACAAACTCTCAAAACTGTTCTTAGTATTTAACTACATGTTTACCTTATACTCTATTTGGCAGCGATTTATTATTATTATTATATGTATTTTAAAAGACTAATGTCTCAAAACGTCCTGACAGGAACAATATGGTCTAAAGTTTGGGAGAGTTGTGATAATAATAATAATAATAATAATAATAATAATAATAATAATAATAATAATAAACAGTTCTTTATTTGCCAAGTATATTTACACATACTGTACAAGAAATGTATTCAAGTAGTGGTCCCCCATTTGAGGCGTCCAGGTAGCTCAGTTGGTAGAGGTCCATATGGTCCATATGTAGAGGTTTATTCCTCGATGCAGAGGCCCAGGGTTCAAATCTGACCTGCGGAAAGTTCCTGCATGTCTTCCCCCCCTCTCTCCTTTCATGCTGCCCTGGTGACTAAAATATTGCAAAAGAAAAATGCCCAATTTAAAAAAATCTTTTTTCTAATAAAAAACATCTAACCCAGTAGTCAGCGGTGTTAACCACTGCTACCCGGCCTCGGAGCCTCCTTGGATGGCCAGATGGTTTGCAAAAGAAGCCATGGGTGGGAATGAGTCTATTACCATAGGCTTATATCTATCACTATGTAACATCAGCAAATACACAACATTATATAATCCTGCTAAAATATTGTACTAACAAAAACAATGTAAGAAATCTAATGAAAGATTTATAAAATAATAATAATAATAATAACAATAATAATAATAATAATAATAAAATAAAGACAAGACACCCTGACTAATAAGAACACATATGATATGGGTATCTGTGTCTCGCAAATTAAACATATGGGTGTGTTTTCATATGATAGGATGTGCTCTTTATTAAGATGGACTGATCACCAAAGAATATTACTACAACACTATAAATGAATACCAAAAGGCAGTAAGACAGAGGACGGTGCTGAAGTGTCATTCACCTGCAAATATTTTCCTTCAGGGTGTGTTAGGTTCACTGTTCCTTGTTTCCTGTAAACCCAAAACCTTTCTAGAAAGAGACACTGCTGTACAGCTAACCAACTGTTGTCACAGTTGAACTCACAGTAAGACATTTTTATTGGACACTGTCTTTGCTGTTACTGTCTGAACTCTGGTTAACACTCCTATCATTTCTTATAAGAGTTAAGATGTAGGGATGTAGACTTTTAGTCCAGCAGAACAAGATATAGTAATTACAGGGTCGTACTTTTGTCTCGTCTGTTTCAACATTAAAGATGCCCTGCCACACACAACCCCTTTTTTGGACAGAGATTTCAGACTCTGTTAAATTACTGGGACCAATTAGCCTTAAGAGAAAATCTTAAACAATGTAAGGCTATTATCCCTTGAAGTCATCATGTAGCCTTATAGAACAGACTGATATTTAGGGCCTGAGCACCGACAGCATAGGTCGGTGGGGACACTATTCAAACTGCTCCATTTAATATTCTCTCCAATGAATGAATTTTTGAGGGGCTTCAGATTCTCCAAAACCGATATAAGGACAGGTGAAAATGACATAAGACCATTATATAATTTATCCTGTTACTGCGGAGACTCTCTAATAGGACAAAGGTCCCATTTGATGATCTGTTTGACGTCATAATTTCACCACTGGCTGCAAAGAAATAACCCCTGATCTTGTCTTGAAGGTGATTAGTCAATGTGTTGGCACACAAGCATTAATGGCAGCAGAGGAAAGAGTCAGACTCACTCCAATACTTTGAATCTCAGCAGCAATGGGTCTCTCTTTTATGACAACCCACAAGGTTATTCATACGTTCCTCAACATGCTCGCTGAGGAAGCTCAGAGTGTGTTTAAAAGGGCCCTGGGTTTGAGATTACCTGATGATTACCACTGAGACAATCAGGTAAATCTGTTTCCCCATATCCTCAGGAAAAAACCTTCGCCTAGTTTGCCAGTGGATAATTTAAATTTCTATCAAAGTCACTCAAGTAATGCTCTGTTATCATATTTAGCAACACACACAAAGCATTTGTCTTTCACTAATCCGGCAAGTTGGGCAAGTTGGGGGTATTTAAACAGACTAGTGACATACAATGTCTCAAAAAGGCCTGACAGGAACAATATGGTCTAAAGTTTGGGATAATTGAGATAATTGTGATAATAATAATAATAATAATAATAATAATAATAATAATAATAATAATAATAATAAACAGTTCTTTATTTGCCAAGTATATTTACACATACTGTACAAGAAATGTATACAAGTAGTGGTCCCCCATTTGAGGCGTCCAGGTAGCTCAGTTGGTAGAGGTCCATATGGTCCATATGTAGAGGTTTATTCCTCGATGCAGAGGCCCAGGGTTCAAATCTGACCTGCGGAAAGTTCCTGCATGTCTTCCCCCCCTCTTTTTTCATGCTGCCCTGGTGACTAAAGTCGAAAATGCCAAAAAAAAAATCTTTGCTAATATAAACATCTAACCCAGTAGTCAGCGGTGTTAACCACTGCTACCCGGCCACCGAGCCTCCTTAGATGGCCAGATGGTTTGCAAAAGAAGCCATGGGTTGGAATGAGTCTATTACCATAGGCTTATATCTATCACTATGTAACATCAGAAATACACAACATTATATAATCCTGCTAAAATATTGTACTACAAAAAACAATGTAAGAAATCTAATGAAAGATTTATAATAATAATAAAATAAAGACAAGACACCCTGACTAATAAGAACTCATATGATATGGGTATCTGTGTCTCCCAAATTAAAATATGGGTGTTTTTCATATGATGGATGCTCTTTATTAAGATGGACTGATTAC
Organism: Etheostoma perlongum; assembly: GCA_026937815.1. Taxonomy (NCBI): domain Eukaryota; kingdom Metazoa; phylum Chordata; class Actinopteri; order Perciformes; family Percidae; genus Etheostoma; species Etheostoma perlongum. Next base: position 4,730,132 of record CM049390.1, on the reverse strand, counting down.
CAAAGAATATTACTACAAAACTATAAATGAATACCAAAAGGCAGTAAGACAGAGGACGGTGCTGAAGTGTCATTCACCTGCAAATATTTTCCTTCAGGGTGTGTTAGGTTCACGTCTCCTTGTTTCCTGTAAACCAGGACCTTTCTAGAAAGTCAGCTGCTGTACAGATAAACAATCGGTTGTCTCTCATAGAAGGACATTTACATTGGTCACTGTCTTCACTGTCTGAACTCTTATAGGAGGAAAGAATCAGGGTGTACCTGTAGAGTTTTCTAAGACTCCAGGGTGAGTAGCCTCTAATATTCTGCAAAATCTAACTAAAACATAAGAAATCTTTCTTATTACTGTACAGCATAACAATATAGAGGATCCACTAAACATCAAACTCTGGAGGTCATACTGCATCATTATATGATATTTGTAAGAGGAGGTTTCTAAAGATGTAGTGTACATGTCAGATTTTAAATTATATTTGAGAGTAATGATACTTGAGGTCATTGTAGGACTACATTTTCTACTCTTTCCCAAAAGACAACAGTGTCTTTTTAACTTCTCTTTTACTCCAGTTTTCAGGATTACCATGGGAAATTCAAATGATCACAACGCAACTGAAGGCATTCAAGAAGCAAACAATGATCAAGGCCTCAATGTTGCAAAGATCCAGCAGCAGTTGGACTTGGAGAAAAATATTCCACTACATATTGCTGTCACAGGAGAGACCGGCTCTGGTAAATCCACCTTTGTTAACGTCTTCAGAGGCATTCAAGACGGGGATGAGGGGAGCCCCTACTGGTACTAAGAAACCACCAAGGAGGTTACACCATACCCCCATCCAAACTATCCCAATGTTACACTATGGGATCTTCCCGGTATAGGCACCACAAATTTTCCAGCTAACAAGTACCTGAAGCTTGTTGAATTTGAAAGGTTTGACGTCTTCATCATCATCTCAAACACTCGCTTCAGAGAAAATGATGTGATGCTCGCTAAGAAGATTCAGAAGATGGGGAAAAAGTTGTACTTTGTTCGCTCAAAGATTGACAACGATTTAAATGCCAGGAAACAAAGTGAGAAGTCAAAGTTCAACGAAGGAAACACTCTTTCACAAATCAGGGAAGACTGCAAACAAGGTAAGTGACTTAAATCATATATAAATATAGTGAGGTTAATTACAAAATGTCCATAAAACAAGTCACAAAAAGCCAAGATAGTAAGAACGATGTGTTGTTTTTACTGCTTATGCTGGTCATGGTGTCTGACCCCAGTTCATTCGGTTCTCTTTCCTTTGGATTTGTTTTCTCAAATACAAAGTCTGACAACCATCCGTGCTCTGAAACATGGATAGACAGGATGCTGTTATCTCTTGCAGCCATCATTTATCCTTATAGAACAGACTGATCTTTTTGTAATAAATTGATATTTTTGTATTGCAATTTACAAAAAGAACCTTTAACACCATTTATGAATCATGACAAGCCAATGAATTTGATATTTATGCAGTATTCCAAGAGTTAGTTGCTGTAATACTTAATTTAACTGGATTAGATTTTGTTGAACCAACATATTTGATGGAGGATAAAATATATGTTGTATATATAAAACAAGATATTAGGTTAATACGTTGTTGCAACAATCATGTTATGTCATGTATTACTGTCTAAAATACTATCAAATATGACACAATAGTCTCAGGTCTTTTCTCGCTTTATCATCAAAATAAATCAGAGGCACCTTTCCAAACAGTTTATAGTTTTTCTTAAAATCACAAAATAAAATGAAGGAACACAATATTGCAAAAACTAAATTTAAGGCATATATTACAGACTTTGAGTAATATCATTCTGCTGCCTCTCTTGACAAGCAAAGCAACCATATTTGTGATTCACTTTAAATTAAGGTTTCACATAACTCATAATCTATAAAATAAGGACTCTCTGTCCGTCGGTCTGTCCAGCAGTGTTGGTACTGTCAGTAGTAGAAAAAAATCAGACCTAGTCAAAACCTTTTTTTTGTAATCTATTAAACCCGTACAGTACAGGTCCTTACATAATGATTCATTTATGTTAATGATGAGTGAAAGAGGCATCATCATCACAATGTACTTAAATTGACTTCACATCTGTTCAAGGTGGAGATTTCAACTCTCATATTAATAATGCTGGAAAGTTAAATAAATAAAGCGTCATATTTTTGTTGTGATATTTTGTGAAAGATCTAGATCTGCAATTTAACCAGATACCATGGTCAAGAAGGTGGTTCACCCAGCTCTGATGCGAAGTTCAACCTTTTTGGGCCAGGGATCTAGGGCATCATGTTGCCCGAGCTGCTAAAAAGCTGACAGCAGAGTTAGAACAGAAGGGCATGCAGGTTGGACTCTGAGCTGAAGAACAAAACTAATTTTTCATTTGTTCTTTAATTATTGCCATGTGATCATTTGTTTATTTTTCCATATACGTACAGTATGTGTGGTTGTTAAAAGAAATATAAATATTGAACTATCCTTGCTCAAATTGAACTCCATATGCTGACCCCTGCAAATTCCCCAAATGTGAGAATCTCGACTGCATAATCTGTGGTAGTAGAGGACTGCAAAGGATTTACTTCCGAATGGAAATAAGTTTACAACCTTTGAAAGTTAGTGAGCCCTTCTTTATGCTAGAAGAGTAGCCTATAGGTTTGCTATTGCCTGTCTTGTTAGTAAATAGAAGAAAAAAATGTTTGGAGGAACGCAACCTCACATCACGCTGCGTTTTGAGGAGGTGTGAGAGTCCCGTGAAGTAGTAACATCACTGCCTCTATCGCTTCCACAAGAAAGCTTTAAAACACCAAACACAAGCCCTGAACTGCCTGGGAGATTGTAGCACAGCTGACTGTTAGCCATACAACAAAGAACAGTAGATATCTCTCGCTCGTCTCTTTTCTTTCTCTCTTTCTCCGTGAATTGAAGCAGCCTTCAGGTGCAGTAGGAAATGTTGAGTTCTATAACGATCTGATGAAAAACTGTTACTGTGAAATATAAAGTCTACCAGCCTGCGGCCATTGCTTTTCTTTTCTTTTTAACTGAACGCAGATTCACGCTGAAATATGGAGCTCATATAAGATGATGCTCTGACGTCCCATTTCAATGAAGGCAGCACAGAGAACAAGAGTTATGATGCACTGTCTTGTCCAGTTGCAGTGCCATGAACTGGCAGGTTTTAATATTGCAGACCACTGTTTTTTGTAGTTTAAAGTGTAATCATGTATCTTTGGTTTAATCTAGCTTTCAAACAAACGCCCCCCAAGGGCACCTAAACGCCTCCATGTCCAAAATATTGCTTAAAGCGCTCCCGTCATCTTATGAATGCCCCCTTGGGGAGTGGTACAGCCCCCTTTGAAGAAATACACTCATCCTGCCACCTGCTGGTAGAAATGGGAAACAACATGATCTATTTCGGTAAAAATGTATTAAATATGAATTTAATGCGCAAACTATAATGCTAACAGTGCACACACAGTAAGAATACACTACAAACTATGAAGTGTAGTTTATTTATCTATTTCTAATGTTACACTGGTGTAGCAATTGTTACACCATATACAGTAGTTTCCCCATTTGGTCTGATCCTGTATTTTTTAATCAATGTTGTCGTCTTTGTTGTCATGTAGCCTACTGTATGTCAAATTTGATACTGCAGCAAAATTAATCGCCCCTCGGGGACAAATAAAGGTCTTGAACTTGAACTAGTTAGCATCACAGATTGGCCGTTTCACTTCCACAACACTTTACCCTCCTCTCGTAATCCATCCATCCATCCATCTTCATCCGCATTTCATTTAAAACCAGTGTTACTTTTTGAATTGCATAGATTTTTCCGGTATCTGGTCGCGGGGGCAGCAGCTCCAGTAGGGGACCCCAAACTTCCCTTTCCCAAGCCACATCAACCAGCTCCGACTGGGGGATCCCGAGGCGTTCCCAGGCCAGGTTGGAGATATAATCTCTCCACCTAGTCCTGGGTCCTGCCGAGGCCTCCTCCCAGCTGGACGTGCCTGGAACACCTCCCTAGGGAGGCGCCCAGGTGGCATCCTTACCAGATGCCCGAACCACCTCAACTGGCTCCTTTCAATGCGAAGGACCAGCGGCTCTACTCCGAGCTCCTCTCGGATGACTGAGCTTCTCACCCTATCTCTAAGGGAGACGCCAGCCACCCTCCTGAGGAAACCCATTTTGGCCGCCTGTACTCTGGATCTCGTTCTTTCGGTCATGACCCAGCCTTCATGACCGTGAGGGTAGGAACAAAAACTGACCGGTAGATTGAGATATTTGCCTTCATGGCTCAGCTCTCTTTTTGTCACAATGGTGCGATAAACTGAATGTAATATTGGACCCCCTGCTCAGATTCTCCGACCAATCTCACGCTCCATTGTCCCCTCACTCGCAAAAAAGACCCCAAGGTATTTAAACTCCTTCACACCTACCTGAAGAAGTCACTAAATCGGTTTCCTGCTGAAAATCATGGCTTCAGATTTAAAGGTGCTGATCCTCCTCGTAATGTCATTCCTCAAACGGACAAAAGAAAAAAGTAATTTGATTAAACCAATCAGTAATCAGAAACCAAAAACAAAAATATGGCTCTGCATTTACAGTTATTCATTTTTTAATTTAAGCAAAAATCTAAAAAACATGCTATTTCTGTTTGATCGTTACTCGGTTCAAATGAAAAAATAAACTATTGAAACTTACAAGGACCCATTGGGTTTGCACTGTCCCAGTGAGCCAGTGCAACCAATCAGGACGAGGATCTGTGTTCAATATGTTTCATTCTTACTAATGCTGTTGTGTGGTGGGATTTGCTGCTGTGTTTGCACTTCAGGGCCCCCGTATGTTTCTGACCGTAAGTAGCTGCTGGGTGTTGTGGTGCAGCCATGTCATGGCAGGTGTATTTCTCAGCACTAAGGAAGCACAGTGTTGACTGTGAAGTTGTTATATTTTTCTCGAGAAAGCTGGAAGCAGCAAAACCACAGGCCAAACAATCAGACCGGTTACCAACAGGCTACAGGCATGTTTATAACAGGAACGGTACCAGGAAAAAGCTGGCAAAAATCTATTTGGAAGAGGGCGAGTTCAGAACATGGAAAAATAAAATGTCTTATATACACACATAATAAAACAAAAGGGGTCCTTTGATATGCATATTTTATTATACATTACAAGTTCAAATTATTTGACAGTATATTTCTTATCATCAGAATTTATTGTGTTTGTGACACAGGTCTTCAGGAAGCAGGTGTGGTGTCCCCCCAGGTCTTCCTGATGTCCAGCTTTGATCTCCAGCTGTATGACTTCCCTCTGTTAGGAGAAACCTTAGAGAGAGAACTTCCTGAACACAAGAGGCAATGGTAAGTATTCCTTTGCTGTAGCAGATGTCCTGCTGCTGGTCATGCCCAATATCAGCCCGGAGGTCATCAACAAGAAGAAGAAAGTTTTCCATGATAAAATCAAATACTGGGCTGCACTTAGTGCAGCTGGAGCAGCTGTTCCAGTTCCTGGGCTTTCTCTTGCTGTTGATGTGGGCATACTGGTTGGCGTTATCACACGATACGTACTGGGGTTTGGTCTTGATATCGCGTCACTGAAGAGACTCTCTAATAGGACAAATGTGCCATTTGATGATCTGTTTCTCCTCATTATTTCACCACTGGCTGGAACAGAAATAACCCCTGATCTTGTGTTGAAGGTGATTAGTCAATATGCTGGCATAGCAGTATTAATGGCAGCAGAGGAAGGATCCAGATTCATTCCAATACTTGGAATCCCATTAGCTATGGGCCTCTCTTATATCTCCACCTACAACATTCTCCAAACCATCCTCAACGTGCTCGCTGAGGACGCTCATAGAGTGTTGAACAAGGTCCTGGAATCAAACACCTTGGGGTGATATTGGAAGTGAATAGCAATGTCATTGGATGGCACATTTAAAACTGCAGTGTAGTAAAGAGCTTTTGAATGATCCTTATGTGTAGATTTTATTGTATTTCTTTATACAAATCATAATATTCTATGTTAACTGCACTTTTTAGCAAAAATGCATCACACGCTTTGCAGTTGATCTCTCTACTGTATGTATCATTTACTCTAATAAATCTGGTATTAATAAAAGCCTAAAAGCAGGGTAAAACATCCCTTTTTATACTTTGAAGGAAGGAATACTATCCTATTTTTTGTATGAATCAGTTTAAAGACATTTTGTTTGTGATTGCTATTATTAAGTAGTGTGTATAGAACAGATACAGTATGGTTGATACATATTACTCTCATGTTGAAATGAAAACCTTTGAATCTTTAAATAAAAATAGTTTTTGAAATGGCTGGTTTTTATCTCAATGTGAATAAAAACCAAATAATGCTCTGTTATCATATTTAGCAACACATAAAACACAAAGCATGTTTTCTTTGACTCATCTGGCGAGTTCACAGTGAACAGGCAAAGCCTAATGAGCTACTTCCTGTCACAGGAAGTAACAAACAACCTCACAGCTGTTCACAGCTCAGTCAGTGTGAGTAGTTTTGAACACATTGCATACATAAAAATATTCAAATGATTAACAAAACTCAAGGAATCATACTTCAGATAGTGTGGTTGCTAAATATTTCCCTCATGTTGAAATGAAAACCTTTGAATCTTTAAATAAAAGTCTTTTGGGAGCTCATTGTGGATCTTGTAGATGAAGGACCATAGACCATATTTAATATTAATAAATATACAGTCTATGTGAAGCACAGAATTCTAGAAGGACCATTATCTTTTTTTAGTCGTTTGATGCCACTACAGTGATCCATGTTATTGTGTCTTGATGTCCCCTGTAGACGAGTGTCCACTGTCCTCCAGTGGACACAGAGAAGAACTACAACACATCTTCAAAGCAAATTAAACTGATATATTGTTTATTTTATCATTAATACTAACAGTATTTTCATTAAAGCCCCCTCTGAGCTCGCCTTATATTTAATATCTCCACATTAATACAGCTCAGAGACTTCCTTTTTGCCTTCAGAAGGAGAAACGCGCCGTTTCAACCAGTTCTCCATGAGATTCTAAACCATCCACAAGCCTTGGAATCCATCATGGAATACTGTCTTTGTAACATGAATAATTATGAATCCAATAACATTAATTACTTAATACAATAACAAGCGTGAGTCAACTATTAACTACCACTTTACTTTAAATATCACATTAATTTGTTTCGGTGTCTGTGTAACTCTCGTAAGTGTCCCCCTATACACAACTCCCATCCATATAGGTTCCTACCACATGTATTATCTGAGTGAGTTGTTGTTCTACAATCAGAGATATAAAATGGATAAAAAGGCCATTTCCATTCAAATCAACACAGCATGGGCAGAGCAGCAGCCATTTTGATGTGGACCATTGCCATGGTCTTGATTACTCATAGCAGACAGGAAATGCATTGGGGATGACAAACCAACTTTTTAAAGGGTATGGACTTTTCTGGTAAAAACAAATCTGAATCTTATAATTGTGTAAGTTATAGTGCTTATTGTTGTTTTCCCTGATTGCCAAGAGTTACATCAAGAATGTTGCATCGTGCTTTTTCCCCACTGTACAACTTTTCCCCAACCATACAATTATACAATCTCTAAGGTTTTTTGTGTGTTTCTACCATAGACTGTATATTATATTATTAATATTAACGGTCTATGGTTTCTACTTGTGGATTAAATGCTCTGTCACGCTTTCATACAACTCGAGAGGCCTCTTATTTTTTGTCTCCTGACGTGTACACATAGACTGTATAATATTAACGGTCTATGCATGTACACCCATAAACATATTTATACACATTTATATGTCTATGGGTGGACAACATCGACTGTGGCATACAGCAGTGCATCCTGGGACATGTATCACTCCACTTTGCGGCAGCCTCATCACAGTTGCATTTGGACAGGTACATGACACATCTGTTCCCAGGCAGTACAGATTGTGTGTAACAGGTGTGTTCCACATTGTAAGAAATGTTCCATAAAAGTCCCAAAAAACGTTTGACCTACTTTATGATTGCAGCAGCTCACACTGTGGTCAAGCTGTGGCCGTCGTGGGTAAAAAATAAAGTGTGTTAACTTTGAAGTCCCTGGAGCTGGTCCAGCCACCTCTGCCTCATTGTTTTATTCCAGAGGTTCAGTGCACCGACAGATGTGTTGTTGGGTCTTAATGTCACCTGACTGCCCTCCAGTGGCCACAGTGAGGAACTACAACACATCACTCCTGAAGGATATATTTTATCATCTTTATACTTAACACTACTGTGCCACTATTGTTATTAATACACATTTACAAACTAATGTTGATAATATTCATGATACATTTGTGATCAGTATATGTATATAACAGTATATACCACTGTACCAGATAATGCATTCTAATACAAGGGGAGTAAAACACATACAGTCAATGGTAAACACCTCCACATTCTTCAGTAGGAATATTGGATCTCTATCTTCTATTTATTTTGTGGGGTGGACAGAATATTAGAAACACTACAGCCAGTTTTGTTTTATTTAAAAATATGACTATGACAATGACACTATGACTTGATGGTATAATTGAGCTATAAAGTACCCCTGTCATTATATTGCTGTCATTATGAAATTCTCATTTTCCATATTGACAATATAACAGGGATGAAGCCTCACTAAACAGTCTTCAATCATTGGTCATGATTAAACGGCTGAACAAGCAACAATTTTTTGTCACAGAAACATTTCAAAATATCTGCAGCACAGAACAATTCATCAATAAACTTTCATCAATCTTAGAAAAAAACCTTTGTATGACAAAGTTTTCTGCTGAAATCAGTATAGGTTTACATGCACAGAACACTAAATTTAAAAAATGCACAATAAAATTTGATTTCATTTACAGCAACCATGATATTCTGAATATAGCATTTTCAATAAGACATGAAGGTTTTTCTGGTACATTCGGGTTTTAAACTTTGGACATGTAAAACAAAATACACAGTCTCAATCTGGGTTTTACTGCAGTTTATGGCCTCTTGCCTGTTTTTTCAAATTTCTTATGGTCAGCTCTGTGTGTTGCTATGGTGGTACATTTTTTAAAACCAATAATGGTCATTCAATTATAATGTATTAATGTGAATAAATCCATTGTTTATTTATTGTTTTCAAATTGTATATCCCAATACAATGAAATTTTCAAAGGGGTAAATGTCCAGAATTTATTGCCAAGTTCAAACTAACCGGAGTAAAAACACAATGGGGGGGGAAGCAAAAACAGGAGGCAAAAGTCAAAAAGACAATGCAAAAGTCAGTGTAACCAGTATTATCAATTTAAAAGACATTAAATACACAAGGTAACGATAATCTAGAATATAAGTACTCAAAAATTATCAGGAAATCTAAGAGCGGGAAACATAAAACTAAAGGCAGGACAAGACAAAAAACATTTTAAAACAGGAAAGAACAAGCAGACACTGAACACAAGACAGGACCAGCAACACCAGACCGGGGAGAAACAAGACACAAACACAAGACCAGTGAGGGAACACAAGACTAAGAAAACTAAAAAAACCAAAAAAACTAAGACTAAATTAAAAATATGAATGCTAAATGAACACTAATTTGTAGCTGAGTACCTGGTACCAGTATGATCAGTAATAAAGGGTATAGATGTATGATAATGTGGCATGTTTGCATGTTGTAGAGTGTAGAAAATAAGCAAAAGAAAACCAAGGTTAACCAAAGATGCCACATCGCCAGAAATGGAGGAAGGATGACAAAGAGAGAGAGAGAGAGAGAGAGAAAGAGAGAGAGAAATGAGAGAGAGAGAGAGAGAGAGAGAGAGAGAGAGAGAGAGAGAGAATGAGTAGCAGAGCCTAGATTTATGATCTTGGAGCACTGGGCCCAGGTGAAACCAGAGGACACTGTTCACTAGCCTGTTCCATAAACCCAAAATCAGCCAACTGACCACAGAGACACTGCTGACTAATAGCAGCGTTGGCACAGGGACAACTGTTGTCACAGTTGAACTCAAAGACGTTAAAGGGTTGAAGTCAGTGTAAACAACTAGGAAATCTCCCAGCACCGACAACAACCTTGATGTGTTGAAGCATCCACATACAGTCAGGGTCAATGCTTCCTTCTCCATCGTTGAACAGTTGGTGAACAGACTGAACATCTAGTAATGATCATCAGATTCTGGAAACACCACGTGACTACTGAATACTTGACTATTATTCACTATTGACCGAGCCGACTGGTGAAGAGAAGCAGAGTATATTAATAAGATGAAGGACGTGAGAGGAGGGGGCCACCGATCAGAGAACAGTACACATGCTGGTCAGACTCACTGTAACTTAACCTCAGCTAAATCACACCACTGTGTAACTGAGCATGTGTTGATTTGTAACAGATATAAAATGTTCATATATGGTAGGCTACTCTGTTATGCCTTTTTCTATTGGCCAATCCTGTAACAGGCACTTCATCTTAACTGGGGGTGAATATTAGAAACCTGTTAAGGCTAGTGCAACAACAAATTCAGTCAGGAATTTATTTGCGTGATCTCTCGATCAGTCACACTCCTTCTTCAAATGCTGCAGTCACGATATATTCCAGAGTTACTGTCAGTGCCAAATAAATAGGTATTGTATCCATGTATATGACGCCTGTTCATTGTATGCTTATAAAAGCCATGTGTTGTTTTAATGATCACCACCTGCACTTTATAAAGGTGTGCGTGATCTGTTTCAGCATTCCTTTTCCTAACCAAGCCTGCCAGAGGTGCGTGAGAAGATGCACCTGCAATATCTCATGGGTGTGACAGTACAGATATGCAGACAATGCATAAACTGTTCAGTCTTCAGTACATTAGCAACACAACATTTAACAACACAAACACATTCTGTGACCAAAACGGACCAATCAGATGAGATCTGTGAGATACATGAAGTGCCTGGAGACTGTAGGTCAGAGATTACCTGATGATTACCACTGAGACAATCAGGTAAATCAGTTTCCCCAAATCTATCCCCTAACCCCCCACTCTAATGCTCTGTTATCATATTTATCGACACACAGTAAGAAAGAAAAGTTGGGGATATTTAACCCTTGTGTTGTCTTCCCGTCAAAATTTAAAATCAACACTTTTGTTGAGGCTTTTTAGTTTTTCTTTAAGTTTCAGATAGTCTCGTTTTTAACCTTTTTTAATCACTTTGATGCTTTTTGGGATCCATGTTTGTCACTTTTTTTTAAACACTAACTCATTAATCAGTTTTACAAACTTCCAAAATTTTTGAATTTATGGTCAATATTTTAACAGACTAGTGACATGGACAAAACTCAAAAAGGCCTGACTAAAAGGAACAATATGGTCTAAAGTTTGGGAGATAATTAATAATTATAAGAGTAACAATAATAATAATAATAATAATAATAATAATAATGAATAATAATAAAAAATAATGAAAGTAGTTCTTTATTTGCCAAATATTTGGAATCATCTGTACAAGAAATGTATAAAAGTGAACCCCATTTGAAAAGTGTCCAGGTAGCTCAGTTGACCTGCAGGTCCAATGGTCCTGCATGTCTTCTCCCTCTCTCCTTTCATGCTGCCCTGGTGACTAAAGTCAAAAATGCCAAAAAAATAATAATCTTTACAAATAAAAACATCTAACCCAGTAGTCAGCGGTGTTAACCACTGCTACCCGGCCACAGAGCCTCCTTGGATGGCCAGATGGTTTGCAAAAGAAGCCATGGGTTGGAATGAGTCTATTACCATAGGCTTATATCTATCACTATGTAACATCAGCAATACACAACATTATATAATCCTGCTAAAATATTGTACTAACAAAAACATTTATAAAATAATAATAATAATAATAAAATAAAGACAAGACACCATGACTAATAAGAACACATATGATATGGGTATTTGTGTCTCCCAAATTAAAAGTATGTGTGTTTTTTCATATGATAGGATGTGCTCTTTATTAGGATGGACTGATCACCAAAGAATATTACTACAAAACTATAAATGAATACCAAAAGGCAGTAAGACAGAGGACGGTGCTGAAGTGTCATTCACCTGGAAATATTTTCCATCAGGGTGTGTTAGGTGCACGTCTCCTTGTTTCCTGTTTACCAGGACCTTTCTAGAAAGTCAGCTGCTGTACAGATAACCAATCGGTTGTCTCTCATTTTAGGTCACTGTTTTTGGACACTGTCTTGAACTCTGTTCTGAACTCTTATAAGAGGAAATGGGATGTCAGACTTTACTTACCTGAACAAGTTTTTTAAAGACTTCTGTTTCAAGGGATTGAGTAGCCTCTAATATTCTGCAAAAATCAAACTAAAACATAAGATCTAGTAAATTGAAATTTAGATTATTACTGTAAATAATAACAATATAGCTTTTTTAAGGATCCACTAAACATAAACTCTGGAGGTCATACTTCATCAAAATATATTTTAAAGAAGGGGTTTCTAAAAGATGCAGTGTACATGTCAGATTTTAAATTATATTTAAGGTTCTAGTAATGATGTTGAGGTCATTGTAGGACTACATGTTCTACTCTTTCCCAAAAGACAATAGTGTCTTTTAATTTCTCTTTTACTCCAGTTTGCAAGGTTTACCATGGGAAATTCAAATGATCAACTGAAGCCATCAAAGAAGCACTACAAAACAATGATCCCATCTTAGCTGTTGCAAAGATCAAGGAGCTTTTGGAGAGGGAGAACAATATTCCACTACATATTGCCCTCACAGGAGAGACCGGCTCTGGTAAATCCACCTTTGTTAACGCCTTCAGAGACATACAGGACGGGGATGAGGGAGCCGCCCCTACTGGTGCTATGGAAACCACCAAGGAGGTTACACCATACCCCCATCCAAACTATCCCAATGTTACACTATGGGATCTTCCCGGTATAGGCACCTCCAAATTTTCCAGCTAACAAGTACCTGAAGCTTGTTGAATTTGAAAGGTTTGACTTCTTCATCATCATCTCAGACACTCGCTTCAGAGAAAATGATGTGATGCTCGCTCAGGAGATTCAGAAGATGGGGAAAAAGTTCTACTTTGTTCGCTCAAAAAGATTGACAACAAATTTAAAAAGAAAACAAAGTGAGAAGTCAAAGTTCAACAAAGAAACACTCTTTCACAAATCAGGGAAGACTGCATTCAAGGTAAGTGACTTAAATCATATATAAATATAGTGAGGTTAATTACAAAATGTCCATAAAACAAGTCACAAAAAGCCAAGATAGTAAGAACTATGTGTTGTTTTGTACTGCTTATGCTGGTCATGGTGTCTGACCCCAGTTCACTCGGTTCTCTTTCCTTTGGATTTGTTTTCTCAAATACAAAGTCTGACAACCATCCGTGCTCTGAAACATGGATAGACAGGATGCTGGTATCTCTTGCAGCCATCATTAAGCCTTATAGAACAGACTGATATTTTTGTATTTAACTCAGATATTGTTGTTTTAAACGCTGATATTGTTTTATTGGAATTTAGCAACAAGAAGCTTTAACACCCTTTATGAATCATGAGAATCCAATGAATTTGATATTTATGCAGTATTCCAAGAGTTAGTTTCTGTAATACTTAATTTAACTGGATTAGATTTTGTTGAACCAACATATTTGATGGAGGATAAAATATACGTTGTATATATAAAACCAGATATTAGGTTAACACGTTGTTGCAACAATCATGTTATGTCATGTATTAATGTGTAAAATACTATCAAATATGACAGAATGGTCTCAGGTCTTTTCTCCCTTTTTAGTAATCTATTAAACCCGTACAGTACAGGTCCTTACATAATGATTCATTTATGTTAATGATGAGTGAAAGAGACCTCATCATCACAATGTACTTAAATTGACTTCACATCTGTTCAAGGTGGAGATTTCAACTCTCATATTATTAATGCTGGAAAGTTTAATAAATAAAGCGTCATATTTTTGTTGTGATATTTTGTGAAAGATCTAGATCTGCAATTGAACCAGATACCATGGTCAAGAAGGTGGTTCACCCAGCTCTGATGCGAGTTTGTTGCCCGAGCTGCTAAAAAGCTGACAGCAGAGTTAGAACAGAAGGGCATGCAGGTTGGACTCTGAGCTGAAGAACAAAACAAATGTCTCTATTTTTCAATTGTCCTTTAATTATTCGATATTATTTATTTATTTATTTTTCCATATAATTACAGTAGGTATGTGTGGTTGATAAAAAAATATACAGTATGAATACAAAGTATTACATCTAGGTTGCCAATAAACCATGAACATACCACATTAAAAGGAACAGCATTAAATACATCTGTATAAAACTAGATAATTGCTAGCGTATAATCTAACAGTATGCATAAGACACAAGCCAGACATCCAGTCTATGATTTAAATCTGTAGTTCTCAACCTTTTTTGGGCCAGGGCCTCCCTATCCATCATCATGTCCCTAATTGCTCCAAATATTAATGATTACACCATAATATTAGGCCTATTATTGTTGTTATAATTGTTAAATTGTAATCAAAAGTAATCAAAACATCATATCATTGAATTGATTAGTTTCTCAGGCATCAAAAAAACCATGTGAATAAAAATTATAGTTACAGGTGACATTCAATTTTAATTAAGTATTACAAACACTAACAGTAGCCAATCAGAAACAGCTAGTAATTCCACACTCATTTCTATATGTCATACAAATATATTAAATAATCAAAGTTTTCCAACGGAAAACAAGCTGGTAGCCTACTCATCAAGGGGTAAAAGCAGAAGGATTTACTTCTGAATGGAAATAAGTTTACAACCTTTGAAAGTTAGTGAGCCCTTCTTTATGCTAGAAGAGTAGCCTATAGGTTTGTTATTGCCTGTCTTGTTAGTAAATAGAAGAAAAAAATGTTTGGAGGAACGCAACCTCACATCACGCTGCGTTTTGAGGAGGTGTGAGAGTCCCGTGAAGTAGTAACATCACTGCCTCTATCGCTTCCACAAGAAAGCTTTAAAACACCAAACACAAGCCCTGAACTGCCCGGGAGATTGTGGCACAGCTGACTGTTAGCCATACAACAAAGAACAGTAGATATCTCTCGCTCGTCTCTTTTCTTTCTCTCTTTCTCCGTCAAATGATGCAGCCTTCAGGTGCAGTAGGAAACGTTGAGTTCTATAACGATCTGATGAAAAACTGTTACTGTGAAATATAAAGTCTACTTTTGTTACATTGGGGTAATAAAGTAAACAACAGGATGCCGCACCACCCTGCGGCCATTGTTTTTTTTTTTGTTTTTTTTTTACTGAACGCAGATTCAAGCTGAAGTAGGGAGCTCATATAAGATGATGCTCTGGTGTCCCATTTTCATGAAGGTAGCACGGAGCTACACTAAACAAAGCAGACAGAAACACAGAAGAGAACAAGAGTTATGATGCACTGTCTTGTCCAGTTGCAGTGCCATGAACTGGCAGGTTTTAATATTGCAGACCACTGTTTTTTGTAGTTTAAAGTGTAATCATGTATCTTTGGTTTAATCTAGCTTTCAAACAAACGCCCCCCAAGGGCACCTAAACGCCTCCATGTCCAAAATATTACTTAAAGCGCTCCCGTCATCTTATGAATGCCCCTTGGGAGTGGTACAGCCCCCTTTGAAGAAATACACTCATCCTGCCACCTGCTGGTAGAAATGGGAAACAACATGATCTATTTCGGTAAAAATGTATTAAATATGAATTTAATGCGCAAACTATAATGCTAACAGTGCACACACAGTAAGAATACACTACAAACTATGAAGTGTAGTTTATTTATCTATTTCTAATGTTACACTGGTGTAGCAATTGTTACACCATATACAGTAGTTTCCCCATTTGGTCTGATCCTGTATTTTTTAATCAATGTTGTCGTCTTTGTTGTCATGTAGCCTACTGTATGTCAACTTATTTGATACTGCAGCAAAATTAATCGCCCCTCGGGGACAAATAAAGGTCTTGAACTTGAACTAGTTAGCATCACAGATTGGCCGTTTCACTTCCACAACACTTTACCCTCCTCTCGTAATCCATCCATCCATCCATCTTCATCCGCTTATCCGGTATCTGGTCGCGGGGGCAGCAGCTCCAGTAGGGGACCCCAAACTTCCCTTTCCTGAGCCACATCAACCAGCTCCAACTGGGGGATCCCGAGGCGTTCCCAGGCCAGGTTGGAGATATAATCTCTCCACCTAGTCCTGGGTCCTGCCGAGGCCTCCTCCCAGCTGGACGTGCCTGGAACACCTCCCTAGGGAGGCGCCCAGGTGGCATCCTTACCAGATGCCCGAACCACCTCAACTGGCTCCTTTCGACGCGAAGGACCAGCGGCTCTACTCCGAGCTCCTCTCGGATGACTGAGCTTCTCACCCTATCTCTAAGGGAGACGCCAGCCACCCTCCTGAGGAAACCCATTTTGGCCGCCTGTACTCTGGATCTCGTTCTTTCGGTCATGACCCAGCCTTCATGACCGTGAGGGTAGAAATGAAAACTGACCGGTAGATCGAGAGATTTGCCTTCTGGCTCAGCTCCCTTTTTGTCACAACGGTGCGATAAACTGAATGTAATATCGGACCCCCTGCTCAGATTCTCCGACCAATCTCACGCTCCATTGTCCCCTCACTCGCGAAAAAGACCCCAAGGTATTTAAACTCCTTCACACCTACCTGAAGAAGTCACTAAATCGGTTTCCTGCTGAAAATCATGGCTTCAGATTTAAAGGTGCTGATCCTCCTCGTAATGTCATTCCTCAAACGGACAAAAGAAAAAAGTAATTTGATTAAACCAATCAGTAATCAGAAACCAAAAACAAAAATATGGCTCTGCATTTACAGTTATTCATTTTTTAATTTAAGCAAAAATCAAAAAAACATGCTATTTCTGTTTGATCGTTACTCGGTTCAAATGAAAAAATAAACTATTGAAACTTACAATGACCCATTGGGGTTGCACTGTCCCAGTGAGACTGTCCCAGTGAGCCAGTGCAACCAATCAGGACGAGCATCAGTGTTCAATATGTTTCATTCTTACTAATGCTGTTGTGTGGTGGGATTTGCTGCTGTGTTTGCACTTCAGGGCCCCCGTATGTTTCTGACCGTAAGTAGCTGCTGGGTGTTGTGGTGCAGCCATGTCATGGCAGGTGTATTTCTCAGCACTAAGGAAGCACAGTGTTGACTGTGAAGTTGTTATATTTTTCTCGAGAAAGCTGGAAGCAGCAAAACCACAGGCCAAACAATCAGACCGGTTACCAACAGGCTACAGGCATGTTTATAACAGGAACGGTACCAGGAAAAAGTAAAGTCAAAATCTATTTGGAAGAGGGCGAGTTCAGAACATGGGAAAAATAAAATGTCTAATATACACAAATAATAAAACAAAAGGGGTCCTTTGATATGAATATTTTATTATACATTACAAGTTCAAATTATTTGACAGCATATTTCTTATCATCAGAATTTATTGTGTTTGTGACACAGGTCTTCAGAAAGCAGGTGTGGTGTCCCCCCAGGTCTTCCTGATGTCCAGCTTTGATCTCCAGCTGTATGACTTCCCTCTGTTAGGAGAAACCTTAGAGAGAGAACTTCCTGAACACAAGAGGGATGTCCTGCTGCTGGTCATGCCCAATATCAGCCCGGAGGTCATCAACAAGAAGAAGAAAGCTTTCCATGATAAAATCAAATACGTGGCTGCACTTAGTGCAGTTGGAGCAGCTGTTCCAGTTCCTGGGCTTTCTCTTGCTGCTGATGTGGGCATACTGGCTGGCGCTATCACACGATACGTACTGGGGTTTGGTCTTGATATCCCGTCACTGAAGAGACTCTCTAATAGGACAAATGTGCCATTTAATGATCTGATTGACGTCATAATTTCACCACTGGCTGGAAAAAATAACCCCTGATCTTGTCTTGAAGGTGATTGGTCAATTTGCTGGCATAGCAGTATTAATGGCAGTGGAGGAAGGATCCAGATTCATTCCAATACTTGGAATCCCATTAGCTATGGGCCTCTCTTATATCTCCACCTACAACATTCTCCAAACCATCCTCAACGTGCAGTGTATAACAGCTTTCGCTGAGGACGCTCATAGAGTGTTGAACAAGGTCCTGGAATCAAACACCTTGGGGTGATATTGGAAGTGAATAGCAATGTCATTGGATGGCACATTTAAAACTGCAGTGTAGTAAAGAGCTTTTGAATAATCTTTATGTGTAGATTTTATTGTATTTCTTTATACAAATCATAATATTGTATGTTAACTGCACTTTTTAGGAAACATGCATCACACGCTTTGCAGTTGACCTCTCTACTGTATGTATCATTTACTCTAATAAATCTGGTATTAATAAAAGCCTAAAAGCGGGGTAAAACATCCCTTTTTATACTTTGAAGGAAGGAATACTATCCTATTTTTTGTATGAATCAGTTTAAAGACATTTTGTTTGTGATTGCTATTATTAAGTAGTGTGTATAGAACAGATACAGTATGGTTGATACATATTACTCTCATGTTGAAATGAAAACCTTTGAATCTTTAAATAAAAATAGTTTTGAAATGGCTGGTTTTATCTCAATGTGAATAAAAACCAAATAATGCTCTGTTATCATATTTAGCAACACATAAATCACAAAGCATGTTTTCTTTGACTCATCTGGCGAGTTCACAGTGAACAGGCAAAGCCTAATGAGCTACTTCCTGTCACAGGAAGTAACAAACAACCTCACAGCTGTTCACAGCTCAGTCAGTGTGAGTAGTTTTGAACACAATGCATACATAAAAATGTTCAAATGATTAACAAAACTCAAGGAATCATACTTCAGACAGTGTGGTTGCTAAATATTTCCCTCATGTTGAAATGAAAACCTTTGAATCTTTAAATAAAAGTCTTTTGGGAGCTCATTGTGGATCTTGTAGGTGAAGGACCATAGACCATATTTAATATTAATAAATATACAGTCTATGTGAAGCACAGAATTCTAGAAGGACCATGATCTTTTTTTAGTCGTTTGATGCCACTACAGTGATCCATGTTATTGTGTCTTGATGTCCCCTGTAGACGTCCCCTGTGTCCTCCAGTGGACACAGTGACTACTACAACACATCTTCAAAGGAAATTAAACTGATTTATAGTTTGTTTATCATTAATAACAGTAACACGTCATAACTTTTTTTCATTAAAGCCCCCTCTGAGCTCTCCTTATATTTAATATCTCCACATTAATACAGCTCAGAGACTTCTTTTTCCCTTCAGAAGGAGAAACATGCCGTTTCAACCAGTTCTCCATGAGATTCTAAACCATCCACAAGCCTTGGAATCCATCATGAAATACTGTCTTTGTAACATGAATAATTATGAATCCAATAACATTAATTACTTAATACAATAACAAGCGTGAGTCAACTATTAACTACCACTTTACTTTAAATATCACATTAATTTGTTTCGGTGTCTGTGTAACTCTCGTAAGTGTCCCCTATACACAACTCCCATCCATATAGGTTCCTACCACATGTATTATCTGAGTGAGTTGTTGTTCTACAATCAGAGATACAAAATGGATAAAAAGGCCATTTCCATTCAAATCAACACAGCATGGGCAGAGCAGCAGCCATTTTGATGTGGACCATTGCCATGGTCTTGATTACTCATAGCAGACAGGAAATGCATTGGGGATGACAAACCAACTTTTTAAAGTGTATGGACTTTTCTGGTAAAAACAAATCTGAATCTTATAATTGTGTAAGTTATAGTGCTTATTGTTGTTTTCCCTGATTGCCAAGAGTTACATCAAGAATGTTGCATCGTGCTTTTTCCCCACTGTACAACTTTTCCCCAACCATACAATTATACAATCTCTAAGGTTTTTTGTGTGTTTCTACCATAGACTGTATATTATATTATTAATATTAACGGTCTATGGTTTCTACTTGTGGATTAAATGCTCTGTCACGCTTTCATATAACTCGAGAGGCCTCTTATTTTTGGTGTCCTGACGTGTACACATAGACTGTATAATATTAACGGTCTATGCATGTACACCCATAAACATATTTATACACATTTATATGTCTATGGGTGGACAACATCGACTGTGGCATACAGCAGTGCATCCTGGGACATGTATCACTCCACTTTGCGGCAGCCTCATCACAGTTGCATTTGGACAGGTACATGACACATCTGTTCCCAGGCAGTACAGATTGTGTGTAACAGGTGTGTTCCACGTTGTAAGAAATGTTCCATAAAAGTCCCAAAAAACGTTTGACCTACTTTATGATTGCAGCAGCTCACACTGTGGTCAAGCTGTGGCCGTCGTGGGTAAAAAATAAAGTGTGTTAACTTTGAAGTCCCTGGAGCTGGTCCAGCCACCTCTGCCTCATTGTTTTATTCCAGAGGTTCAGTGCACCGACAGATGTGTTGTTGGGTCTTGATGTCACCTGACTGCCCTCCAGTGGCCACAGTGAGGAACTACAACACATCACTCCTGAAGGATATATTTTATCATCTTTATACTTAACACTACTGTGCCACTATTGTTATTAATACACATTTACAAACTAATGTTGATAATATTCATGATACATTTGTGATCAGTATATGTATATAACAGTATATACCACTGTACCAGATAATGCATTCTAATACAAGGGGAGTAAAACACATACAGTCAATGGTAAACACCTCCACATTCTTCAGTGGGAACAGTGGATCTCTATCTTCTATTTATTTTGTGGGGTGGACAGAATATTAGAAACACTACAGCCAGTTTTGTTTTAGTTTAAAAAATATGACTATGACAATGATACTATGACTTGATGGTATAATTGAGCTATTAAGTACCCCCTGTCATTATATTGCTGTCATTATGAAGTTCCTTGCTATTGACAATGTCATTAAACCTCTTAAATCCCCCCCCACTATGTTTTTCCATGAGGTAGAAATATAACAGGGATGAAGCCAGCACTCAGTCTTCAATCGTTTCGTCTATAAAAGATCTGAAACTTGTGAACAAGCAACAATGTTTAGCTTTTATTTTTATTCTCAAAATATCTGCAGCACAGAATAATTCATCGATAATAAGTTTCATCACTATTGTAGAAATTGACCAGAGAATCCAACTTTGGAGTATGACACATATATTTCTGCTGACAATCAGTAGGCCTACGTTTACATGCACAACAATATTCCAATAATATTCGAAAAATGACAATATTCCAAATTTGATGCAGGTTATTTAGAGCTTATTCCAGTTGGATAGTCTGAATATAGCATTTTCAAATTAAGACATGAAGGTTATTCTGGTATTATTCGGGTTTTAGAGGCATTCTTTGGACATGTAGGCTATACAGCGCATTCGTAATATAAGTCTCAATCTGGTTTTTACTGCAGTTTATGGCCTCTTGCCTGTTTATAGCTTATGGTCAGATCTGTGTGTTGCTATGGTTTCTGTAAACCAACCAACCAGCCAACAGTTTGCAGGGCAACCAATAAGTCATTCAATTTAATTTTGCTAAATAAAACACATTACATTCCTTGTTAATTTAACTTTGTTTTATTTGTTGTTGTTTTTTAAATTTGGATATGTGGAAACACTAATTGGTCATGTGACAAGGGCTTGGAAGATTTTTTTGTCACAGAACCGTATAAAAATATTGTGCAATACACTTATAATAAACTTGCCTCAAACTTCAAAAAAGAAACCCTTGCTGTACAATTTTCAGATAATAGGAAACAGAAGAGGAAGAGCAGCCGCCCTTGGCTGGTTAAAGGAATGAAAGAGGGACGCTGTGTCCACACAGTCCAACAAGTCCTCCACCTTGCTACATGTAAGCGGGAATAATAGTGGAATATTTACTTTCACTAGTAATGTAAACAGCGTAGTCTGAATATTGTTTTTTTCGAAATTGGGTGAAAATAAGAGAGAACATGATGTAAGCATGTAAACCTTCTCTCGTCCTTCAGCACACATCACGGATTTCCTTCTGTACACACACACCTTCAGTATGACCCCGTCATCCCAATAAAACATTCTGAAGGAAAGATCATAACCAGTTGTAAGGGACAAAAGTTTATTGTAACCCTACAAAAGACACAGGGTGAGAAAAAAAGAAAATACAAAACAAAAATAAAATTATAGAAATGAAAGGAAAAAAAAAATTCTCATTCTTATACAAGTCTCAAAACTATCCATCATACACGGACCACAGTTTATTTATTCATATTTTTTTAATATAACATTTTGCTTTAATGCTGTGTGTACATACAAAATATAGCAAACTAAATAAGGCAAATAAATAGAGGTACAATTTACAGGAAAATGGAACATTCCTCAATGTTTTAATCTTTTTTTTTTAATCTTATCTCAAACATCAACAATGGTGTACAAAATGCTTCTTTTTTTGTCCTACTGTACATCTTTCAGCGGAGGATAATTTTTTTTTCCAACCATAAAAATACCGACTCCTCACAATTATACAACCTCTAAAACTGGGTGCAACTTTTCTCAGGCAGTACAAAATGTTGTGTAACAGGTGTGTTCCACATTGCAAGCAATTTTCTATTAAAGTCAACACATCACACTTTGTGCACCCTTGTTGAGGCATGCAGTTTGACGCGCATTGAAGTGCAGGATTTGACAGAAATTTGGTGGTGTTGGGAAACATCGCCCTGTTTTTTTCTTTTACACACCAAAGCAGGTGGCAGACAAGAGGGTTTCAAACTCAGTACACTCCTGTTAGGTACGATTGTACCTGTCCCCACAAACCAAGTCTCTGCCGTGACCCAACAGACTGCCTGTTAACGTAATTCCAGCGGCCCAGCCGGAGTCCAAACCACACCTCCCCCATTTTTCTTTCTTTCTTCCCACCATGTTTTTGCACCACTCTTTTGTTGCATCCTTCTCATTTCTAGGGGATCCAAGCCTTCTAAATGGCGCCGCAAATGGAAATGTCCCATAATAAAAGTGCATTGAACAAGCTACTAATTTCATTCCTCTGGTTTCCATCTGTACACTCCAAAATCAGCCAGTCAATGGCCAAATAAACATCCAAACATGGAACAACATAAACTTGTAATAATACTGACAATGTTGCAATACCCCTCTGTAAATAGTCTGCACTATAATGCGGGTTAAAGCTCTGGATTAAAGGGTCTGCCAAAGTCTGATATACCAACTCTGATTAACTTGAAAGACAAAGGAGCAGAGGTTAGGAAATCAAATAGCTCAAATATAGATTAAATGCTGGTTAAAGAATAGGCAATCATACATCATTAGAACTTTTCTAACATTTCAAAGTGTCTGAAAGTTTGAGTCTATTTGGTTTACCGGTTAATCTTCTCTGGAAGGACTAAACCCCTGGTAGGACGAGGTGTCTCTGTGAGGTGACCGATAATGGAGAAATTAAAGGTTTATGAAAAGAGGATTTTTCTCTGTACAGGGGATTGATCAAACCTCTTTGATCCCATGCCAACCACGCTGATGTCACTCATTTTAGGACTTCGGGGAGTTAATGTGCCACATCATGTTAGCACTTCATAAAATTGCTTCTAACTGCTTGTGATGTCTTCTGGGACACTAAAGTGCACCATCTGAAGTCACAAGATGGCGCCAATTAGTCTAATTCCTACTGTCCCCTACATCACTTAGCAGACACTGTACTGTACATTTTTTTTGGAAAGCAACGCAATAAAAACACAACAACAGGAATGGTAAATGTGTGAAAACAGGGTCAGAGGCACT
The DNA here is from genome assembly GCA_026937815.1 of Etheostoma perlongum. Classification (NCBI taxonomy): domain Eukaryota; kingdom Metazoa; phylum Chordata; class Actinopteri; order Perciformes; family Percidae; genus Etheostoma; species Etheostoma perlongum. Next base: position 4,706,338 of record CM049390.1, on the reverse strand, counting down.
TCGATGTGAAATTTAGACTAAATAGAAAAGCTGGCAGAATGAAGGAACAAACTGCCATCGCCCGTTACTACTGTGGTAATTACAGATAGCAGTGTGTGTGTGTGAAGTAATTAGTCTGTTTGTCCAGAAAGACAGAAATTAAAAATAAAACATTCCCTGTCCAACCCTGTCAATAATGTCTTTTCCTGGTGTTATTACACTACTGTTACACTAAGTGCTTATTGAGTCAAGTGCAGAGGGGAAATGTCTCCAATTCAATATGAGAACTAGGGAAAGGAATAGGTGTTTAACCACCAAAACAACCACTTAACTCTTATTTACAATGAACCCGGGGCTGTTGTGCAAATCCTTTGGCCTGTCTAACTCAACCAATCTTAACATAATAAGGATACATGACAAAACATGTAGCTAAAACATGCACAAATAGGCTAACAGAGGAAGATTAAACACAGGATGTGTCCATTTTTAATTTGTCCTGAAAACGTCAACTGGACAGCTCACATATGGCACTATACTGTACTATAGTAACCATGCAATGCAGATTAAATGACTAAAATGGGTTACCTAGGAACAAAAATGGATGATTAGCAGGATGACACCAGGATATTTCTTATGGACTTTATGTGTGTGTTGCCCTTTATCTGCTTCCAATAAGATGTACGTTTATTTTTTTTTTTTTTATGGCCCCACACTTTCATTTGATGTCTCTTCTCCCTAAGAATTGACTGGGAGTGACTCCTTCCGCAGCAGAGCCCTCACCCCAGGATTACAGCCCCTCTGTGAGTACACCTCACACTGACGACTCTGTACTGTACTGGGATGTCCATCTTCAAAAAGACTATCTTAACGTTGTACTGAGGCGAGCCCATACTTTACATTGCAGCCTTTGTCATGTCTACTGTTAAGGTTTTAGAAATGCATATATAAATAAAAAAATATACCTCCTTGAATATTTCAAAAACTTAAAGAAAACTGACCTCAGTTGGCTTCAGTATGTAGGTCTGACTCTTGTTTGGCAACAGGTTGCCTATAGTAACAGGGCCGTATCGCAAACGTTTCAGAGAAGTTGGAAGGAAAGATGTTCTCTGAGGCTGTTGGTGTCCCGTTAACGTCCACCATTACGCCCACTACTTATTTGCATCAAGCCTCTCTATTTTAAATCCTACACCCTTTAAGTGCTTTGCTGTACCCTGACTTTGCAATAACAGATGAATGACAACGCCAACTGAAATAAAAGCACACAGAAATACTGTATGATGAGCCTGAATCTTGGCAGCAGAGCAATCAAGCAATAGTTTACCTTGAGAAATCTTTAACTGGACTGATGGCTCTGTCTTGAGACCACATGTTTTAGCACCAGTGTAACAGATCCTTCAGACACTATGGATGAGATCATTAAAGGCCCAATGAGAACTGCTATACAGCATCCTGTTGGCTGCTATACTGCCAAGTTCACACATGGTCTGCATTTTTGCTGCAGCCGATGGATCGGACCACACATTCAGACCATCGCAGACTCCAGGTTTGAAATCGTATATGTTGTTCCATTAACTTCGTTATAGATAAATGATCATTTAGCACAGAGAAAACTCTTTCCAGAGGACAGTTTTGATCGACCTGTGGAGTGTAAAGTTGGCCAGAAAAGCTACAGTGCAAACAAGACCTACAGGTGTGAAAAGGAATCTCTTTGACACAAAGCGCAACAATGTATAGAAATTCACTTCCAACGTCAACATGAACTTGCAACACCAACAAATAATGCATTGCGTGTACAAAACCCAAAAATGCCATGAAAACATAACAAAAACTCTACATCTTTGCAATTAGCTTGTCTGCATCTAAATATAAATATATATCAATGCCTAATTGCAGTAGGTTTCGTATTAGTACATTTACATTTGCTTTCTCTTTGCTTTGGCACTGGTTCATGCCAGAACAATGTTGAAACCAGTGGAGAGTGGCGGTGAGGCTTGACCCTTGTGGCACAGTTCTCATTTTGTCAGGTGGATCAAGCTGACAAGTTGGTTTTCCTTGAGTTGTATCCTCCAAAAACTGCTTCTGTTTGGGATGTACGCAGGTCCCTGCTGGGAATGCTGTGTGTTGGAGATTGCCGTTGGGTTGAAGCGATAACCCCCCCATTGTGTATCTTTCAACAATCTTTCAGAAGCCTACAAAGCACTCTGGGATTTGTGGAATACACACCCCTCTTTCCAGTAAAGGACGTTCATGAATACCCATCCATTCTGTATCTGAAAAGTCTCTTTTTTGGAAGCAACCATGACTGTGATGATGGCTTAGATGGCCTTTCCCACCTTCTTTTGTCAGTTTTCCAATCCTTTCTCTTGGCCTCGAGTCTATGTACACTGCGACTGGCTGATCCCAAAGTCCTGTGTGTTTTAGAGCCAGGGAGCAAAAAGATAGGACAGCTCCAGCACCAAGGAACTTTCAGAGGAAGAGTGAAGAGGTTTGTGAGGGGAAAAAGAGCAGTGGAAAAACAGTGGGGTGATAGAGAGCTGGAAGCTTGAGCACAGTGTTAAAGAGGATATGGTCAAAATATATGGGATAATGTGTCACAGTGGTCTGTCCGTCCATCCATAGATCCCAACCGTCCTTCGCCCAGCTCAGGAGATCATACAACGCCCAGGACAAACCGGGTGGGAATAGCTTTACAAGACCAATCAGAGGAGGGTGCTGCATCCTTCAAAACGGCGTGGCTGTCCATACATGTGGCTACATGTCCTGTCCAGCCGTTATTCACATCCTCTCCAATGTTCGTGGACTAAAGGTGTTAAGAGATCTACACCAGGGCAGAATGTCGGTGTCTAGTGTTTAATTTTATTCCCTTCCTTTTTCCCGAACTAGTAGTTTACCTTGGTGACAGCTCGCTCGCGTCCCCCACCCTCCACCAACTGGTTGACGGAGCGCTTGCGGTTGCGCTTGAATTTGTTCAGGTCCTTGTCAAAGACCTCACCGGAACGCAACGCAGACACGAGGTCATCAAACTCCCCGCCAACCTCGTCTGAGGCCCCGCTCTTCTTGGCCCGCCGTTCCCGCTCCCTCTGCTCCTTGAGCTGGAAAAAAGGAGACAGGAGTTAGGGTTACACAGACAGAAACATGAAAAAATAGCACTTCAGTGTTTTAAAAGCAAGAAAACGTTCAGCTCAGATGGGCCAATTTGGAATCTTCCCCTTATGATGTCATAAGGGAAACGGTTACCTCCCCTTTCCCTGTTTTACCCACCCAGAGAATTTGGCCCGCCCATGAGAGAGAGACATCATGGCTTGCAAACGAGCGAAGCATGGCAGTTGGTCAAGGCCACACCCCCACCAACCACCTTGCCCCCCCTCTCCTCCCCAACAGCATTTAAAGCTACACAGAAATGGCACAAGGCTGAATTTTGGGAAAGAGACTTTAAATATGGTATTACCACTAAGCATCCCAAAAGCAGCATGTAAGTAGCCTTTTTCCAAAACAACAATGTCTCAGGTTTATTCTCTACATGTGTCTCACCATGGCCTCCATTCGTGCCCTCCTCTCCTCCTCATCTTTACGCCGCTGCATGTTGTCCAGGTCCTGCCGTGCTTCGTTGAACGACTGTAAAAAGGTGTCAAAGATCCCCCGAAGAACTCATCGGGCTGCATCCTCCCTTCTTCCTCCCCAAAGTGCTTCAGAGATTTGGTAAACTGCGCAGAGATAACCATTTATTTAAGTTTCACATTTTGATCGGGAGTGACTGGAAGCTATCCTGTGCACAGCTTTTGGCAGATCAACAACAACTCTGATAATAAATACAACAAGACAAAATGCTTTATTACATGTATTCGCTGCTATGTTCTTGTTGTGAAAAGCACACGTGAGCCTGCATAAGCATGATTTTGCTCAAATTCATCTGCTGATATGCATGCTTAATGTTCTTAACTGCAGGAACACACACACACAAACACACAGTAAGAAAATGACTGCATGATTATACCACCTTATGTCCAGCCTGTTCAGTCCAAGCTGTCCAGTGCTCTGTGCCAGGACGATGCCTGCAGCCAAACCTACTCTACATTCCTACACACACAGCTCTGTATTACAGTATGCAGCAGAAAACTGAATAACCAGATCAACTCAGCGTCTTGCTAAAACAGAAGGTATTTACGTAGGTGGGCCGTTCAATGCAGTAGGCTGCATTGGTGAGAAGGTGAAAATAGAACTTGTGAGCAGAAAGAGTGATGTTTGGCAGTACTTTCAGTCAAAAAAAGGCAATTCAAGTCGAGCTACATGTTGAAGTTGCAATGATGATTTGTCTCGTGCTGGCAAGGACCCTAAACTATACACAACATCGCCGCTGTTAAAACATTTACATGAAACACCCGAAAGAATATGAGTTGTGCACAAAGGAATCTACAGACAGCAGCCAATCCGCAGCAACGTCAGGTACAGCACAGGACGTTGGTTCCTTCACTAATGTGTTTACTGTGTTAATGGACTGAGGATGGCAGTAGGACTCGAATTTGGTTTGGGATTCGGCAGAATTTTAACCAGTGGATTTGGTATTCGGTAACTCCAAAAATCTGGATTCTAGCGGCTACACAATTCTGGCAAGAAGTACAGAGATCATTTTTTTCCTTTTTTAAAGAGCGTAATTATTAATCCTGATGATATTGATTTCAGGAAATAAACATTTTACATTCAGTATTTTAACTTGACATAACCCAACTTCATTCAGTATGTCTAAAAGAGGATGCCGGTTTTAAAGTGCCCATATTATGAAAAAAAATTTTGGGGTGTTATTTTGTGTCTCTCGTGCTTACACACACATACAAACTTGGAAAAAAAACTATCCATGCTGTTTTAAGTAAGATACAGGTTTCTAAATGTCCTCTACCTTCAGTCTCCGAGTGAGCTGGTCAAAATATGCATGGCATTCTACGTAACTAACCGAGACAAGGTGGCTAACCGTAGCATGCTAGCGCTAGCATGCTTGTACTGACCAAAGTTGGAGAAAGACATATCTAGCTGATGTTATCTTACCTAGCTACTGCACAGAAAAGATAGTATAGAAGTGAGATGTCTCACTCTGTAGCTAAAACAAGTGAGATGTCTCACTCTGTAACTATATCAGAGACCTAAACACACAGGTGAAAACAGGATCTGCAGCAATGTGTAATACAAATGAAATATGGTGTTTATTTTTTAAATGAAACCATGAAAATCTATTCTGGTACAACTTCAAAATACAATTATGAACCTGAAAATGAGAATAATATGGGCACTTTAAGTCTAGCCCTCTTTAGCATCTAAAGGTTCCACTGTAGCACTCAACTAGAGCTTCAAGTGACCCATTTCATATAATCATTTGTTGAATTCTGTATATAAACAGAATTCAACTGTCAATTTTTTTTATTTTTTTTACACTAAAGCAAAAATGTCTCTTTAGAATTTCAAGGAATACATACCTAAGATTTAAGTTAACATCTACTGTAGTAATATGTATTGTAAGGATAAGGTAGCATACAACAGAGATAACCAAGTAAAGTACCTTGAATCATGATTGCGCTGAAGTATAGTACCTGAATGAATGTACGTGTGCATACTTTGTTACTTTTGCTTTGGCACATTTGCACATTGAAAGGATGCAACTATGTAATAACTGGCATATGACTGTCTCCCTGCAGCCCCAAAAAAACAATGAGCAGTGTGTACTGTGCTGTACTCTGTTCTATTCTTATTGTATGTCAGAGTAAGGTGACAGAAAACATCTTTCCATTCCATAGTAGGCGAGTATACTGTATGTGGTTTTAGTGTTGTGATATGAAGGAGTAGGGGATTGCTCTTTTCTGAGGATGCATCCTGTCATTATGGGCTGGTCACCATGGCAACCCCCACCATCATCCCTCTCCCTACTGTAATTATGTGTCTGGTCAAATCTGTTTCCTATCGTCCCCTCGGGTCTGGGCTAAATGAGCACGCACGCACGCACGCACGCACAAACTTTCATTTGAAGTTGTTAGAAATACACAGATGTCTTTACAAGCTGTTTCAGACTGGCTCTGGTTAACACATGATGGAGTTGGCTTTGCTTGGCACCTTCTCCCTAACCACTGCTTAACTCCTGCTAATTGTACAGAGGTATTGTGACTGCTGTGTGTTATAAAAATGCACCAAAGGGAAACCTATTCACAGACAACATGACATGTTTTTATCCAGCACAAAGAGCTTGTCTGGAAAGACAGGTCTGTCCTCAGAGAATCAATATTGGTCTCATTGTTACTTCTAATTGTATCTGATCCCTCCCTCCCACCCTCCATAAACATTATTACAGAGGAACACCCCCCCACACACACATTCACACACCCTGCTAGTCTGCCAATGGTACTGTGCCAACTTATTAAGTGAAGGGAAAAAAAAGGATGATGGTGAAACAGTAGGATTAGCAACTGTGAGGTGGTAGGTTGGATGAAAGTATGCAAGTGGGAAATATGTTTTGGAAATTGGTGTTGAGATAGAAATTAAAACAAGACCAAAACATTGCCAATGTGCAATGAACGTGCAGTGAAGTCAGTCTCTGCAGAGCTTTGGGTTGCTGCACCTGTATAAAAGGATCACCATTTTTTAAGATTATTTTTGACTTTTCCCTTTATTAGTGACAGTGGATAGAGATGAAAAGAGGAGAGATGGCACGCAGCAAATGGCCACAGGTTGGATTAGAACCCGGGCCGCTGCAGGACTTAGTGATGTCTGGCCTACATGGGTCAAACGCGAGGCTAGAGGCCGCCCCCACCATTTTTAACTGGGTTACGTAGCTTTGATCCATTCATTGCCCATAGCATAGAGAAACAGACCCCATTTGGTGGTCACAGTTAAAAATCAGATGCTCTGTCCGAGTGAAAATCAAACTACAGACTATAGCATCATTTATGCATGCAAAAATGTCTTTTAATAGCCAAATTCACAATATTGCCTGAACCCGGCCACATTTACTAATGCAATTCATTCTACCTTTTATATATTTCCAACAGCACATGAAGCGATGGAATATCTTGAAGCACTCCCTGCTCTATTTTTTATGTTTGAAACAGAGACTGGATCTTTTATTGTCTGTGAACATGTCGATGTATGGGTGTGTGGATGTGTCTTTAAGGATAAACCCAACCAATCTCTCTGGATAAGAGAAAAATCCCTCCTCTACTCGGGAAACCTCTGCCCTAATAACCCACATGAGCTTGGACAACTGTAATCCTTTGTTATGTATGTAGTAGTGTCTGTCGAGGGGGTGTGTGTGTGTGTATGTGTCTCTCTCGCAAACATACAGTACACGCAAATACATTTGTTGCCATGGAGCTTTATGAGCCTCAATGGACCGCCTGCTCCGTTTACTGTAGTCATTCTCTACTTCCTTAAGACCAAAACACACAACATGCACACCCACACTTCCATAACTGTATTCCAATGGAAATCTAACGAGTGTCAGAGCCTTGACAAGCACTGAGTTAATGCGTCAGACTCACCCCTTACCACATACACACACACACACACACACACACGCACACACACGCACACACACACACTTGTGCTAGGAAAAGTGTATTTAGAGTCTGGGCCGGTGAACACAGGTTCTTTTGTTTTACAGCAGTAACCGATGCCCTGCTCCTCCCGTTCTTTTCCCATGACGTCCAACTGGCCCGTTTTCCCTCCAATTTTTCTTACCAACCTCCTCCCTGAACAAATAATTAAGTAGAGGGTAGGCTCTACATGAAACCCCAGGGCCTCCCGTCAAAATCTGCTGATCCTTTGGAGAATTTAGGCAATTTGGATATTTCACATCATTATGTTAACTAATTTGGTAAAAGACAAACCCTATAATAAAAAGGAGAATGGAATTTGTAACTATTTACTGCAGACTGCTAATTTAAAAGCTTCCCATGTGTCAGCATCAGGATGCTTCTTGTTAAATAACAATTAAATAACATGTTCACATACATTTCAACATTGTCTTGTTTTGGGATTCCCACATTGCCACCAATATCTTCAGCTTACATACTTCTGAACACACAGTACATTAAGACACAAGGGGGTTAAAAGGCAATTTGTTCCAGTTGTACACATAAGGAGTGAGGATTCAAAACACTAACTCAAAGAGACAACACAAATAAAAATGAGGGGGTCAGGGGGGAATCCAGGGTAATCTTTCAATGCTGGATTTCCCCGGCACGCTGGACTCATCAAACTGGACTAAGAGGGATGTACTAAGCTTTATGGTTTCTCCCTTTAGTATTTTATCTCTATTTTTCCTCCCGTCTCTTCTGTCTGTCCAACATGAAGGATAGACAGTGAGGACTACTAGCACAGGGTGCGTTAGAGCCATGCATGCGGACATATGAACTTACAAAATGATCTTCTGTCACAAACACACACATTGTTGACTGTACAACTGAGTGGTTGGTTACCTTGTCCTTGGCCTCGCTCAGCTGGTCCTCCAGTTCAGAGAAGCTGAAGCCAGCCACGGTGATGAAGTCACCGATCACAGCCACAAATTTGTCCCCACGTTCCCTCGTCCTGCTCTGCTGGTATTGCAGCTCCTGGAGGGGAAGAAAACAGACAAGACATGGTGAGATCCATGCTTTTATAACTAAAAGTGGTAAAGCTATGAGAAGGAGGAGGAAGTGATCAGTGACTTCTCTTTAAAGTCAAGGGGAGAGTATCTGATCAATGGCGAGGATTTTAAGGTTTCTCAGTTACAGAAAAGTGTAACCCCTATTATAGCATCTGCGCTGTATTCCAAAGGCACTGCGACCCCGTCAGCATTTGCTGCCATTCAACTCAATGCTTGATATTCCACAAGCCGTGCTACTTTCATGCGAGCGGCGGGCCGTTTGGGCAGACTGGCAAGAAGTGAAACAGCGAGACTATCCAGTCAGTTTACCAAAAGACCCCCCTCCCCCCCCCCCCCATATTGTTTATGTCTCCTTTACAACTCCACGGATGACGAGAGATTCATCTTGGAGGTGTAAAAACATAATACCACCTCACAGATTATTCCTCACAGAAAAGAGACGGTATGGAGTTAAATTACAGGAGGCTTGAAGTGGAAGGTAGATACTAGCCTATTAAACATGTGATTGTTCTGTAAATGACTTGCACAGTGTGGTATGACGCGTAGCGAAGGATGTCACAAAACCGGAGCGCAGCACAGATGGCCTCAGTGGAGAATCGGAGTAATAAGTGCATGTACACATGTGTTCATATAAGGCCTGGGTTCTGTGTGTGCCTGCAGATGTAAAATTGCTGTTCCATGTCAGTGTGGAACATTACCAACATTTAAGCACCTCGCCCTGCTGTCCATCTATGCCCTGCTCCAAAACATAATTACAGACAGGAGAAGAACCAATGGGAGGGAAAGCGACACAAACACACAACAACTCACCGCCTCTAGAGCCTTCAGTCCACTTTTGATATTGTGCACCTCTTTTTCCAACTCCGACAAACTAGTGAAAGACAGAGAAAAAAAACAGATATAAAAGACAATCATTGCCTATTGTCTTGTATTGCTCTTCCTTATAATTGTTTAGGTACAATTTGTGTCCTAATTTAATTTTAATTTTTTATTTTAAAAAGACTCCAAAACCTCAAATAAAGCAGAAATTAGAAAATAATGTTTTAATAACACACATCACCTACTGACTATATATCCTGCAGTAGGGCTGCTCGATTATGGAAACAATTCATAAGGACAATTATTTTGGTCAATATTAAAATTACAATTATTTTGCACAATTACTCATGGACTTTCGAAAAGTTATAAAAATATTGAACATAAAAAGCAGTGACAAAGTAAAACAAATAATCTAGAACTGTGAAATTACCCTAAATACAGTGCCTTGCGAAAGTATTCGGCCCCCTTGAACTTTTCAATCTTTTGACACATTTCAGGCTTCAAACATAAAGATATAAATTTTTTATTTTTTGTGAAGAATCACCAACAAGTGGGACACAATTGTGAAGTGGAACGAAATCTATTGGATATTTGAAACTTTTTTAGCAAATAAATAACTGAAAAGTGGTGCGTGCAAAATTATTGGGCCCCCTTGCGTTAATACTTTGTAGAGCCACCTTTTGCTGCGATTACAGCTGCAAGTGGCTTGGGGTATGTCTCTATCAGTTTTGCACATCGAGAGACTGACATTCTTGCCCTTTCTTCCTTGCAAAACAGCTCGAGCTCAGTGAGGTTGGATGGAGAGCGTTTGTGAACAGCAGTTTTCAGCTCTTTCCACAGATTCTCGATTGGATTCAGGTCTGGACTTTGACTTGGCCATTCTAACACCTGGATACGTTTATTTGTGAACCATTCCTTTGTAGATTTTGCTGTATGTTTGGGATCATTGTCTTGTTGGAAGATAAATCTCCGTCCCAGTTTCAGGTCTTTTGCAGACTCCAACAGGTTTTCATCCAGAATGGTCCTGTATTTGGCTGCATCCATCTTCCCCTCAATTTTAACCATCTTCCCTGTCCCTGCTGAAGAAAAGCAGGCCCAAACCATGATGCTGCCACCACCATGTTTGACAGTGGGGATGGTGTGTTGAGGGTGATGAGCTGTGTTGCTTTTACGCCAAACATATCGTTTTGCATTGTGGCCAAAAAGATCGATTTTGGTTTCATCTGACCAGAGCACCTTCTTCCACATGTTTGGTGTGTCTCCCACGTGGCTTGTGGCAAACTTTAGACGAGACTTTTTATGGATATCTTGAGAAATGGCTTTCTTCTTGCCACTCTTCCATGAAGGCCAGATTTGTGCAGTGTACGACTGATTGTTGTCCTATGGACAGACTCTCCCACCTCAGCTGTAGTTCTCTGCAGTTCATCCAGAGTGATCATGGGCCTCTTGGCTGCATCTCTGATCAGTCTTCTCCTTGTCTGAGCTGAAAGTTTAGAGGGATGGCCAGGTCTTGGTAGATTTGCAGTGGTCTGATACTCCTTCCATTTCAAAATGATCGCTTGCACAGTGCTGGGATGTTTAAAGCTTGGGAAATCTTTTTGTATCCAAATCCAGCTTTAAACTTCTCCACAACAGTATTACGGACCTGCCTGGTGTGTTCCTTGGTCTTCATGATGCTCTCTGCGCTTTCAACAGAACCCTGAGACTATCACAGAGCAGGTGCATTTATACAGAGACTTGATCACACACAGGTGGATTCTATTTATCACCATCAGTCATTTAGGACAACATTGGATCATTCAGAGATCCTCGCTGAACTTCTGGAGTGAGTTTGCTGCACTGAAAGTAAGGGGGCCCAATAATTTTGCACGCACCACTTTTCAGTTTTTTATTTGCTAAAAAAGTTTTAAATATCCAATAGATTTCGTTCCACTTCACAATTGTGTCCCACTTGTTGGTGATTCTTCACAAAAAATAAAAAAATATATCTTTATGTTTGAAGCCTGAAATGTGTCAAAAGGTTGAAAAGTTCAAGGGGGCCAAATACTTTCGCAAGGCACTGTACTTTACCCATTAGAACTTTTTTCTTCATTCAGAACACAAGACAAAGTAAGACTTTACTTGCAAAATGCAATGTGACAAATAATCATTTCCCCCCCCCAATTATTCTGTTTTTGTGATCATTAAGAGCTGAAATTGTAATCACAACTACAATTTAGATTAATTGCACAGCCCTATGCTGCGGTATATGTATAGTATGTTTAGTCTAGTATTTTGATTAAGTATTCACTGCAACCACATGCACTTAGGCCTGAGCTCCTCTCTGCTGTAATAAAGATGCATAGCTACCACATGGTGAAAATGTCCCCACAGTAAACTGGACTTACTTGACTTTGGCAGCCTCTGGTACACTGCTGAGGTCTTCCTGGATGTGCAGTGTGTCACTGTAGTTCTTCTCGACAATCATGATCAGGTAGTGCAACATGGTGATGTTTCTGTTCAAATCACAAGTGAAGACAAAAAGGGTTTTAACAAATCTAGGAAACACTTTGAATAGAATTAAAATAGAATTGCTTATTAAAAGGATAATTTAAAAATCATAGGCTGGTTTTGCACTTTATTATTACTTTATTTGCAGGCTTATGACACAGTCACTACACATCTTCAGCAAGAATGCCATATGTGGTTATTGTCAGAGAAAATTAGATATTCCACAGTCTGGCATGTTAGAGGTGCTATACATAATTCTACAGTACAACAAGCATTTTGCATTTGTGCTGGCTGTCAGTCCCCCTCTTTTATTTGAACCATCTAATTTGTATCCCGGGCCTAGCACTGTCTAGAAAGATTGTAATTGGTTTAAAAAAAAATTCAAAACAAGCCATAGTTTTTTTCCCCTATACCAGGATGGTAACTTGTTTAGCCAGATCGATAGGTCTGGCAATGTGAAACTATGCTTTGGATGATTCAAACAGGAAATGTAAAATTGCAGTGGAGTAACAGTGGATCACTTAAGTCTAAGTTGTTTGCACTTTGACATTTTTAACTCATGGGAAATTAGGCTGCATTAACTTTGAAACTGAATCCTGAATTTAAAGTATGAGGCAAGATATGAAGATCTGAGAAGCACATTTATATTTTACTCAGGAAAAATTGAGTAACCTTGGTCCCCCCCCCCTATGGCCCACCTGTCTATGCTGGACTTGGTGTCAGCGATCTTGTTGAGGCTGGAGACCTTGAAGCCGTATGCGTTGCCTCTCTGGCCCTTGTTCATGAAGTTGCCAAAAGCCAGCACCACCTCCAGGATCTGAGTCAGCCTCTTGCTCCGGACCACCTCCTTGGATGCATTCAGGATGGCTGGAGGAAAACAGGGAGAGAGAAGCAGCTGGAGAGATCATACAGTTGGTGATTGACATGTGGGGACTTTGCTTAAGTGCACCACTTAAGCTTTCATATTATGAAATGAACTGGCCTTTCTCCATTTACTTCCATTCTGTTCCTCTACTCAGCCCCCATGCACACCCATGCAAACTAAAATCTCCGCTGTACATGGCCCCAGAGGTTCTCATCCTTTCCGTTATGTTTAACATCCTTCATGATGATTGATCAATATCCCCTGCAATTCTAGGCAGCGTGGAGGGGAAACCCATCAAGTCCCCATCCATCCATAAATAAGAAGGGGGAGGGGAATATTCCAAACACAACCCCATGTTGTCCGTTTCTTTCCCCCCTGAGAACAGACTGGTCTGGCAAAGTGCAGGTGGTTCCCTCTCTCCACAGAAGAAACCTCAGTGTGAATGTGAAAATCATTAACAAAATCCATATTGTTATTGTTACAGTTCTTTCAACAGTGAAACAGCATGGGAACCATTCTTCTGGCTCTGCTGACAGTGTTCTCCTGTTTGCAGAAAAGCCTGGCGGGCCCACTGCACTGTCTTATGGAATGCTTCTATTGAACATGCTGGGTGGTCCAGGGAAATATAGGCTCATCTAGAGTATAATGACAAAGTAACACGAATAATAAAAAAAACACTTTATTATGGGCATCAATGAACAGTACGGTCTGGGAACATTTGGATCCAACAACAAAGATTGTGGAGGCTTCAATCAATGATTTAACTCACTTTCTTTCCAGTAAAGTATGTGTAAAGATATATATTTTTTTGACTCAAATGAATTGACTGTCTGGCAAACAAGCTCTAGCACACACAGGGCTAAACACTGCCAGCCCAAATAATGTGATGTGCTCATCAGAGCTGGAAAAGGGCATTTAGGCCAGCGGAGAAATGCCGTTTTTAAGAACTTTGGCTCTAACAGATGCTAGGACAGCTCAGTCATGACACACCCATGTGCACAAACGTGTACACACAGAAGTCTACGGACTTCATTGGAAGCCTATTCCCAGAGTCTTTGAAGTGAGCTGCGGTGTTTACGAGGGAGGCTCTCCCCTCTCAACACGGGCCAGCTTTCCAAAACAGCCTCCTTGGTAACCTGGAAGCTGGCTTGAAGGGAAAAACTACAGTGGGCCAATAAACAGTTGGCCACCCGCTCTAACCATGCATGCACACACACACTTTTCACAATGACTTGTGACATCCTTTGTGTTAAGCACTGGCCAAAAGATGACATTTTCAGTACATGAAACTATTTCTTGCTTCTAGGCGTGTACAATCAATTGAATGTGGGATGCTCTAAAAGCATGTTCTTTAAAATCTAATCTTCTGCTCCATTTGCGTTTAGCAGTGTTGTGAGGAACTGTTTAAAGCCAACAAAGTGCGCTGCTTTAGGACAGTTGTGATTAGAGAAAGAGACCAATGTCTATTAATGGTTCAGCCTTTCAAAAGGATAAAGAAAGCTATTGTTGCATTAGGCCTGCAGTGGAACTGTATGTGGCATCTGATCAAAATAAACTGTATGTGTGTGTGTGTGTGTTTATCACACAGTGCAACAATGTGACTCAACAATGCAGCTCTATTGCACAGAGGAATAAGACATTATTTGGCCGAAAATACTTGTTCTTACGATCAATTTATTTGTTGACAAAGAAAAAAAGGAAAATTGCCAGCCTTATGCCGTGAATGTCTAATCATTGAAAGTTAAGCTCTCTGCCGTATAGTGGCCTCAAAGGTGTTTGTCCTTACCTTCAACCTTAGGCTTGGTTTCAGCGAGGCGCTCTGCAAACTTCTTCTTAAAGAACAGAGCCTGCAGTCTCTGCTGATAGTGGTCAATTCTGATGAAGGGAAGAAAGAGGTTAAAGGAGGAGGAAAAGGAATAAAAACAAAAGGAAAGGGTGAGTTGCATTTGTGTCCAGGGAAGTGTAAGTTCAAAGCTAGAAGTCACCCAGTCGTAAAACTCCCCCTCTCAGTTTTCACAGGCCTTTTATCATCTAATAAGCTCCCATCAAGTTGGAGAGTTGACAAATGGGTATGTTAAACTTGTCCAAAAGTTCACTAAGGGAGGGAGTGGAAATTTCAAAGGGCCAGGAATATTAAATGGCATATAAAAGAAGGAAATAACTAAATTTCGGATATATTCCTACGACCAAAGGAGATGTGGTCAAAAGGAACGAAAGTGGACAGGATTATATTTCACTGAAGGAAAAGAAACGGTTTCATTATCTTGAACAAATAGTGCAGCTTTGGAGAAAGGATGGAATGCAGAAAAGAAAGGCACTGATTTAAAACTTCTCCGCTCTCTGGTGTGATGGGAGTCCTCAGAGAGCAGCCATGACTTCTTTTCACAGCTAATGATGAATCAACCTAAAGTCTTTTTTTGGGATCCCAGCCTCCCCATGCTGCTTCAAAAGCTCATTCTTTTTGAACAGACACCGTGCTTTGCAATATTTTAGGATCCGTTTGTGGTTGACTGGCTGATGTCTTGATTCTCCACAAAATCTGCATGTTGTTAACTTTGGAAATGGGGTGGCCTCTAGCTCACCCAGTAAGAGCATTCGCCTCATGTTGGCTAAGTCCTGCAGCAGCCGGGGTTCGAATCCGACCTGCGGCCCTTTGCTGCATGTCTTCCCACATTTCTCTCCCCCTTTCATGTCTATCCACGATAATAAAAAGGGAAAAGCCCCCCAAAAAACTTTGAAAATCTTCCAATTCAAATGCTGGCAATCTGTTTTATAAACATTATATTTATCTTTTGTGTAACTGATATTCATGTGTACCTTAATATAAAATGTTCTTTTTACCAATTGCACTAAATCAACGTTAAACAGCCCTGCAAATTTCGGCAGATGGTTTGGCTGTATTGAAAAATGTATTGACAACTGAAATCAGATACCCAACACACCACTGTTTTTGTATGGTAAATGTAGTCCTGTGTACCTGCTCATTTCAAAGAGGAAGCGGTCAGCCCGCGCCATGCGCTCCAGCTCATGTTTGTGCTCCTCCAAGAGATCTATGTCACTTTTCTCTGGGACAAACTTCAGCAGCTGCAAAAGATGTACAGACAACGTTTATCCAAATGCTAACGCTGTTTTCTGTGGAGCCAACTGAAATGCAAAGTATCCAACGCTTTCCAGGAAAATATGCTATTAGCTTTCTTTTAATGTTGATTACCTTAATCACTGTGCCAGACACATTGTTTTTAACTATCCAACAGTCATAGTAGCAGAGCTACTGCACTGCTGTCTTACATTACATATTTATATACGTGATCATTTATCAACCTCACCTGCTCCAGCATGTCTTTGGCTAGCTCTTCCCTTTCATCCATCTCGAGGATCGCCCTCTTGATCTCATCATTGCTCATTTTTAACCTGCAAAGGAAGGCAACTGTTTATTGAAAGTTTTTTAAATTACATTCAGTAAATGTAATATTATACAAACACAACAGAGAAACCTGCAGTGGACTAATACTAACACCCTGAATAATACTGATAATTCATACTCTTTATTGAACACAGGCCTGAAATACACACAGGTGTCCTATAAACACACTAATGGAGAGATGTCAGAGTCAGAGGGCTGCGACTGCTGGACAGGCGTCCTGAGCTGTCAGATACCAGTCCATACTCCATTCTTTGGTCCGTACGGGGACTTCAATCAGCGACCCTCCGTTTCCCAACCCAACTCCCTCTGGACCAGAGTCATCCCCGGGAGCACTGCCAGCTGTTTTCAGTACATCCGAGCAGTGTTAAGTGTGCTGGGTTGTAATCAATAACAACATTGTTAGCCTGTGCATCAAAAGCCTTATTGAACAACTACTGACCCCATTTGGGTCTAGTGTGTACCCTCTGGCCATTTGCTATTGACACTAGACTGAGTTCAGGAACCATGCGTCAGTTTTGTCAGACAAAGCAAGGCCTCTTTATTGATCTGTAAAGGGAGAGCTAGGATTCAAATTCTCTTAAGGGCTTTGGATCATTGCTGTTGGAAGACATACAGATGGCAACCATATTGTTGGGTGGATTTTAAATGATGACAATTGATTCCAGTTTAAAATAGTAAGACTCAAAGCCCCTCGGAAGTCGGCTCACTTTATGTGTTTTGCTTAACTTATTTCATATGACTTAATGTGGAGACTGATAGTATTTGAAGGTTTAAAAACGGACCCAAACCTTATTGCAATCTAAACACTACTCCAGAGATACACCCTGGACAATGCTTTCTCTCTGTCATATGACTCAGTTTGCACTTACAATAGATGGAAATTCAATTACACTGACAGATGTCCTTGTGTCCCCATTAAAAATGCTTTTCCTGTACTAGACAGAAGAAGCACCTGCCTCAAGCAGCTTCACACCGACTTACAGCTCTAACCCCTGACCCAAAGTCTGCAGTGTCACTTCTTTCACAAAAGGGGCATAGCTCTCTTCAGAATTATAATCAAGTTAACAGATAATAACGAGGTGTTTACTGATGGTACAATGTAGCATAATGAATATGTAGTTTGAGGATGCATGGCTTCAGTCAAGTCTTCTCTTGACTTGTTTTTAATTCCTTATACTGCTTTTTAATCTTGTTGATTTGATTCCTTGTCCTCTAACTTCCTATTTCCTTTATTTTCTTGACTCTGGCTTATCACTAAAATGCAGAAAGTGGATCAGATCAATCCAGTTCTGGTCTTTACTCTGGCTTCCTATCCCTCAAAGAATTGATTTCAAAATAGTTCTGTTGGTTTCTAGAGCACTGGACAGTTTAGCTCCAAAATACATTTCTGATCTTCTCTAAACATTATGAACGACCCAGACCTCTCTGGCCTCTCTGCTGAGTCAGAACTAAACATGGAGAAGCAGCGTTTCTATGCTCCACATATCTGCTTCTGTTGCCGTGGCACTGGTCCACACCCTGCTACGCTCTACAGTGCCCTGCTACGTCCTGCTACACCCTGTAACGCCCTGTAGTGCTCTGCTACGCCATGAACTACAACAACTACTATTTCTATTCATCGTTCCATTATCTTTATTATAAATATTATTGTTTGTTATACTGCACATTCAGTTTTATTCTTGTATTTTATACCTGTCTTATTCTATTTCGGTTTTATATTTTTAACTGTATAACGGCTCTTTAATTTTTTATGTAAAGCACTTTGAATTGCCTTGTTGGCTGAAATGTGCCATACAAATAAAGCTGCCCTGCCTATCATGTCAGTTGTTTCATATACGTTTGTATTGTTATCTCCGTAATGTTGTTTATTTGGTAATCTTAAACCGTCTGCCTTGACTGGATAACACTTTGGGTCAACGACTTTTGTTTTAAATGTGATATATGAATAAAGACAACTTGACTAATATTTCTGGCTGGGACCCTTACTTTGAAAGAAGGATGATACAATTCTGTGCACGTCTACCGTCGATGACTGACAGCTCTTTAACCTTCCGCGTGCTGACGTATAGGTCATCCATAGAGCCCGTCTCTTTCTGCAGAAGGATAAAAGACAAGACATCCAGATTACCTTTGCAACAGAGTTCCATTTAGAAGAGTGCTCCTATGATATGCAAAGCCTGCCCAATGAAGGCCCCCTCTTCCTCCTCACATCTGTTTGACATCTTTATCTTGTTGAGAGAGGACATGACCCCTTCTAAGCATTTAACAATGCATTAATTTGGTACAGACATTAAAGAAAAGTAGGGAAAAAAACTGCAGGTTGATCACTGCCAATATCAAGCACAGAGTAAAAGAATAAATTAAACTCCAGCCAAGTACTTCAGCTGGCTCCAGGTCAAGTTCCGTGACCTGCTTTTGCAGTCACTGACTGTGAATGCATCAGTTCTCAGAGGCCATAATACACATCTCATTAAACATTATAAACCCTAGACTGAATTGTGGATGGTGTATGAAAAAATATTCAAAGGCAAGGAAAAAAAGAAGACATAAATAACAAGCAAAAATTAGAAAGCAGGTCATGCTAGTGGAGATTTCATATGGTGAGACACCGCTGCATATACAATGCAGGCAGTGCTAAACCTCTCAGAGGACCAAGAAACACTGTTTAAGTACACTGATTAAATAGTTACATATTTCTGTAAGCTTCACATAAATGTAGTATTTAAAATTCCACTAGGAGAAAGAATACATGTCTGAGAAAACCGGTAGGGCCTGCATGTTAAACACATTCTATTTATGTCCGAACCGGTTTCCTGCTTGTCAGATAACAGCCTTTTGAGGTTGCTGACTATGACGTATGTAAAAAAGACGCGGCTTGTAAAGAAAGTGTCAGTTTTCCATGCCGCCGTTGACCCATGGTGCCTGGCAACAGACTGAGGTTGGCACTGGGTTAGGGGGACAACTCCTAAAGCCCTCCCTCTCTCCACGCGCTACAGGAATTTTCACCAACTTGTGTATAGCATTGCACTCAACCCATGTAACAGGAGACTAGCCCCTTCATCTTTTATAGCAGTTATTAAGTGGCGTGTTCAAAATGGGGTCTACTGGTTTCCTTTCCTCTTGTGCAAGGCAACATGGTTGTTTAGGTTTAACATGCTAGTG
Organism: Etheostoma perlongum; assembly: GCA_026937815.1. Lineage (NCBI taxonomy): Eukaryota > Metazoa > Chordata > Actinopteri > Perciformes > Percidae > Etheostoma > Etheostoma perlongum. The sequence continues at coordinate 4,686,976 of CM049390.1, read as the reverse complement.
GCTGCATTTCAGTGCAGGCCAAGTTCATGATGATGAATTATGACAATTAAGGCAATGACAGAAAAGGATGGTAATAATTGGTAACACACATAAAAAACTAAGAGGAAAATGGAGATTAAAATGGAAAATATGGCAACGATGATAAGGATTTATGCTGCATTTTGTTTTTTCGACCCTCCACCAAGTCTACAGCCAACCACGTACTGAATGCACCTTCTTACATTTGCAATACACCGCTATTTTCATTCAGTAGTGGAAATATTTATATATATATATATATATATATATATATATATATATATATATATATATATATATATATATATATATATATATATATATATATATATATATATTTAAACCTACAGTCATTGATATTTTTACCACTTGAGGTCAGCACAACAGGCTGTATATTCAACAGTAACATACGGTATTATCCCCTAGAAGTCATGTTTTTTGGTGACAAGACAAATTGAGTCCTGTGTGCGCTCTCCTTTGAACTCTGTGTTTGGCCTCCACCATCTCCTAAGTGAAATATCTGGCTCTTTAGCTGCTAAATGCTCCAATATGCTCACCAGCTTGTCACAAACTTTGTGACTGCGACTTGGTGTTGGGCAGGTGGTTTCAGAGTGACATTAGGAGAGAGAATGAACCAAGTCATTTGGCCTATTGTTAATACAAATGTATTGATAAAATCAGCTTTAACACGATCCCAAGAATCTTCAGCACTTTGTGTAAACATCCTATAACCAGAGAGAAGTCACACAATAACACATTCCTCATACAAATAACTGGCCTCTCTGGCTGTCTGCTGCATGGCAGAGGAGAAGGTGATAGCCGTGATTGAAGGTAACCATGAGATAAAGATGCTGGAAGGCTTGTAACTCACCTGTTTGAAGGATTGGTTAGTGAGCAGGTCCTGCCCAGGCAGTCGGTGCAGAGAGTCACAAAAAAAATTGAAAACACATGCAAAGATTAGCATTTCGAGCTGAAAGAAAGTGGTGACTAGAGCAAAGAGCTACAGCAAAGAACTACAACTATGCACACTACAAGCTGAAGCTGGGGAGTGTTCTTTGAGAAAAAAACAATAATAATCTACTGTCCAAGTCATCAGGGGCTCATGAAATCCATATTGAGCGTCTGAAATATCTCTGGATACGTAAACGAAAAAGCTTTTAACTATGCTCTATTTTGGTTTCTGTATACTTAAAAAGGAGGTCACGATTGTTATAATGTATTCTTTTGATTGCATCTACATCTGTCTTGACATAGAAAAACAAGAACATGAAAAAGGAGTGTGGTAACTAATCCTACAGAAGGGGAATGTCAACAAAAGTCCATTTTAAAAGAAAGACCAATGACAAGTTTAAAAAAGCAATTATGCACATGTATAAACATTGCAATATTGTCCAGTTGAATTTAATCAGGCTTTTGCCAAATGGAATCGAGTTGCTGGGAAGATCTTGGGTTTTTTATTTGGCCATATCCATAGAGATTGCCATTTAACCGTTTGACGGTGCCAGTAAAAACATGCTCTGTATAAATAAATACACACAGTAAATGACTGTCAGCAAAAGCCTCAAATGACCCATTACTCTTTAATAAAAGCCTGGAAAGAGAAGTTGTGCTTATAGCTGTCAGAGGGCTTTTAAGCATGGCAGTAAAATACCTTGTGAAAAGGAATTCAACAATGGTAATGGCTCTATAGAGTGTTCCATTGAGCCTTTAAGACTATGATTTATACTTTGATTAATAAGAACTCATTAGGGCCTATTGACATTCCACTTAAACCCATTTGACGCAGTAAAATATATCAATTTATGCACACAGTATTACCACATGGCAAGTGGTATGTAATTAGTTTTTAGCATAGAGGGAGGTAATTGCTATGTACTGTATGGTATGCTTACTGCACTTATCCTATTAGTTAGTCCCCTGGTTCAACATGCTTTTGTCAATTGTTTTATTTATTTCAGTGTTTGCTTCTGTAAAAAGTCCCCTGCATAATGACTCCTCATGACTTCCGTAGTGTTTCCTCGTTGCCCTTATCCATGAGCCCGTGACGACCCAGTCAGATCCCCAGTTCTCACACTAAAATGCTCTGCAGATGCTACGGCAAAGCTTGAGCACAGTGGCATTTCTACAATAAGGCATTCAGCAGTGAACAGCTGCTCGTGTTAGCCTGGAGGCTGGACCCTTGGCACTCTCAAGAGTCCTCTTATACAACATCCCACCCCACAGCCCATCACACACACAATCCCACTTAGACACACACACATTAAACGATCAAGGCAGTATTTGAACTTCAAATGCAATGGTTATTAAAAGAAGAGGCAAAAAATGGATTTCTTGGTCTATATGTAAATGCTCGCCAAAACTAACCATACACTTTAAAACTGCATTCCAGAATACTAATAATAGTAATCCACTTGCTAACAAATCCAAACCTGTTGTCTCTGATAGGCTGAAAACATCTTCTCTATGTCCTTGAGGTCAAGAATCTTGAAAGCTCTCAGGTCATCAATGTCATTCCAGATGGTGCCATTGATCACATTCTGAAAAGTGGTAGAGGGATTCATAATCACATACTGATTAGCATTGAAGGTACTACTTCTAAATGTTGCTCTGCGTTACTTGCTCAATACTTAAAATCAGGGACAAACATTTGGAATTTGCTGTGCGATTTTACCAGCTAAAAGACCTTATCTTTATACTGTAGAATAACCATGTATAAGATCACTAGGGCCATACTGCTCTGCTGTAAAACTCTAAAGTCATGGAATCATGACTTTCATTAATATGGTTGGTTACAAAAGGAGATTTTCCTTTTCAATTACATTAAAGTCTCACTACTTGCAAGCAACATCAGTTTGCGAGAGCAGATGTTCTCAGTAGAGCTGGGACAATATGCTTTGGTCCCGATGTAATTCTCTAAGATACATGGGTTCTGATTAGATTTGTATTGTGATTTTCAATAGAGATGGTCTTTTACCTTTTTTTTCCTTCCCAATACCAATTCCGATACCAGAACTTGCGTATCCGCTGATACAGAGTACTGATCCGATACCAGTGTATGTTTTACAGCTGTATACTATCTATACTATACTATCGCTGTATGGATGTGATATTACTTCTATCTTGGTTGCAAGGCCTGGTTTAGGTTAAACCTTTTGTAAAACATAAACAAACAATGAATGCCATAGATCTTTCTGTTATTATCCAGTTTGACAGTCAGTCATAACGGAAAGAGAACATAAGTAAACTGCTTTAAAGTAGATTTTCTTCTGCGATAGGTTATGCGATATAAGATCGGTGCAAAAACGGTGCATTTTAGGCAGTATCGGAGGGTTTTCTGGTACTGGTATTGGAAAATCTCAATTTTTCATTTATTATTGAATGAAGTATTGCGATTCCATAGTATTGAGTATTGAGATTTTCTTTTCTATTCTGACCAAAACAAAAGTTGAATGATACACTTCTACAGACAATATGTAATTTGACAATTCTAAAAACTAATTGTTTTCTAAGAAGAACGCACATCACATGTCAGTCAGTCAATCTGACATATATTTCATTTGTAGGACATAACATGTAATTTCTACATTTGGTCAGAATAAGGATATGATACACTCGCCGTCATTGGTACCGTTTAAACAGAAAATATTTAGGTGAATCATTGGTAAAAAAACATTTAAATTCTAGGGAAAAGCATTGATTTTAAAAATTGTCTCAGAAACAAATCACGATACAAACCATTTTCAAAATGTTTTTCACCCTCACCCGTAGTTCTCATTGTTCTCTTACCTCTCCCAGTTTGGCCCAGTTGAAGGACTTCAGGGGATGAGAAGGTTGAGGGATAGACTTGGAGCGCATGGTGCTCGCTGAGTTGAATGAAGAGGGAATAGGAGGAGGCGGGCCTCCGAAAATGGGAGGAGCTCCTGGAGGAGGAGGCGGTGCTCCAGGTGGTGGGGGAGGTGGTGGAGGAGGCGGGCAGCTGAATGGTAGAGGAGGAGGAGGAGGTGGAGGAAAGCCAGCCATCAAAGGTGGTGGAGGAGGAGCCACGGGGCCGCCAGGCGGAGGAGGAGGACTGACACCCTATTGGTAGGGAGACGGAAAAAAGAAATCATACGTTGTGATTACTTAACACATTATATGGATTTGTCCAACGTGACATAAAATAAGTGCATTTGACATCGCACAAAGAAAACTCCCAAAAAAGCAGCTAATTGAGCATGTTAGAGAGCTTTTTTTAAATAATAATGTCAAGCCTAAAATAGTGGCAAATACCAGAAACTCTGACATTTTTAATAATATGCTTGTTTCCTTCCTTATGTGAGTTAGATATGAAGATATTAATTTAAACTGTGCGTTTGACTCAACAATTTGCTTAGCATAGACTGGAGCAGGGAGACAGCTAGCTTTCAAAAAATGAGAAAAAAACAGGCCTCTAAACAACTCCAGAAACAGTCTTACTTACTACTTACCTAACATGTACTCTATCATGTTAGCAAGCAATCAACACATTATACATATAAAAAACCATGCAGTGATAGCAACTTTAAAAAGACAAGACTTCTAAAAGCTGCGTGATTAGTAATTAGCTCCAATTAAGCTACGTAAGCTAAGCTAGTTAAGCTACCGTAAGCTAAACTAATTAAGCTACAGTCACTTTGTTCAAAATGACATGCTCGCATACTATTGATAGTAAGTAAAATGTAAAAGTGAGTGTGTAGTGCATTCCAACTGCATAGCATGTGGATTTTGTGTGTGAGAGAAAAGTCCAGGTATATACTAGATACATATATTTAACTAAACTATATAATACTTGTATTATTATCATCACCTGGAAAATATTAAATTGAGTGGAAGGGGTAATGTTAAATTACATTTGTGATAAACTATTGTCAATAGTAGCTTGGACCGCTAGCGTTGTGATCGATACAGACATGATGCAGGGAAGACGTATTGCTCGAGTAAACTTCAGTGTGTACAGTCTGCTGGTAATGGCATTCGTAATCATCAATTCAACAGTGTGCACTACAGACTGATTGCATATGTAGTATGCAATTTGTCATTATGCGAACTCCAGCTGAACAATTTTTGAAAATTATCTAATTGCAATTTTTTTCGTCAATTTTGCGATTTCAATTTAATATGACATTTTTTATAGCTCTTTAAATTCTGAATTATTCAACAAAGCAATAAATCATTGTATATTATGAACAACACAATATTAGATAGATTGAACAAAGTGTTCTTTCCTGGAGGTCAGGCCTATATGTGATGATGAAATTAGGTGATGCATGAATTTATATGAATGACATCTTTTATCACTACTTCAATCACAGTAGTATAATGAGCACTGACCAAGCCTGGTGTAAACAAACATTCATATGAAAGTCAAAAACAAATCACAAAAAGTGCAGATTGCTGAAATATAAAAACAAATATGTGGCTTTACCACACAGAGGAGCTGCCTCCAGCCCCTCCCCCTCATGAAGTTGAGTGCATGACAGCGTCAACATTGCACTTGCTCTGAGAGGCTATCGTTAAGTTACTAGTAGCATGCTGCTGGTGGTCTTGCCGTGGGATTAAATGTACTAATAAACCGGTCAAAACAACGCAGCCTCACTGCTGTGAAAGCTCCCTGAACGTCCTTTATCAGACTCTGGTTGTTTCCCCTCTTCGCGGCAGTCTCCACTCCATATCTTTATAACGGAGCAAGCTAGCTAACCGCTAGTTAGAGCTAATCATTCTAATTTAGCTCTTCCTACAATTGTCACAATTGTGGATGCAGTGAGAGGCAAAATCCCTAAATTCTACAGAATTTTGTAACATTGTTCATTGGGCTGGTTTTTCCTCTAGCTTGGAAAATGTGTACATTAATAAGATTAACAAACACTTAGCAATTAGCTATACAATTACAGCGCAGCCCCGATTCACACAGGGTGTTATTCATATTGTAACCTAGTATAAAAAGCAGCCCTGCTCACAGATATGTCGTTGATGCGTGTGGACAGGTCGAGGACCTGCTCCCTGGCTGAGCGAAGCTCCACTCCCTCACGCTGGAGTTTGTCCTTCATCTTGTTCAAAGTCTTCATCATGTCCTCCTTTTCCTGGGTCTTGGTATCACACTCCCGCTCTTTTCGCTCTAGTTTACCTAGCAGCTCCATATGATCTAAAAAGATGCAATGGGGCAAAATGTGTTTATAAGATGTAGATTTAAATAATAAAATGCAAACAGGAAGAGGCACATACAGAGAAGCTGATAGTGATTTGCAGGCAAATATATAAAAAAAAAACAGATTTGTGGAACTAAAAATGGCATGATGCATTTTCTTTTCCAACCTGCAGAGTGCAGTGTGTCAAACAAGTCTTACCTTTCCTGAACTTCTCTGCCTGGTCTCGCCACTGTTTCACCTCATTCTCATTGACCAACCTGTGAAGCACGCAGACAAACATAAGCACAGACCCAAGATGAACTGAACACAGCCTCGCACAAAAATGCTTGCATGTAGGGGTCAACCGCACTCCAACCAAGTCAAGGCAGGCAAACATTTTGAGGAAATTCAATAATTGGATTGGGAAGCCATTGATCACTTGACAATAATTCTTGACTTCCTTTTAGTGAGAGGCCTCCAGATTCACTGCCACCATTGACTGGGTTGATGCAGTTTGCTCTTGTAAGCTGTGTAACACAACATTAGTGCTAAAATAAATCCTGCAGGGCTAAAATCAATTATATTCAAGTTCTACATTTTGCCATTTGGTTCAGCTTGAGGCTTGAAGTTAAACAGGGTTACCGGGATGTTCTGATATGAATGTGAGATCAGCTGATGTGAGAAGTGAGTGTTTCTGATCATGAAGACATGGGAATGAGTATATAGAATAAGGAGGCAACATGTTAAAACTTTATGGAAGAGAAATTTAAACTTTATCAATGGAGATGGAGTGTTTTGAGAAATTAATTTAGCTGAAGAAAGATTTGAAAGTGAAACCTGGAGCCTCGGTTGAAGCCTTGGCTAGAGTTGAGAGAACAGACATGTTTCAGTGTCTTAGTACACAGAGTAGAAAAGAAACAGTAAAAAGGAAAAATGCATGAGAGAGGGAACTGCTGAGGTGAGACTGCCAACAAGGATAAAGTAACTTCATTGTGGTAATGATTCACACTTGAAATGCTTGTAATCAATTTACACGAGGAAATCCACAAGGCAATTTAAAAGCAAATTGGTCATTAATCAGATGGAGGTCTTCTGAGTGCTTGTGTTAGTGAACACAGCCCGAACTTGATTGCAAAGTCAGTACTGCTTTAATTACTGCGCAAGCAACACTCCATGGATCCGACTCAATAAAACAAAGGATCGCTTAATTGTTCACTGGTCAAAAAAATACCTTTACATAGCTGTGGAAAAATGTGATTTGTACAAGAGTGCTAATTTTGGGTCAGGCAAACGTGTGAGTAGTCAGAGCCGTTGTCAAGGTGACCGCACTTGATGAATGACTTTGTCTCCCGGTTGTTTTAACAGTTGCTAACTGTTGTTAACGCCGCCCTCTGAGCGGTCGCGGCACGAGACGCACTGAACGTTTTCAGCTGTTAACCGTTGGGGCCTCCGGCATGCAGTCTGAACAACGAGGGAATCTCAGTTTATGCAAATCTTTTTCCAGGCATAATTTACTCTAGGAGAGTTTATGAAAACACAACACAAATTTGGAATAATGTAAAAGAGAGGGTTAGGTTTTAACCACTGTGATGGTTCTGCAATGGACAGTAATGTACATCCGGGCTTAAGAAGCCGCGTCCAAGTTTGCTTTGTGTGCGCTACTGGAAAGGGTTACGCTCACGTGAGCTGATTGCACAAACAGTAGTGGCAGAATTAGTGAACAAAGTAGGAGCGAGCAGGGGCCAAGGTTTACCACGCTACATGTTTTATGGTGCTTTCACCACTGAGACTAAACACATCCATCAATGATCTGAAGCTAGTTAAGATGGTGAAAGAAAAGAATGACAACACGTCTGAGAGAGAAACTGAAGTTAACTGGTGGGAGAAACACACACCAAATGTATTGTGTGGACAAAGCCCGGAATGCCTCTTTACACACACACACACACACACACACACACACACACACACACACACACACACACACACACACACACACACACACACACACACACACACACACACACACACACACACACACACACACACACACACACACACACACACACACACACACACACACACACACACACACACACACACACACACACACACACACACACACACACACACACACACACACACACACACACACACACACACACACACACACACACACCCTTTGGCTCCTAGTAGAAAGTTGTTTCAAATTTCAGTGAAACCCAGACCACTAAAACCCAGCAGATGTCGATGATCATTTGGAAACGAATTTCTTTGAGCGACAGGGTAGACTGTGCCCATGATGACATACAGAAAACATCTACTTCCAAGTCATAATGCTTGGTTTTCCCTTGAAAATTATTATTCCTCCCTGTTGTCTTCCATATGAAGCCAAGTGACTGCTTGGCCGCACCTAAACACGGCTGACTTGGCTGGCCTGCCGGCTTAATGCGATTAGAGCAATTTCCTTTTGATCTCCAGCTTCCACTTTCATGCCAATTCACGCTTGGAGCGTGGCTTCCTCCGATTCTACCCGCGGCACCCTGCTGCGAGCTTCACTTCACCTCACCTCACCATCCTGTGCAATCCCATTTTCCACTCTCAGCACTGGCACAATAGCTGGGTCAAGAGTGTTGGAAACAGGTCTTATTACACAAGTGAATACTGGGTTACTGTAAATGCATCCTCCTTACACCAAAACTCTGATGCATAACTCCAGTGCTTCTCTGCCTTTTATAAGCTTTATATATATATATATATATATACACAGTGCACTTACATTAACTCTCTCTTATAATGTTATGAAATACAGTACAATGTTTGGCCTGGACCACCACGTACAGTAATATCCTATGATAGTGAACATACATTTGTGATAGACATTATTCCTGACATGTGCAAACAAATAGGAAATATACTGTTGTCACACAGCTGTCGATGGGCAGAGGTTGTGGCGGAGGTGTGTCGGCTTTGACTGGGGATGATGAGATTACACTTACATGCGAATGATGTTCTTAACATTGAAGTTGTCCAGAGGGGCGCTGTCGGGGTCCTCTCCCTTGTCATCCTGAAGGACTAGCTGCTGGAGGATCCTGTCTAAGAGCTGCCAGTGCTGCAGGCTACCACCACCCCGTTTATCTGAGTAAGGAGTCACAGACAGAGATAGTAAGATACTGTAATCCCAGTATATTGGTACCAATATGAAATGTTGTCGTATGGTGTTGTTAAATAGGCCTAATTTCGATTTATTCACAATGCATTGGTGCCAGTTCAATTTGTATTGCGATTTTCATTTATTGTGACTCAAGAAGTATTGCGATTCGACAATATTGAGTATAGCGATTTTAGATGTATTATCTGCATTTTCTGCTTTTGGTTTGTTTTGGTGGAAGTGGATATGATGATGATGACAGTCGCTGTCAGCGGTACTGGATAAACCGAAAATATTTTGGTAAATCATTAGTAAAAAGAATGAATAAAAATGACAGATTCTAGGGAAAAGAAATGTATTACTTAACTTATTTAAAAAATTGTAAAAAAATCCTGATGCTTGGATGCATTTTCCATTTTTTTTCCACCCCTATTGTTAAAGGTGCCCTGCCGCACAAAAACGTGTTTCCGTGCATTTTGTTTGTGTTATATCGTGAATGTGAACATGAGCTGCTACCTCCTCTGTCAGCTCTAGCCACTTAAAAGAAACACTGAAAAGGCCAATTACAAAAGCTGGTCAGTCTGACATCATGTTGCCTGAGCTCATTACTATTCATGAGCTTGCCCAGTTGCGCTGGGTAAAGGATGCCGATAGCCAGGCTCTCATTGGCTAGCTGTTAGCCAATCAGAGTCAAGCAGCTTAGCTCGTTGAATATTAATGAGAACTGGCACAAATCGAGTTTGAGTCATCCTGCAGGCTTTCTATACCACACTAGAATGGCTTGAAACAAGGTAACCAAGGCATTTTTTCCACAAAAAAGTCCATGGTAGAACTTCAGACATTACAACAAAGTTATGGAAAACGTGTGACAGGGCACCTTTAAGTACACTCCAGATAGGATGTATGTAAATGATTGTTTTTTTTCTAGACCTATACATCAAAACAAAAAGCCTGTATGTAGCGTTGATTTATTCATTTTGATACAGCGTTGGTGGTATTGTCTGTAAATTAACTAACTTGTCGCAGAATCACATTTACAACCTTATTAACTCATTGGTATGTAGCTACTCACAGGGCATCTGCAGGCAGTGCTGGAGGATGGAGAGGAGGTTGGGGTAGGCGTCTGTGTGGCTCAGCTTCTTCTTGACCAGCTCAAACATGGCACCTGCACTCTTAGTATCTACGTGGGTCTATCAAAAATCAAAGAGCCAGTCTTAAATTACTATCAAGTCTGACAATTGCTCTGACTTGCCTTTGCCTTCATTTGAGCCATACAACAAAAGCACTACGACAAAAAAAAAATAGATTGAGCCATTCTAAGTTACTCACCATATCGAATCTTTTGGCCAACTCTGAGTCATCCTCATTCCGCACCATCTCAAAGAAGTCCAAATGCCTGGACAGGGAGGAACAACAGTCTGAGTGTATTGATTGCACTTCCTTCCCCACCAATCAATAAGGAAGTACACTCACTCTCAGCAAAACACAGGGGTCAAAGTTTTTTCTTTGCTGCTCTTCACTGCAGAATTATTACTGAAGAGGATGCTTATTTATTGCGTGGGTCTCACTCTCACCTGTCCAGAGTGGCATTCTCATGTTCTCTGAGCTTGTCGATGACCGGCTGGATGCCCAACATCAGGAACTCGTACCTTAGGTGGAGGCGGAACTCAAGGTTGTCCTACAAATAAAAGAAAAAACATTAAGACGAGACAACAAAATAGCTATGACATCACACATGGTAATAATGGGACATCAGATAATACATAAATATCTAGCATATGCCTGGGTTATTTTAGTACTTGTGAAATTACTGGAGGAAGTTTGTGATTAACAAAGATATTCCCAAAATATATACATCTGTGTTAATTAGTAGTAGGCGGAATTTAGAACTGCACTACCACAGCTAAGCCATCTACTCCCCTCTTCTTTATCTTTAGTCTTTATGCTAAGCTAAACGGCAGCTCGCTGTAGCTTCATAGTTACTGTATCTTCTCATCTAACTATCCTCCCGAAAGCAAAAAATGTTTTTCCCAAAATGTTACATATACATTTTGACCTCAAGCCAACCAAAGCTTTTCAACTATGTCTAGCAACAGATTTGGGTTAAACTATATTTAATCAAGGTTTTCCCATATTTGATAGGGTGTAACCTAAAAGGCTGTTATTGCTGACCTCCCCAGCTCCAGCGTTGAGCACAGCGTTGATGAAGGACATGATGGCTGTCTTTAAGTTGACCTCGTCTCTGTAGCGGCCTGTACTCTTGTCCAGCTCATTTAGCAGCGTCTACATGGTCAGGAAAGATGGGAGAGTTAGTCAGCAAGTATATTTGATCTACTATATATTTTATGGCTGGACAGGGCAGCAGGGTGGCTCAGTGGTTAGCACTTCTGCCTCACAGCAAGTTGGCACTGCAGAGTTCAATCCCTGGTCCGGGCAGGGCCTTTCTGTGTGGAACCCTCCAGGTGCTCCGATTTCCTCCCACCATGAAGACATGCATGCTAGGTAACTAGGACTACAGCTGAAAATGAGCCTTCTGGCTAACACTGGCGCATTTACAGAAATGTTGATTAAAAGGACAATTCCAGTCGAACCACGAACACCGTGCAACCAGTACCCAGTAACATAGCTCAAGCACGGCGTTCATGGTTTGACTTGTCATGTTTTCCCAAGATGGTGCCTGCCTGTATAGGTAAATGATACAGATTTTATAAACTCTTTTTAGTGAACTGTTTGTACACTTTTTTCAATGCTTCGGTTTACATGTACCGTGGAAATGTGGTGCTATTTTGAGCCTTGTTATTGGTATAGAAATCGCGATTTCTTTTTACTTTGCTAGTTCCCCAACTACTAGTGTTACAAGCTAATTAGCGGATTGCGCTGAAACTGGTCACAACCCATTAGCTTGAAAACAAATCCCAGGGAACGGTCAACTTGGTACACATGTTATTAAGCCCTACGTTCATTTAATGCCGGAATTGTCCTTTAACGTCAGTGTCCTAATCAAATAAATAAATCTCAAGATAGGGTCAGCTGGGCCAGACATTAAATAATCTGTACCTGACATGTTTATGAGTTGTTCTAACAGTAACAATGAAGTAGGTAACACAGGGTCACTGGTCTCATTTCCCTTGTCCCCACTCTGACACTGACCCCCGACCAGTGGAAGTAGTATTCAGATACTTTACTTCAGTAAAACTGCTAATACCACGTTGTAAAAAAAATACTCTTAAAAGTCCTGCATTAAAAAAGTTACTGAATTAAAAGTATGTAAGTAACATCAAAGTAAAAGTAATTAATGCTGAAAATTCCTCACATTTTAGAAACAGGGAAACAATTAAAATGGTTGTGTTTAATTGTCTAATCATTTCAGCTTTACTTGTAGGTCTAGGCAGATAGATAGATACTGTATTCATCCCAAAGGAAATTTTAGAATATAAATATATAAATATATTGTTGTATTGTTGTATATTTCTCTCTGAAATGTAGCAAAGTAGAAGTAGAAACTGTGGCATGAAAAGAACAATTATTCAAGTAAAGTACAAGTATCTCAAATTTGTACTTAAGCAAGTACTTGAGTTAATGTGCTTAGTTACATTCCAACCACTGACCCCAACATACTTTTGCAGCTTAATCATTATAACTCAACACTAGAAAGGCTTCATAAGTTCGGAGTCACCCAGCTCCATTGGTGTTTGCTTAGCCTGAGGAGGCATGATTTAGCTCACACCCCTAGGGTCGCGTGAACGTGGCTTGTTGACTCAGTCCTGCAAGTTACTAAAGCACTACGCATACCCTGAACTCCATAACTCTGGATGTCCTCACCTGCCTGTGAAATGGGCTGAGTGTTGACTTAACAGTCTGGGGTGCTGAAGTCTCCAACTTATCAAAATGACCACAGCTCGATATATTTCAGCATGACTACGAAATATTTTGTCTGCCCTTTCCCATAATGTCTGTCTGCCCCGTGTCTCCAGAAAAGGCTCCCACCAGTAAGTATGTTTGTACTATGAGACTTGGGAGTCACGGACATGGGGTATGAGGGGGACATGCCCCCCGCAAGTTACATGACAGTGCCCTCTGTCCCCCTCACTTACACCACGTCTGAGTTGATTTAAACGCACCCTAAGTAGTCGACATGCACGTTACTCAGGTTACGTCAGTTGATTGATGAGACATATAATAAATAATAAAATGATACATGATAAAAGTATATACAAACATATAGGGAGGAAAAAACATTTAAATATGGAATAATTAAGATGAGTACATATGATGGAATTGTGGTTAGAATTTGCCAGATGCCACCAAATGTGGGCTATTAGGCCCAAAAATATCAAATTGCCCCCCGGACCGCCTCTACACTAGTTAAATGTAAGCAGGTCTCCCATTGGGTGCAGTATGAAACGGTTTATAGAAATGTCAGTGTCCATACATTATAAATGAAATGTAGGCTAGTTGGAATATGTGAATTGGAGAGACAAATGAGAGAAGATCTTTCAGTGAAAAAAAAAAAAAAAAAGCTACATCAATGCGTGACATATTCAAGCAACGATACAGTTGTTTGCTGCTTTTGATACAGATCACTTCAGTTTCCTCTCACCTGAAAGCGTGTCCTCTCCGCAGCGTATTTCTGGAAGTGTGCCATGGCCTGCAGCACCTTCTTGTGTCCGTCGGGCACCAGGCACACCGCACCGAGAATCTCCAGCACCGCCACTTTGGTCTTGATGTTCTCCGTCCGCAGGCTCTGTGAGATGGTGTTGATGCTCTGAGGGTGAGCCAGGACATGTGCGCGGCCCTGGGAGTTGTTCATCAGGGCCTTGATGCAACCGATGACTGAGGTGTGGACGCGGCTCTCCGAGGTTTCATAGTCCATGCTTCGCAGGAAGTTGAGGAGGCAGGTGAGGCCGTCGAGCTCGATGAAGCGTGTGACAAACCTAGAGGAGGTGGGAAGAGAGATGAGTACATATTAAGAGCAAAGTAGTCTCGCAAAGCGGAAGGTAACGGACATCCGGCTGAAAATTAGAGACATCCTGTGCAATTTCCAGCGGCAACAGAACAATCCCGGAAATGAAACGGCATCGATATAGACAAAGAGTGAAGTAAAGAATAAGGGGGCTTAGGTAACATTATATAAAGCCAACAAATTCTTATATTGCCAAAGGTACTGAAGGACTTTAACAGAGCAAATGTCATCTTCAATTCACTTGTTATTTCCAACAGTTCAAAACCAAAACTTTACAAGAATAAAAAACTGATCAATCATCAAATTTGTTAGATTAATTTTCTGTCTCTTTAATTGGTTAAAGAGGTACTCCAGTGATTTGATGTTGCACTTCTGCACAGTTAAGGGGACTCACAAGTCAGACAGATTCAAAACAAATGGCCAAATCTAAGTTAATGTTCTGACTTGTATTCCCTAGTCTGGGTTAAGATCCAAAAACATGGCATCTTACATTTCCCATAATGCAACCAATAGCACATTTTCGTCCCTCCCTGGCATGGCATTCAGACATTCCCATATATTTCAAACGTCACACCTTCAGTTTGTATTGCAGGCTTTCTTTTATCAACTAGAAGTGTCTGAGCAAAGATAACCCTGATGACATCATGGGACATTATTATCAAAAGACATGACAAAGCTCCTTCAGAGCCACTGTTTCACATGCTGAGTAGGTACTTCCCATTATGACACAGACATTTATGTGCGAGTAAACTGTTCAAGTGCTATCAAACAAATGTAAATGTAAATGTAAATGTGCTATCAAACAAGAATAGCGCTTTTTAGTCTGAACCAAAAGCGCTTTTACATAGTACAGGAACCATTCACCATTCACAACATTCATACAAGTTCATCATCAGTAAACATCCTACCAACAAGTGTCTTGCCCAAGGAACTCATGGGTATTGTGGCTCTACCACTGAGCCACAGCCGCCCCTAAGAATAGAGTATTTAAGTGAACCGTCACACTGTCACAACCCAAGTTCATCCAGTCTCCTACCAACAACCCAACTCAGTAGTGGAATTAGAAAGCAGCAAGTCATTAACCTCTCTGGTGGAGAGCAGGCCTATTGAAGGACAGGCAGGACATGTAAGCATTAAGGTATGTCACATCTAGTGAGCACACTGTGGGCTGTATTGTGAATGGCCTTCCCACTGATTAAGATTCCTGATAGTCCTCATAAATGATTTCAAACAAATGAAGGCTTGTGTAACGTGCAAAAGAGCCAGAAGGAGAGGAGACAAGGACAAACAGAGGATAGATGGATGGAGTCAGAAAGTAAAAATGACAGTGAGGACAGGGGAAGAGAGGGTCTGAGAGTTGAGATGTATTACTACACATTGTAGCAAATACATTGTTTTAATGTCAGAAGTTCCATCCCCTCCCACTGCTGTCTTGGCTTGAGCAGGCACAGAAAAAATAACCAACGCAAAGAATGTAAATCATACGATTATTCTCATACACACAATCAGTCCCAGATTTCCACCAGATGCATACATAAGCATACAGACAGACAGACAGACAGACAGACAGACAGACAGACTTTACCTGGCATGACCAGTAAATCTCTAAAAGACATAATCCTCTGATCTCCATCAGCCCCTGGGTGAGATCAAGAAGGTCACCATACATGCATACATGCATGCATACAGCCACCAAGGCATTGAAATCACAGAGAACACACACGCAACCTTTCAGCAGACAATGTGCTTCTTGTTTTTAGCATGTACAATAAATCCAAAACATCAGATGTTCCTCAATTTAGATGCAACACAGACACTGGAACTAGAGCAAGGCAGAACTGATCCATCTGGTTAAGTTAAACATCTCATGTCAGTGACAAGTCTGTGGCCAGCAGAGAAGGCAGTGATAGCCATACGCCTGTCTGTGAATTGCGGTGCCACCTTAGGAGGGAGAGAGGTTTCATACTGGAAGAGAAATCAAGCTGAACATCCTTGTGATTAATGTGATTAATGTATGGAAAGCCGAGGGTGAGAGATGTTGTTGTTGGAGTGTGGTTTCAAAAGGGTGGATGGGATTCAAGCCTTTGCTGGATGCCTGCTTTGCTCTGCTGCTTTGCTTTTGCAGCTTGCCAGAAATATGTGCACACACGCATGCACACATCCTACAGTATGCACAGAACCCTACACAGATGCTTGTATCTGGGAAGTAGGAGGATAGGATCTATTCAATACATGCCCAACATTTTACACAAACACATATTCATGTCTCCACAAAGGACATTCAAGTGTGACAAATCCACTGTACTTTGAGTAACCTCACATCCAATTATTCTCTCCCCTCCTCCCGCAGCTTTCATTTTCTCTCCAGTAAGAACTTGAATCAATGGCTCCCATCTCCTCTGACTTTGGAGCCATTGACATTCACGCTCAGCCGAGTGGTTTACAGGCCTTTTTCCTTTTGGTTCCGTTTTCTGGAACGGACCGCTGCATACTTTAAAAACCGCTGAGGTTGTGTTCAAGACAGTGAGAGCTCAGACAGAGCTGAACAATACAGACAGTGAGCCAACCACTCACACTCACACTGTTCTTTAGACAGACAAAAGAAAGAAGCGAGGAATATAACTTGGAATGGGATGAGACTAAACAAAAGTGAGTGTGTGTGTGTGTTGAGTCAAGGCAAGGGATGGACGAAGGTAATGTAAGGTAAGCTGCGGACTCAAATTTAAAGAGAACCCTTAGATATAAAAAAAGAACATTATTAAATGATTGCTAGTGTGGTTAGTTGGCGGTCTTTAAAAACAGGGTCTTATAATTTCCATTGATTCTCATAAGCGCAAAACCACTCAACCAGAGGCAGAATATATTCTAAATGAGCAGGACTGTGACGAAAACCAATCTAGATGATCAAATTGAATTCAGAAATGCATTCCAAGCAACTAGACTTCTGGAGGTTTTAGTGGCACAGGCAAAATATTCTGCCTGTGCCACGATTGTTTGTTATTTCTTGCCTCAAAGCTTAACCATACTAACTTATCAAAATGCTATACTTCCACAAACACACACACAATCATGTTCCCCCCTTCCTCTCTTCCGCTTTTTATTTAATCACCACATTCGCACATACTTAACATCTTATTGAAAAGCACCCACTCACCCACCCCCGGGCACAGGTACACAAACATGCACACACATTTGTCACATTGACTATAAAAAGAACCAGAGTGGCCAAAAGATTCTTCAGAGGTGCTGCTTTAAACTATCTGAACGAGGTGTGTGCAGCGCTTGGGAGACATGTTATATGATATCCCCACGGCTCTCAGTCAAATAAATTTTACTTTAATTGCAGCCCAGCATATAACTGTGGTAAAAAAAGGGGCTGAACAAAAGGTAACACACATCAAACTGACACACACACACACACACACACACACACACACACACACACACACAACACACACACACACACACACACACACACACACACACACACACACACACACACACACACACACACACACACACACACACACACACACACACACACACACACACACACACACACACACACACACACACACACACACACACACACACATATATATATAGATCACATAAAACCACCCGCCAAGGTGCACATCTGTGTATAGTATATCCTGGAGGAATTGGCTCTTATGGACTTTTGCTTTATTGTTAAATCTACAGGGAGAAGTCGGTTTGTCACACACACACACACACACACACACACACACACACACACACACACACACACACACACACACACACGCCTTCGGCTGGCCGCAGTACAAGGCCACTCTAAAATGTGCACTTTTATTGTATTGGGGGGTATCTGGTGTTAGGGTTAATCCATATAGAGAACACCTCTCCACTCAAGTCGGTTATGATGACAAACTGCAGTCAGGTCGAGGTCATGGTCGAGGTCGAGAGAGAAACCGGACCGGACACCCCCAATACAGTAAAAGTGCACATTTTTGTGAGAGAAATTTGTGAACATAGAAAGTCTTAGATCTTTGAGTTCAGCTCATGATAAATGGGGGCAAAAACAAGTGTGGTAGTTTTATTTGCTCATAAATACGGTTTATTTCAAGTATCGTATCTACCTTAATAACCTACCTCAACGGCAGGCTCAGTCTCTTTAAACCTGCCTGTATCTACCCACCTCATTTCTCTCATTTTCCCTCTGAAATGCTAAGTACCAAGGGGTGAGAAATCTGCTCTCTCAGAGAAGACAAAACATTGCTCCATCCAAATGTTAAAGGTGTGATACTCCGCTCCCCCACTAACGTATTTGGTAATATGTGAAAACAGATATAAAGTTCCCCCTCTGTTAAGCAGATCCTTTGAGAGATCCGGCGGCACAATGTTTTGAAGGATAATATTTGCATGCGGTGGTAGCAAATCGTCCAAAGGGTTATTGACACAGGAGCAAGGGGGAACGGCTGCAGTTGACTCAAGTCAATATTCTTGCTGGAAGAGATTTGCAGAAACATTGTCCTGAGAGCCGTCTTGGGAAGCATTGCGATGCTCTACTGACATGTGCCTGGGGCTGCAGTGCATTCTGGGCCAGCGCGGCCTCTGTGACCTCCAGGAAAGCTTCATTTCCTGTCCTCCTGCAGCGATTTCATCACGGAAATGACAATGATTGGGGAGCGTTGCGTCTTAAGATACAAGAATGCACACACAGTATGCTTCCCATCACTGACATAAACAGAGCAGATGTGCAGATGATATAATAGGTCACCATTGCACACTGTATGCAATGTAGGTACTCGTCAATGTGTAGTTAAAATACCACAAAAGAGTGTAAATATTTAAATATCTGGAAGCTAAAATGGAATGTGCACCAGACTGCACGGCTGTAGCAGCTTTGTGTTTGTATAGAGGGCCTCACATGCCCACTTGAGCTGAGATTCAGTTATATGCAAAAAACACACAGCCACTGCCTGATGGTTCAAGCTCCATTTGACAGCTGGTAAACAAGGCAATAACTGCTCGAAGAGAAAATGAGATAAGCTGTAAATTAACATGACAGAGAAATCCAGCCAATTTCCAAATGTCTCAGTTTTATGGCTGTTTACAATTAATCAAATTTACATTTGAAATAAGACATCTGGATCCTTAGCGTAAACAGGTTTAACCAATAACTATAAAATCTTTTCTAATAAGCGGCGAACGAGATGCAGCATCGCTCACAGCAAGAATATACCTGCCTGCTGTCTCCTCTCAATGTTGTCCAGCTGTTCTGTATTGAAGTGTTGCGATTTGATTTTAGTTGTACGAACCATGCGGTCATCCTTTCTATCTCAGTTTACAATTTCCTACATTAGCCACAACGCTTTGATGTATTAAAGCCAACAGGATTGATATGCTTGAAGTCTAAATCCATGATGTTCCACTTTCGGGATTGCTCCGGTGCCGCCGGATCACGCTCTTTTCGTCCGGATGTTACCTTGCTGCTTTCTTTGTCTTGGAATTTGAACCTCTGGTGGATTTATGAGGACTATGGTCAACTGCTCCTCAGATCTCTGCAGGGTAAATCCAGACAGCTAGCAAGACTATCTGTCCAATCTGAGTGTTTTGTTGCACGACTGAAACAATTTTTAACGTATACATGTTCCACCAAAACAAGTTCCTTCCCGATCCACTATGAGCCACCCTTTCACACTGTTTTCACATTGTCATTTAATACATTGCTATTATGAAAATATTGATTATTGCCGTTTTAAATAAATGCCAAAAATATATAAGCCTTAAACGTTTTTTCTCCCCATGCAGATTCTGATATCTCGCGGTATATCACCAATACCAACTACCAATCCATTATAAGTGCTGTCTCTTCTCCATTTTTGGCATCTGGACCTAATTATGTAGACACATTCGGATCTTTTTTTACATAAGGCAACATGAGGCCAGGGATTGCTGTGGCACTAAAAACAATCATGTCAAAAGTCCGCTTGACTTGAACGTAGCAGAATCACTGAATTCTATAATTGGAAAATGTATCGGTTTGGTGTGAATTGCTCCTGTGCTGCATTAAATTCCGCCGGAAGCATGTATTTTCCGTTTCCTTCCGCTTTCTTTGTGTTGGAATTTCAAATTTGATTTATAAGGACTATTTTTGACAGGTCCTCAGAGCAGGTTAAATTGAGACAGCTAGCTAGACTATCTGTCCAACCTGAGTTTTCTCTCGCACGACTATTTTGCAGCAGCTCTGTGCGTAGCTTAGCGCCGCCCATGCCGATTCTGATTGGTTTAAAGATATGCCATTAAACCAGAGCACGTTTTACTCCTTTGGAGGACGGTCTTGCAAAGCAAGGTGTCTGGTGTTAATATCATATTCCATATACATTAACACACCGCCGAACATTTGAAACAAGGGCTTATAATCAGCCTGTGAGTGAACGTGCCAACAGTGGGTGGCTTGCTGACAATGTGCTGCTTTTGTGCGCTCTGCCTGGCACCCTGCATGCCCGCCATGTGTTTGTGTCTTGTGGCCCTGCAGAGCGGGCTGAGGGCACAAGGGCACCTCTTCACAATCAGACCCAGCTGCCTCTCCGAAACGCCAGAGCGAAGGAGGGAGGGAGACCATTTCAGGCAGTCATCCAAAGACAGGCATGAATCAAAGCAGACTATGAATAGACGGATAGATTTTTTTTTTGTTGCCTTAGCCACACATTTGTCACAAAAGTCTTGAAAGCCTTGACAGGACATTAAAACTGCCCAGGTTTTCCCTGAACACACATATTCTGTGGGACACACCTGGTACCCGCATCACTGCTACAGTACTTATTAACATCTGTGTGCAAATAAGCAATAACTCACTCTGTGAACAGCATGGGTGCAGGTGCTTCAGCAAATCATCTTAAATTAAGTCATTATAGCCACTTTTAATGACGTCAAGTCGAATATAATACAAATAGCTGATGAGTGAGACAGAAACACAGAGAGGCAGAACACCTGCAAACTATTAAAAACAGTGAAAAAAAAAATCAATCAGCATCTGAAACTGTGCTAGGGTAGTTATTCTCCCTTTTCATACGTCGTCAAAATTCATCAAACTAGTTATGATCATCTAACATCTTTCCAGTTTGAACTGTCCAAAATAAATAATGCAACAAGTTGCTACTGAATAAGAAAGTATTCATAACTCTTAAAGTCAGAGTGAGAAAAGTTGCTTCTCTAATGCTTCTCTGGAGTTACCAATAAAGGAATATTAATATTATATATATGTATAGGAATATTGTCTATTGTTTGCGCGTATATATGCTTTTCTGCAAACAATGGCAGGTAATGACATAAATGACAAGACATGATTCCACTAATTGGAACTTTTTTTTCCCCTGACCATGAAGGTCAGAGGTCAGTTTGCATAGTTCAGCTTCACTGGCGCCACATTCAAAGTCTCCACGTGGAATGGGTGAGAGAAGCATCAGAGCAGGTTTACAGTAGGTGATGAATGTCATTTAATGAGTTTTTACCCTCATCTAAATAGAACTTAAGGGAGTCCCTGGAAAAAAAGGGTATTTTTGTATTAGTTTTAGGGTTATATTTCTAATTAAATGTTAAATCCTTAATTTATTCAGAACTTTTGATGTAATTTATCATATTATTCTATCAACAATCAAATAACGGCAAAACAGAATGAATCTATTGATTTCAAAACAACTTTCCTTGATAACATTATCATCATAACCCTTATACCCTATACTAGGGTTTATAATACTATAACTTTAGGAATATTCTTGTCAAAATCAGATGGTTAAAGGGAAAGTTTTTTGGGGCATTTTAGGCCTTTATTTTTATAGGACAGCTGAAGACATGAAAGGGTAGTGAGAAAGGCAATGACATGCCGTAAAGCAGGTCGGAGTCAAACCCGCGGCCGCTTCGTCGAGAAGTAAACCTCTATATATGAGCGCAAACTCTAGCGGGTGAGCTACCCAGGCGCCCGCAGAGCAGATTTTTTGAAGTGGGGTTGTATGAGGTACTTCTCTACCAAGTCAGTGCATCACCTACAGTGGTTGGTTACGCCCCCAATTCAAATAAGCAGGAAGCAACATGGAGGCTAGGCAATGTACTAAAACGCACAACAACACAAATCGGTTAGTTTCTTTGTGTAACTTTTCTGTTTTAAAGGGTTAGGAACTAAGAAAACTACCAAACCAACCGATTGATTGTTGTACAATTATGCCTACATTTGAATGCATATGCAAGAAATTTGAAGGGCCAGAAGCAGCAACATTTCAAATGACTTTTACTTTGGCAGAGCAACTTCCTGCCATGTGTCTGGACTCGAGCAGCTGCTTACCAGCTTGGTTCCTAGTTATAGTGGTTTGGATATACTGAACCCATACAGATAAAACGCAGCCATGCATACACACACTTGGCCTACAAACATACACGCGCACACACATAACCCAGACATGACCCAGACTCTAAGGCTGCCCTGGGTTTTTGTCACTCTGCACATTTGATCTGTCACACACCCCTTGAGAAAACTCAACACCCCTGCTTTGGTCCAGACCACTGCATCATACAACTGGCTTGGGCTGATAGACAGCTTTAAAGGAGTTGCTGATGGGAAGATATTAGTGGGCTGTCCAATGTCCTTTTTTTTGTGGTGATGAGTGAGGCCTAACAGCTGCTGATGGCCATGTCAGGGGAATAAAATGAGAAGGGTAAATCTTAAAATATTATTAATTGGGTGTATTTCAATTGGTAGTTATTTAAAAAAACATTTTTTAACCGTGATCCTCCCGTGAGAGACAGACTATATGGAAAGCAAATCTTTTCTGTAGCATGTAACATTATTAACTGGATTTAATATGTGCCGATATGTAATAGCAGGAATGCGTGACTTTAAGGAGAACCAAGCAACCCAGAGCTCTGCCCTGCCTGTAGCAGAAGAAAAGACTCATGGATTGGTTGGATGGAGAGATTGGCCTACCTCATTGGCTGAGTCCGAAGTGCTGTCTTCAGATCTTCTACCACCTTGTTCCTCATTTCCATTTCCTCCTCATCAAAGGCAAACAGGGTCTGCATCTGCAGAAATGGTGAGAAATTAAATGAAAATAGAACACACAGCAGATTGATATTGCTAAATTATGGCTTTAAGGTAGGTGCCATTGGTCAAGCTACCTAATGGCAAGAGTTCTGTATTTTTCACTTCCACGTTGTTTCTACTGGGTGAACACCAGAATGTCAATCTAGATTTAGCAGCCATGAAACAAAAACAGCACATGATTCCTCCTTTAATTAGTCCTAGCATCACAGATAATCAGACCTCATTAGTATCCCCCCCCCCTTTCCAATGTCATTCTCTTTATAAAGAACAGTTTGAAGCTATACAACATGCCAGAGAAAGTCATGCAGGCAATTAGATCCAATCAAACTTACAACAAATCATAAACCACTTCGACCGCTAGTAGTGTTAATTAATTTCTGCATCACTTGAAGAACATCAAAGAGCTGCTGTGTTCCCATTAGTCAGGGCCACAGGGCTCCTGTTTAGCCTCTCCAGGCTTTTTCTAAGGCAGCTCGCTGCCAAGTGCTAAGGTTCAAACAGTGTGCATTTCAGCAGTGGAGTAAGTTAGTCCATTCATTTGCCTGAACAAATGTTTGCTTAAATATGACCCTGTTTTCATGTCCTTTTTTTTTTTTTTCTCTTTTTAAATTTTTTTTTAAAAGGCAAAGTTAGGTGCAAATATTCCAAAGCAAGACAGAACGTTTTGGACCAATAGCACCTACATGGCTAACTGAAGCTGGACCCCATGTTTGACTACCTAACAACAACTCTGGTTCGTCCAGCATGTGAGTGTTTAATCTAGAAACCGTGCTGTCAAAACATCCATTGTGTCGACTTAGCCTCAATTCCAGATGGTTTACGGACACCGTGCCAAGAAGTAAAAGGCTCTGGCTCCTGTTTCTCTAAACGAATATGTTCATTGTCAATGGGAAGTTGGACACAACAAGTGTTGGGGAGAGTGGATGATTTGGTCGTGCTGCGAGCCAGTTCACCGTGTCAATGAGTCTCGCCAAATGGCTCCTTCCTGCATCTGCTATTTGTAAGCTCATTCGAACTTGTGGCCAACATGCACATAAGGATACTATTATAGTCAGTTGGTGAACCAGCAGAAGGTACTTCCCTAAATCCTTATTATGGGAAGTTCCCCCAAGAGCCAAAACGATGCCTTCAAACTACTCATCATTGCATTAACTGAGTGAGTGATCAGTGCAGCTCACTAGAACATTAACTAGGACCATGTGGGTCACTGATGCACTAAATAAAACCAATTTGTTCAATATAAATGAAGGCAAACAACATTATTTTTACTTAAATAGTCATGCAAAGTCTGAGGCACAAAACCTAAGTAAGCTAACAAAATATGCACTGACAACTAGCTACAGCATTTAGCTACCCTACTGTTCCTATGTGGCTAGAAACTAAACTAAAAATTAAGTGGAAGGATGTGATTGGAAACAAGTGGATTTAACAGCTATATTTAAATAGTTACCGCTGGAGTTCTAATAGTTTTGAAATGCACCCAGAAATAAAATAACAGTTAACACATTTAAAGAGCGGTAAGAGTGAACCAAATAAGCTCTGACACCTAAACAATGAGCCGAAACACACTATAAAACTCTGAGGGGGGAGCTGCATAGTTATTGGTATCGTTTTTGATGTACTGTAACAAATGTGTATCATTTTGAATTGTAATAAAGTGAAATCAGTTTACAGTAACAACAATAAAAGTAACACATGAAAGCATTTTGTAATGTCGATTTGTTAGATTAGTCAATATTTAGTGGTTGAGAAGCAGCAAAAGTGAGTTGTTTGTGTTTCTTGATACATCATAGGCCTTCCTCTCGCCTTCCTCTGTGTTGGATCTACTTTTCTGCAGAGAGCCTTATCCAGGCAGGAGTTCTGAAGCGTGGACACAGCAAGGCTACTGAAACTCTTGTCGGAGTCACAAGGAGGTTTGAATTATCATTCTGCAGCCAACTAACAACCTCAGGGCTCTGACATGGTTTTATGAATGAACAAGTTGCTGGTTGTACAGTAATCTCTCAGGGCAGCAACACATACATGAGCTCATCCATAACTCAGCTACTGTGGAAGGGCTGCCCCTAGTGCGCTCGCACTGGGAGCCAAGACATGAAGTCATGGACGAGCAAAGCACCTCCAAACGTTAAAACATGCGCTTTTCAAGATTCTGTCTGGGGAACGGCGAAAGGAGGAGAAAGGGAGGAGAAAATGGAAGATTAATAGTTTAAGTGAAAGAAGGATTCAGGAAGGGAAGGAAATTGGTCGTCGGGTTAGGGTGAATAAGGGAGACTGTGCTACAGTGGTGTTTGAACAAGGGACTGCTTGTCCAAATGGGGAAGGGAGACCACGAAAAAATCTCATTCTCAAGTTGTTTAATCTATTACAGTCATAAGTGTTTCATAATCTTTATGCAAGCAAAACCAATTCTGTGTGAATACACTTTGTCCAATTTTTCTATTATTGGAACACGTTCTCCCCCAATATTATTGGAACTATTTTTTACTATAACACTTTCTAGAAAATGTCTGGAACAAGTGAATGCAAATATCTCATCACACTGGCACAATGTTACACGTTTTATGCAAATGTCAAGACTTTACTGTAGACACCTTAAAATGACTTACAGACTCAGGTTGTTTTGCAGTAGATCTAGCAAAAAAGAAAAAGAAAAGCTGAGATATAACTCTGACAGTGTGTCTGACACCTAATAGCACAGAGGCACCGCTGCAACCCTGGTGGATTTTAAATTCTTGGCAACTCACAAATCAGCACTTTCTCTTGACTACACATAAAATACTGTGTATGTGTGTGCGCCTTTAAGAGAATGTCAGTAAAATTGTTTCTCCAGACTTCAACACTGAGCTCAGGTACCATTCAGAAGTAGCTTATTCTCGTCCCGAGTAGAGCCAGTAAACAAAAACAGCTGTAAAAATAGGGTTGTTGCTATAGACGTGTTTGCCAGAAAAACAAGCAACATGGCAATAAACAGATATTAAATGCCATTACATTTTGGCTCTATGTTTATGGTGGTCTGTGTAAGTTATGGTTGAGCAGTTTATCTGATCTATGGCCTGGAAAGACTTGTAAATATATTACGCGTTTGTCTGCTTCGCCAGATGAAAAAAAAAAAAAAAAAATGAATAAAGAAATCAAGCTAGTGGAATGTTGAAATGCTCATTACTCACATGAGAGGCTGAGGATTGTCTCCACCAATGACTTGCTATTCTCTAAATGTCATGCTTACATGTCATCCTTAAAAAAGTCTCTCTTAAAATGTCATGTTTTATGCTCTCCAAACATTTAGGAGCCAACTTGTCCTCCACATTAGGTCTCGGGGTCAGCAGAGGTCACTGGCCCAAACTGGTCAGTGGCCTAATGTACAATCAAGTAATACAACTCCAATTATAGCAGTAAAATGATACCGAGATTGTGGCAGAAGACAGTTCTGTGGTGGTATCATGCTGTTTTTATTGGCAGCCATTGGCTGGAAAATAATGAATATTGTCATCCTGGCTTAGCTCCTTGCCTTTGACAGTCGTTCCCGCTGTCTGAACTGCTGAGTTTCTTAATGGCCTGTTTGTCATCACAGTGTGTGTGTGTGTGTGTGTGATATGGAGGACCATGTCTTTCATATTTAAAAATAAATACAGAAATAAATAAATGCTCAATAAATAAATAAGCACACAATTAATTGCCCCAAAAAATACAATGAAGAAATAAATGTAGGTAGAAATTAAATTATACAGTGAGACATAAATGTATATATCTCTTTTAATTAGCTTCTTTATTTATTCACCTTTGTAATAATTACCTTATTTATTTATTGTCCGTTATAATCTTCAACTTTATTTATTCCTTACTTATTTTTTAAATGTATTTATTTCTGTGTGTGTTTAATTTTTTTGTCTGTTTTATTCTTCCATTGCATTTTCTACCCTATTTATTTTCACCCCTGGTATTTATTTCTGCCTGTCACTTTTACATTTCTGCCTGTCACTTTTACATTTCTACATGCATTTCTGCCTCATTATGCAAATGAGGAGGGGCGGGTCTTAAGGGGTTAACTTCTGCCCATTGGTTGGTTAGCATTTTACTCCCTCGGTCGAATCTACATGCCACCGGCACAGACACAACACAGATGGCTAGCTACGGTGAAGTTGTCAGTGAGCTGAGGTATTTAGCAACTGTTTTTGAAAACAATGCTAACGTTATAAGTATTGACTTTATAATTTTTCGTTTAGACGCTCTGACAGAACGTGTGTTTCAGTCAGCGGTGTCGTGCCAATGTACTCGTGTATCCCCTGGCCGCGGGAGCGCGCATGCACACAGAGCGGAGCTTCTGCTGCCCTTCGAATTGTTTAACTGCTGCACTTTGAATTGCGGAACAAACAGCGGCGTGGAAGACTCGGCAGGGTTACCATAGTAACAGGGGTCTCAGTTAACTACATAAATACGTGTATTTGTCTGTTACATTAAGGCGGCGTGTCAAATGTTTATAGCGTGGTTTAATATCGAGTGATAGGCGTATCCTCCCTGTCCCTGTCTACCATATGAGTTACATAGGAGGTACTCAAATATCAGGCGTTTTTTCACCTGATATTTGGGTATCCCCTATGTAACTTTTTGATAAACAAACAAACCTCTCCAAATTGTGTCAGGTTGTTTATTGTGACCTATTAAACACACAAAATAACACCCATGATGACAGGACAGACCCTTTGCATGTTAGGGATGGGATACATAAAATATCAATATCATTTTTCACCTGACAAGACTGCAGCAGAGCCGGGCTGAGCGGCGTGGGGCTCCGCGTCCGTCTGTCCTCAGTGTCTTATCTCTCTCGCTCTCCACCTCTCCTCTCCGTCGCTCCGGTAGCAACTGTTGAGGACGGAGCCGGGGCTTTGCCGTGCACGAACACACACATTTAGTGCCTGACGCGTATGCACACGCACTCCGCGGCCGAATTTCTACTGGCGATCCAGGGCGCCGCGTGGGGGGTTTCCCTTGCTAGAAGCGGCCCGGGAGTGGGTTGTCTGTCTCCAAATCCACTCTCTCTCTGGCTTCCTGTCGCACATCAGAAGAGACAGAATGATAACAGCCGCAGTTCGTTCAAAGAAGGTTGCACTACAAAAACCCGATGAAATTTAACAGGTGGATGTTTAGAATAAATCCAACGGAGACGTCTCAGGATGGAGAAGTCCTAAGTTGTGCGCCGCTTCTAACGGCGAACAGGTTGATTAGTATTTCTCACGGTGTGTGTGTGTGTGTGTGTGTGTGTGTGTGTGTGTGTGTGTAACCTATGTGATGGCACTGCATGAAGGACTATCATCAATATCAATATCATTTTTCACCTGATATTTTATGTATCCCATCCCTAACATGCAAAGGGTCTGTCCTGTCATCATGGGTGTTATTTTGTGTGTTTAATAGGTCACAATAAACAACCTGACACAATTTGGAGAGGTTTGCTGTTGTTTATCAAAAGTTACATAGGGGATACCCAAATATCAGGTGAAAAAACGGCCTGATATTTGAGTACCTCCTATGTAACTCATATGGTAGACAGGGACAGGGAGGATACGCCTATCACTCGATATTAAACCACGCTATAAACATTTGACACGTCGCCTTAATGTAACAGACAAATACACGTATTTATGTAGTTAACTGAGACCCCTGTTACTATGGTAACCCTGCCGAGTCTTCCACGTCGCTGTTTGTTCCGTTTAATTCAAAGTGCAGCAGTTAAACAATTCGAAGGGCAGCAGAAGCTCCGCTCTGTGTGCATGCGCGCTCCCGCGGCCAGGGGATACACGAGTACATTGGCACGACACCGCTGACTGAAACACACGTTCTGTCAGAGCGTCTAAACGAAAAATTATAAAGTCAATACTTATAACGTTAGCATTGTTTTCAAAAACAGTTGCTAAATGCCTCAGCTCACTGACAACTTCACCGTAGCTAGCCATCTGTGTTGTGTCTGTGGCCGGTGGCATGTAGATTGACCGAGGGAGTAAAATGCTAACCAACCAATGGGCAGAAGTTAACCCCTTAAGACCCGCCCCTCCTCATTTGCATAATGAGGCAGAAATGCATGTAGAAATGTAAAAGTGACAGGCAGAAATGTAAAAGTGACAGGCAGAAATAAATACCAGGGGTGAAAATAAATAGGGTAGAAAATGCAACGGAAGAATAAAACAGACAAAAAAATTAAACACACACAGAAATAAATACATTTAAAAAATAAGTAAGGAATAAATAAAGTTGAAGATTATAACGGACAATAAATAAATAAGGTAATTATTACAAAGGTGAATAAATAAAGAAGCTAATTAAAAGAGATATATACATTTATGTCTCACTGTATAATTTAATTTCTACCTACATTTATTTCTTCATTGTATTTTTTGGGGCAATT
This sequence comes from Etheostoma perlongum, assembly GCA_026937815.1. Classification (NCBI taxonomy): domain Eukaryota; kingdom Metazoa; phylum Chordata; class Actinopteri; order Perciformes; family Percidae; genus Etheostoma; species Etheostoma perlongum. The sequence continues at coordinate 4,657,222 of CM049390.1, read as the reverse complement.
AATTGTGTGCTTATTTATTTATTGAGCATTTATTTATTTCTGTATTTATTTTTAAATATGAAAGACATGGTCCTCCATAGTGTGAATGCTTGGGTCACAGCAAAGGAATGTGGTCATGCGAATATAACAAGCAGTCAGCAGGGACACGATAAAAAGTGAGCCACGAGAGAGGTCTGAGAAAGAATGAGTGAATAACTGAGTGAACGGTGACCTCTTAGGAGTAGTAGTCAGAATGTCAGCAAAGTAAAGTATACTGTAATATTGATATTAACGTTTAGAAGCAATATCTATTCATCTGCAACTGCAACAGAGACAAATAGACATTGAGATAATGTGTTTGACTTACAGCAGCCATGGAGTTGATGCGGTCAATGTAGTAGTCGGGCCAGCTGGTTGCCAGCTTGTTGGGGTCTTCTTGCTCCTGTGCATGGACAAAAACACAGATGAAGTCACTTTGAAATCACTTCAAAATGTTTTAGAAACCCAATGGAACTTACACCGACACATTGATGCAAACATTAAGCACTTGTTTATATTCTTGATCCTCTAGTGGCTGAGGCCTTGGATGATAAGGTCAGCCCTAAGGGCGATAATCACAGGGTACCTCACAATATGATACACAATAAATGGCTTACAATACCGATAATATCCCGATACAGCAATCCTATATTGGTACATCAGGATATCATCTAACTATGAATCCAATATCCCTGTGAAAAGGTTAAGGTTGTCTTGATTTAACCACTGCAGGTCTAAACTGTAGAAAAAAAGCACACTTCTGCAGCAAAAGTTTTTCAGTCTGTAGATTAAAATTACACAACTATGGAGGGACATCTAGCTCACCCAGTAAGAGCATGTGAACCGTGTAGGTTGAGTTCTTTGCAGCGGCCCTGGTTAGAGTCCAGCAGCACCAAGCGTGCATGGAGTATCTCACTGCACACAATTGGATAACACTACGACCAATCACAACAACACAGGGTGATGTATCCAGAGCCCCATATGCTTAGCTACCAGGGGAGAACGGGTAGATTAAACGGTCGTCATCTGTTTAGCTCGCCTCTGGCCCGCCTACATCAGATACACCGATGTGATTGGTGCAGCTCGGCTACAAGGGTATAGTTAATGAGCAGCATTACTCGATGCCAGAGTAACTCGGTGATTCAAATGGTGTTCTCGCGAGAAATTTCCAGGGTACCCCAGAGCGTCCTAATTCTTATGGTGACACCCTGACATTTCCTGGAGCCTGTAGGGTAAAAGGCCCAGCAACACTCTGCTTTCCTGTAAGCACTGCCATCAGGTCAAAAGTGCTCCTTGATTGAGACTCCTCCGTGACAAGATAGCTAAAACTAAATGCCTTGATTAACATTCCATTAAAGCGCCCATTTTATGCTCATTTTCAGGTTCATAATTGTATTTTTAGGTTGTACCAGAATAAGTTTACATGGTTTTATTTTCAAAAAACATTTTTGTTTTAGTGCACATTGCTGTAGATCCTTTGATCACCCTGTGTGTTTAGATCTCTGTTTTAGCTACAGAGTGAGACATCTCACTTCTTTACTATCTTTGTTTGGCGTCGCACATGTGCGGTAGCTAGGTACTGTTTTTCCAACTTTGGTCAGTACAAGGCAGAATTAGCTGGGAGTCTTCTTCTAGACGAGGGCCACTTGTGGAATACCTGCAGAACAGGACGTGGAAATATTTCTTTTGTAGATTATGGTGAACTAGTGTGTGTTGTAGCAGTAGTGTTTTGTCATTGAGAACAAGCTAGCATCCTACAGTTAGCCACCTCGTCTCGGCTAGTGACGTAAAAAGTCGTGCAGATTTTGAACAGCTCACCCGGAGACTGAAGGCAGAGGACATTCAGAAAACCGTATCTCACTCAGAACAGCATGGATAGTTTTTTTTTCAAGTTTGTATGCGTGTGGAAGCACCAGAGGCATATAATAACACCCCAAATCCCAGAAAACTTATTTTCATAATATGGGCAATTTAACATGTACGCTCTTCAGAAGAAATACCGTACCCTGATGTTTATGGTGACCCTTTTCAACTAGAGGCACTATCAGGCAAAGCTTTCCACCTGTGTACTGGAAATATCAAAATCTATTGAGGCAACAGTTGGAAAAGAAACACTTATGCTCTACAGATAACCACAATAATAAACAGAATAACACTTTTTCAATTTGCAAACTTCTCGGCTCATGGTAAACACCTTGCCAATCTTTATCGTTTTCACCCCACATGTAGTCACGTGCTGAGAGTAGTTACATCATTACTATGTTAATGGGACGGTTTCTTGACAGTCTTGTTTCAACACAGCATTCAGTATTGTCACACTAGTTCACTCTCCTAGTATCCTTCTTACACTTTCTACCTTAGCCGCACACTTCAACGTCCACATCAAGACTAAATGGATCAGGGAATCCAGTCCACAATAACTTGGTCACAACATCTCAGAGAATTCCCTTGTCTCAAGTGTTTTATTATATGGAGAAAGAGAAACAGGAGAGACATAAGAACTGCCTTGAGGAACAAAGTGCACTCCACAACGGTTTTCAAATAGCTCTGTCTGAGATCAATTTGTACTGGCCAATCCGAGGAAGCGTGATGCCACAAGCAACCAAAGCACAGGGGAATACTGAGACCATGTTCCTTGTCCACATCTGGTCTTGTTTAGCCCGGGCTTAGAGCACTGGTGCAGTACTGTTGTTCTTGTTACTGTGTGCACGTCAGCCAGAGTTGAAAACTTGGAAAATTGACATTTTGTAAATATTTTCAAAGAATGCCTCCTTTTTCTAGAAATGTGGTGTAAAGGCCGGCCCATGACTGACATCTGGGTTCCAAATACTTTATATTCTTCATGGTGTGTCATTTATTGACTGCCACATCTCAGACACTCCTGACAGTAGAGAGGTTCAGATCCCACAAGCGGCTAAAACCTACATAAAGTTGTAGAACAGATAGTTTAAGTTAAGTGGGATCCATCAACTGAAATTACTCTATGAAAGACCATAACACAAGAAACAGTAAATCACATGGCAGTACATCTGCTTAGCATAATAAGCAGAAGTATAAAAGGCTTTATAATAATGCACCACCAACCATTATTTTTTTGGAAGAATGTCAATTAAACTATGTTGCAGCGATCCGGGTTAAACTAATCTCTCTGATAGCTTACATAATGCTCTCAAATCTGTTTACTACAAGGGCATTCATGCTGCAGCAAAAGCTCATCAATTCTCACTGTGGTCCTTTTTGATATGGATAATCAATCTTCCATGACACCCAATCCCTTCATTTTTAAAACGTTTCTTCTATATTTGCATGCTAGTACAACGTAGCTGAAAACAAATCACATTTCCTGTTAATTAAACCAGACGAACTCCATTCTGGGATAGGCCTGAGTTGATTGTCCCCAGGCATAAAATGCTCTTATTATGACCAATGAACTTCTAGTCTAGACATAAACAGCAAATCCACTGATTTGTAAATCATATAGACCCAAGCAGCTCCCCAACAGGTTTTTGGTTCGCAGTATAAAGTTGGTCAATGTGGATTTCAGTCCTCGTTACGACTGCCGTTTCTAATCCACATCTACTCTGTGCCAGCATTTGAGCACAAGCTATAGAGCTAAAACAAAAACAATAGAACTCACTGTACTACTCAGCTTGTGTTTTCAAGCTGGCAGTTGTTTCCAGTATACTGCTGACACGCTCGGGACGCGATGCCAGACAGATCCTGACGCTGAGATTAACTTAACTGCCTTTCTCTGGCCCTCCAGACCAATTCCAGCCTCTGACACGCCCTCAAAAACATGTTGAGTCAAATGCAACATTTACTCTGGCAGTTTCACGAGGCTGAGTAAAGTACTGTAATTTTCATCTTGTTTTGGGACAAATGAAACATGATTTCAACTTGAGTTTTGTTTTTGGTTTCCTTGTCATATCAGTCCATACACTTGCTGAATAATTGCCCTCTTAATGGGATTTCTAAAACGGGTGAAGTGATGATAAATCTGTTTTTGTGTGCTTCTTTCTTGATCAAACCATTTGGGGAAATATAAATCACAGTTGATGACTGGTATTACACTCTTGTGATAAGAATCCAGACTCCAAAGAGTGGAGCCTGTTACAAATGAAAAGTGCACACAGCAAACTTTTGAAATGAATGAAGAGAAACTTTGTGTACACATTTGTATGAAAGCACTCAACATATAAGTATGAATTTACACAAGTGCTCTTCTGCAAATGGTCCTCTTTCCACATTGCAGTCGCTTGCTCCGTTGCGACAGTTTAAGGTCAACCCCATCATTCTATTACAGCAATTACACACTTACACTACACTGTACATTCCTCATGTCTGGTGACATTACATAAATATGATTTACAATCCAGGTTGCAGCAAGCAAAAAAAGGCCAGGAATCCCCAGCAGTGTATCAGGTATATTTCTGTTAGGTCTTTCTCCTGTTACAACCATCTGTTGAGGTATATATTGTTTCTCTGAAGAGCCAAATACTTGACTTTAGCCAGAGTTCAAGAATATTTCCCTGTGTGTTTGGCAGACTAACAGAGGCACCTGTTGAAAGACTAGATGACATAACATATTTCAGCTCCCCTGCTGTCATGCAACAAGCGGTCTTAAAGACTTCAAACCTCCTGAAAAGGGTTGACGGATAATGATGATTGAACTCCCAGATTGTCAGAAACCTATCCACATATACATTTCAAGTCGGGGTTTGAGGAACAACAGGAGGTAAGATAAGTCTAAATACTCAACTAGCCACAGTTGAACCACAGGAAATAAAGTTCTATTTCTACAGTTTAACCTTTGCCACTGTCAACATGTGCTTGGTAACGGATGCTCCTGCAAGCATGCACACCTGTTCTGCACAACAAAGATCTGGCAACGACGGCACAATTTAACTGTCATGTTTTCCGGTCTTCGCTTTTGGCAGCCTTGGCCCATTCGGTCCATCAAGTGTAGTCCAACTATCCTGGGTCTCAGACGGGCCGGAATCTATACATCCACTGTCAGTGACATCCTAACATGTTTCCACAAACCCTCCAGTTTCTCTGGCAATTGGAGTGCTCGTCAAGCGCCTCACACTCTGTTCCCATGTTATTAGAAAGCCGGGCGGGACTCTGGCTGTAATGTGAAGGTTCTCATGGGCCGTCTGAAACCAGCAAGCTGAACAGCACCACTGACTATAAAAGACCACTTCATAAATTAAGGAGGGGACTGCAAAAGACTGCACTTAAAAGCAGTAACAAAAGCCTAGTTAGCTGATATTGAATATAGCAAGAAAAAAAAAAAAAACAGTCTGAAAAAGAAGTTGATGATTTGGTGGTGATTTAAACACCTGCTTTAAATGACAAAATACTCAAGCACAGACACTCTGAATTATAGATGAAACTTTAATGATTTCCTTGGTAACATCAAATGAGCACAACCTCGATCATGAAGCGAACACGTGTCTATTTCACTGCGTTAAGTGGACTATCCACTAACTACAATAGCACTGTGTCACAGCAAAACACTGGGACGCATCCGTTGTCATTTAAGTATATTCAAATATATATATTTAAAAATTATTTTTGGTACTCTCTGCTCCAGCTGTCACTACAATATGCTCCCATCTATGAAATGGAGGGGATTGTCCAACATTCCAAAGAGCCAATCTCTCTGCAGGGAATATTTATCTATGGAAGCCGGGATATAAAGTCTCACCTAGAGAGGCAGGAAATGGACAGGATATTGAATTCTGGAATATTATGCAACGCTTGCCACCTCTTACAAACTTTACACACAGTTTAGCACATGCTCAAGCTAAAATATTTGCCTGGGGTCACATTAATTTGGGTGATGGGAATAAAGCGCATGAGGCAAATAACTGAAGACATAAGGTGCTGCCACGTTAGGAGAGCATAATGTGCTGGTGCATATGGTATGATCAGCCAGCGCATGCTAAGCTATTGCATTCCACTCACAGCATCCCAGAGGAGGATAATACATGGTTGGATGATTTTGGTCTGCCAAAAATCTTTTATTTAGGGTAATGTACAACGGTAGATAATGAATCAATGCTATTTTTGTGTGTGTCAGTGTTTTGACACTGATAAAAGGGCCATATTGTGTGATGATGGACTAAGAACAGATGGCGTGTGTCAGTGCAGCAGTACTTATGTATCAGGAGACCGTGGTTGGCTCCCAGCACTGACAGATTACCAGGATCTATTAGATTGTTTACCTGAGGGCTGCTGGACGCGAATAAATAAATAAAACACACACACACACACACACACACACACAGGAATGCAATACACTTATACAGAGATTTATTCATGTCATTTCTGTTTCACTTTGCACTAAACATGTATACAAGGCATCCCTTCATTATCACGCTTACCAAGAACGAATTCCATTCCACTCTCTCACACCACACACGCACATTTTTGTTCATTTCAGTAATTCAGTCATATGCGCATTTAGCTTGAAAATCAATGTTAAAAGGTCCCATGGCATGAACATTTCCCTTAATGTTTTTTTTTTTTAACATTAATGAGTTCGCCCAGCCTGCCTATGGTCCCCCAGTGCCTAGAAATGGAATATTGCCCTTTATGATGTCATAAGGAGCAAGTTTACCTCCTATTTCTTTGCATTGCCCACCCAGAGAATTTGACCCACCCATGAGAGAGAGACATCATGGCTTTCAAACGAGCAGTTGGTCAATGCCACACCCCCAGCCTCCACCTTGCACCCCCTCTCTCCTCCTCAAAAGCTCCAGACTCAGAAATGGCACATGCTAGGGAAAGCTGATTGATTGACTGGCTCTAGTGGCTGTAATTCTGCCCCAAGGCTAAGTTTTTGGGAAAGAGACTTCAGATATGGTATTATTGGACCACTAAGGTCTATATAAAGCATCCAAAGAGCACCATGTCATGGGACCTTTAAAGTTGGATCCTTCTTCTTTTTTCCCCATTAACAGTGAATCAAATGATTCGTTGTGATGTAAAAAGAAGCTATTGCGGTGACTAACCCCGAATTTTTAACTAACTCAGCAGTTGCCGTAGCAGCTCTCTAGAGCTTTTTAGCATCTTTTGGCTCATTGTTTTGGCACTGCATTAAAATATAACGTATAATTCTGTCTTACTGCTATTCAACAGCATTCACCAACCAAACCCTTAACAGACAGACAAAATTAGCAAAAACAAAAAGTCTACAACTAGCATGCAGAATAACCATATATTTGTCTCAGGACTTCAGTGCTAAGAGAGTCGTTAGTTAGTTGTTATTGTTGTATTCTGTTCTGTTAGCTAACACGTTAGCCATCACAACTCTAAAAAGGATACTGGGTTGTGGGTCCGTCAACTCGGGTTCTTCTGCCCACTAATGGTCAAATATTGATTTATGTAGAGTATGCTTTGACATACTGTATTCTAACCTTATACCACGATGTAGGAAAGCCTAACTAAACACATCAATACAGGCGTCCAGATAGCTCAGTTGGTAGAGCCGGAGCCCTCATATGGAGCTTTACTCCTCGACGCAGCGGGCCAGGGTTCAACTCCGACCTGCGGCCCTTTGCTGCATGTCCTTCCCCCCCAGCTCCAGGTCTCCCAGCTAATCCTGCCTTGTACTGACCAAAGTAGGAAAAACAGTAGCTAGCTGATATTACCTAGCTACTGCGCAAGTGCAACTCCCAACAAAGATAGTATAGAAGTGGGATGTCTCATTCTTTAGCTAAAACAGAGACCCAAACACACAGGGTGAAAAGACGATCTGCAGCCATGTGCAGTACAACAAAAATATGTTGTTGTTTTTTAAAATGAAACCATGTAAACCTATTCAGGTACAACCTCAAAATACAATTATAAACCTGAAAATGAGCATAATATGGGCGCTCTAAGTGGTTTGCATTAAGTGTGTTGGCCAGTTTGCGTTGCAGGTGAACACAGTTAGTTTGTCCCTTTGTCATGCCCTCAGTGGCTCCTTCCAAGTGTTATCTAACCACAACAACTGGAGCCGTCGCTTGGCTGGCGTTAACAAGGGAACCAGTGTTTGTCGCTGACAGGAACGGCTGAGGAAAATTCTGCTGTCCTCTGCTCTCCATTCAAAATCACTGTCATGCTGTAATTCTCAGGAACACAGGGACACTACTGTATGGTGTTTGTGTGGGTGGGGGTTATGTCTGAAAATAAATCTTTTCCTAAGTGTATGGTTGTTTATGTCTGTGTATGTGTGTGCACGTCAGTACCGTCATCAGTCCTTCTTGTCTGTACTGTATGTTCACACACAGACCATCAGGTTATTTTCCGATTTGCACGCCAGTTTTTTTTTTTTTCTCCTGCTCATTCGCCATTACGCTGCCTCTATCCATGAATGAGGGGTTTGTTTGGTTTTTCCTCCGGCTTTCCGCTGTGCACTGTTACCCCGGTTTTGCTCTCCCTTTTCCTGGCCTGGACACAGAGGAAATGATTTCTGACTGGGAGAGATGGGGCAGGAACGACAAACCAATATATCTTACCTCTGAACCCGGCTTTGGAGCGCACTGAAAATGATTTTGGTTACAATTTGCCCAGGCTGGTGCAAAAAAAAAAATGGTTTCCACTATGTTCTAATAGAGCACAAAGAGTATTCATGAACGTCTGTGGTTGCTTCAGTGAGATATTGAATAACTGAATTTAGAGTATTATTGAACTTGCACCTTTTATGTGGGTTCACATGTGCAAATGCACATTCTGCCAACCATTCAATCCCATTTGATACTATGCAATGTATTCAAAAGAGAACAGCACACTGCAAGTCCTATGGTTATCATAATGTATTAGAAGAAAGATTACATCCTCATCTTGTATTATTTTGAACCATATTGCATTTCATTGTAAACTGGTGAGTCGTTCCAGCTTCCATCCTCGCCTTGACATCCCACCACAACACACCACAATTCCACTGCTCTTCTTTTTCCTAGTAACTCAATACTGGCCTGAATACAAGCACAAACTTTTACACATGCAGGTGCATAAGCGCTCCCACGCACGCACACACTCGCCGGTGTGTGTTTACTCATTTTTTAAAAGGTTGTCAGAGCCTATCATATCAGCTAAGCTGAGCCTGCATGCCATGGAAAGAGAAACGAGGGGTCTGATCCGGGTCCTGCTTCCAACACAAACCCCTCAGCCAAAAAACAAATTAGCAAAGATTGAATTTGCTATTGAATGAGAGGGCGGGGGCACTGAATTCCCCTTTTTCTCCACCAGAGCTGTTGTGGAGAAACACGCTGAAGGGATTGAAGGGAACGAGAGATGTTTTGGCGAGGGGGAAAGGGGTGAAAGAGAGGGCTAACCAGAATGTTCTAGTGCTCCGTGGTATGTTGACAATTCTTAAACAGCACAAGAAACTTGCTTGCCCCAACGTGGGGAGGGAGATTTGGAGATTGAGGGTTGAAACAGGGGCTTGGAGTGTATTTGTGTTAATTATGTATGCACTCTATGGGCACTTAAGAGTACTGCATGTACTAGAGCCTGACCAATAAAGGATTTTTAAGGCTGTAAATATTTGGCAATTTAAAAATCCAATGTATCGGCCAATATATATTTAAAAAACAAAAATCCAGAAACGCGTAAGAAAACATAAACAGATTTCCCTAACATTAGTTATGAGTTCTCACTAAAATAATATGATAAATTTGTTTTATTGTCCCAACAGAACAAAGGAACATCCAAGTTCTGATAAATAAAATTTATAAAAATACAAACTTAGGATATGAAACTTAAAGTCCTTTGAACAAAAACACAATAACAAAAAATAATCAAAGCGTTGCCAATATATATTTTATTGGCCATTATTAATGCTGATACCGATAGTTTGGAAACTGCCTTATATCGGCCGATATATCAGTCGGGCTTGCATCTACAGAAAATATTGTCAACTACATAGCTGGCGTAACGTTTACATAAATGCAGGAATGAGAAGCTGGAAAGGGGACGACTGTGTGGCTGAATGGATTCAAAATGGGTTCAGCCTTTCAATAACATTCATTGCTGACAGTTTAGCTTTAAACTGTGGGTTCAGGCAGCCAGTCAACTGCGGGCCAGCCAGAGATTAGAGCTGATGTACAGCAAAGCACAGCAGAGGCCACCTCACCTTCTTCTTGCTGCAGTAGATCTGCCATTTCTTCTCGTCGGGCAGAGCAAACATGGCCTCCCTGTTCTTGTCCGTCAGGTCCAGTTCATCCTGCAACAACAAGGATTGGTTTTATTCATTTTTTAAAACCACTGCGCCAACCTTTTAATGAATACGCATTGGATTAGGTACGATTTTTTCAGAGCATGTCAACAATACATTGCATAAAAACAGTGATTAATATAAACATACTAATTAATGACTGGGACACACGTGAATATAATCACCCCACCCCTCAGCACACAATCCCTATTGTTGTGTTATCCCTATGACAATACAAAGTAAAGGTTTACACAGTCACTTTACACAGTGACATTAAATAGTCCAAACTTCAGATCTCAGTTTCCGACAGCTCTCCGCAGACAACAGGAGTGTTTTTAGTATTCATCCTGCTGCTCTGCTCAATTCTTCAGCTTGGTACAAGCAGCCTACTGCACCTTTTGAAATGCATATGAGGCAAGGAAATGAGTCTGTGTGCCAGGGAGGAAAATACCAAAGTCTTGGAAAAGAGAGATGGATAGATTTGGGTTGAAGGGAGAAGAGAGACGGAGGAAGGAGACAGAAAGATGAAAGAGAAAGTGCTGTGTGGTTCTGGAAATAGAGAGCGCAAAAAGATGCTTTAGCGCAAGGGCATTGTGCTCAAGCTCACACTAATCTCAGCATAATGGTTTTGCTACCATGACGTCAGCCAGAAGTGCCGGGGCCTCCTGGGCCCCCCAAAGTGAAGATGGCTACCAGTGCCGGAGGTGGGGCCCCTTATAGCCGACCAGGGTTTGTTTTCGTCCATTCAGCTGGACGGGGCAGTCTGAGGTGGCCCAAATTCCAAGCATCCAACACTACGAAGAATGACATCATCTCTCTCCCAGTCCTTTCAATGGGATAACCAGCAGCACTACTGTGGCTTTGGCCAAAAAGGGAAAAATCTGAAGGGTGTGAACTTCAAGGGGGTCTAATACAGATAGAACCCACAAAGAAGCTTTAGAATCTTTGATCAAAGCAGTTTTTTTTTTATCTCAGCAGCATGAATTCAATGATTCATTGTAAGCTCATCACCCAGGGTCTACATTACCTGCTGCACTGCATGCTGCTGTTATTCATGGCCCTGTGTTCTCACAATTGTCAAGCAGAAACAGAAAACTGGCCATCTTTTGGAAGCTAAACATCTAACCCCTCACTCTCTGTCCTATCTTTACAGATTTTGGCTTTGGGTTGGACGACGATCCTCTGTCCACATCGCCAGATTTAGAAACTGAGACCGAGAGGCCAGCTCATCTCTGGCATGTTTGCCTGGTTGCCGGGTCAAAGCCCTGCTGTCCAAGCTGCTGCTGTTTGGAGGAACTGATACTGGGAGCTGGTGGGGAAATCAGTGAGAATGAGACAGCTGGATTTGAACCAGATGGGAGCCGAGCCCGGAAGCTGATCTCTATGTGCCTTCTTGCTCACTCCATCTACTCCCTAGGCCTCTCAATGTAAGGTCTTATATGGAGGGGAGTTATATGAGAACAGGATGTACGTCAGCAATAAAAATGAGGATTTAGGTGTCCAAGGATGTTTCTTTTCTTTTCCAATTCAGAAATTAAAGGATTACTTTATGGACCTTACATAAGATTTAAGGTGTTAATAGGATAATAGCCCACCACAATCCACGATATTCCACTTCAGGGATTGCTACGTCGCTGCCAGAAATTCCTACCTTGATATTGATATTGTGGCGATACTCTAGGGTTTAAGTTGGTGCTTTAACAAAATATCTGCATACTTCGATTTTAGATAAATAATCAGAAATGTGGACATAATGTCTAAGTGGGGTCAAATAACAGAACAGCTAGAACAGTCTGGTAAGTTTAGAAAAGTACATCATTTTACTGTACTGCTGCCTTTAAAACCAGTAAAACACTTATGTCATATTTCGATATTACAATATCCAAACTCTAAGACGATATCTAGTCTCATGTCACGATATATTAATATAGTATCAAAATATTGCACAGCCCTATACCAGTCTGCACTTGAATCAGAGAAAAGAGAGATGGAGTTGAGGATGAGGACACTGGGTGGGAGGAGGAATGTTCATGTTACGCCAGCAAAAGGACTTTTCTTTCCAGTTATGCAATATTTCTCCATTTTCTTCTACCTCAAATCCCCCCCCCAAAAAAAAAAACCCTCCACCTTTTTCCAATACTACATGTGGTGTAGATCACATGGCCTCTCCTCATGACCCAAAAACCCATTCCCTCTCTTAATCTTCCAAAACAAAACTGAACCCCCTTCCACTTTGCTGTGTAAAACCTTCTCTTGATGTGCCCCGGTCTTCCTTCGCCAGCACGCTCCAGTTGGGAATTCACATAAACCAAAACTAATATTGTTACACCTGCTGCACAAGAGGGGGAAATATACATACCTAAGGCTTGGGCCTCTTCTTTCATATTTCCTCAACAGCCTATTGAATAATGTTACAAATTAAAAAAGGGTGTCGCGGTAGTGAGCTCTGACTGTCAATTCTGCTGCAGACCGACTGACCTGTGCTGTCATTCAAATTCCGCTCTCTGTCCAAGAATGGCGGGCTTCCCATATGCGCTGAGATAATACTGAAGATATGATGGACAGAGATAGAGATGATAAATTCCCATAGAGGCAGGCAGACCTTTATTTTTAAAGGCCAGATATTTCATTCACAAAAGACCTGGTGTCCTTAAAGCTTGGATTTTTCCTCATTTTTTAATTAAGGCATTATGATCAATAACCAAAAGATGATTTTTTTTATTCCTTTTTTCCAACATCTTAAGCAGGGGTATATGAGCAGCACTGTACACAGCTAGATATGTACATGTTTAACATTAGCCCAGCTTAGTATAGACTAGATGTGTCTGTTTAGCCTCTAACCAAAGAGATTAAATGCTCCAATTGCTGTGATTAAATGCTGAAATTAAAAGATGCGTTCAGAAAAAACAATGTTTTGCCCTGGCTTAGTTGTGCAGTCAACTTGGCGTTTGTGCCTCCTGTGTTAATTTATAGACTGTAAAGCCGTTAACTGTAGCCAGCTAGCAACTTTTTCCAGTCTGCTCTCAACTCTGTTCGGTTACAAAATGTCGTTTCTGTCTCAACACACTTTTTGTCAGTGTTTGTATGTGAAATTAGTTTCCTTTGGACAGAGCCAGGTTAGGTGTTTGCCCGTGCCTCCACTCTTTATGTTAAGCTTGGCTAAGCACACACTGACACCCATTATCTCACTCTTGGGATCAGATAAAATGAGTATATTTCCAAAAAATGTTGAACTAATCCTCTAAATCCTCCAACATTTTAGTGAAAGAATCACTTGGAGATCTTGGAAGTGCAATTAAGCCTAGTTTATGAATGCATGACAAACAGTAATACACCTTACATTACCTTACTCATGTGTATACCTGTCTGTTTATAGAAGGGTGCTTATAGTGTAAATATGTTTGTATTATTACCATTATTATTATTATTATTATAACTAATTCTATTTTTTTCTATTTCTTATAATCATATTTTTTTTCTCCTAAGTCTATTTAATGTGTATGTGTTATTCTGATGTGTGTAAATGTTTACTTTTGAGCTGCTGTAGCACAGGAATTTCCCCAGTGTGGGACCCCCCCCAGGGATTACGATGACAAGGATATCTAGCACATTTGCCACCGGTTGTTGGTTTATGTATATTAATGGATTGTATGACATAACAGAGGAGTCAGATAATACAACATGTCTGTGAGATTTTAAACTCTTATCTACACCCTATGGAATGATAAAGGAAAGAGTGGTGAGTCGCAATGACACATTGGAGTGAAGTCAGAGCAGTGTGAGAAAACCTAAATACCTGCTACTGTTGTTTAGACTATATGTCCACTCCAAGTGCCCAGGGACAGGGCTGAAGTGCAGGAGTGGGGGTAAGGCTTACAAAGCAGAGTGGGGAGGTGAAAAAACGTGAGTACATTTGAGATAGGGATGGAAGCAAGTCAAACTGAGACCAAAATGTGAGAGAAAAAAAATTATAGAATAGGAAAGAGGGGTCAGCGTGTGAGTAGGTGTGAGTGACTGTAATAGGAGTGGGAGTATGTCCAAGGATTGAGAATGGGTGAGGTTCCACCTAACCCAAATGTGTGTGGTCCAAGAATGACATCCTTTCACATGCATGTGCGGCTATGAAGTGCACGTGAATGTCTTTACCTCATGTGAAGTCTTACAGTACAGAAGGTCTGTACACACACACACACACACACACACACACGTCTCTGGGCGAGACAGGAAGGTAGAGGAAAGACAGGCAAGATGGCAGGAAGTCATATAAGGCCTCAAGGGAACCCACAGGAAGCTGTAGCTGCCATTATTGACCCAAACGAGTTTCAGTGAGAGAGAGAGAATGAGTGAGAGACTGTGTGTGTGTACGTCTCACAACTTTACTTTTACCACAACCAAGAAAAGGTCAAAGACCAAGTTCTTATTCTTAAGATATGGTGAGAATGGACGTAACAGCTTTCTGTCCCTTAAAAAATTCACCAAACACAAGCACACACCACTTTGCAGCATTCAGATGAGTCATGATATCCTCTCTTTGATGATTCAGTCAGTAGCCAGCCTACTGCCGCTCCCGTTGTCCAAACAGGGCTTGACCACTTATATGATAAGGTTGGCTCAGGACAGCACTAGCTGACTTCACAACAGAGTTAGGACGAGAGCATTAGAAATGGGAAGCCAGTTAGACAAATGCAAAGGAAGGACAGAGGGAAACAGAAAGAAAAGATACACAGTGACACACGGTAAACACAGTGGAGGAAACTCATTCCCAATGCCTCAGAGTGTGGAGAACATTTCTATTTCCCTGTCCATTCTTGATTCTCGTACGGCTCAAAGGTCACACTGGAGAGAACATTAGGAGAGGATTTATGTTTTAAAGAGTCTGCTTTGGACTGTGATTGGGACTCACATGTAGTGATTGCTATTAAAAGGTTGTGGTGCACAGATGCAGTGCCTGACACTGGACAGCTGGATCACTTCCCAGAGTGGTTGGATTAAAACCAAATTACGAGGTCGAGAAAGAAAGAACGAGACTCGCACATAGGGAAAGAGACAGACAGACAAAGTAGATAGAAAAAGAGGGCAGAGAGAACACACACTAATCTGATGTCTGCCAGCACTCTACTGCCAGATGTTGGCTTACTAGACCTGATTTAGTTGCACTGACGAGTACAGTGCCCGATGAAAACATGCCTGTGCCGATTGCTTGGCCTCCTGTGATGCTGCTTGCAGCTTTCTCAGATGTAACCATGTAAATTTCACTATGCAATTATTTGGTACTGGTACTTTACTTTATACTACTAATCCAATACATCTCAGAATATTGTACTGGCTTGTTGACTCCACTTTATTTGACAGCTCTAGCTACTTTGCAAATTTATTTAGAAAATATACAATTATTGAGCCCCACTTTTACCAGCTCCAACATTAAAGTGATTAAGACATGGATGCCTCAATAATCATAATTCAGTAAGATAATGACTACTTTTAGTACACTAACCCTCCCCTAGTCCTTAGGTCAAATTTGACAAAAAAAACAAAAAGCTAAAAAGTTTCTATATAAGAAATTTGGGTTTCTTTCAACCAGATTTTCAAAAAGAAAATAATGTAGCTGGTTCCCTGCAGTGCTCTTCAAAAGTGAAATAAATGATAAGTGCACTATTTTCATTGAATTTGGTTGTTTCACTCAATTTTATAGCATTTGGAAAAGAAAAAAAAAAGAAAAGGGAAAAAAGTGACAGAAATCGCGGAAAAATCTTAAAAAATGTTAGGAAAAGTGACAAAAACATTGAAAAAAAGTGACAAGAAGTGTCCGAAAAAAGTTCTAAAATGTTAAAAAAAAGTGTGGAAAAAGACAAAAAAGTTTTCATTTTAAATCACGACCAAGAAAAACCAAAAGCTGCCAGTGGACGAGTAGACAACACAAGGGTTGTGATGATAATGATGATAATGAGACTTTTGTACTTTAACTTGGGTTACATATTTAATGCAAAACTTCTACTTACGGAACAGAGTATTTTTTAACAATGTAGTATTTTACAGTTCTTTTACTTAAGTAAAAGATTTGAAAACTTCTTCCAGCACTGCTTCTGACCATGTAGAAAGTGTAATGTTGTGTCAAAGTGTCGTTTGTGAAGAGAATGTCTCTCGCCGGCAGGACGGACCGACGGACAGGGCAGGACGGACCGATGGACAGGGCAGGACGGACATAACAGAAGTCCTTCCTTCTATAGATAGACATACTGTACATTATATCCTCTCAGCACACATCTCATTACAAATGGGTAAAAGAGGGTCTCCCTTTTTTATAATAAAAGAAATGTGGTGATTGCATATATTTGCAATCAACCATCATGCAAAAACAATAATGGCATACAGATGCGGAGTAGGCCTGCATGATTTGGGGAAAAAAATGAATCACAATTTTTTTAGCTTATAATTGATATCACGTTTCTCTTCCCCGATTTTTTCCTCACGAGTTGTAATGTTTATTGCACACATGAACCACAACGTACCAAACATAGATTTTTTTTGGCACATATAGTACATTACCACAAGCCTGTAAGCACAAAGGCTTCAATGAAGAGAAGGGAGAGCATTGCAGCTCTTGGGAATGCTTTAAAACCTATTTTATACAGTATGTTTAAAACTCACAGAAGAAAGTAGTAGTGTTTGTGATGCAGTCGGCTCGTAAAAAGAAATGACAATCAAAGTCACAAAAAAAAAAAAAAAAAAAATGTTGGCGCCCAGATAGCTCAGTTGGTAGATCAGGTGTCCATATATAGAGGTTTCCTCCTTGACGCAGCGGGTTTCAGCGGCACTTGGTAGTTGGGTTCAAGCCCTTGCAAATATGTCGAAACATTGCAACCACATGCCGACCTTTCCACAGAAAACGCAATGTGTTCATCGCTATCAGCCGAAACTTGTAAATACATGTCTTGTTGTCCCCAAACAACCTCACACTTTCTTCTTTTTGAAGAACCAAACCACCAGTGAGAAATGTACTGTAAGTACCAAAATGACTGAGCAGGAGCCATTCTTTAATTAACTAAATATGAGAGCAATTTCACATTTGATACAATGTTAATGGCAGGGAATTGCCTTGAGAAAGTAAAATAAAGCATATATATGCGTGTGAGCCTTGAAACACTTGTGGAAAGAAAGTGTTTTAAATGCACACAGATCCAAATAACAGAACCCAGAACTGTGGCACATTGGCTATCAGGAAATTGCCAGCTGCAAATGTGGAGTTTTATTGATGCGATCCATTAGTTCCTCTGATGTGGCCTTTGTTCATTGTGTTTAAATGAGTGCCGATTGCTTCCAGGCTCATTTGCATGGGTTTGTCAAGTTCGTTATTGGCACAGAAGGCTTTCATATGGGTTTACAGCAGACTTGAAAGCACGTTTATTCTTCAGACGTTCTCTCCAATGAGTTGTTGCACATTTGGCTGAAGAGAGGAAGTGTTTACACAAGGGAACCAAAGATGGCTCCCACACATGCTTATTCTGCAAAATTAGCTTTGTCAGCTACGCACCAAGGACAAAAAGTCATCTCTTTTGCTACATTACTTATTCTATGCTCCTGCATTTTTTATGAAGTAGTCGAGAAGTAAGTAGAGGTTGCTTAAAGGTTAACAATGCGTCTAATGTTTGGGTATAATGTAGCAGAGCATTAAAAGCAGGTGAGGAACGTGTGGTTTTAAAACAGCAGGGCTTGCTAGTGTGCCTTTGGGTGAAAAGTGAGCAATGGTCAAAATATATAGCATTAGTTACCCAAGTTTTGAAGAAAGCAGATGGGGGGGGGGCATGCGCAATAAAACAAAACATGCAATAATTAAATCCCCCTTCTAGTACCATGGAAAGTGCCACTCGACCGGCCAAAACAAAATGCTTTGACCCAGGAAACGTTTGTTTGTTCCTCTGGAGTGTTGTAATCGAAATATAATCTATTTACTAAATGTATTGTGTTGGTGCCTAAACATAACTGTCATCTACCCATGACGCTCAATTTTTCTGGCTTAACTCAACTACCACGGCCCCAGAAAGGACCATAGGTCATATGGCGGGGACTGTAGCCGGCTCACAATTGAGCAGATGCAGGGATATGTACACCAGAAAGGGGGACATTCCGCACATTCCCCCGGAAAATGATACCCTGGTAGTAATTAATATCTGTTTATTCAATTCCATCTCTATCATCAGCCCTGTGATCTTTCAGGAAAGCACAAGGGACAGACATCCCACCACGTATTTCATTACATATTTCAATAATACATTCATGGCACAATAGACAAGTTGTGCCATTCATACAATATTACTGAGACAAGTCAGTGAAAGTCTTTTCTCCCACTAAGAGTGTAAGCTGAATGTGCACTGGCTGGACACAGTGCAAGACCCCGTTATGGACGCGAAGACACGTGGAGGTGGTTTACTCCTCCGCTTGGCCCAGATCTGTCGCTCCCACTCCAGAGGCTCCATTGAGTCTCATCCTCAGGAAAGGCTTTCATAACAATACCCCTCCCATCTCCGGTTGCCATGGAAACACGTTATGTTATGTTACTCTCATCTTTCTTTATTTCCGTCCCTGTGGCACAGCTCCTCGCCTCTCTACATTGGCTTGTCATGTCAACATTATAAGCTCGAGGTAAGGTTGCACCAATTTTTTTTTTTGTTTTGGACCACTGGTACGATGTGTCAGCAAGTCGGCTGCCGGATCAGTAAAACAGATGTGGGGGACAAACAGTTTGGCCAGATGACCATTGTTAGGTAGAAGCAGATCAATGGACATGAATCAAACTGTCACGGGTTAAGTGATCATCTAACTCCCTGGTTCCCTACTGGGGGGGGCCGTACCCCCACAGGGGGCTGCAAGTCCATCGTGATTTTAAGGGGTTTAAGCCATCTTTTGTCTTCAAATATACAGTTTGCTTATACCTAAGTGTTTTATTCATTTCTATGAAAAAACTTAGATGAAATTGCTATTTTTGAAGATTTTTATTATTGTTATTTGAGATATAAAACAGAATAAGGGCACAGTGAAGACCTGAACACAAACTGTATCACAGAGGCTTCACTCTGTGCTAAAAAGCCTCGTCCTGCATTGGAAAAGTACCAAAGAGCTACTGTAATAGAACAAGGACCAAGAATAAGGGAGAAGAACTCCAAATGACCTCGATTACTTGAGGGCTCACAGATGATTAGACTTGTCGACTTTCAGGAGGCAGCCCTGGTTTGTTTGGTGGCTTGTTCAACAAGCAGAACAAGATGTGTGTTCATGTTTGTAAGTTGGATAAAAGGTAGACTTTAGCAGCAAAGGTAATGTGGTTATTGGTCAAAGTCTGTGGCTCTTGTGTTGTGTAGCAGGCTTCTGTCTGGCTCTGTGATGTCTGCTCTGCCAGTGATAGAACACTGATGTTTCTGCTTTATGCAAGATTTCATTGGCTGTTATCTAAATAAGATCTTCATCTGCATAGATTGGATAATCTTTAGAATTCATCAAAAACTAGGAAGCGCAATCATGAAACCAAAACATAGTTTCAGATTATTTCTCAAACTGAACACAGGAAATTATTTACAGAGCAGCTAGTATTGCTATTTATTGATGCAACTTAATCAAAGGCTGAATTTCACCTTTCAGTGCTACTTTCAATGCCGGAATTCTGCAGCAAAGTAGACAAAATGAACCAGAGCCTAACAGACATTAACCCAAAGACAATATCTGAGTAACACCCTCAGATGTAGCCATCCACCAAACATCTGAAGAATAATCTATTCACAACATGTGGAAGGGCCCAGATCCAATGAGAAAATGCCAAATCTGGCTTCTCTCCTGGGACAAAAAGCTGCAAGTCAAGAAATCTGGAAATTGGGGATGGACCTGTCGGCTCTGCTTCTTCTTCAGCTCGTGCATCTGTGTCAGCTTTATCGGAAGCTCAGACATTTACCCAAAAACTGAGCTGTGTGTGGGTGATTTTGCTAAGCACTTCCAAATGAAAGGCATGTTTTTATTTCATCCCATGCAATATATGTCTGTGTTCGCTTTTCCAACATTTTTTCTCCATGTATGCATTTTATCAGGCCACATAGGGCATTAAGTTTGTTAAATAACAACCTGTTGGTTCTCCGTAACTGAGCTTTGGTTATTGCACAACTGAAAGTGCATTAGGTCCTTCCAGACTTGAGACAATCAAGACTTACTGATTGAGGCAATCAATGTCTTGATTGCTATAATCCTAACTTTTAATTTTCTCCAATCAAGCCAATAGATATACTGCAGCTAGTGAGGTTTAATGGCTTGTGCATTACCAGTGATTATAAAAAGGAGCCTAGAAAGAAAATGTAGGACCATATCAGGTCAATTAACTAGAAACATGGGGAAAGCATCCCCGTTGGGAAAACATCTGCGATGATAATAGTGAATAATTTCCTATCACAAATGGAATTTCACTTAACCTCCTGAATTGATTTGGACAATTGTAGGAGTGATTTATTCTGCAACCGGGGAAGTTTAGCACTCCCCAGGACAGACTAGAGCTGTAGCCATGCTGCTGAACACATTGTTGAGAGAGGGAGATGGGAGTCAGAGATGGAAGGATAATCTGAGGTTAAGGGGAGCATGGCAGAAGTGCTGATATGGAGACTGACGGGACCCAAACTGAGCAAGAGACAGTAACTGAGCAAAATAAAGAGATTGCAAAGCCCCGTTTTTCCCAGCAAAGCCAGAAGCAGCTTGCATGGCAGCTGAAACCCACAGCAGACGGCTCCATTCTGACAGCTGTGCCCTGATCCCTCTCCACATCATGGGTACATGCCAACACAGCCATGCCAGTCTGGCACGAGTATAGACAAACAACCCCTGCCAACAAGTGTGATCTGTGCACAAGATGGGAACCGCTGCACAAGGGTAGACTGTATAGTGTAAAGGATGAGCTGCTGAATTTGTGGAACAGGGAGGGTTGTTGGTGATAGGGTTGGGCCATGGCCTCATTCAACCATCAAGACACACTCCCCAATTGCTTCCAATTCATGTCCCTAATCCTGTTTAGTCAGGATAATAAACATGCAAAGGAAGGAAAATAAAAAGAAATGGGCTGCTGAGCATTAGGAAAAGAAGATGTCAGGGTTTACATTGTACCAAAGTATTGTTTTGAGCCAACTTCATAGATTTTACTTTAATGTGCAGCATTTCTGTATGGTGACTTTTCTGGGAGATGGGAAATCAAGTTGAACAGGCTTAATACACAAAATCAGTGGATGGGTACAGGTAGATTTGCAAATGATCCCGCAGCATTTTCAATACTATCATGAAAATGTTCTGTTATCAGTTCCGATAATAGAAAAAGCATTATAGAAAAATATCCTTAGTATACTGTAAGAGTAATTCCACAGCAACTGCCAACATGCAGGAACTTAGTTCATACTGTATTTAAAACATACTGCAAGACTGAGTCAACGTGTAGCCTGGGAAACCACTGTAGTCAAATTGCATTAGGATTCAGTGATCAAAAAGCCCAGTTGATTACTTAATTTGACTCTGCTCCACTATTGAAACAACTCAAGGGGAGATGAATCCAAACCTCAAATGTATAACACACTCCCTTACCACCTGCCCAGAATAGTGTATGTTAAGGCTCATTCAACTAGCTTGCTCAACCATTATGATCTTTACTCACCACCAGTTCGGGAGAAACGTGCGTGCAGCTCCTCAGCGGGCGGCATGGGGGCGCTGAACTCCAGCAGCTGCAGGGGTACGCTGTCTTTGAGGTTGATTTCCGGAGGCTCGCTGCTGCCGAAGCAGCACAGGAAGCCCAGGCCCGACCGCGTCCTCTTCCTGGGGGGCATGGTGGCTGCGGTGACACAGGTGGCAGTGCTGGTGCTGGATCGGGAAGGTAGAGGAGGGGGGCCAAGGGGCAGGGAAGGGGGGGTTGGAGAGGAGGACGACGCTGCTGCTATCTAGGGGGGCATGATCTACAAGAGAGAGGAGAAAGAGGGACACTGTTATGTTTGGTTTCCCCAGTGTCATTTAGAGTCACTGTCAATGACAATACAGCATGGTTAATGTCATAATGCATGACATTTGTATGTTACATGTACAGTAAATAATGTATCCTATGTTCGTATCATATTGTAGCACGACAGATTCAGCCTATACCACGTTCATGAAGGCCTCATGCTGGTCTACACGCCCAGTATCTGATCAACGTTTCCTTGGAAAGAAATTATTTGTAGTGCACAGGAAGTGAAGCAATTCATGTTTCCAGCAGCCCGTCAGTTTTCAATAAATACAGGAAGATACATGAGCAGCAAGAACCACTACAGCGAAACAAAGGAAAAATGCCAGCTACAGAATTTTTAACTCCTTGTTTTGGGATTTTCTCATTTTCAACACTTAAAACTGTTGATTTGATGTTGAAATATTCTTCATTTTCCCTCACTGTGCCTGTATGAACAGGCACCAAGGTGGACATACTACAGATTGCTGTCTGGCAAGGGGGCACAGAGACAGCAGGGGCCGCCATCATATCCTCATCATGACATTGGTTGCACTTATGCCTGGACAAAGAAACCTCTTGTCCGTGAGGTACAATGGTTTCTGTCCAGTGAGTGTGTGTGTGTGTGTCTGTTGTTTGTGCAGACTTGCACCAAGAGCTGCCCCAGCACTGCTTCACTCTTTCAGTAGAGCGGACACTGTGTGTGTATGAGAGTATGTGTGTGTGTGTGTGTGTATGGACAGTCGTGAATGACATCCACTACAACAGGAGCAAGGGACTGAATAGGTCCAGACACCCTGGAGGATTTCCTCAATGCCACAAGAGGGTATGGGTGGTCTCCACTGTATGAATAATACACTCTTTACACCATATTATGTCCTATCAACCTCAAACTTACTTACACAACGTGAGCATACACCCACAGCGGCTCACACAGTTGCAAAAGCTCTTCTTTATGCAACAGTTTACTGCATTTGTAAATGAATGGACCTCAAGCCAGTTATGCAAATACCACGGACATGCAAATCCAGCAGAAATAGCTGACCAAGAAATCAGTTTTTGAGCCATTTATGTGAAATACAATAAAATGAAGTTGCCATCCAGAGCACACAACTAAGTCCAACAAAAGCAGATTTTACTTTTATACTTCTATCTATCCATTCCTCTTCTAAATATTAAGCTTTTATTGATATTTGTACATAACCAAACATGCATTAAGTATTGGCTAGAGCTTTGCACCCTTCTGTTTAATATGGCAGTGAAAGTTTATGACTTCAGTTTCCACAAGAAGCCACAATAGACTACATCTTGACTGAGCACGACTCTCCGCCATCCCTCTCTCACACATTGGTTCAGCGTAGGCGTTCTCACTGCACGGTTTAAAAATAGCCGTATGGTAAATTCTTTATGAATGCGCTGGGCCATCGACAGGAGCTTAAAAGGGGAAGAAAAAATTGGAAAGAGAAAAACACCACATTTCCATTTTTCCCCTTCGTCCTTTGCTCATTTGCTTTTTCTGCCTCCTTGAATGTGCCATCCCTCTCAAGGCAGAAGCAGCAGAGCTGCGCACAGCTCCAAATAAACTGCAGGCTTGTTTTAAATGAAAAGAAACATGGAAACGCCTCTGCAGCCATCACTGGGCTTATTTTCTGGAAAGTATTGCATCTTAAATTATTCTGTATCTGTATAATCACCTTCAAATATGGGAACTGTTTCATATCCATTGCATCAGTGGGCTGGAAGTCAATAATAGCATGTGTGGCATGTTGTGCAAAGTACATTTGATACTGCACCAGCATTTGTTATGATAGCCGAGGTGACAAATCTCTGAATAACCTGCTAGCGGGCTCCAAGGCAAAAATGACCTGTGGGGCCCTTATTATTCCCCTACTCCTCCCATTCCCTGTTCATAGTATATGGATCATGCTGCCCATGCAGAGTCCCAGAAGCTATGTCAGTATGGATTAGTTTGATGAAATACAAATGTATTTGTGTAAACACAGTATCAACTTAAATAATAAAAGGCATTAGTAGTTTGGAAAGTGCCTAATATCGGCCGATAGTATCGGCCCACTGATAGATCGGCCGGGCTCTAATGTACATATGAACATGTGAGTGTTGTTCTTAGATTGACCTGAAAAATGTGAACCTATTCTTTAAGGCCCTTAAGCATTTCAGTTTCTTACCGAATATCTTACCGAACATGTATGCACTTGCTTGATTGATTTGTTTTGGTGACATAAATAGAAGGTAAGTAAGGATTTAATGAATTTAGGACCTGGATACTTTTTTCTTTGTTTTTTGTGCATTTACTGCAGTTAAGAGGTATTTATTTAAATCCAGTGACCAATGAGACTTCAGCCTCTCTCTGTTTGAACAAACATCACTAAGAAGTATACTGGTAGTAAAGTAGTTATAGTAGTTTTGAAACAAAATGTTTCATGTTTGTTTTAAAAAAAGCTGACCTTTCAGGATGAAACGGATCACTCTCTTTTCTTATTGGCTACATTGTTGCACTTCATTATGTCATTCTGTATAGCTCATCTGTGACGGTTCAAACACTTTTGCCAGTTTGCACAGGCCCTTGAGGATCTGGGGCCGTGGGGCAGTGTTCCACTTTGATCAAGCAGGTCTCAGTACGCTGGTTTGGTCCACTTTTGGTGCACACCTGAGTGCAATTGCCACGTTTTCACTTGACCAAACAAAACGCAGCGGCGGGGCAAACAAACTCTAGTTCGTTTCAACCGAACTAAAGGCTGATGATGTGAAAATGCCCTAAGATAACTGTCACAACATGTGCATGGGGTATGAGCAACAAGTTGCAGATACGCCATATTAACTTGTACCAAACCAGATGAGGCTAAGCATGGCACGATCAGAATGAATGTACTGTATATTAGCAGTCACTGTGTTGAGTCAGTGGGGAAAAGGAAACTGTGAGATGACAATAAAAAGCCCCCTTCAAAAAACTAACTTATGGAGATTTGTTCCATACATTTACACTTTTAAAGGCTGACTGACTGCTTTTCATCATTTTTATTACTATAAGATAAAGTACGAGCTGGTGCCAAATCTTTACGGTGGTGAGTTAGTTATTGACACTGTGGACAGCTGGCTGAGCCTGATGGAAAAGAGGCTGCTCTACAGGGGTTTTAAAGCCATTCAGCAAAAAAACACAACCTAAACCTCCTGTCCAGTGTCTGTGTGTGTGTGTGTGTGTTTTTTTAACTTCACCCTCCCACAGAGCCCCACGTGCGGCCAGCCATCACTCAACACCAGCTCTGCTGGCCGTCGTCCAGCCCATGGCCAGGGATAGTAGGCCGAGGAATCCAAATACACACAGAAATATACTGTACAGTATATACTGTATGTACACGGACAAACCATGAACCAAGAACACTGAGGGCTGTGCATGTGTAACCTTTGTCATTCCCTGTATGGTGGAGTCACCACACAAACACAATCCAAATTGACCATGTCCCCTGCCATATGTGCCCTGAAAGACACTCTTATCTCCCAGCTTTTCATTTCATCCCTCCCCCTCCGACTCACTGTCATCTTCAATTATTCCTCTTTTTCCAGGGTGAATGGAGTGACATTTCCCTTTATCCACCCCCCCCCTTCCCTTTGACAGTAACATCTGTCATTTTTCCTTGCCATTTCTCGCATGTCCTCCTGCCAGCTTCATTCCACATTTTATACTCTTCTGTTCCTTGCTGCTCTGTGTTAATGCTTACTGCTAATGATAGCTGGACACATTGAGAGTAACCAAGTTTCCATTAACGTGTTGTTGTGCGCATCTTGAAGTATCACATTAGAAAAGCGATTTTGAAAATTTCGGAAAGAAACTTCCTCCTGGCTCTAAAAGGAGGTCAATCCCTTTTGCCCCCCATGTTAAAATGCCCAACTTTACAGCAGAACATGTGTACGGCCTGGTACAAAAAACGGCTTTGGTCTCTATTGCTTTTGCTTAGTTACCCCTTCATGACAACTGTACAGAAAACTATAACTCACCCATTTAAATTCAGGCTTAAAGTTATGCATAATTAATGGTGTGCCCCTTTGAGGGACAGGTGGGTGCCATCACTGGAGACCCTAGACTACTGTAGGGTCCGAATCTATTCAAGGCAGAACCCTATATCAGGTTTTAGGCAACGTCAGGCTTTGCAAAGATGGCGTCGGCCCATGCCACCAGTCTCGCATAATTTGAGCATCATTTTGGCTCTTTAGAAATCTATGGGTGAAGTCACAGAGACTACGTCCACATTTTAAAACAGTCCAATATATGCTTGTAGACCCTGAACCAGAGGATGGAAACGCGCCTCATTCGCATTTCATTTTTGTGACATTTCAAAACTTCGCTCGACATATTGTGAGCTTGTGTGATGCTTCCTGAAATCTTGTCGTCACAGAGAGTGCCTGGTTTAGTGCAAGCACACACTAAAGCCTGTGCTCACCAACCAACCGCATCTGGCAACTAGCACTATAGCCAAAAATGCTACACATGAGTACAAGGCGTGTCTTTGTGTGCCACTTTTACGGTGCGCTCCATTTTTTTAACTCGCTCTTTTCTTTTTGTCGTTTCCTCTCTGGTCTCTTTCGTGTCGGTAAGTTGTCCTACATCTGATGCTGGTGACATGGAAAACTGCACCCAGACACATACACACTCAGACACACTTCCTTACAATTCCCTGCTCATCACTGGGAAACACATGTACGAATGTATGGTCGCTCTATAAGTCACAGGAAAAGGAAGCTATTACTTAAAGAGTGAAAGCCTGTAGATCTCTACAGACTAGTGCTAATTAACACCATCTGTGTATGTCAAAATGGGAGATGCAGGAAGAGGTGCGCAGAGATTTGTCACTGCTAGTCTTCTCGCTATGACAGACAAGAATTTCAAGACACACATACACGATTGAAAAAAGCATGAAAACACATTTTGACAAATTCCCTGCATACTACTGCAACAAACATACAGTCACATTTTTACACGTTTCTAAATTCAAAACCCACTCACTCAAACTTCAGATGCAAGCACATACACACATGCAGTATTTGCATACTCATACACTAAGAGCCCTAAAGCAGAAAGGAGCCTGCTGGCTGCTCTGTGTTTGAAGTGTCTGGAGAGCAGCCGAGCAGAGACACAGAGAGAGAGAGACACAGAGAGATGAAGGAGGTGAGGGAGGGAGGCAGGGATAAAAAGAGATACTGCTGCCACTTCTCATTCAGCCCACTATCACATCGCCTCATCCTCAGCGCCGGGAAGTAGGTCAGCGGAGAAGGAGAAAGAGGAGGAGGAGGGGGCAGCACTGAGCAGAGACAGGCTGCTGCTGGTGGTGTGTGCAGGCGACAGACAGAATATATATATAAAACACACACACACACACACACACACACACACACACACATATACACATACAGAGATCAATCTCTCAAACATCTGTGCCTGCATCATTTCAATTCTCTCGCCAACATCTGTCTCAGTACACAAGGCTTTTAGTACACTAAATAAGAAAATTGGACACATATCAAGCTCCTGTTATTTCCATACCTACTGAAAAGAAACACTTGGACCCAATCAAAAAAGCTGCATCATTCTCCCACTGACTATTTTTTCTTTTCTTTAACTATGCCCATTCCCCTCCTTCCTCCTCAGACTTTAGCTACAGCAGTGTGCTCCTGCATTTGAATGCATCTTGCTCACCTTCAACCTCCTCCACCTCCCAGTACCACCTGCCCCTCACTTTCACGCTATGGAAGTGCCCTTGTTGTCTTCATTGTATGGGATGGATAAATGGAATTTAAAAAAATACTGTAGCTCTTTTCACCCAACTAGTGTAATTCCAGGCAAAGACAGAGAGTCAAAGAAAGAAAGGCAAAAGTAATGTAGGCAAAAACATGAAGGAGCAGCAATGAAACATTTGTTTTAAAACAAATAAGTAGCAGAGGCAAAAACACAGCCAACAAAGAGCAAGATTATTTTAAGGAGGCACTGAATAAAAGATCAGAGGAAAGCCTGCAGGACACTTTTGTACACACATTGTTTCTGGGTCCCACAAATGAGGACCATTCCTCTGGGGTGCTGGGCCGCGGAGGCGGGTAGAGACAGGCTTATGTAAGAACCCAGCACCAGAGATGGGGGAGCAGTGCCACGCTGGCACAGGCAAGAACAACATGCCAAATGCAGTGCAGATTAAGGTTTTGGAATTGTTTTGGCAAACTAGTGGCATGAAGCTGGCGAGAGGAGAACACGTCCAACCACACCGGTGTTGGGAGGCAAAAAGCACCAGGCAACGATAATCTCTAAGATTTCAGTCCCGGTTGATTTGGTGACACCTACGGTTGCTGTGGGACACCAAGTACATTTTAATGATATAGTTCCATTCAAAGTGACATGTATTAACTACTGGATGGCAGCATACATGCCTTAAGGAGCTTCTCTGTATGAAAGAAGAGCAACTTGTGGAGCCGTGACACTCAAACAAACTGAGCATGTAGAATGTACTGCATTATGATGTTATAATTTAAAAGACAGTTTCCCTTGTGCATAAGCAACTCCAGTCTTGTGCAAGAAAAGCAGACTCCACCTATAACAATGAAATTGCCTTTATTACATAAAGACAATTTCACAATCTAAATCCAATAAATGGCTGTTGCCAAAAGACATTCCAGCCAGAAATAGATCACAGGATGGGGTTTTATATAAGAAAATAATAGCATTTTATTCTTTAATGGAATTAGCCAGCCTTTGAACATCCCATCATTTATAACAGACCTTTTACTCAAATTGGAACAGGCACTTGCAGCAGAGGACAAATAATGTATTTCGTAATACAGGATGCCAACATAGAGGGACACCAATGTGTCCAACACACACCGAAAGGTATTAATTGTGTTGGCACCTGTATGCATGTACTTATATTTTTGAGGGTAGTCATGCTTGTATACTGGTATGAAAAAAAATGCATGTGAACCAGTAACACTAAGGGCTCAAAGTCAAAATCACAGTAGTAATTTAACCCAGCTATTGGACAAATGGGAGCCATGCCACTCTTTGGATGCTGTTGCCCCAGACATGCCCCCTAAAACATGCCATACCCCCCCACCCCTTTCTACTGTCTGCCTGTCTGTCTGTCTGTCCAATGACTAATGGACCTACCCTTCAATTCTTTTCTTCCTGCTCCAAAGCCACTGGCTGCAAGCCAAATCACCTGGGACACTGAAAACTCATTCTCCCATGAACCCCATTGGATCTGTGGCCCACCCACAGTCACTGCTTTGGACCTTTGGGAAAGCCATGTACACATCATACATCTTACCCT
This sequence comes from Etheostoma perlongum, assembly GCA_026937815.1. Taxonomy (NCBI): domain Eukaryota; kingdom Metazoa; phylum Chordata; class Actinopteri; order Perciformes; family Percidae; genus Etheostoma; species Etheostoma perlongum. The sequence continues at coordinate 4,627,683 of CM049390.1, read as the reverse complement.
TTTAGAGTCACAGGCCACTCTGTAGTGTTAATCAGTTACATTAGTGCAACATACAATACATGCAAGCTCTCTCTCTTCCCCCCCCCCCACACACACACATTTTAGTTTGTTCTGTCACACACCAAGTCAAGAGATTGTATTCATGCATCACTTCCCCAATGACATGGGGTTTATCACCATGGGTGGTCAATTTAAAAGAGTTATGTAAAAAAAATAGTGATATGTGATTGGTCTGAAACAGATGACATGACTAATAGACAATGATCAAATGAATGTAAATATAACGAATGCACTGCACACTACACACAGTGTGAATTGCATTCCTGAGGAGTGACATCACCAACCTATTCCAGTGCAGATCTCCGTGGTAAGTAGCAAGTTTCAGCCTCGCATGACAAATGACCAGAGCGGACAGTGGAGGAACAGCCATCATTTCATGGTACATTTACATGCGATGCATTCCTGTGCTCGTTCTGAAAGCACACAGAAGGCCAGCGCTTTCATAAGAGTCTATCCTCATGTGGACCAGGACAATGGGCCAGAGGATTTAGCTTGGACATTTCTGCTGGGGCCTGACAGGGTAGGCTATTGCAGGCAGAAATAGTTATTTTGGCCTGTGCAACTTTAACTTCCCTTCACTAGCTCTGGAGTCCATGTGTATCTGATCTTCAAGGGGACAGTTATTTTTAACCATGACAGCATGGTCTCTCTCCAAAACATTCTCAGCCTCTTTGATTGGCACGGGAATCACATTAAAGAGAATGATTTTATATATAAAGTCAATTTAATTTCTGATAGTAGGATAATATTAATTAAGTATTTGCTTTAAAGTCACATGTAAGTAATATAAGATAAGCAGTTACTGAAACCAAATTCATGGGCACCATGCTTTGGCTCCATCTACAGACACGCGCCAAGGGTTTAAGGCGGTTACTGATAAGGGTAGTCTGTGCTTTTATGACTACGTGCATCTTCCAGGAAAAGAGCCCAGAATCAGATGATCAGAAACCCACCCTTCCCTTTAAGCCCCAACACGCTTTTCAACCATTCCTCCAAACCTCCCTCATTCCCTCAAATCACTTCCTTTCTGCCCCGCAATCAGATAGGGGATGCTGTAAGGGTGAGACAGCTGGAAATCTATTCAGCTGTTGGACTGGGAGCTGTGCCTTCAGACGGTGTCTCTAGGACTCAGTCTGGGGCAAGACTGTCTGAGTCAGTGGCAAAACATGCACCGGTAAACCTCATGGTGAACTGATACTTCTGAAACAACATGACTATGGGCTTCAAGCACATAAAGTTTCAAAAGCGCCTCATGTTTCTAGTCACTGTAAATAACTAGCTTTAACAATAGCAACAGAACAATGTTAAGGAGGTGTGGTTGAGCCAGTTCCATGTGGCTGACAGGTCATACAGTGTAGAGCTAGCACTGAGAATAACATAAGCCATTTAAATTGGCCACAATTATTATTAATTACTTTAATAGCTGGTGGTTAATACTGTTGCTTAAATATTTCCAGACTGTCGACAAGGCAAATGCAATCAGATTTTGACATAGGGGCATTTTTCATTTTCTTTTGTTTACAAACAGATCTTGCCGGACAGCCAATAAAAGGACAGTATTATTATATGTAGTTGTCCCAGAATTACAACGTGGTTACTGATCTTGTATATGAAGCACAGAGATCATCCCTTCAGGAACAATGGCAATGATTGTTGAATGCTTTTCATACAGTATGTATCTTTTATCAATGGATATTTCCTCACTGGGAACTCAGTCTAGAAACTTGTAATTCTAGCCGTTCAAAATGGCCGTAATGGCCTTATTTGATTATTTCTTACCAATCAATTAATTGCATTTAAAACAGTGAGAAGTAAGATCTCCACCACCTATACATGGCAGTATTTCAATATCACATCATAAATTGTCAACGCTTTCACAGCCAACATTTGAGAATTCTCAGAGGTCTTATTGGCTACTAGCATCATTTAAAACAAACATATAAGCACTGTTGGTTTTAACAGGGCCATGAGGCACAGTAACCCACCTCACCCATAAAGAGGAAATGCCTCAACTAAACGACTGGAAAAATAGGAGGGCAGGAGAGGGGGTGGGGGTGTTTCCAATCCTCAAGGGATGACATTAATAGCCATTTCATTTAGCTTGATTCATAAAAAAGACATTTCCTGATGTGAGGAACATTCATAATGGCAGAGACCACATGACGACGGGGGTTGTTACAACTGTGAGGTGAGTAGATTTTAGATTGATTTTGTTGCTTTGATCAGAACAAATGTAGCAGCTTGATGCAGCAGTGGAGGGTTCCAGGTACCCAACCATGAACAGTTGCAGTTTGAAGCAAATTATTATAAACATGTTAAAACCCTTCATAGAATCCGCAGACCACAGGCACGAGTTGCATGAACAAAAGTTGAAACAAGATCATGTGCAGAAGCAGACGACTTAGATGAAGGCAACAACAAATCAACCCTGGGTTCGTAGACACGTTTCGGTGGCCTGGCGGGTAACTCCTTTTTGTGAGACACCTTTCAAGGCGTTAGTTTGTTTAGTAGTAACTGTTCTCAAAAGGTCATCCACATGTTGCACAAGGAAAGTCCACCAGTTGCTCTGTGGGACTTTAACAATGCAGATGTTACCGTTGACTCAGGAAGGAGGTCCTATCAAGAAGGGGGGGAGACTAACATCACAAGAACAGACCCACTGCTGATCCACTTGTCTTCTGACCGAGAACCACATCTCTGAGAGTCACCTCTCTGCTCATTAAATTGACCGGATCCCTGGGATAACTATGCTATTAATACTGGGAATGAGAAGTAAGTTGGCCATGCCACATTCCACAGGCCCAAATATTCCCACATATTAAACAAGGCTCGGAATGAAATCCAATACTTGGCATCCCTTTCCCTGGATACCCAAAGCACTACCCTGCTGTATCAAATCATTTTCTTATTTCATATGGGAGGAATGCCAGAGTCACAAGCTCTCAGTCCAACTAAAGACACTATATGCATAGAAAGAAATTAAGGGGAGTACAGTCACAGAGCTGGTTACCACTCTCAACAGGGAATGGATGCTGGACTTCCAAGAGACTCCATGTTCTTTACACCCTAGAGTTTTGTCATTTGGAGGGAATGAGCCCTTTCCATCAGTACGATGCACTTATCCAAATTACACAGATGCTTGAGAAGATCCAGCTGTTCTGGGTGGTGAAAGGAGGTGACTTTTGAGCTTTCAAAATAAACTAAAAAAAGAAAACAGAATCACCAATTAGTTTCCAAACTGACGACTACACTCACTGGTTAGCTCAGCAGTCCTCAACAGATGTGTGTGTTAGCTTGCCAGTGTTTGGCTTTCATCCTGTGCGCCTAGGTTTGAACATGTCTACCAATGTCAGTGAGTGGATTAGGGCACTCTATATTGTGCATTGTTAAGCTATTAATCGGGCCTTGGTGAGAGGTCAACAGCTGCAGCATAGAGGACAGCGGCCTTCTGGGTAATGTCTGGAATGCTCTTCTGGGACAGTTATAGCAACACATATAGGGACAGCCTTCTGAAGTGACCAACTTTTTTTTTCAAAACAGCCCGCAGTAATACTGCACTGAATTGAGGCACTGTAAAGAGGAGATATGCTTACACATCATAAGCCCCAGAAAGTGTGTCACTGGCACAAATACAATAGTGCCATTTAAAACACAGTCAGTGTGGGAGAGAACAGCAGCCTTACTGCTTAAGTCTCCCTGAGTTTTGTCCTTCAGACAGTGTAACCACTCTACTGTAAATACAGCAATGTGATAATCCCATCCAAAAGATCAGATAGTTGAATTTAAGCAGCTTTACAGACCTCATCTCTTTTTCTCTCTGTCCCTAACGTAATGAGGAGGCCGTTGAGCTGCCAGTCAGCAGCAGGGCACAAGCGATAAAAGGCCGACCATCATTCACCAACTCTCCCTCTAATCCTGAGAGAGCAGTTCATGCATCTGTAATGGTCGATAAAATATGAAAAGCATTGAGAGCGCTGACGGCAGCAGAGGGTGTGTATGTACACTACGTGTGAGTCCTCAAATGCTGTTAATGCTCTCCCAACACACTGAATCTTTTAGCGATGTCACTCAGCTCGCCCCTTGGCACACGTGAGAGTAGGAGGATTTCCAGCAGACTGGAGAATAAGCCTTTAATGTGGTGGAAATGGATACTATCTTGTTCACAAAGCAAAAAGACATCAAACAAAACACAAATGGCCTTATGACTGTATAAATGAGTTTGGCCTTTGGTTCATTAACCTTCAAATGCAAAGCCACTGAAAGGAATAAATTACTTTGAATGTTGCAGGAATATGGTTTGTCTTATGTCTTTTCATATAACTCGTATCTCCTGGATCAGCTATTTAAAAGCCCAACCTCTGGTAAAATGTTCACAAACCCTGAGATATCGGTTTGGAATGTTTTTCATCAAAAACCCATCGGACTTAGGCAAACCCAAAGTAGGCATCAACACTCAATTCCACAGGTGAAAAATTTGAGGCATGGTGCACAAAACTTCATCAATGTGCATTCGACACACGCAAAGCTACAAGCTAAGATGACAGCTTCTCAACTGGAATAGGCAGCGCTTCCACACAGGAAAGGAGGTGTCACAATGCTTCAAAATGAGGAACCCTAGGAGATTAGGACAGTGTGTTTATGTTGGTGTGTGCTGCTATGAAGTACCGGCTTCCCTTGAGGGAAATGTGGAAGGACAGTGTATAAAAAAAGAAATACCAACATTCCAAGCAAAAGAAGTTCACATTTAGAGGTAAGTGGAAGTCTGCTCCCCCTAGCTCCATATTGGGTTGAATTGTTGCTGGGAGGAGATGAACATCATATATGGAATGTCAGGCCACTACTTACACCAAAGGGCTGACTGTGTGATTGATGAATATATGTGATCTATGTCTGGGACCCGAAATAGGCCTGTGCGCATTCCATATGACACTGTCCCATCCTCCCTCAGTGGGAAATGTTTGGCATTTCAGGAACTAAGTCATAGAGTTTTTTTTTTTTTTTGTTTAAACAAAATTAATGGATATCAATCTCTTTTAACTTACCCCTCCAGCTCTCAATAAAGCTGAAGCCCCATTCATCCATGTCATCATACAACCTTTTCCAAAGAAAATAAAAATTTCAAACAAGCTCAGCTAAACACTGAATCCAAGACTATCACCAACTGGCAAAAACCCGTGCTCATATAATGCACCAGCACACATGGGGGCAAGGCAAGGCGTGCTGTCAACACCACTGGAGAAAGAGCCCAAACATTAAGACCATGCACATTTCACAACCTAGCTCTTGCTGCCGTTTATGACCTATAAAGCCACCGTAGGAAAGAAGAAAAAGTACTGAATAATACTGCCTTTCCCTCCAATCACAACACAAAAATGTGGAAACTTTATCATCTTAGTGGGATTAGTAGCCCTTGTTGCCCACCAGCTTCTTTCTTGCTCAGCTTTGTACTGAGTCTACTGACTAATGTTTATTTTGTTGGCTGCATATTCTGTGTTTTCTAGGGGTGGAGAGAGGAAAAAAATAAAAAATAAAATCAATACAGCATAGTATTGCGATGTTTCAATACACAGATGCCAAGTATCAATCTTTTATTATACCTGTGTTGGTCAGTTTGTCTGCTTGACAATCCCATTTTGCATGAAATGTATCTTTTTAAATAAAACAGATGTTGACAATGTTTCCTTTTGGGCATATCATTTGAAATTGGGAAAAATTTGAACATTGAAAAAAGGTAAGAAATTGTAATATATCGCAGAATATTGCAATATGTTTAAAATCGCAAAAATATTGTATCTTGGCATGAGTATCGTGATGTTATCATATCGTGAGCCCCCCCCCAGGGTTTTACTGGTTGGATTGAACAACGGGATGCAGTGCATGGACCAACTGGCTTTACACTTAAACATCTGTAGCCTGTCGGTTGTGGACTCTCCTACTGAGTGAACAGCACATTAGTGACCAGGGATGGTCATGGGTATCCGTATCGAAAATAGGTATGTCCTACTTACCCACTTCAGATGGGCTGCCCTGAGAGATAGAACGTCCCTGTGTCACGTCACAAAATAAAAGACCCTTTCAACAATGCAAAGTTACAAGAACATTTTAAAGCATTCCTGCAGCTTCTGGATTTATAACCCTCTTTTTGCCCTTCGGAGGTTGTGTTTCGTGGCCAAATTCCATGCCTTTGCAGAGTCTGACGATGTTTCCTGACCAAAGCTGCTGCGTTTTGTCTGCTTCCCCTCTTTGAGCTTCTGAGCTGAGCTCTGGATTTCAGCTGACTGTGCTGGGAGCTGAGCTGTTGACGCTGTCCCCGCTCTCTCTCTCTCTCTCTCTCTCTCTCTCTCGCTCCCCCCCTCCCTCTCTTGCTAGCTCTCCCTCTCGGTCTTCAGATCATTCGTCCCACTTCCCCTCCCCTTCTGGATTCCAGTTCCAGTGTATGACAGCATGCATGTGGATGTCAGCGAGAAGGTGATGGATTTTCTGTGCATATAAATGCATTTATGTACAGTATGTATGTGTATGTGCCTGCTGTGCGAGGCCAAGCGAGAGGGTAAGATGAAAGGAAATGACCCTCGGTGGCCTACGCTTCCCATCCCTGCCCGCAATCCCAACTCCACCCAATGCATTCCCTCCCTGAGCAGACAAAAAGGCTGTGGATATGGGGGTATCACTCACACATCGCCCAAAGGAAAGCCCTTTTCCTGTCACCTCTTCTCATCACCAACACAGTCATGAAAGCACACACACCCATGCGAACACACACACAAAATATGGGATTCTCTATTAGAAATTACCCCGGTGAGATACACAGGAAAAGGCTTTCCCCAAGATGGTTGCTTGATTGTGTGCAAAGCTCTGTCGACATTGTCAAGCTCACACCAGTGGCACAGCCAATTGTAATGCGTGGAGGGGGGGGGGGGGGGGGCACACCACAGACTGTGAAGTGAAGTGGATTCTGTGAAGTGGAGTTCAAGTATGTTACTGTGATAATACGGAGGGGTCGGCAAGTGCAAACATTTGTGTCAAAAACTAAAGACCGCCTAAGACTCCCATTACACTGGCCAAGACACAGACACCACCCCTGACCCCATACAGTCCCAATCAGCTGAGAAAACAAGCAAAGTGAAATAAAGCCTTAAACCTACAATAAATTGAATAAAGTGACACATTCCCAACGTTAGGGTGCAAATTAACTCAATATGCGTCTGGGAAAAATGTCTACACGTCAATGAGTTAGCCCTTAAGACATCATTGAAAGCCTCTTGACTCAAAACTAACTGACTGATCGATTCAAATACTCTGACATTTCTAGATGCCACACATTTTTTCTCTACTGCCCAACACTTTAAAGACGAGGGTCAAATGGGAATTGATTGCATACCGGGTGATCTTGTCTTCCTCCAGACTGCTCGTCTGTTCAAAGGTTGGGCAAGTGACTGCTTGTCTGGTGGTGATTTCTGATCAATACTATCAATTCCAGCCTTGCATATATATATATATATATATATATATATGAAAGATAAAAAGCTGCTGACCAAGCTGCTGACCAAACTGACCAACATTTGGGAAAGGATTGTAACAAGGGCAATATTAAAACATCACGGGTATCAGATGACAGTTATTGTAGAGGTGTTCCCTTCTTTTGTTGTATGTTTGACCTGAGGAAAAAACAATATATTTAGACCCTATGGCACTGCACTGAGAATAGGTTTTGGCCAACCAATAGCTACAAGAAAAACACAATTTACATTTTACAGTTGGTATCCACTACACAACGGCTATGAAAAATCACCGGTGCACTTTAATAAAGAAAAATGTATACACCATACATCTATTCCGTGGCATTAACACACACACACACCATTGATATACCAAATAATGGAGAAAGTGGTAGTAATAATACAATTTGTCATCTTTCTCTAGGGACGGTAGACAGATCACACAAACACACACACACATACACACACAGAGAAAGTGGTAGTAATAATACAATTTGTCATCTTCTCTAGGGACAGTAGACAGATGACACCAAGCTGCTGGCGGTAATGCCTGGGTGCATTTCTGAGCGAACCCTGGGGGACGCATCCATTAACCCAGCTCTTAGAAAGATCCAGCTTATCTCCATGATGTCCACTTTCCCTACCACCTCTTTCCCTAATTCTTCCTGTGCAGCATCACTGTGAGGTTCACATCACTTCTGCTTCCTCTAATATCTCCAGTCCCAAAACAAGGGAGAAAACCCAGAGGAATAGACCATGCTCATGCTCCAGTCTAGATAAGTGCACTTCAGCTACCCTCGCCTCATTCATCAAAGCCTGGTAAATTACATTGACTAATTGACGCAAATTGAGTGGGCTTTGCATACTTCCGATAAATATGCCCCCTTAGAAAAAAAGGTGGGATCCAATAAGCTCCTTGGTCCATCTGTTCTCCTTTTCTTTTGTTGTTCACTTGTCTTGGACAGCATGCATTTTGCAGAAAAGAAAGAAAATAAGAGGTTACACACTTATCTGAAACCTCAGTGTCACTCTGTGTGCCAGGGAAATGACCGCAGATTGTGGCCTCTGTAAACTTGGTTTCAGTGAACTTGCACTGCCCCCCCGGGGAATTCCTTCGAACGCAAGTTGGTGTTTACCCAGAGTAAATCACACTGGAAAGCAAAATGTCATGACTGACAAACTAGCTGCAGAGTGTGTAGAGCGAGACTGACACCTCAGGTAGGGTGCTTTCCTCTTCGTTGATCTGTGTGCGGTCAAATGACACGGAGCTCCAGACCTCCAACCTGCCAATCACTTGTCAGCCAGCAGGATGAAGCGTGCTCAGCTGATGTCTAAACTAGAGATGATCCAATACCATTTTTTTGCTTCCCGATATGGATTTTGATACCTGAACTTGCGTATCAGCCGATACAGAGTACTGAGCCGATACCAGTGTGTCATTTATTTTAACAGCTGTGTACTACTCTCCCTGTATGGATGGGATTTCTATCTTGGCGGTCTGGGTCAGGTTAGACGTGTGAAACATGAACAAACACAAACAATGAACACTACAGAACTTTCTTTTTTCATCCAGTTTGACAGTCTGTTATAACAGAAAAAGGACATATATAAACTACTACTGGCTAACAAGTGCTAAATTTGGTCAGGGGGAGCAGTAAAAAGGGAACTTGGCAGAGAGTTGGACAAAAGGTGAATGGAATATTGGACAAGAAGAAGTGGGTCACCCAAGGTGGTCTCCTGCAGGCTCATAAACCACCTCCTTCAGACCTCTCATATGCAGTCAAACTTGATAATGGGCAAAGAAACAGCTTAAGGAGAGGCTGAAAAGAATACTGTAGTTTCAAATTGCAGATACTGGCACCTGAAGCACTCTTTCACACTGCAGAGAAGTGGCGAGAGTCCTCCTCCAAACAAGCAGCTGCCAGAGCTAACATGGCAAACAGTCATGTTTTACGACGTGTTGTTCCTTAATGTATTATTTAGGTTTCTTTGGACCAGCCAGCTCTCATTTAAGTTTGTTTTGTTTAAGCGAGGAATTCCTTGTGACAGCACTTTGCACACAACCATTTCTTTCACGCCCGCACAGAGATAAATTACCAGTGAGAAAAATACAGCTGCAGAAAGCCTGAACTCTTGACAGCATAAACACAAAGGCACATTTTTTATACATGGTCTAATTGTATGTTAGCTATAAATCATGATAGTGGGGAACACTGTACCATCCATCTTTCAAAAGCCTCTGCAGAAAAGTAGCCTATTGACAGTAAAGCCATAAACCATGGATCTAATAGTTGTCACTTTGTTCTTATGGTGACAGTCTTTCCGGTCTTTATTATTTACACTCCTCCGGTCTTTATTAAATACACCCGTCCTGTATAAATTCTTACTTTCTGCTGCTAGGATTCACTTCTACCTCAACTCTTTCTTCTGATCCATCACAAATATGTGGTAATCCACCTGCTTTTACCATTATTAATTGAGAGAAAACAAGTAACTTCAACAGGATTACCATTGGTACGGGGAGCTGAGTGCGTTTGGGTCTTTTGCAAAAAGCACTGGGCATCTGAATGGTTCTTTTTGTCCCGAAGGCAGACTGGGCAGGGTCAGAGGTCACCCTCATTGCCTGCTCCCACAGTACCTCTGCTGTCTGCTTGGATATGTGCCAGCTAAATGCTGCCATGTTTGGACAATGGTCCGGTTTTCCAATGACTGACTCATGACAGTTTCATCACTTTAACCAATGATGTAATGCCTTGATCTCTGGCCATAAAGGCCATCGCTATTAGGACGTTTAATAATACCAGAACAGTTTCATTTTATAGTGCTACCTTCACCTAAAGGATTATTAGGAACACCTGTTCAATTTATCATTAATGCAATTATCTAATCAACCAATCACATGGCAGTTGCTTCAATGCATTTAGGGGTGTCGGACTGGTCAAGACAATCTCCTGAACTCCAAACTGAATGTCAGAATGGGAAAGAAAGGTGATTTAAGACATTTTGAGCGCGGCATGGTTGTTGGTGCTAGACGGGCCGGTCTGAGTATTTCACAATTTGCTCAGTTACTGGGATTTTCACGCACAACCATTTCTAGGGTTTACAAAGAATGGTGTGAAAAGGGAAAAACATCCCGTATGCGGCAGTCCTGTGGGCGAAAATGCCTTGTTGATTCTAGAGGTCAGAGGATAATGGGCCGACTGATTCAAGCTGATAGAAGAGCAACTTTGACTGAAATAATCACTCGTTACAACCGAGGTATGCAGCAAAGCATTTGTGAAGCCACAACACGCACAACCTTGAGGTGGATGGGCTACACCAGCAGAAGACCCCACCGGGTACCACTCATCTCCACTACAAATAGGAAAAAGAGGCTACAATTTGCAAGAGCTCACCAAAATGTTGCCTGGTCTGATGAGTCTCGGTTTCTGTTGAGACATTCAGATGGTAGAGTCAGAATTTGGCGTAAACAGAATGAGAACATGGATCTATCATGCCTTGTTACCAGTGTGCAGGCTGGTGGTGGTGGTGTAATGGTGTGGGGGATGTTTTCTTGGCACACTTTAGGCCCTTTAGTACCAATTGGGCATTGTTTAAATGCCACGGCCTACCTGAGCATTGTTTCTAACCATGTCCATCCCTTTATGGCCACCATGTACCTATCCTCTGATGGCTACTTCCAGCAGAATAATGCACCATGTCACAAAGCTTGAATCATTTCAAATTGGTTTCTTGAACATGACAATGAGTTCACTGTACTAAAATGCCCTCACAGTCACCAGATCTCAACCCAACAGAGAATCTTTGGGATGTGGTGGAACGGGAGCTTCGTGCCCTGGATGTGCATCCCACAAATCTCCATCAACTGCAAGATGCTATCCTATCAATATGGGCCAACATTTCTAAAGAATGCTTTCAGCACCTTGTTGAATCAATGCCACATAGAATTAAGTCAGTTCTGAAGGCGAAAGGGGGTCAAACACAGTATTAGTATGGTGATCCTAATAATCCTATAGATGAGTGTATTTTGAAATACTGTAATGAACAATATTTACAAGATAGAAGACACCTTTAGGTTTAAGAAATATGTGATGCAAAGTACAAAGGGCCCACATTAAATCTTTACTTTTATTCTACATCCATTCTCATTGCTCCTCTTTTGACCACAATAAAACCAGGTGTGTGAGCAGTAAAAGGGGAATACAGACAGACAAAGAATAGTTATAGGATGGTAAAACTGAAAGGAAAAGGCCTTGCTCTTTCCAGCTGCTTCCATTTGAAAGGTTTATGTATTCCAGTTGCTATTATATTGGCGATATGGGGACTTCTCTCCATAGAGTGCAACTTATAATTGACATTATAATTTATCACCATTTCTTATCCCGCTGTTCAAAAGAAAAAAGCGCAAATAAAAAGTTTAGTCCAATTCTAAACAGTGCATTGGCAGGAGGTACCCTGACTCTATCGTACCTTCACACCACACACACACACACACACACACACACACGGCTGTCACAGTATCTCTATAAAAACATCTGGGAGTCATCTGTTCTGCAAAGAGAGGCCCCCTTGTGAACAGGTGCGCGTTAGTGTCCATGACCTTACGCCCTTGTTCTTGACCCTTGACCTCTTGTTATGGGCAGGGAACTCTTTGAACCCAGTGGCACCATGGGACACAGATGGTTGTGTCTGAACAGCCAAGGTCACGTTACCTTAGACTGAAGGTGCCCCAGCAAATCGGTAATCAGAGCATGTGTGCTTCCTTGCAGCCAAAATTGCAGGTTAGAGCTTCAAACAAACTGGCTGTGTGCAGGCAGCTATGATGCTGATGTCATAACGTGCAGAAATAAGCAAAGTCACTGCTGCAAGTACACCTTTGCATAATGATGTAACAACAAAAGCTTAAAATAACTGATCAAACCTTTGAAGCCACTAACAAAAAAACAGCTCTGGCCTCTCTTAAAGGTCCCATGATATGGTGCTCTTTGGATGCTTTTATATAGACCTTAGTGGTCCCCTAATACTGTATCTGAAGTCTCTTTCCTAAAATTCGGCCTTGGTGCAGAATTACAGCCACTAGAGCCAGTCCCATCCAGTTTCCTTAGGATGTGCCATTTCTGAGTCTGTAGCTTTTGAGGAGGAGAGAGGGGGGGCAAGGTGGAGGCTAGGGGTGTGGACTTGACCAACTACCACTTTGCTCGTTTGAAAGCCATTATGTCTCTCTCTCATTGGTGGCCAAACTTTTCTGGGCGGGCAAAGCAGAGAAAGGGGAGGTAACCGATCGGCCCATCTGAGCTTTCACTTTCTCAAAGGCAGAGCAGGATACCCAGGGCTCGGTTTACACCTATCGCCATTTCTAGCCACTGGGGGACCATAGGCAGGCTGCATATTAATTTAAAAAAAACCTCAAAGTGAATTTTTCATGCCATGGGACCTTTAAAAGATTATATCACAAACCAGAGGAATACAAATAGCCAACTAACAACTTTATTCTCAAACCCTTTGAGTCTGGCTTCACCATAATGGTTCCAACCAACTCCGCTAAACCCACAGTTTACTCTGAGTGACGCTACTTAAATAAATGACATTGACCACTTTTTCTTAATCTCTCTGTTTCTTGGTAGATGGGATGCTTAGAATGACGGCTTTGTGTTTTTTTTTTGCAGTGCACTACACTGTAACAATCTTATGAGCTCTCCAGAAAAGGACAAAAATAACAAAAACGCTTCCTGTTTATCTCTACAGTAGGTCAGAGCAGCCTGTTCTGAGCTACTGTCCATTCCAATACAAATCTTGTGGTTACCACGTGTCAATTTTGAAGGAAACAAGTTTCCAAAAGTTGATAGGGAAAACAGTATCTTTAAGAATAAAACCGCAAAAATCACATAACATCCACAGAACACCTGTATCCGCATCAATGGATCCATGAGATTGAGAATTTCCCCTAGAATCATGCTGCATATGGGTGTAGAAAACTTGCCAAATAACAGTCAACCCTTGACCTATCAGCATCACTTAAGCACACGTGTCTCATGTTCCATCCAACCACACAGGGAGTTTGTCTGTCCAGCTGCCTTTTATGTGATGGGAAGGGTCAGACATGCTATGACAATGATTTACTATCCCCCCCAACTTTGCCACATCCTGTTCCCCAGCTGAGAAGGGGCTCCCTAAAGTTACTCAGTGGTGTCACCAGTGGATTTTGCTGTTTTCCCCCCAGGTCTAGACATTCAAATAAAGTATACATTATTCCTGCAGTGACTGAGAGGAACATACTGAGGAAAAAGATCCTTTAAATGCATACTATTGAGGCTGGATTAGGACTACTCAGAGAGCTTGACTTCGACTCCTGTCCACCACCAACATTACTTTAAAACCATCCAGAACCTAAACTTGATTTAATCTTTTCACGCCAGTCCATGTTACAGTTCACAAAGCAATATCACGGCTGCAGGATAATCAACCACTTTTGCCAATATGCTACAGTACACTGCCTAACTGTGTAAACTGAATGCAGATAAAACACTCAAAGAATACGTGGATATTTCAGATTTAGTTGGAACAACTCGGAAGATATTTGAGTAGGTTTGGGTCATTTTTGCCATTGGTGGCATTTTTGGGTCTGAGCAATTACAAACGATATAAATTATAGCCAAAGCTATAAAAACAAACTCAAGTTGTTAGAAACATATTCAAGCTACTGTATGTGTAACATAATGAGTGAATGAACTGGTGAGACAATGTACATACAGCACCATGCAGCGTGGACTGGTGTTGGGGGAGCTGAGGTGGAGGGGAGCGTTGTTGAGGGGGCCCATTGTATCCCGATTACCCGCAAGAGGGGTAACTGATGGTGTTGATTACAGCCAGCTGAGTCCAGGGCAGGGTCCTGGAGCGGCAGACACACGCCCAGCACCACGTGCCCCTGATGTCCATCTGGCTTCTCAATGACAGACACACTGACAAGTCAGTCCTGCATGCTTGTTACCAGCCACGACAGAGCGAGGCTGGTATTCTTCTTACCTTGTGAGTCTGTGCGGCTGTGTGTCATTTAGGCAAAATGTTGCCCTGGAGATACTGTACCTACTCTACCTACCCCAGTGAGTTGCCAGGTGTTTATACCTCTGCCTGTGGACAGATTTCACCACTGCAATATCTGCAGTAACAAATAGTGTTGGGTACCGTGCCTAAACAACCTGTATCTACTGGACCGAATAGCAAAGTGAATTACGAAACGGACATTAGAGGCAACAGAGACATTGCTGCATGTGTCGCTAGTTAACAGTAGACGTTAACCTACCGTTAGCTAGCAGCTGGATTCAACACGGTTAAAATGCTGACAGCTAATGTCACACGGTGTATAGTGTGACTGTATTTTACTGTAGAGGATTCCAACAGTGCAACGCAACAGTCTAAAAACACCGACGGTGCAGTCTAACAGGTAGCCTAACATGACTGTGGCCATGTGTAACAATATTATAGGCATCACTTTCTCACTATACACTGTATTTAATTTTAAATGTAGTAGTGCGGATGTTTCCTTACCCATGCTTCAAAAATGCATAGCGCCACAGAAATGTGTGTGCAGGTTATGAGTGAAGAAAAGTCGTCCCATTTATTGGCCTCCACAGGATAAAAAAACCTGCTCCAAAATAAAAAGCCTTGACCCCTGTAGTACAAATCTGGGTTAATCACATCTGCACTGGCGGCGTACAATCAACGCACATTGTTCAGATTAGAAACTATTTAAGTTAAGTGGTCAGGTTGGGCCTCAAGTTGTTGTCCCATTGCATGCAGCAACAAAAATGTGGGTCAGCATTCTTTTCCTCCAGCAGCTTTTCCTCTCCCTGCATCTTACTTTCCTTCGTAGAACAATGAGTCTGCCTTTTTTTTCCTCCTCTCGAGACAGTAGGACTGTAGTGAGAACTGGCATGGTGCACAAAGACAGTTAACACGCCTGCCCTCTGAGATCCAGGACGTGATATGAAAGAGAACTCAGTGACCTTGCCTCTCCTCTCTTTTAAACACAGCATCCATTTCAATAATCAAGAGCATTGATTGTTGAGACTAGGATGAAAATAAGACGGGAGCAGATCAATGAGAGAACAGGGAAAAGGGCTCAAAAGCAACTTCATGCTCTTCCTCTGTCAACAGCCTCCTTGGAGTGGCACCATTTCTTAGGGGAGCCAAAATGGCTTACTCGGCTTTGGCCTAGTGTTCTTGTTTGACCGGGGACAACAGTGAAAAAAGGGTGAAAAAAAGAGGTGTCTGCAACTGTTTGCCAAAGTGGAATACCACAGCTAAAAATACACGACAGCAAAAAGTACTGACAATTGAGATGCCATCACATTTGAAGTAGATTCTAATACAAAATAAGGAGGAGAAGATAAGTCTGGGAAATGTATTGCACACCAATGCAAAAAGCAAGAGACAGATTTATGATCAGCGTCTGTTTTAATACTTTGTCAACTGTAGTGTGTGTGTGTGTGTTCAAATGGAAGCGACAAATAAATCACAGCAGGGCTTCTTCCCTCCATTCTGTTTCATGGGCCAGACCAGCAGGCCTCTGATCAGCAGATCCATTTCCTCAAGCTCTTGGATGGAATTTCAGGAAGGCAAGGTAATGACGGGTAGGGTGTGAGTGTGTGCTATACGTGAGTGAAGGTTTATATATGGTGGAAGTGGAGGATGTGCCCTCAGCAGTGAATCTAATCTTATGTTGCATGGCACTATACAAGATATTTTATTCTACTTTTTACATACCAGTTCGCTCGTGCTTCCTTCCATTTTCTACCAAATACCTGTGAGGAGGCATGGGTGGTCCGGACCTCAAAGATTTTGTTTATCGCTGGCATCAGAAAGTGGGAAAGGACCGGATAGATAAATAAGGCTTTCATTTGCTTATGTGGCTCCTGCTCCCTACAGAGGACGGTGGGAGCACCATCTGAGGGGTAAGAGATAAAGAATGCGCAAAGATTTCCTGCCTTGCGTTGCTGCGTTTCCCAAACGTCGCCCGGTTTATGTACTGCGGCCCGTTGTCAAGACAAGCTGTAAATCAGGGCCCAGTACAAGAGCGGTGGTGATTCAAGAAAGGGGAAAAGTGAGAAAGGCAAGCAAAGGCCTGTATTGTTTTTTATAAAAACAAGATGACCCATATGAGATACTGTGAAATACATTAAATATCCCCATTAATCTTTGAACTTGGAGTATGTACATCATGCCATTGTAGTATTGCAAACAATGCATTGGTTGATAGACAAGTGCTTTGCCTTTAGATTTACTTAAGGTCCCATGACATGGTGCTCTTTGGATACTTTTTTATAGACCTTAGTGGTCCCCTAATACCATATATGAAGTCTCTTTACCAAAATTTAGCTTTTGAGGAGGTGAGAGAGGGGTGCGAGGTGGAGGCTGGGGGTGTGGTCTTGACCAACTGCCACTTTGCTCATTTGAAAGCCATGATGTCTCTCTCTCATGGGTGGGCCAAATTCTTTGGGCGAGCAAGGCAGAGAAATGATAAGGTCATAAGGGGCAAGATTCCAGATCAGCCCATCTGAGCTTTTTTTCTCCTCAAAAGGCAAAGCAGGATACCCAGGACTCGGTTTACACCTATCGCCATTTCTAGCCACTGGGGACCATAGGCAGGCTGGGGGAACTCATATTAATGTTGTGTAACAGCAATGTAAAAATCTCAAAGTGAAATGTTCATGCCATGGGACAGGAGGTCCAAAAATTGGAAAATGTCATTGACTAATTGGATTTGAGTCATTATTACAGCAAGGTCTTGAAGTTAATAAACACAGCTTAACTTGTGTCCAAAATGTCAATTCCCTCTGGTTGTTGGTATACCACAACCACTTACTTTCAGTAGTATTTAAAAATGAACAAAAAAATAACCCATCCATAGCTTATATCTGTGCCATGGTAACAGCCCCAATCACTCTGGCAAGGAATTGTGCATTTAAGGGATTTAGTTTGTCAGCGCAGCAGGATAGTGGATGGAGGTATGGGTTGATATAGCAGCATGAAATGTCTGCACCAAGGGTCCAATCTGTCTGCCAAATACCTCTAATCCAACCCCCACAGCAAGCGTCAATCCCAGTAGATGGGGTCAAGGGCATGGTTACAGTCCGGTAGCATCACTGCCACTACGCTGACCCCCATTTCACCTCAGTCTCTCTGATGATCACAAATGTCTTTCGGTCTCTTCACGCTACATGGCACAGCTTATCCCCGCAGGCTGCTGGACAATGTGAAGGTAGGGGGTAAAGAGAGGGGGATTTGTGATGATGGAGGGAGAATGGACTTTAAAAAAAGCAATGTTTTAGAGGGATAACCGCCTGAAGATATATTGTAGGCGCTGATACCGCATGAAAATGGCCACTCCAGCCAAGCTGTTCAGACAGAGATGGAGGCAGAGAGAAAATATATTAGCCTCAACTAACTATAATGCAGGCCAATTCCTGTGTGGCTATAACAGTCAGATGGTTACACA
Organism: Etheostoma perlongum; assembly: GCA_026937815.1. Taxonomy (NCBI): domain Eukaryota; kingdom Metazoa; phylum Chordata; class Actinopteri; order Perciformes; family Percidae; genus Etheostoma; species Etheostoma perlongum. The sequence goes on along the minus strand of CM049390.1, from coordinate 4,609,629 downwards.
CACACACACACACACACACACACACACACACACACAGGTTATCTCTCCATCACTACCTTGCTGACAGGATGGACCTTTCAACACACATGTGCACACAGACAGACATTTCTGCAGAGCTTTTCACTTTCTAGATCTGCATTTTTTTTCCTCATGTTGACATTTGAAAAAGCAAACTTGTATCCAACAGCACACCAGTGATGGCAAAACTAGCCACAGCAACCACTGCCAACAGCACATTAGTGGAGAGGAGTTCCAGAAGAGAGCTACTTAACCACAGGAGCTGAGAGCTGTATGTATTGAAGGGAGTACACTCTAAATGACTAATTTGTCAATGGCAGGACTGAAACGAACTTGCATCACATGCCATCTGGCACAGTCAGTGAGGATACTTCAAATGAAAGGAAGTTGAACCCTGCTTCATTTTTCCAACCTCATGTGATTAAGTGAGTTTGATTCCACCACCACAAACAAATATAAACAACCCCCTTATGTGCAAAATGCACATAGATACCAAAACTACCAAAAATAACTCGCACTTCACGGTTGCTAGGACATGGCTGGGCCATTTGAGTTTCCCCTGCTGGATCCTGTCGTTTGTTTACCTGCACACTTCCTGAATGCTGATGGAAGATAGTCTCCTAGTTTGTACAAGTGGAAGGAGAAGAAAAACAGCACACTGGTCTGAGAGGCTGCTGCACGATGGGGGGGGGTCAGTATCCCAGTAACTGGGCTCAGTGTCCCAGTAACCAAGGGAACAACACCAAGGAGGTCACCTGATGTCCACATGTGACATTTACCACAAGGGAGTGATGGAGTGTATATCAGAAGAGGATGGCAACCATTTTAACAGGCTTCCTCCCCGTCTCTCCATCTGCAAAACTGTAAAAATGGAAAGAAGACCCAAATCCTACACGAGAACCTGCGTTTTACATCAGTATTGATCAGAGAGAGATGAGAAGAGGAACTTTGAGAATTACAGGATGTCTTTACAGGTGAATGGAAGACCAACAGGCGTAACGGGTGGAAGGGACGGCCTGGTAGTGCTCATGGACGATGACGAACACCCACAGATGCTAAATCTAGGAAAAGGACACAGTTGATCACACAGCACAAATAAAACGCCCTGCCTTTTATCAGTCCATTTGAAGTACATTGCCAGCCCAAAACCTGCGCATGATCAATCTGCCACACTGGAGGGATAAAAGCAAAAAGGCCCCATTTCCACAAGTCTCTCCTGAGACAGGCCCCTATTCATACAGCCTCTAAATGCCGTTTGTCACTTGGGAAAAGGAGTTTTGAAAAAAACTTGCCGGGGATGAAGGAGCTATGGCGCGGGTCCACTGTTCAGATTAGGGGTGGGAATCTATGGACGTCTCATGATTAGATTCCAACAATCCTAATCTATTATTTGATGCAACAATTTTTATGTACATTTCCATGTGGGATTTCAAAAAAATATACACACAAATCGGAGTTTGGTAGATTTAGACATTTACGGTATTTGTCACACAAGTTTTTATGAACTGTTTGTCTGGTTTTTATTGTGTAGTCACTCCATGCTTAAGCCTTAAAACGTGCTTGTGAAAGTCACCTTCGCTCACAGTAGTCTTCGATGTCAGAGGCTCAGTCATGTTTAAAGATGGAGAATTGGCTTCTTAGAACATGAGGTGGTCGGATTTAATGTGATAAAGTCAAGAGCCTATATGTGTTTTGCCTGATTATTTTATGTATGTCTTATTAGATCATGTGTAAACTCTAAGTTGTTGTCCATTATCCATTAGTCACTCTGTTTTCTGATTTGTACATGTTTTTAATAAATCGATTATTAACTTATCATATATACACAATATACTAATATATCTATATATTAAGTCTAGTATGGATGTGTTATTTAATCTGCAATAGATAGATGGTATAGAAAGAAGAATAAAGGGAAGAAAAGAAATAAAAACTTTTTAAAAAGTGTAGATGTGTTTGTGTATGTATGCATCTGTGTCTATGATGTGTAAATAACTGAAGCATAAGATTTACTAAAGGATAAAAGTAGAGAAAGGGGGTCGGACCTGATAAGTTGTTTATCAACTTCTTCCTACTCCTTTTGAACATGGGACATTTTTTGTTTGAATGATTTTCAATTTTGGAAGACTGTGCTGAGAAGTACATGGCCTTATTTATCTGTCATTTTAATTGTATATGTATGCATGAATGCATGTATATAAATCTTTTATTTTAAGATTTTTTTATGTTCAAATAAACTATTAAACCAACCAAACCATCAGGATCGATTATCAAATCATTCTAGAGAGAATTGCGATGTATCTAAGAATCAATTTCTTTTCTTCCACACCCCTAGTTCAGATGGTGTTTATCTGTTTAGTTACTATATAGCAAAAAGACAGAACCATTTGTTATGGCTCCTGGATCCTAACTGCACTATGAGATGACACTTGGCTCAGATGATGGGAGAGAGCCTGTAGAACACAGTAAAAGTGCCTGTCACAGCGTTCTATTCTACTTTAGAGCTTTTAACCACATCATGATGTCATTACATGATTGGAAAGAAATGCATGGGAAGATGTAGAAGCCAAATTTAGTAATCCAAAAGTCTTACGAAGAAATATGAAGGTGTTCAGGTTTAAAATTGTTTTATATTTAGTAAATGGCTTGGTTTTTGGATGACTGGGGAGATTTTGCTACTGTACGTTTAAAATTGGAGTTTTTCTCAGCTCATAAAAAGGTATGGTTTTATGGCTCCAAACGCTGCAGATGAGGATAGGTTAAGAATATGTTAGATTAGAGGGAGATGGGTGGATGTGGGAGATGGGTGGATGTGATGCATCTACAGCTTAAATCTTGTTAAGATGCTCCAGCCTTAAATCACTTCAATAAAAACACATTTGCCATGCCAGTAAAGTGAATTACAGTTGCTTAAATTGAATTGAGGATGGAGGTGGGAGGCTTGGTTATCTGACAGCCTGTCCTATCTAAATAAAGAATTACATGCTATTTATTTGTTGGACACTATTAGAGCCCGACCGATATATCGGCGGGCCGATATCATCAGCCAATATTAGGCATTTCCCGAACTATTGGTATTGGCATTTGTATTTTTAAAAGAATAAAAATTGCGCATATTACGCGCGAACATATTTGTGTTGCTAACTACGAAAAAACCGTCTTTGCCATATCTCGGCCAAGATAAATGCTATCAAAGCCAAACTTTAGAATATTACTTGGTATAACCCTCTGAGGCTCTGAAACAAATTTCACAAAGATTGGACACTAGGGGGCGCTACAGATACAAAATGTTTATATCTCATGAACCGCTCATCCGAATTTTACAAAATTTGATGCATACCATCTAGGCCCACTCCTGAGGTGGTCCTTACAGTGGGGTACTGATTAATTCAAGTGGGCGTGGCCTATGGGCTAATGTCTGGATTAACCACTTCCACTAAAGTGAATTACTTGAAATTAACAGGGTAGATGTACAATGGGTAACTGACTTGACTTACCGAATATTACACATGTGGAACACTAGGTGGCGCTACAATGACGTCAAACGTGTTTTTGCCTATAACTCCTACATTATACATCACACATTAAAAATCTTGATGTCTACTTGTTCACTACATCAAGTTGAGTCACATGATATAGGCCACGCCCATTTCCGTTTAAAATTATTTTCGCAATATTGCGACAAGTGCAAAACCAACTTTTACGAACTCGTCCTAGGCCGTGCGACAGATCTGCACGAAACCTGGTGTATAGCATCTGCAGATGGCCCTGACAAAAAGTTGTATAAAGAATTTTGCTACGTAATTGTGTGCGCATTTGACGACCAAACACATTTTCTGTAGTAAGCTACCAAACACATATCATATCATATCTCGGCCAAATTAAAAGGTATCAACGTATCACTTGTGAGCAGTGTTGACCATGCCTTTCCGATGCTCTGTACCAAATTTGGTAAAGATGAGCCATTAGGGGGCGATATAATCAACATTTATTGGTTTCGTCAAAACACTCAATGCATTTAAATGGGAGATTTGCAATTGCAATATCTCTGCCACAATAAATGCTATCGACACCAAACCTGTGACGATTGTTTGGCATGCCGCCCGGAAGCTCTGTACCAAATTTGGTAACGATAGGCCATTGGGGGGGCGCTATGATCAACGTAGACAATTTTGGGCCATTTTATCCAGGTTTAGCAACCAGCCTAGGAGACCAGAGTTTTTCTGGGTCATTGCGCTATTAATCCGTAGCGTTACGAGCGCCTTTCCGTATTTCCCGACGTCTGCCCTCCCGCCAGTTCGCCTTGGGTTCCGCTTTCGTGCGCTCCCCGGGTCGCCGGGGTCGACTGGCGCGGGGAGGCTTGGACCCCGTTGTAACTGCGTGCAGTTCTAGTTTATTATTCTTTTTAGTTATTGTGTTTTATATCTTAAGTTTGTATTTTATACATTTTATTCATCAGAATTTTAATATATTTTGATGTTACTCTGTTCCGTAAAACAAATCATTATCATACTATTTTAGTGAGAACTCATAAATAACTACAAATAACTAATGTTAGGGAAATATGTTTTGTTATGTGTTCCTGGATTTTTTTTTTTTTTTTTAATATATAGCACATTTTTTAAATGACCAAATATTTGTATTGGTTTTGGCCTTAAAAATCCTTTATCAGTCGGGCTCTAGTCACTATAGAGTCAAACACAAGAAAGTCATTAACTAACAACATTAAAAAGTAACTTTTTGGTATGAGGTATGCACTGGAATAGGAGAGCCACAGAAAGACAGCCAAAGGGCGTAACTTTTTGATATTAATTAACAACCGTTACATTCAAGCCATTGCCAAATGAGTTGCTGCAAAGCTAATTAAGACTATCAGCTCAACACAACTCTCTCTGTATTGTGGCGTCCGGCGACTTTCCCGTGCAGAAACTTGAGTGACGATAATGACCTCTTCTGAAGAGTCCATCATGTTTTTTTAATCCTCCATGGCTACTAGTAACTGTGTGGAGGAGTGGTGGAGTTGGAGCGTGATCACGAAGGCTAATATCAGCGTCAACAGTGTTGTCATCACTTTAAATTCCTCGTGTGGGCGACAGAAACTATGCACTGACTATAGCTTTAAGAATAACACAAAACCTGTATATCAGGGGAATCCCATGAATCAATGTGAAAATTAAACCGCAATAGTATCCAAATGTGAAAATGGAAGCAAATCAATGCCAATGGCAGCTGAAAGCATTGAAAAGGAAAATTGGAAGTCACAAACTAAATATAAAAAAGCCACAAACTTAGTTTAATGAGGCAAATCCTACAGTCAAATGACATATACTGTGCATGAAACAAAACATTCAGTCTCATTAACAAAACTGCAAACTCAAAGCTAGAAACTTCTCCTATCTCAGGTTCAATATGCAGCTTTGGGGCCAGAACATATTCTGCCAGAGTAGCCAAAGTAAACCAACCACAGCCTGGCCCATTCTCAACATCTATGTCTTGATGTCATCCACCCGTCTGAAGTGATTTATTGGTAGGGAGTGCTTTTTCTGCCAGGCTTCTTTATCGCTGTACTGAAAACTTTGAAGGATCTCCCCCTTCTGAAAAGATAAAACTGTGTTGTTGAGCTTGACTATAAGGGGAGGGGAGGAGACTGGTCCTACAAAAACAGCTTAGAGAAGTGATTTGGGAGTCAAAAGACAGGACAGAGGACTTCTGCTTGCACTGCTCTCCGAGCCTGGAGCACCCCAAGGGAAAAGCCAGTCCAGAGAGCGGGGGACTCTCACGGATAGTTGGGACATTTTCCCACAATTGAACACACAAACAGAGCCGCACGGGGCAGTGAAATGGACCCTTGTCCACCAAGGAGAAAGAGGGAGGGATTGAAAGAGGAGGGAGATCTGATGGATACAATGACACAGCCCAAAGAAGTACATGCTATGCCGCATGTCTTGCGAAATGGCCCCATCATGGTGAAGGCACTCTATAGACAAGCACTGTTCTGTGAACGACGGTCACTGGGACATTCCTTTAGGAATGTTTAACCTGTAAGTAACTTTAAGTATATTTTCGAAACTCAGAGGGCTGGTATGTGCCTACATGAGATGATTTGGCCAAACCCGCAGTTCACTGGTAATTACCTCATTAAGGTAATCTGTTTTCAGCACAATCCACCGCTACAAATACCATCTGCTAGGCATTAAATGGGGTGTCAGGCCACTGAGGACATCTGGATTGTTAGCGTTGAGGGGTTTAGGCTAATTTAGGAAGGATTTCATCCTGGGAAGCAAACAATGCTAGATAAAAACTCAAGGGCACACAATCTGGGCCAAATTATTTGTCGTCAGTTTGGCAATTGGGGACCACATCTACTCAGTTTGCAAGCAGAGGAAATTCTCAGGTTAAAGGGGAACTGGGTGAACTTTGCTGTTAAAGCTTAGGCAAAACAAAGCCACATGACTCCAGATATTGAATGCCATTAGTTACCCAATCCAACATGTCAAGATAATTTAATCTAAAGCACATAATCACAAGGTCTTTGTAAAGACAATCTATTACCTAGAGGGCCAGCCAGGCAGTTGGACCAGGTCACAGGTCAAAGGTCACCTTTCTCCACAGTTAACTATGTGTTGAGTCTATTCTCAAGCAAAACATAGCCTTGACCTCTGATTAAAGAGCTGCATCTGTTATCATTTTACACAGCTTCTTTTCATAATTCCTTCCTGAGGATACACATGGATGATATAAAGGCACTACCGATACTGAGGGAGCTGATTGCTGAGTGCAGTCAAGTCTTCAGTCGTGTACCCCACTGTCTTTGACCCGACCAAACTCGCCATTCTTTTTCAGTGTGATTTATGGCTTTCTCCTGGAAATCTAAAGGTTACATCTTCAGAAAATGTGGCATGCAAGCCTCCTTTCGACTGGGTCGGCAAAAGTCTTCAAACTTCCTTTTATAGAAGTAACCCCCCGAGCTGGATATCATGGCCATTATAAATAAGAAGCTGGAATGCAGAAGGGGAAAAAATAAACATCCAAGCTGCTCCGTTATCTACACCCAGCTGTGCAGTTTAGAGGCCAATCTTTGGAGATGATGTCACGCTGGCATGGTGTTACCGTTAAAATAGGGTTGCTAAGATTTTGTGTGGACACTAATTCATTCTAGCAAACTCTACTAAATGCAGGACCTTAAACTATGGTCATATAACCTTAACTGAAATTATTCAACAAATCAGCAACTGCAATGCATTACTTGATTTTATTTCATTTAATAATATTTCCCATGGTTAAAGTATCAGTGAATTAATGGCAACCTCAACTGGAAACTGAATACAGTCATCACTACAAAGGTCTACCCCACGTGGATGACTGCAGGTGGTCATTAGTGGTTCAAAAACCAGTGGTTAGTTATGTCCAATGGACGGTGCCTACAACATCCAAGGAACCAAATGAAATGGATGAAATGGCAGATGGAGGAACATCTCCAGGTGTAGAATGTCAAGCTAATTTCAGAGGTAAAGTGAATCTGAGATGCAGAGGTGAGAGGAAACCTGCAGCCGAGAGAATATGGGGGACTGACGCACTGGAGGTTTGATAAACGATTCCATATGTGCTCCAGATCCCAAGTGAAAGAGCTGCTTTGTGCTCAGCGAGGTAGCACGCGCACAGGTCCCGAGTGGGGCACCCCCCTCCCCCCTTTCTTCTTTCCCTTCCATCTAACTGACAAAACCTATCTGGCCCTTTCCCGGTAGCTCAGGGTAATATTAGCCAAGCGTAGAGGCAGGAGCAAGGGGTTCGGATGCCCGAGTCTCAGCCCTTAGTCCAGCAGTGTATTTTGACGGGAGCTAATTGCCTGTGACTACATGGAGACGGGACCGAAACAACCATTGCATTGAGTTAGTTGTCTGGGGGTGAAGGAGGGTAGAGGGTAAAGGGGACCATGGGAGGGGAGGAGCTGTCAGGACGTTAAGACATATTAGGATATTTTCAACCTCCATTACCCCCAGTACCAAATCATTCCCAATGATGGGGAAATAATCCCTCAAGACATTAAAGAGGCAATCTTACATGAGCACCTGCCCCCTGTTTGTATTGCCCCGACATGATTGAAGAACCAATCATCTGGCTATCATGCACACTTAATGCAAAATACCACCTTTGCTGTTGCTGCAAGCTCCCCTCCGTAAAATCGGAACAATGCATGGTGAAACCGACACTTAAATTGCCTCTAAATTACACCAGTGGTGGAAACACGCAAGTCTAATCAGGTAGTCAAGGCAGCAAGCTACTGTTTCACAAAAACACTACAGTGGTGCAAAAGCCCAAAAGCCTGGCTAACAATGACACATTGTGCAGAGCTGCGAGAACAGAACTTGAGGTGTCTATCTTATGATAAAGTATCTGGGGTTTATGAGATTTTAATTAACCACATGATTGCGTAACAATTTTTTTTTTTGTTTACATTTGGAGCGAGTGGGTGTTTGTGGTGAGACTGACAGGAAATTAGACTATAGGGACAAATTGAAGAGGAGGAAAAAGGAGAAGGAGGGGTGGCGGAAGAATGCAAAGTGTCTTGCACTGTTTTGTTTAATAGATCCTGTTGGACAAGAAGTTTCCTCCTTCAACAAAGAGGTATGACACATGACCCGTGGATGTTGGTTTTTCCAAGCAATTAAGGTGAATAGATTCATAGTTGCCTAAGTATACATACACACCACAATAAACTAGACTAAAAGGTGCTAAGGTGGGATGCGGATAACAGAAGGAGAAAAGTAAGAGAAGGAGATGTACAGATTATTGAGGTGAGGTGCCAGCAAATGTACATTAAGATCATATCGGCAATGCTTCACAGTTGGATAACCTGCATGCTGATCTGATGCCAAGGTTCTTTGGCATACTGGGGCAATTCCTTTCCAATTCAGGTTCCTCAAAGCCTCACTATTGTATGGGAGAAACAGACCAGAGCCTGTTGCAACAACCCATGAGAAAGCCCTGCACACTTGGCCCCTGTTGCCAAGACCTGTTCTACAAAAGATGAGATCGGGCTATTGCTTGAGGTAAAAGAAAAGCTAGATATTTCAAACACAAAAAACATGTCCAAATCTGTATAATCCAACATCCTCAATTTTGTTTTTTTATTTATACACTGTATATATATATATATAAAAAATAAAAAGGGTTTAGTTATTTCACATTGACAGAACATTAGTGTGCAGGTAATAGGGCCAGCTAAGTAAGTGTAATTTATGGTGTAAAATATGGTTGCCCCCCTGCTGAAAAGAACAAATGTGTGAACCAAACCATAGAACTTTTTTCACACGTAAACTCCTAAATGAAGATGCTAGTAAAAGAGGGTAAGAGAGGTGGGGTTTTGGCAGGTTATCATAACCACTTGGACTGAGGATTGGGAGGAGAAGAGGGGGGGCTGGTAGGATTATACCCTCACAGCTAATTACTCCCAGCCTCGGACACTCTATGCCAGAAACTCTGCACAGATACAGTAAGCCAGCATGCTGCCTGCCTATCCACCACACAAAGAGAAGAGTGGGCTGGAGCAGAGACTGGCATGAGATCTTATACGTGCACTGTGGCCACTGAGTGTTAGTGATGAGTTGAGGGTAAAATAGGAAAAAGAAGGGCCAGCTGCTGGCAGGCTTGTGGGGAGCAAGTTTTATGAGGAAAGAGTGGTACAAAGCTATTGAATTGGAATGCTTGTTGATGAACTGTAAGGATGCAAGGGGTGTACACGGGGTGTCAGTGTTTTTTTAAGATGATGTGATGAACAGTTTCTGTTGCAGACTGATTTATTAAACGTCATATTTGGACCACAAACAATGTAGATCTTAAATTTGAGTGCCTCTGACAAATTATACGTCGAATCAGTGAATTGGCAGCAGATGTGTGTTCGAAGGCTGCACAAAAGATGCAGAAGATTTGAGCAGCATAGCCCTCCGTGCGCCAACAGCTGGGAAACAGCTCCACCCTGCCCCATCCTGCCAGCCACACCAGATTCTCACCTTTGGCCCCAACGGGCAAAAGCAATTGCCAACCAAATCATCTGGCTCTGGTCAACTTCTGCCTCAGTATCTGGTTGGAAACAATGGCCCTGTCTTTCCTCTGCTGGCCACCCGTACCTGTGGCAGAGGGGCTTCGACTGGGCACACACCACAGCCGTGTGTGGCCGCCCGATACCTGGTAACACACACACTAACACACACTCAGCCACCCTGAGCTGAGCAAGTCTTCCAGTCATCCTTCCGCCACAGAAAACACGCACAACCAAAGGATTCTAACCCTCCGCTCAGTCAGCAGGGGCACAGCCAGAAGCAGAAACACCTCAACCCAGTGGCCTTGTTGCTTTTGGATGTCAGACCTATTTTTCTTTCCTCCCTCTCTTCTGAAAACACACAGGTAGCTGGACAAGGATTATGTGCTATAGTCAAAACAGTGGACCTAAAAATACTCCAGCCAAATTGCTGCAACAGCTGCTCTAGGCTGACTTAAGAGTAAATAGACAAATATTCCTGTTTTACATGTATGATTTTACATGCTTGAAGCTGAACCTGTGAAAAAGCTTAAAGCGTATTAAAAGCTCAGTGGATTGTAGCTGTGCTATACAGCTGGCTATAGTGCATGGGCTTTTCACTAAATCCATCCATAGCTGATGTCCATTAACAAGTCTGTGGGGTTCAGTGGGCAGCCTATTGAGGCCTGTAAAGTATGGGCATTACACATTGTTAAAAACATTCCTTCAGCAGCCTTACATGGACAAATCCTGCGAGCCACTTACCCCCAGTGGGTTAGCATGATTAAAATGTAATTTCTGTGTCATGATCCTTTCACCCATAATAATCAGGGGTTTTTGTATTCTCATTCCTCTGAAGCTATGGCCCAAAAACAATTAATGATCACTGTGGCTTAGTTGTCGCTCCCAAGCAGCACAATCTTGATCCAGTAGGAGGAATGTAGCAGATGCTAAGCACTCCTTAGGCAAAGCTGTGTGTGCCAGCAGGAGGGGATGATTTTGTGCTTAGCATGGTGCAGTGTTTGTAAAGCCTCAACAACTGACCAAGAGGAGCCAATGCTGCATCACTGCCAGATGTTCAGATTATATAGCTCTTGATGCCTTCCCATTCTATAAACTGACTAATACTGTGAGCTTTAAGAGGTATGGATGCCCCCAAGTGTGCACGCATGTACCTTACTTTTTCCTGATTAGAAATGTAGAATGTTACGAACAAAGAAGAATGTTTGGAACAAAGACATTTTGACTTGCTGATGTCTGGATAGAAAATGTCTGAAAAGTTGCTGTAGCCACATTTAGTGCACAAGGAAATGCTGCCTGAGTCAAGCCATTTATTCTGATATTGAGTCTGAAAAAAGAAAATATCTCCCAACGAGGTGATATAGTTCCCCTTATCCTAGTTTATTTTTTATACATCTATTTTTTTAAGATGGGCATGTTCTTTTGGAGGGGAACAAGGGAAAAAATGAAAACATAGGAAAACATAATCCCACTCAGAACAGAACATTTTTTACTTAATTTGATACAAAATGAATGGTAAGACTCAACACTACACATCATGCCTTGTTATGAATAGACATTTTTTTGCAGTAGTCTATGACTAAGGCAGGCGCCGTGATGACAGAGCAGCTGAGGTGACGCAGCGCCCTCTTTGGATGCTCACAGGAATCAAATGTCCGTGTAGCCCGTGAACGCACACCCGCCTAAACATCGACACCAATTGCATTGCGCATCATTTGAAGGCCGAATGCAGTCCATCATTAGAACATATATCGGTATTAATGACTGAAAATTATAATGTCACCAAACATTAAAAACTACAACAACAAAAAAATTGCTGGAGGCAGATTCATGCGACTGTCACGCGCATAACTGCTTATGAAGTAACCAATTTGCAACTAATGGTGGCCAATAACGTATACCGGTGATTTGATGGGACGCAACTATTAATCATGTTTCCTATTAATATCCAGTATACTGGTAGGCTACACATCAGGTGCTGGGTCTAATTGGCATAATATACAGAAAAGCAGCCAGGCAAAGCACATTTCCATCTTTAACCATAGGAGTGGTGCGTAAACATCTTATTTTTAAAATGCTACATTACCCAACGCTGCTAACACTCCGTGTAGCCCATGTATCTAGCTAGACTAGACCGTGACAGCCGATGGCTCCTTTTGCTTCCACGGTGACGGGAAAAGCACCATCACAAGGTAGGCTAGGTAGGTACCGCTTACATTAAGACTTGGTTTTCAGTGAAATTGTAAACTTACCTCCCAGCTTCGTTGCGGAGAAACGGTTACTGCTCGATAATAATAATCCCTTGTCGCTGTCACCACACAAACAGGACCAAAATGAGTCTCGCGGCGGGGCTGAATAAATAGAGAGCCGATGCCCTGGGCTGACTGGACGGGGCTGTTCATTCAGCTGAATGATAGTGGGGAGTGAAGGGACTGACTAGTCGGTCAAAACAGCAGCACCACGCCCCCCTCTTAAAGCTACCGCACTCTGTGTGTGTGTGTGTGTGTGTGTGTGTGTGTGCGTGTGTGTGTGTGTGTGTGTGTGTGTGTGTGTGAGGATGCCCACTATTAAAATCTATCTGAAATTACATTATTACATAATTCATTATCTTGTTGCCATTGTTTTTTTGTTGTTTTTTGTAGGTTAGTAGTTGTTCATTCAGTCATCATAAAACAATAAATATATACAGTACAAATCACAGTGTGCACTCAAACAGTAAATAGTAACTGAGAAGGATTAGGTTTATATATGCCTATCCTATGTTCTTATGTATTAAATCTAATCAACTCAAGGAAATGGAAATACAAAGACAAGTTATAAGTTAAGAAACAAGGGAATTTATCACATTTCTAACTCTCATAAATAGTATTACAAACCATTTTCTTAAAAAAAAAACAATAGAGAGTTGCACATTTTCAAAGATTCTTATTTTTTGGGGGCAATGGGGAGAGAGAGGGGGAATGATACGCAGGAAAGGGCCTCAGGTCAGAGTTGAACCTGCAGCTGCTGCCACAAGGACTGAGCCTTTGTACACAGGGGCCTCCACTCTGCCAGGTGAGCTATCTAGGCACCCCAGTTGCACATTTTCAAATTGATATTGCCATTGCGCCATTGTACCTGTAGGTAAAAGTGCAACACGTGTTTGCAAAGTAATATAGACGCTAACCATCATGTGAAATAAAAAGGCTACCACAAATCCTATTACAGGCATAAATGCATGTACAATACATGTAACTACAAGCAACTTATAAAATGTAAATTATAAACAGGTTCAAATGTTCTACAGATCCAATGAAATAAGGGTAACAGTTTCCCAAACATTAAAGGTCTTGCTTCCCCAGCTGCTAAGCATTTAATCCTCTGAAATATGAAGAAACTGTGTAGCTGGCTGTGTTTTGATCTCCTCACAGCCCGTAATCCTTCATTAATTACAAATTCTGGGCATCCACTTTGACCTGGGCTCATACATGGAAAACAATACTAATTTCATATGTTTGAGAATGAAACAAGACCCACTGGGATGTGTGTGAGACACTTCCATTTACATCTTCAATGGGCAGAGAGTAAATTTATGCTTTTCATGTCATTTAAATAGCAGCTGAAAGACATAAAGATGTGCCAGTAAGCAATTATATGTTAAATACAGCAAAGTCATGTGATATCAAAATGAAAGTAGAAGAATTGCTGCCACCTGCATTGTTTGTGATTCCATAAATACCTTCATGCTATTATTAGAAAACAGTTTCCCAGCTCTTAGCACTATCTAACACTGTCATACAAAATAGTACAGAACTGTACTGAACAAAATCCTCATGTACTTGTTACGTGGACTATATGTAAAGACAGCCTATGATCTTTTTTAGCATTTATCAGTGAGTTGTTTCACTGTCTGTTGAGGAATAATTGTGTCAGCTAAGTGTCAAGTTTGTCAGATGGTGTGTCTACACTTTGACTAATGTTTCAGGAGTAAAATAAGCTGTCTAGGAGCTCGGCGGCTTGGCCTGTCAAAGCCAGGATGACATTATCCAGTAGAAGCGAGTGATTTAGCCCTTGGGAGAAAACCAGGCAATAGGCCTCCATTAATCTCTTCAATTTGGTAAAACCAAGGGGAGGTCAAATCTATAATCCAGAGCGGATAGTATATCATAGGGGAGTTAGATTCATGTCAGATAATGACACTCTCTCAGTAACTTTAACCTGAACCTTTTAGCCTGACCCTCAAAACTCAGTCAGTGAATTAGACTTGACGACATGTGGACACACACAGAAACGCACCACACATACACACATTATGCCCGAAGTTTACATTATATGGTGCCTGGAGTCAGTTCAGACTTATCTTAATCATTCTATAGTTTGGAAGACAAATATATGTCATATGATATTAAACAATTAAACCTACCATGTCACAGGGAACAGTGTCTTTAGTGACGCCACCTCAAATTAAGTAATTTTCCAGTTACAGTAACTTCGTGAGTTGGAATATCTGACCAAGGCTCAGAGTTAGTTACTTTAAGTTTTACACTGACCTCAGAGAGACTAGTGGGAAACCGGCCGAGGCAAAGTCGCTGCTAAAGTACATTTGGAATTCTTTAAAAGTTTGGAAGACAATGCGGGAGCGTCAAGGCAGACGAATCAAGCCCCCCTCAAACCTTTCGAATAATTTGAAAGTGTACAGCTTTTCAATCTGTGCTCAGGTTCCGATGCAAAAAGCAAAGACTAACAGATGTAGTTACAGGAGGATTCTGTGAGCGTCTATCAGACAGGGGCCAGGTTGTTTACAGAAAATCTTGATTTGATAGGGTTGCAGATGTGACAAGGTCCAGTCGACACCTCAGAATCTCAGGGGTGTCTGGCAGAACAGGAATGGCGCTAACAGAATTCACACGTCCATTTAGTATGCACATACACTCCTGTGCACATGCTTTTGCGTACAGAGAAACTTGTAGACATGCACACATGCAATGCACCTTACATATGCATTACACATGCTGAAAAATATCTCTCTATGAGCCTCAAACGTGGATAAGAACAGCCAGAATAACGGTCATTATACATTATTTGTATCCAATATTGTATAAGAAAAACCTTAAAGAGCAACTCCACCAATTTTACACATGAAGATCAGTTTATGTCAGGAAGATGTTGCCCTTTTTAAACACCTTACTTTGAAAAGTGGACATCAGCTCTGATCTCTGATAAACATTATAAGTAATAATAGGCAACAATATTTTGTTTTCTCTCGATAATATGCTTATTGTAATAAGTAACTTGTGATCTTGAGATAACGGCATTTCAAAAATAATTGCAAAGACAGTACAGTGCAAAATAAATACAAATGAAATGAGATAATATAAGTTTACAGAACCAGCAGCCTTAGTTTGAATGTAGGCCATTTAACCCTCACCAAGCTCTGAAGCAAAGATTGCACAGTATTCTGTGCTTAATATCTATATGGATCAAAGTAAAAATAAATGTTGTTTCCATGACACACAAGCTTCATAACACCTTCATGGAGCAGTTCCATTCACACTGTGTGGTGCAACTGCATAATATGGTGGATCGCAAGATACAGGATTCCTTGTCAAATCCTGGTCCACATCCTGGGATGAAATAGTCTCGCATAGCCAGACCTTCCTCCACAGCTCTGCGGAGGAGGGTCTGGCTAGTCCACACAGCATTCCAGGATGGGGGAAAAACATGCTCTGGTTTATTGGCATTTCTTTAAACCAATCACGCTCATCTTGTCCATTCAGCTATGTGAGTGATGATGGAAAATCAAAGGGAGTCGAAGATGTACTCTCCATTTGGAGTAGATCACTCTAAAATAAAAGATGAAATGTGTCACAATGCCATATGTTCTGGTACATTGGCCAACTAATAAAAAACTGGTATTTGGTATGAGTCCTTTCTGGTATGAGTCCTTGCTAAATGCTTCAAAATGCTTGAAAAGACAACATGGAAAAGCTATACTAAGCTGTACTTGAAACAAATAGCAATGCAGCAATCAGGCAGTGGACTACAACAAACGAGCCAAAAAAGAATTTGGTTTCTTATCGGAAGATCTAATGTTGCCTAAGACCTTTCTTTTTAGCATTAGTATTGAATGTAATCGCAACCGGGGGTTCTCCAAAACATGATTGGCACTGTGCCGGTTTGAGCTGCTGCTAGAGAGATATAACATACAATAAGTAAATATAAATGTCACATGGTTTGACATGGATGATTGACATGCATTGTACTTTCTCTGCAGATTAAATGTTGAATGTTAAATGACGAATGCATAGGTTTCACGGTTTCATGGTGGTTTCACATGTTTATATACTGTACATGGGTGGGTCAGTGCCATTAAACTTCTTTAATCTTCTTTTAGTCTTTCAAAAATGAATGCAATGATATGTTTTGGGAAATGGGCAGCATGTGAAGTAGACACAGATTGTATTTACATGGCTCAAACATGTATACCAACAGAATAGTCCTAGTACAAATTGACGCTTGGTCAGGATACATCAAACAACAGACTATAGACTAAAAGACACAATAATCTGTCTCTATTTGACATTTGGACGGCAGTGTTTTTTGTGATCCTACAGAAGAGACGCATGGTTACAAATTTAAACAGAATAGCCACTGTTGCCCTCATTTGCAGCAAGCATCCTGTTTCTCCTCACCTGATATACTCTGGACAGCGCTGTCTAACATAACACAGAGGCCCTCTATTATCCATCAAACTGCATGCTCTGCTGGTTTTTGTCTACTCTCATTTTACACACACACACTCACGCGCACACACACACGCAGGCACACACACACTTTTCTCATCCTTACTGTGTGTCTCCCTGTAACTTCTGGGATGGCGTTTACAATAGAGGCAGAAGGAGAAAATTACACTTCAACAAAACCTCTGCATTACCTTGCAAGGATGCCGTCATCTTTTATGTGTTTTCCCTTCCTCTTTAATCCCCTCCATCATTCTCATTTTCCCAATATGCATTGCGGTGACTATAGTACCAAATCTGATAATCAGTAAGATTCTTCTCTGTTCTATTTCTGCCTTGTGTGGTACATTAGCTTTTATTTCCTGGCTGTCAATAAAGTCTACATATGCTTCTCCATCTCCATTCTCCATTTGTGTTACTGAAAGTAACACATTGCTACTAATCAATACAGAAACCCACTGTTGCTATGGACATATCCTCCATTAACTGTCTTCATTTCTATTTGTGCCACAGACACTAAATGATAATGAGACATGATGTCTGCTGGAGTCCCACTGTTTGTATTTATAGCATTATGTAACCAAGTGGTCATTAGTGCATAGCAATAATATTTTTTTATCAAAACATGATGATCTACATGGTAAAGCATTCAAGACCACTTTGTGGTTTTTCATCATGCATACCAATTTGACTTACCTGTCCTTTTCAAAAATTTTTGGCTGAGCCTCCTCTGGTGCAACAGACCAGCGGTAACAGTGACCTAACACAGCTTATTGTGTGAGGAATGGCATGCACCAACAGTAGCCCAACACACAGTCCTGAATAGGACTTCAAAGGCAGTAGAGTTCAGCACAGCAAGGTATTTTATTGTAACTCTACCACACTGCGGAGGAGAGGAATTTAGATGCTAGAATCCTCCACGTCAGCAGGAATTCAACGCATCTAGAGGGGCTCTCATGTCAAATTCCCACTCAGCTCGTTACAGTTATAGCATTCCCTCAATTCTTGTATACCGCTGTATGTGCTGAACCTTCACCTGGACTTGGCTTGTGTTGGGATGTGGATTTGGACAGAAAGTTGCTGGCTCTTGCCGGTCATCCCTCCGAAAGGTGGAGAAAGTGGATTTAATGTAACTCTGCCAATTTTTCCAATACATTACAGTTCTTTTAGTGACTATGTTTGTCATTCCAGCTGCAATTAATCCATCTAGTGCTCTTTCAACCGTCTCTCAGTTCATATCCATTTATTTTCTCTCCATTCCTGCACACCCTATCCTTCTTCCACTGCAACCTAAAGACGTTCACAAGGAAATTCCACTTCTTAATAACATTACTTACTGTATGTTTTCATTATATACGCATTTTTTGTGTTGCTTTGTCCTTCATGCTCCTGCCTTTCCTATCTGCTTGACAGTTGAGAACTAAAGATGTGGGCTCTCTCAAACCCTGTTTGTTCTATTTATACTGTGCAGTACGAGTGGTTAGCTCTGCGTTCAGAGCTTCGGGCCATTTAGACCCATGGAGGGAAGGCCTAATCCACCCACTTTCCCCACAGCCGAGCACCACCGGGTCAGGAGGACCGCCCAGCCATTTCCCGGCCCACTGTCCAAACTCCTGACCACATGCAGCTGGGATAGAGAGGTGGAGCAGATGGAAGGAATGGACAGGAGGGAGGGGTGGGGAAGGAGATTCAATTTAATCAAGCATGTATTGTGCACATACTTTGTTTAAGAAAAGCTATAGGACAAACTACAGCAGAATTGCAGCCTTTTCCATCAGAATATATTCACAAACAGCTTTCCCAAAATATATTTTCATAAAAATGTACACACATTGAGATATTGATTGAATTGAGAAAGGAGAAAAAAAAGACTAAAGAAATGTTTGTTGTTCAGTGGTTATTTACACAGATGGCTCAAGATGAATTCCAAGGGTCTAAAGTAAGAGACAAGAGAGATCTGGTAGCTCTGCAATCAATAAAACACTCTTGACATAATGTCCTTCATGCAACAATGGTCAAAAAATGACCCCTTGCTTAAAATGCCAAGCACAAAAGCTGCTATAAAAGGAGAAGGCATGCATCAGATTTTCCAGACAATTGCATCAGTACATGCCGGCAATAGTTTGAGAATTACTTTGATGAGTATTTTTCAAGCTGTTATCAGGAGACCAACAAAGAGAGTTATGTGATCACATAATATTTAGTGACAGCAGGAAATATAACTCCAGATAATTCTTAGAAACAAGTAAAAGGCTGTGTTACAGTAAACCATTTATACACATACAGTCTATCCTTGAAATGTTCAGGTTCCTTTTGAGGTTTTGATGTGATTCAAGTAGATTACACAAAAAAAATATTACTTGTCCCGCAAACTTGTTGAATATTAAATTATAAGAACATTGGCACAGAACAAAAACAGCTTCTCGCCCACCATGTTCCTAAAAGTAATAAGAGACGTCTTCCGCTGCATACACATGCCGTACATCCAGCCTTGCCCCTTCTTCTTCTTCTTCTTCTTCTTAGTTGCACCATCTGTTGACTTGGCATGTGTGAAAAGGTGCAAACCGAAAATGCTCCTGAATGTAGTAAATGTGTTAATAGTGAAAATCACTACCAGGGCCTGAAAATAGTCATTTACCTGGTGTGGTGGAATTTCCAGCGTTTGAACCCATGCTATGTAAGTTGAGACAGTGGTACCCCAGGTCTCATTCAGGTAAGTCTCGCAATGCCAGACCTTCCTCCACAGCACGGCACAAGAGGGTCTTGCTAGTCCACACAGCATTCCGGGATGGAAGAAAAACAGAAAACTCTGATTGGACAGATGGTCTAGCTAGCTGTCTGGATTTACCCTGCAGAGATCTGAGGACCAGGTAACCATAGTCCTCAGAAATCCTCAGAGTTTAAAATTCCAACACAAAGAAAGCGGAAGGTAACGGAAAACACGGATATCCAACTGTAAAGAGGGACATACAGCAGAATTTACGGCAACACCCATCCCGGAAGTGGAACGTCATGGATGGTCCAACATAATCTGTTACTCTTTGCAGACAGAGGAGTCCTTCAACTATGTGCCTCCATTGATTCAGGGAATATAGACAGCTGCATGATAAGGGAAAGTTTTGTTTCAGGACTGTCTACTTTTGGAGGTCGGATATCCTGCCACACTTTTACAATTTTTATAATATTGCGACATATAAATACTGACAAGAAATTGCATTGAGTTAAAGCATTTTTTTTAACTTTCTTTTTTATTTCATCTTTTGTGACCACTTTGACAAACAATCACTTGGCAAAGGCATTGCCATGTTATGGTATGTTATTAAATATAAAATTAGCCTTTCACTTCCTACTCTGGATTGTATTTTACAAAAAAAAGCTGAGCTCAAAGCTAAAATCAAAAACTATATATTTCTCCAATTCATATTTGCTTGAGTTAATTAATTAAACTGACAGGAAAACAATAAAAAAATAAACATAATAAAATATGCTAAATAAATGTCAATTTTTGCTCATCTCTAAATCCATCCCACGTTGTTACTGGTCTTTGACTCTTGGAAAATCATAAACAGTATTTTAGGAATGCAGACTGAAGTTTGATATGCCTGGGCCTAGTTAGCATAACAGAGGGCAGAAGCCTCAGAGAACAACACATAACCAAAAGCCCTAAAGAATTCCCTGGGACACAGCTACTGACCAGAAAGCTGTGCCCTGGAGGGGAAGGCAGGAGAGCTGCCGAAAACCCAGACGCAAATAGCATGGACACCACTGCTGACTGCCTGAGATAGACACTCAGCACTTTGGTTAGCACTGCTTCTGGCCATAACTGAAATTAGATTAAAATATAACTACACAATGCACTTATACTGGAAGCGATATATATAAAACGTTGTACAGTTAGACATGCGGTTTAGTCTGGAAGAGATCTTGTCATTAAAGCTGCACTAATCAATATTTTGTTCCGTAGTGAAACAAATGAGTGTGTAATTTTGTGAGAGGAATCCTTAGAGATGAACCCACAGCGAATTGTCGTCAACTCAGTAGTCCCCCTGAGCTCTACAGTCCATTTTAGCATCTTTCAGCTCGTTGTTTTTATTTAGCGGCCCGCAACTTTACTGTTTTGATTCAGTCTCACAGCTCTCATCAACCCAGTTCCAAGCAACACCAGAAAAGGAAAGATCTGTGCTTTTAACTCATTCAACATCGTATTGATGAGAATAACACCCCCAAATACTCATATTGTCAACGTTGTTTTAATTATTATGAGAGAATATCTCCTTTTTTATCAAATATTTTATCATGTAAATTCCAGCCCAATCTCTTTATATTGTTTTTATTTAATATTATAATTTATTATAATGACTTGACTCATTGCCTTGCTCTGTTGGCTACTGGGTTATTTTTTGTTTCTAATATAGCAAAATGATATTTTCACTTCACTTCTCTTCACCAATCAGTTGCTCTTTATGTGAAAGATAAAAGTCAAAAGTATGGGCACTGGAATGTATTGCTTCTGCTATGTTAAACATTTTTAAAACCAGTGGTGACATGGTAAAAATAGAATACATACATGTGTACTTACATGTATAGGTCATTGCATGGGCTGACCCACTTTCACCACAGCTACATAACAGTTATTCAGTCTGAAAATAACTTTCTTACAACCATTCCTTCTCTGACTCGAGCACTTTGCAAATGCACTGGTGTTAAAAATTAACTTTTCCCAGGCTGACTCAATATAGCTACGTAAATGTGCTGAATGCAGAGGTAACTGCAGCCAGCTCCAATGCAGTTGAGATGGTAAGAACTGAATATGAAGGTGGCGTTATGCGTATTCATCTTTTTGATGGTAACTCTGTATTTGATGTTTTTTTCTCGCAATAAACATGGTGACCATGTTCCCAGTGTTCACAAAATTATTTTCCATCCACCATTGGGTATGTATATGTGTATGCATATTTCATGTTTGTGTGTGTGTGTGATGACACTCAGTGGCTGCCTTACTATATAAGCAAGGTATCAAAGCAGCAAAATCTTGTCTTTAATCGTCTTTTTGGTTAAAGGAGCATCTTGACATTCTACCACTAAGCCTCTGTGGCCACCCTTAGCAGAACACACACACAAATACAGAGCAACATATCATTCTATGGAATATATCCAACCTCAACCACTAAGCCACAGAGAGGCAGCTACTTAACTGAAGCATCATCTTCTCCTTCTCTGTAATAATGGCCTACCCAAATCTAAACCATTTTGTTTGAAAGCAGCGCCAAGACACTTTTCTAAAGGATTGATTAGCCAGGAGCTGTGAAGGGTACCGTGTTTACAGCTTGGTAGACACATGCATATAAATGACGGCACACATGCAGAGAAACACTAATACTCCCCCAAAACTGCGTGTGTACTGCTCTGCTTGGTTGGCAGGCTACTGTTGGTTCTGTAAGCAAGTGGTGGCAAGTACTGTTAAGTGTCTGACCCACCTCTGTGCATTTATCAAATGGGGCTGGAGATTAGAAGATGAGATGTATTAATGCGTGCAGATTGTTATTCAAGGGTGACTGGGTAATGTGATGGCAACATGTGTGTCATCTGTACAGAAACAACAACAGTTCCTTCTTCTATCTGTTTTTCCTGTTTGGATATTTTTTTTGATTGCCACCACATGACACTATACTGGTATACTGCAGTACATTTGACCCTGTTGTTATAGTACATGTATTGAAGTGGGTACTGGGTTGTCTTGCAAATAGCCAAACAAAATCACAACCACAAGCTGAACTGAGCAGTCTGTCAGGAGAGCGCTGCATGCACTCACAAACAGGCTGAAATCCTCTGACACGGAGCACACCTTTTTGATGAACTGCCAGGCCAGCGCTTACAGACAAAGGTGTCAATTGTTGGCAAAGATGACTGAAAAAACAGGTTTTTGTCTTTGCTGCTAGAGCACAAGTTGTTTTTTGCCTTTAAGGTTCTACAAGTTTTGAAATGTACTTAAAGCAAGAAACGTCAACCTTTATCTGTATCCAGAGTATTTACTGTAACTCACTCCTTTCAGAGTTGATGAAGCATGTATTGTGTAATGTGTGTGTATGCATGCATGGTTGCACATGCCATTATGTGTAATCATCATGGTGACACTTACTTTACTTTTTCACCTCATCTTCCTTTGAACCCAATAGGAGATAGGACAGAAAGAGGAACAAGTGTCAGAATTACTTGAAATCATTTTTGAAGAATCTAGGAAATTAATTTGAATTCCATTTGCTTTGCCAAAGGAAATAATTCAGTGTGGTTTGCATGCATGCACAAATTTGTCACAAGAGTAAAGATTCCTTGCATCCAGATTTTGAGCTGTTTCCGTGTGTCAGACTCATGCAGTACAGTTGGTTGCCTCCTTTGGGGTAAAACCACAACTATGTCAGCTACAGCTAAAGACAACGCATGGACCAAAACAGGATATTAAAAGAAAGTTCACAGTTCTCTAACAAGCCTAGTCCAGCCCTTGGTTGGTGTTTACTGCATGCGCTTTCCGTCAAGGAAACAGATTTAACTACACTGTATAATTGTTTTGTAGAAAGTGGACGTGGCTGCCTCCTCCTTGGAACTCATGGGCTCAAAGGATGCATTTTGAATGCTTATGCACGCCTTATATCCTGTGATACAATCTTTAAGAAAGATAATGTCAACACCACTGTGCAATATTCTAGACGGCATACTGTCACATCACTACTTCCAGTGTCCACAAGTGCAAGAAGTACTCCATTTAGTCCCGCTGTAACGCATGTGGTTCATACTGCGGATTAAGATATTGGCAACCATATGACCATATAGTGACAGTACTCCTTTCTGAAGGACTTTATTAGCCAATACGGAGGATCAGAAATAATACTTACAAATACATAGGACAAAGACCATGGGTGAATATAGTTAATAACCTATTCGATTAAAGTGAAAAGCATCCGTTTTCACATTTAGATTATGTGGCAAAGAAGACTTTAATACTTTCCTCTTGGCTCCAAGGTTCTGCACGGTGTAGCTTGAAAAGTCAGGCTGCCTGAATAAACGTAATTGCTTGAATTAGCAAAATACCTACGGCATATTTGTCTTAACATGCATCTCGAAATAGCTGGTGTGCAAAACTGATGCATCAACATGGTTTGCAACCAAACTGAACTGAACTACAAGTATGTATTAGGGTAGACATAGGGGACAAGGCTTTCATTTGGAGTATTTTTTTTTTTTTTTATCTCGGCTATTTCAAATTGTGGCCTACATTATACATTTAGATGTTGACAAGCGACAAGAGTAATGGTGTAGAGGCAACCACAGATTGTATAATGACACACATTCTTAATAGCAAACTTGGTATATGATTATGTACACATTTAAAGTCAAACTGTTGACGCACACACACGCATGGACAACAAGAAACCACACAAGAAGTAAGGAATGCACTGAAACAAACATGATACATTCTCCTGAATGCCACCGTGAAACCATGCAGTCGTCCCGGTACGCTGTCTGGTGTGCAGCTTGGGAGTAGGCCTCCTGGTTGGCTATATTTGGAAAGACATACAGGGTTCAGGTGAAATACCAGAAACAGAAATTGGAGATAGGGTCAAAGACAACAACCATTCCCCCTCCCTTCCTCCCCCTCATTCCCGAATACATGACATGGCTCTGTTTAAATCAGCTCATAAGTACATTTCTGTTCCATATGAGAGAGAGAGCATGTTGCTCTTTTTCCTGATGGATGCCTGCGCTTCTATGTAGCCTCTGCCAGTGTTCTTTGCAAGCATCATACTGTGCAGGTAAGAGGTACTACATTCAGACTGCAGGCAAAAGTAACTTTTTTTCAATTCAGATTTAGACCATTTCCATATGTTGCCCTGAATTTTTTTCAATGTGTGAATAACCTAAGCAGATTTGATCTGACTTTTATGTCAATCTACATCAACATTTGTCACAATTATGCGCCGGCGGGAGTTAACCCTAGACACAGACAGTAAAATTAAAAACTTGACTATATAGGCCCACAAAATGGAGAACAGTGATGGAGCTAGTCAATGGAGGGAGAGGGAGGTGTTAGACTCCAGAAGCTATTCACAACGCAGTCCCACCACTCCTGGCTCTGCAGCCACACAGACCTCTGTAGTGAATCTGCAGCCATAACTCCGCAAAAGGCCAAAATAGCCAATTTGGCTCTCTTTCTCTTCATTCGTCTCCTCCTCAGCACCTGCTCCTTAATGTTACGGCTGCCATTACACAAACATTTTGAAATAAAAGCAAAAAAGCTTACTTCATCCATAAACTCCCTAACTTTAGTGCAACAGCGTGCTGCGCCTGATGTCATTGTAATTGTTCTTTTGCACATGCGGGTCAGTTTGAAACCGCAAACAGTTCACACTGGAATCTGATATAGGCCACATTTTAAAAGGTAATGTGAACAGCCAAACAAAAAAGAATTAAACATTAAGACTTGCGGTGTGAATGGAGCCTAAGTGGTATTATTAAAAAATTGGCAACGTCAACTTCAACTACAACAATGAAAGTTGAAGCTGTGCATCTACAGGTTCAATATTATTTGCGTGTCTGTGTGTAGACCACTGCATTCCCCTTCTTTTAGCCTCACATCATGCACAAAATACACACACACACACACACACACACACACACACACACAGGTTCCTCTAATCTTTCATTTCCTAAACAGAATTCGGGCTTGTGGTGGATCAAAGAAATGGTTTGCTGCTGGTCACATTTTTAGTTTATTTTTAAAGGTTTTTATGAGATATCTAGCTACTGGTCCTACAGACACAGCAGGTATGTGGTAGACACAGCATTTCTTATTTTCTTAAAAAATCTATCAATCTGTCGATTGTGGTTGCACCTATTATAAGAAACTGCCCTTAAGCCAGTAACCTGCCCTTACAGTTTGTGTGGGGAGTGGCTACAGTGCTGCTGAATTCACTTCTGAATGAGTCACTGAACCGGCAATGACCTTTTCTCTTAGACATACAAAACAACTGCTTAGTAGAGACTAACAAACATCAGAAGAGATTAGAACAGTTATGAATCCCTGTTTTATTTTTAGTTCATTTCTTTAATGCTATTCACATGCTCCCTCCTTCACACACTCGTACCTGGACACCACTGAACCGGCTCTGACTCCTCCATCAGTCATTTGTGAAAAAGAGAGAATGAGAAGGACAGATGGAAAGGTTGCTTTACTCTGATGAACCATCTTCAAAATATAGACGATCTTTGTCAGTGGAGGTGACCACTGTCACCTAGCAACCGACTAAGACAAACATCAAAGAGCCCAGCGCCGACACCAGTGAGCTAACCAGCTATAAGTGGTACCAGCAACACATTAAGCAACTTCCTTTCCACTTTTAGTCAAAAAAATGGTGAAACAGACGATACAGATATATGGTCGCATTAAACCCACTGCGAAAACTACAACGGTAAGCGGACAACTAAAACAACATAACTCAACTCAGGGAAACGATAGACAGGAAGTTTATTAAGCTAACTAGCGTTTTACTGACCAGGCATATTCCCATCACGGTAATTATTCAGAATGGCATTTTATCACGAAAAAACAGGTTTGGCCTGCTAAAAACACACCTGTCTTGACATAATACTAGTTACTACTACTGTGTTACAGTTTTTACAATTATCATAATGTTTCCACTACATACATGTCATTGCAAGATAAACTATTCAAGTAATGAATAACTTACAGTACAGTACCAGGGCCCTGGAACTTGCACACCTGAATGAAATGCAATTAATGCTCTTTTACTTGTCTGTGCTTTCCTCAACATTCATAAATCACTTACTCCATACAACAAGTAACCTAAAAATTCCAAAACATGGTAAAGTGACTTCGCTTTATTTTTGTACTGCTAAATGTGCCAAAAACAAACGCTTTCTTTGTTTCACCCTCCATTTTATTTATGGAAAATGGAGATGCCATTTTTTCAGACCATATTTGATATTAAAGTAGTTGTATTAGCTTCAGTTCATGAGGTTCCCAGTGACAACCAATGCAGGGTTTTCCACAAAATAATTTCTGTAAAGTGCATCACAGTCATCAAGGTGAAACATACTGAGCCAGTATCAGATTTTAAATGTAGGGCTGGTGTCAAATAGTGGCAAGCTTACAATAATATCAACCAACCAAGTTTTTTTTTAACATGAATGTTCACTTACAATAAGATAAGGGCCCTCTTTTTTTGGAGCACATGTATAAAAAAAAATTCATTTTCATGGCAGCTCTAGTCCCCTCCTCAAACCCCAGTTTATTGTCTGAGCACATCAGCTGATGGAAGAGGGTTTCTGTGGCACTTTAGCTTGAGCTGACAATATCCAGCTAAATGAAATGGGCACAGCTACCTCCTTGGGGCTTTTTTTTTTTTTTAGATCTGAGAACAAAACAGTGGTGGTCAGTATGTGATACTGTTGACTGGATGACAGAGTAAAACAATCCAATCATTTTTTAAATCTTTTATTACTTGAACCCTGGGGACTTGTAATTGCATCAGTGTCCATCAGAAACATATGCCAGAACACATGTTGAAAGTAGTTTGTAGATGTTGTAGATGTTTACATTGACCAAGCCAGCTTTACTTTAAATGTCCTCCACAGTTAAAGCTGTTTCTATATTGGTTTTAATGTTCTACAGTCTCCCCTGAGGCTTTAGTGAGCAGAGGTTAAATTGCAGAGCTTGCCTACAATGTACACTGATCATGGCTGCTTGTTTTTATTGCGTTTTGCAGGATATACTTCATAAACTCCAGCTTTTTCTTTTCCAAACCAGTGGCCAAACTTATATTCTAGACCTAACATAATGTATTGTTTTTTTGGGTTTAAATTGGGCTGCATGTATGGTACCACATACCTTAACAACATACAAGTCACACAACATAGGAGAACTCTTTCAGAAGAGTAGATGGATGCCTATATATGGCTACTCTCACATACTTCACAAATAAACTCTGTATCGTGAATTAACCCTCTACTTTGCCCTGTGATAATAAACAGCAGTCTGTAAGCCTTGTTCCAATGTAGGACTGACTCTACTCCTGTTGTCTCTGGCTCCCTCAGGTGTACTCTGTTGACAATGAGGAGAAGACAGGTGCTTCTTTGGAGTTTGTGGTGCCCAAGGACTTGGCTGATGGCTTTGTTAACAACAAGAGGGAGTGCTACAAGTTCAGGTAGAGTGTTGGGTAGCTGTATTTGTATCTATAAAAACTTCCATATGCTTAATTTCTCAAATTACCTAACTAATTTGGCCTTGGTAAATTTAAGTGGTGGGGTAGTTAAATTCCACTATAATAATGTTCTCTACAATGATGTTCTCTATCTACAAATGGCTGTACCTTTCTTAAAGACAGTGAGAGATTTTATATTTGCTGTTCTAAATACCAGTGTCTCACTTTTCTGTTAGTGTAGAATTCCCATTCAGTGGCCTTCTCTTGTGTACGCTAAAATTGTGAAAAGCAGAATCTTATAGATGAACACTTCAGCTCCTGATTTTCAATTATGGTTAAGCTAGAATCTGCAAGAGTGGTGTGACTGTAGAGTTAGGAATAAATAAAGATAACATACAACATTGAGGATGGTGTGTTGCCCACCAGAATCTACGCTCTCAAAGTTGCATGAAAACTTTTCCCATGAATAATTCATCCACCAGTTCTGTCAGTGCAGAGCCAGAACATCTGTTTAACGCTGGTGGTGAAAGCTGCAGCCTTACATACCCTCTGGGCAGGGCCCATGCCACGCTTCCAAGCCCTAAATTCACAGTCAGAGAGTCAGAAAGCAGTGGACACTGATACCCTTTTAAAAAAACCACATAGTCTTATAATAGCCTTTTGGAGGTTCCCTTGTGCCCTTATAGAAATACAATTTCCACATTTAACAATCTTCCTGGACAGATTTCTCATCGTTCTGTGGGATAAAACATGATAGACTGAGGCTGCTTTAGAAAAGAGAATGACTAAACTCCTCCTCATCCACTTGGGGAATGAAATATACTGCTTTTTGTGCTTGTACAGTACTGCTGTGGTTAATTATGTTTAGCCTTGGATGTTTGAGATAAACCAGCAACGTATACTTACTGGATAGTATGGTAGTAAATTAAATAATAGATAGATATTCCGACCTGTTATGTTCTGCCAAATGTGTCATGGTGTCTTTGTTTCCATTTACTTTTGTCTAGGTTCCTAAAGTTATTTGATCAAGCTGTCAAACAAGAAGAAATATTTGAAAATATTGCCAAACCAGTTGCAGACAGGTAAAATCTTACTGTCATTGTGTTTGTTAAAATGACACACGTTAATGAATGTTTGTATGAATGCAATGCAATTTTGAAAGCTTTTATAATTTCTTCAAACTCTTTGTCAACCCGTAAAACTACAACTTCTGATTATCCCATTCGCAAATCACTGCACACCTGTGCCCAGCACTGCTCATCTCTCCATGTCGTGGTCAGGCCACACAGGCTTTAGCCATCCTTGTTGACAGGAAGTGAGTAAAGCTCAGCTTTCTTTAAGATGGAAATGGAGGGTGCCTGTGATTTTTGGCGTGCTTTGCATACTTAAACCACTAAGTGGACTGAGCTGGCAGGCAAGATGGCACACTGTGCCATCATGAGTGTGAGAACATTTTCAAGCCACAACACAGAGCTATACTGTAGCTGCTCACTCATTTTGAGTTGTGGTTTAATTTTTCATGCTTAAGGACCACATTCATTAGAATAACCTGCTGAAGAATCTGACCCTCGAGATCAACAGTACAAGTCATTTTTCAGTACTATTCAACTGAAAGGAAAAAGGGGATTCATCTGGGCTGGTTTTTAAATGTAAAATGTATTTTACATTTAACATTGATGAGGAAAATTAAAAACAGGAGGAAAAATAAACCTTGAGCTTCTGTCTCCACAGTAAATCACCTGTTGAGTGTTTGATGGTTATTTGTTTGTGCTTTAGAACGTAATTGTTAATATATCATTTTATTTCTCTTATTCGCACCGCCGCGCTCTCTCTCTCTCTCTAGCTTGCCTCGACACACTCGGCTCTGTAGCCTGTGCGATCGCTCTGTCCATCTCTCTTTTTCAAAACCTAACTTTACTTTTTTGTTCTTCTTTTCTTCCAAAAAAGACATCGGCCAAGGGAAGAGAGAATTCACTTGGAATTTCGTGTGATCACATATTGGTTGTGTTACATTATATGAACAAAGTTCTTCCTCTTCTCATCCAAACTCTGTCCTCTTGGCTCAGTTTTGCCCTACCACCTCCATTTCTCCCAGGCTTCTTAGTCACAGTAATAGGGGATATTTGTGGAGTCCCACAAGTGCTGCGCATTATCTTTGCTATTAAACAACATGGTGAGATGTCTGGATTGTCTGACTTAGGACATAGATTTATTTGATCTGACTCACACAGGTTCACTGACTTGGACATCGGCTTGGAATCTTTTAACTGTTCACCCTTTGTTGTGGCAGATGGTAAGCATCAGGTTAAAAAGCTCCACTCACAACTAGCCTGTGTGTCTTGCCATATCAATGTGAGCATTAGTCTTTGATATGACGATAATGTCTGCAGCTTAAAGGATACTAGTCATCCTGTCTAGCCATGAACAATCTGTCTCCCCAATCAGACATTTTTAGGTCCACTGTCAGCTTCTTGCCCTCTCTGAAGGATGCCTGTTTACACACTGAATGTTCAGAATTACACAAAGTTTGAACCTTTTTAAATCTAGTCTCACCACAGTGACTAAAAGAAAGGAGGGGATATAGGGAATAATTCTGCCTGTTGAGCCCCTATTTCCTATTGAAATAACATATCCCTGCAACAAAGATACCAAAAGGCACTTTAGCTAGACTAAGCTATGTGAAGCCCAGTTAGGGTGTAGATAACTATAACGCTTGATATTGACATGGTCTCAGTTAGGGCAGCACAATAAACAATTTTGTACAATAAGCACATCATGAGAGACCTTTTTTTTTTAGTTAGCTGAAAGAGCATTAGAAAACTGCACTTTTTTTAAATGGTGCATTTTGTTTTCAGTTCATTGTTCATTTTGTTCAAAAACAAAATTCCTTTCAGTTTTTTAAAAATTCAACACACAATTTGTTGAATTTTTAGTGTTACACTGAAAGCCACAAAAAGGGAAAACAGAGTATATTTTAATATGTATAATCGCATATGTCGTTATCGCAACATTCAACATTGCAGATTGTGTTTTCCTCATATCCTGCATCCAGCAAGTTTAGTCAGGAGTCACTTTGAATTGCAGCAGTTTCACTGTCGCCACACCAAAACTCAGTTTTATGCACGCAGCCGACCATCCTCTAAACTCTAATCTGCCAGCTTAATGTTTTAGTTGGAATTCTGTCATACCTGGCGCACATCAAGTTTAGCCAAAACCTTTAACTGGTTTACTTGCACACTAGTCTCTGTCTCTGCTGTGGTGTGACCAAAACCAGTCATTTCGACCCCAACACAGTAGTTTAAAAAACAAACCAGCATTAATAGCTCCAGTAGAGGAAGAGCCAACATAATGATGTTGGGCTGGCAAGGCTAACCCTCTACGTGCTTAGTAATCCCATTTCACAAGGCTGTGAAACCAGTAGCCCAAGTTCAAAGAAGAAGGATGGTTTGTTCAGTTTTATTCTTTACCCCATGACCTCAAAAGATTGGATTTACTGCTTCTTTTAAAAAGAACAAGAGTAACACGGATCTTCTGGACGATGAGTTGCCAATCTCCAGGAAAGCTGAGGTGTAAACAGGAACAAGCATTGGGAAACGCCCAAGCCTCAGTGGCAGGGCTGAGGCCGCATCATTAGCAGAACTAAACAGAGCCTGTGTCTTTTCTCCCCACTGCCAATCATGTCATGACTCACACCAGATTAAATGGACGCCCAATGACTGTCCAAGCAACCACCATTTTAAGTGGACCAAGTGTTTTATATAAACTGACATGTAGTTTTTTCCTTTACCCTACTCATGCAGGGTGTGGAATTGTACAGTAGACAAGAATGAAACCCACACACTGCTCTAACATTGGGTTGGCAATTCCATTAGAATAAGTGAGAGGCTTAAATTTGTTTATAATTCATCTTGAAAAATATAGTGTCAAGATATCCGTTTCCTTGCAGTGCACAGAGTTTATCCTCACCTTTGATCCAAGCTCGGGTGTCAGAGGCCCCTATGTCATTTTACTATTTCTTCCTGGTTTATTTCCAAGACTACAGAACAGACGCTTTTTACAAATTTATCCTACCTCATATGAGTACCACTATTTTGGATGTTTTCATTCCAACAGAACTAGATACTATTGGTTTCCATGTCCATGTGCATGTGCAGAAGGGCAGTTCAGTGCCAAACCAAAATTTACCAGGCCCTGCCTAGTTGGGTGGGTTTGGGCCTTTTCCTTCACTCATACTCTGAGACATTCCTCCCTCACAGAAGATGTCTGTCGCCATAGCACTACTCTGGTCACTGCCATCTTTTCCTGTGGATTTAATGTGTCAGATTCAATTCACTCACACTTTTAGTGTCTGCTTCAGGATATACTTGAGAGTTCCTTTTTACTCTTGCAAATAAACATAGTGATATTATAAGAGGCACACAATGCATTATTTACAGACAAACATTTTGCATTCTGCTTTTTGCAAGTCATAACATGAATATGTCACCCAGACTCTATTTCTAAAGAAAAAATAGCTCGTTAGCAATCAATTATTTTTATGCCCATTTTGTTGTTGGTTTCGTATATTTAGCCATCTAGAGCAGTGACAATAGACATCCATCCATCCATCTTCATCCGTTTATCCGGTATCTGGTCTCGGGGGCAGCAGCTCCAGCAGGGAACCCCAAACTTCCCTTTCCCGAGCCACATCAACCAGCTCCAACTGGGGGATCCCGAGGCGTTCCCAGGCCAGGTTGGAGATATAATCCCTCCACCTAGTACTGGGTCCTGCCGAGGCCTCCTCCCAGCTGGACGTGCCTGGAACACCTCCCTAGGGAGGCGCCCAGGAGGCATCCTTACCAGATGCCCGAACCACCTCAACTGGCTCCTTTTGAGGTGAAGGAGCAGCGGCTCTACTCCGAGCTCCTCTCGGATGACTGAGCTTCTCACCCTATCTCTAAGGGAGACGCCAGCCACCCTCCTGAGGAAACCCATTTTGGCCGCTTGTACCCTGACAATAGAAAAGCAAATGTTTATTACCATCCCTGACAGCGATGCTGGTATTAGTTTCAACTTGTGAGGTGTGTGTGCCATCATGACAAAATGGGTCCTGGAGACACTACAGAGGCCAGTTGTTCATATTTCTGTCTGCGGACAGACTTAGTCGTCACCGTGCAATATACAGTCACGAAACATTACAGGTGTCTTGTTGAGATCAATATAAAGGTCCAAGATGGGTGTGGTCCTAGCAAGAACGGCAGAAGTAGGGAAGGCGCCACTCCTCTTCCCACACACATTTTATGCAACTACCCGGATTTGGCATCACAGCTGGTATGATCCCATCACATCCTACATCCAATGTGTTTGTATGTTTTAATGGACTTACAGTAACATAATCTTCCATAACCCAAATCCTGTTCCAAGAACATCTACTGTACCACCTGGTTGATTCCAGCCAGAGACTTTTATTGCATATCATTCTACTCTCTCTCTCTCTCTCTCTCTCTGTTCTTGCAAAACAGAACATGGCAAAATAATAGTTTTTTCTCGATTATACTATTTTGGTGATCGTTGGGAGCCAAAATTGAAATCGAAATTCAGTTAATTGCACAACCCTACTTTATGTTATATTGATGTCCATTAACCTGTCAGCTAGCAAGCACTATTTATATATGTATTTACCCATTCTAATAATTTTTGTCATGTTTGTAATGAGCTTATGTCCACAAAAGGAGCTTGTGGAAAGCGGGTACAAACAAAAGGTCCTCACAAAAAACTCCTGCAATAAGCTCGACCCCACAAATAGACATGTAACAGCCTGAGGCTTCTTTACTATACTGTACTGAGTTAATTTTGCTAAGGGTAAACAACTAATCTCAGGCAAGTGCTTATTAGGGGGCACGATATGAGGAAAATATGCGATACACGATAACGTTGAATATTGTGATAAAGATGTTACTTGCGTTAAATTAACAGTCTTCCTATAACAAAATTGCTTGTTGAATTTAAAAAAGAAAATGAAAGGAAAACATTTCCAACATTATTTTATTGAACAAATATAAAATGCACCACTAAGAAAGAATGAAAGTTACATTTTAAAGTGCAGTTTTCTACTGATATTTTCTCTTTCAAGATATGTTGCAGCCTTTCGCGGTGTGTTGATTGCGCCAGTTGATATTGCAATGACTATTAAAAAATAAAGATATCTTGTGCAGCCCTAGTGCATATACCTTGAAAAGTTTAGTAAATATGGTCCTTTTGTGTTTGTTTTGTGTTTGCAGTGTGTTGGCTGGCTACAATGGCACCATATTTGCCTATGGCCAGACAGGAAGTGGGAAGACGTTTACCATCACAGGAGGGGCTGAGCGCTACTGTGATCGTGGCATCATTCCTCGCACCCTCTCCTACCTATATGAACGCTTCACCCAGGTCAGCACAGCAGGGTTAGCTTGTTTTCTCATTAATTCAAGGTTTCAGTTTCACTGGTACAATAAGGCCACACACATTGATATGTGAAAAATGTAAAATAGTACCCTACTGTCTCTCTCTGCCATCATTCATTTCCCTGTGCTGCAAAGCATCTAAATTAAACACCTAGATTCCCATCCTTATGCCACCAGTCCAATTTTACAAGCTCTATTTTATGCTCCACAGGACAGCAGCGTTGTTTATACCACACACATCTCCTACTTGGAGATTTACAACGAGATCGGATATGACCTTTTGGATTCTCGACATGAAGGATCTCGACTGGAGGACCTACCGTCAGTGTTCTTTTTATTACTATAACTTTTACTTCGCTGATGCTACCAACATCCACTTACATTTGAAAATGTCAACAACTACAAAAGTCTTATAGTCTATATTTAGCCTTAAGGACATGCACTCATAAGTGATAGATATACTTTTTTTTAGGTTCAAAAGACCAAACACCCCTAGATGTTTTGTTCTCCTAAACACAGGGGATTAGCCAAGCCTTATTCTTTTGTCAGCCTGGCCTGGAGTCGTGTGGTGAAATATGGAGGCTCTAGTATTTACCATCTCACTACAAACTGCCAACTAACATAATTAGACTATGGGACAGCAATGGATGAGGTCAACCTGTGGCAGACTCTAAGAGCAAGAAGGTCATGAGGAGAAATAGTTTTTCATAGCTAGTCACTGCTGCAGCTAGTCTAAGGGAAATTCTTATTTGTGTCCATCTACAGTACCTATTTTTCTCACTCTCTCCTTGTCATCCTGCTTCATTTCTACTTTGTTTGTGTCCTTCTTTCTTTGTAATTATAAATTCCATCTGTCTGGAGGTTTGTCTGTGTATGTTCTTATTTTCTTTTTTTTGTCATACTCAATACTTATTCATCTCAAAGTAGACTTTGGTCTTCCAGGCTCAACATCGTCTTGGTACATCATTTTGGTGTTTGTCTTGTATTTTCTTGTACAAGTTCCATTTAAGTTTCTTCCCTCCTTTTGCAGAGGATCCAGCTCAAGGTTTAAATACCCACAAATCACAGTCTTCTTGAAATAGACAGTGCCCGTGCTGTGGCCACACTTGCTGATTCAAGAAGAAGCTGTGGCACTGACACATTTCTCTCTTTAACTGTTGGTCTGCTTCTGTCTTTCGCTGCCTACTCGTTGTCGTCTTTCCAACATTGTTGCATTCATTCTTTTTCTTGTATTACTTGTTCTTTGCTCCATTTGTGCATTATTTCCATCATGCATTCAGCAATCACGGTCTCATTTAAATTACTAAACTAAATTACATCTTAAAAATCTGTAAATGAATTCTACATCTACAACTACATAATTTTTGTGTAAAATACAACAATCAAACCTATGAGTCAGTGGGAATGTTTAGGAAAATAGCTGCCATAGTACAGGCCTTTAATCGCATTAAGATTGAAACCTCAATTACCTACACATGTTAAAATAATTATCCACATGTGTTCTCCAGTCATTCTACCCTCTTTGACATCTTAATCCAGTAACCGTACTGTCACAACACTGGTGGCGTGATGGAAGTGATCTGGTAAGATCATTGGAGTTATTTCACCGCCCCATCTGTCCAAGCAAACTGTGTTTCAGAGGGCTTGATGTGGGCAAGAACCAATCCCCTGTTTTTAAAAGCAAGCACCGTCTGTGATCACGTTATCAACCCCTGATAGATAAAGCACGCGTGTCAAGCTGGGTCGCGGCCCATGATGACTTGCAGATGTGATTTGTTTGGATTTAGAGCTGAGCAAGGCCGAGGCGATGGGATGGAAAGGGATGACATAACTGATATAATTAGTTTTTCAAAATTGCTTCAGTGTTGGATAATTCTGGGTTTGACTGGATTTGTCCCGCTTTGTCTTTAAATTATTCCAAGTTAATTTATTATGCTGGAACATTTTTTCTTTTCTTTTTTTCTTAGAAAAGTAGGGATTATGGAAGATTCAGATCAGAACATCCATCTCAGGAACCTGTCACTGCAACAGTCTGCAAATGAGGAGGAGGCTCTGAATCTGCTTTTCCTGGGTGACACCAATCGTATGATTGCAGAGGTAAGAAAGAGGGAAATGCATGCTTCTATACGGATCCTCTACGAACACGAATGTATGATGTTACTTCTACCTTTGAATTCATACAGTGTTCTTAGTCAGGATTGTTGTCAGTTTGCAAAAATACACTGGGACCACTCCCAGAGTAAGTGGCATGAATTGTATTTTTTATCCACAAGTGCATTATGCACTCTAAAGACCCTTCTGAAATATTATTTTGGTCCCCTGTGGCCCTTTTTTACCATGTTTATTTCAAGTAAAACCAAGCATTCTCTCTGTAATTTCTGTTTATGTTGTGGTGGTTCTTTTCTACACTCAGACACCCAGACTCCCCACGCTGATGAGACCTGTGGTCGGTCAGCTTTTGCTTTGCAACCTGAGGTTTGAAGCAAAGGCTGATCTCACCTTGTTTACTCTTGTTGCTA
Source organism: Etheostoma perlongum (assembly GCA_026937815.1). Classification (NCBI taxonomy): domain Eukaryota; kingdom Metazoa; phylum Chordata; class Actinopteri; order Perciformes; family Percidae; genus Etheostoma; species Etheostoma perlongum. The sequence continues at coordinate 4,572,696 of CM049390.1, read as the reverse complement.
GTTTGTAAGTAAATAACAGACAGTACAAGTGAACTGGATAATCAGGTTTCAATCAGACATGCTTTTGATTTTTGGCGAGTATTCAGTTTTTGATGTGGCTGGGACTTGTCCATGAAACAAAAGACTAATCCAAAGGAAATAGTTATGGGAACCAAGACGGAATTTCTCCGGATCGTGGAAATGGGTTTAGTAGCTAGCACAGTCAAATAACTTTTGTAGTGTAAGAGTAAACGTGTCTACCAAGTACTACATGTATTCCACTGAACATAGCCCATTGCCAAAACAATAACATATTTGTTTTGTACTTTGAGGACACGCTCCCAGTGTCCCCTGTTGTAAAACCTGGGGGTATGTTCCAGTGAAAACACATTCTCGGATGTTACATTAGTCTGGGGATCACTCCAATCAAGGCGTTTCACTGTTCAGCGGGGAGCCCACAGTACAGTCCACCCACACAGACACTTTTGTGAACTTATCCTCTCTTTAACTTCTTCACATGAAGATTTCTCTTGAGCCCGAAGCAAACAAAGAAACAACAACATAGTCAATTTGTTGCTGCCAGAATCATCCCAGAAGTCCTTGGTCCACATAGGCTTAAAATGAAGTTAACACTAATGCTTTCCTTCTTCTCTTGCTCCCAGCCATGTGGATAGAAGATGACACATCCATTCAAGCCACACTTAGAAGTGAACTCATGAGCTCACTCACTCTGAGACTTGGCAATCCTCTCTACACCTTTATTGGACAGGAAATAAAATGCACCTTTGTAACTCCTCACCCTTCCTTCAACCTCACCAGGAAACATTTCCTCTCAAGTCTTTTCTGCATTCCTTGTTTCCTGTACATATGGTGATTCAGGGCCTGGATCTTTCTCCTTTTTTTACATCCTTACTGCCTCTTGAAGTTGTGGGGGTGAGTTGGGTGCATAGCAGGTGGTCCGAATGAAACTTCACTTTTAATCTTTTGAATCAGCCATCTCTAAGTGTTTCAGGGTTTGTTGCACCAGATTGCCCCTTTATGCTGACCTACTGCAGCACTGTGTGTGGTCAGCATGTGGTGCATGTAAGATCAACACATGGTCAATTGAGAACACAGAAAAATAAAGGAAGTGTCTCCAGTAAGATGGAATTGTCCTGCTGTTTTTTCACTTCTAAGACATACTTTAATGTCCCAGTGTAGACACTGTTTCCTCTGTGGAAATGAACACGCAGTCTGTAACCCTTGAAGTATACATACTGTGCGTGATGTGCTGTTGTCCATACTCTTTTATGCTGAGACTTTTTATAGGACTCCAAAATAAACCTTTACGTCTGGTGATAACTAAATGAAGTTATAACACACAATGCACGCACAAAACCTTAAGAAAACTGTCTCTCAGCTGGTGCTCAGTCATGATGAATTCCATGGTGAAAATCACTCCGCGATAACAGTCACTTCTTATCTATGGACAGCTGCTAGTGTAATGCTTCTAACTGTCTTCCATGAGTGCTGGTATCTATTTCAGTTGTATTACTTGCATTAACAGTCACTTACTGTATATGTCCCACTTCAAAAAATGAAGGCTCTAATAAATAACAATAGAAACACCTGTCAGTAAAAATGAATACAGTTGAACAGCACCACTAACTATATACTGCATGTACGTGGCAGCTAGTAGCCTAAACCTGCAGAAATTGCCATGACTTGGAGCACATCTTTCCACTGACAGCAACATGTCTGGAATTTGACAAACTATATGGGCTACTTATCAAGGTTAACCCAAATTTGGTTGGTTTTGGTTGGTGTGGAACATAGCTGTCAGTGGCGAGACTGTAAAACAGATTTCAACACCCTTGACCCTTTATTCAATTCTATTAGGTATGTGATCCCTTGTCAACATCTGTTTCAAGGGCAGTTTCATATTACATTAAGGGAAACCCTGAGGAGCAAACATGGCTGTGTGCAGAGTGAAGGGAATTTGGGCAGAGGAAAGAGTTGACAGCGGTGGGTTAAGATAGTGAAAGATCTGTTGTGAGCTGTCACGACTCTAACAGGCAGGTGTTGGCACATTTACGCCGACAACAAGTTAGGGTCAGAGCACCTTTTTTAAAATGATGGACCTGGTATGTCTCTGATGATGTTTTTGAGTAGAGAGAAAAAGTAAGTCATGTCCATGTCTTAGATCAATCACCCATTTCACAAAAGGGAAAGAATCTCAGCCTTGATCAGATGCTAATTCAAGGAAAGAATGTACTATATCATCAGGAGAACCCTTTGTTCTAGTTGTTCTTTCAAACCACCATTTTGTGTCTTAGCTGCGTACAAGAAAACAAAAAAGATGTCTCTGATCAGCACTGTCGGTTAATGTCCATTTCCTCTATTTATCCTCTCATCGAGGACCCTGTGAGTAACACTTCTAGTTAATAAACCATCTGAAAGTCAACCTCAGCGTTTGCCACCATGTGTTTACTGGGCATTGGTTACACATGTTGTGCCTTTTGATCTTCAAACCAGCATGAGCAAGACAAAATAAGAATCAAAGGAAACATGTTTTTTGTTGTTTCAATATGGAAAGTACGGCAGATGGAGAATAAAATGACCTATTTTTCCTTTTTTCATGTGTACCGATTTTAGAGGATTCAGAATAATCCCATGCACACCCAAGACTATAACAGGATTTTCACAATGTTCCGTCACCTTTTCTTCTCTCATCTTCAGACTCCGATGAACCAGGCGTCCACACGTTCCCACTGCATTTTCACTGTGCACTTGTGCAGACGTGAGCCGGGCTCGGCCACCCTGCGACGCTCCAAGCTCCATCTAGTGGACTTGGCTGGATCAGATCGAGTTAGCAAGACTGGCCTGAATGGGCAGCTGCTCACTGAGGCCAAGTACATCAACCTCTCCCTCCACTACTTGGAGCAGGTACCCACCTCTGAAACATAATTTTTTATTCAAAATAATGTATTTTTTTTGGCATTTTGGGCTTTTAATAGGAGAATAGGAGGGACAGCTGTAGACGGGAAAGGGAGTGGGTGAGGAGGGAGAGATTAGGGAAGACATGCAGCAAAGAGCCACAGGTTGGATTCCAAACCTGGGCTGCTGCGGTAAGGACTGAGCCTTGGTACATGGGGTGCACCCTGCACCAGGTGATCCACCAGGGCACCCCTTGTACAATCAATTTAATATTAAATACATTTTATGTAAATAATGAAATGAAATTTCTTTGTGATTTGGCCACCATGAGAAAAAAATTGTGTATTCTGCTGATTCAGGCTTCATTTGTTCAGTCTACTAGAAGTCTTATCATAATTCATTTTAGGTCAGACATTTGACATTAATTAATGGCCATCTTCCAGTTACTGTATGAACAGTAATGACCCACACTGTTGGAAAGAGTAATAACATGTTCTTAATGTTACGATCAGGCATTTTGTTTACTACCTCCATCTCAATCTTGATTTACATATCAAGACTTTTCACTGCTCTCTTCTTCAGGTGATCATAGCTTTGTCAGAAAAGAACCGCTCCCACATTCCCTACAGGAACTCCATGTTGACGTCTGTGCTGAGGGACAGCCTTGGGGGAAACTGCATGACTACCATGATTGCCACTATGGCAGTGGACAAGAGGAACCTTGATGTAAGGATGGACCGCCTACTGTAAACCAGAATATTCTGGTAGATTGCTCAAAAAGTGCTCTGTCAGTAGTGAATATACATTTTCTTTTCTGAAACATTATCTGGATTATCTTATTGTTCAAACTAAGCAATAACAATATTTTTTATATTTTTAAAACATATACAACTTATGTACAGTATATTTTGCTTCATAGAAATGAAAAATTGTTTTGTGAAGAAAGTATAGATAAATTTATCAAATTAGTACTTTCTTAACAAGGAGTATTTAACAGTAATATTCTTTCCTCAGGCAGAAAACATTAAAATGTATTTTTTAAACTGTTCATTTCAGGAATCCATCTCTACGTGTCGCTTTGCTCAGCGCGTGTCTCTCATCAAGAACGAGGCTGTTTTGAATGAAGAACTGGATCCAGCCCTGGTGAGACAGCCAGATACTTACATCACGTCACCAGTCCCTACAAATACCATAGCTTAGCCACACAATCACACCACAGAAGCATGACTGGATGTGTGTTTCATTATGGCCAGACCATCCTCATAGCTTCCAGATCTTAAATTGATCAGACAATGAGTTGTAGTGAGAATCCAGCTTCTAAATGTAACTAGATGTAACCCACCATGTGCCTAAGTGTCCTCTTTAGGTTTCCAGTACCAAATTAGTTTTTCTAGTGCCACATGTCATTCTGAAAGAAGCAGTTTTCCACCTTCAACACGCCTGTCCATCTTGTGTTATTAGACTGCTCACAGGTCCTGTTTGCATTCTCTCACTGTCTTGTTTACTTGCCTCCAATTCTGTTCTGGCATATTTTATTCCAATACCTTACAACCACTTAAGAAAGCCTCCAGCTGGAGACTGGTGTGTATATACTGGATGTCTTTACACACATTCATGCGAAGAAGCACAAATTGCCTGCATTCCTGCCCGGATGTTGTACATTTGAGGACAAAGTTTAAAATCTAAAAAAAGAGAGTGGGCAGTCTATTTTTTTTTTTTTTTTTTTTTTTTTTAGTAAGTTAGAAAAGAAGCCAGAGTTGGAGAGCAGGGAAAGTTTTGATGATAATGTAAGTCATTGGATTGTTGCAACATAAAAAGTTACTGTGGGTCTACATCATATACATTATAAAATGGGGCATTCTGATTGGCTGTGATGTCTAATTCCTAACACTATTACTTTGTGTCTGAAAAAAAGGTTATAATAACAAACTGATAGCTGCTGCTACTGAGATAAGTTGTTCATCTGCACATGCATGACACACAGCTGGTTTAAAATCATAATAGTTGCTTGTGTAGGCTAACATTACCTGTGCTGCATTATATAAAAGCCACCTCGGTATGTGCAGGCAGTCAGCATAGGAGCACCTATTTTATTGTAAAAATATATATATATATATATATTATTTTTTTTTTAAATCTATTTAAATTGGAATGTGACTATAACTTATATATTGCCATACTTGATGATCTTTAAAAAAAAACCGCGATAGCTCAAGACAGGCCGAGGTTGTGATTATATCACAGCTAAGGGGCGTTGTTCAGCCCGACAAGTAATAGAAAATTGCATGAGAGATTGTCTGTGCAATTTAGCCAGGTTAACCCTCGACAATGGTTTTGCCTCCTCCAATCCTCCCTTTTACTTTGTAACTTTTTTATCTTTTATTTTTTTGTACAAAAACAAATTGGTTGGTTTAGTCTTAACTAGTTATAAGCTTGTTCCTATGCTGTAGCAAAGTACATGTTTAATTGAGAAACATCACTTTAATTTGTTAACTATATTGTCTGTTGTCTGATGTCTGCTGCTAAGAAAGGTGACCATGTTAAGTTATTCTCATCTAGAGAGTCTACATTTATGTTCAACAGTGTATCTGTCACATCTTCAATGTGTGGCACACTGCTTTCTCTGCTTTTTGGCAGCAGCAAAGGCCACAGACAACCACTTATTATGATGTTGATTAGGCAAACTTGATAGAACCCCTAGTATACAGAGTACAGGGTCAGGTTGAATATGAGTTTTTGTCACATAACAGAATTTTTCTGAAAACTTAAGCCCAACTTCGCTTTCTCCTTTTACAATACTTGTCACACCTTCCCCTGCTGCAGTACGCCAGGAAGCAGACCTGGTAGTTGTTGTAAAGGCACCTTGGGGGATATACAGTAAGTCATCACAGCTATATCCGCTTCCTCCACTCCCACCCAGATCTGCCTGAGGATCAACTGCTACTGTATTACTCCTAGTGAGACTTGGCTGGCCACTTGCAAACCCTACAGAGGTATTTTTAAGAGAGTCTGCGGTCAGCCCAGTAATTGTGACAGTGTCTGGTTGCTTCCAATTGGGTCCGGCACAGTTACAGCTCTAGGCAAACCTTAACTCCGCAGGCAAATTTCTTGTCTCTGTTTATGGCTTTTTAGTGCGTTTCTCATTTTGTTCGTTGCTCCCCGTCTCTGTCTCTCCCTCTATCTCTCTGCCTGTTTTACTGAGGAAAAGAAGTTAAGCCAACAGTGCAGTTTTCAGATTAGAATGAGTTCACTTATGGTGGTTTGGGGTGACACTTAGACTCCCATTTTTGGCCTACCCCTGTCTGAAGGAACGCTGTCAATTGGACATGCCGGCTGTGGTAATTGATTTGAAACCGGGATCTTGCTTTTCACAATCTTGCAGGCACTGTTTGGTATATCATTTAGGCCACACGCTGCCTTAATGATCCTGTACTGTAACCTACAGGCTAGTAAATGCACTTCCTCAAAGCATGAAAAGCAGGAAACCAGCCAGACCAGACCAAACATTTTAACAAGTATCGTGGACAGGAAAAAAAATGAGGTGTTGAAAGTGACCTGTGATTGCAATGAAGTCTGCCACAGTGACCACACCATATAAGGTTTGCTCTGTTGGTCTCTCTAAAAGCACTAAGGTCAGTCCTGATCCTCCATTTAGACCAGGCTGATCCAGGTCTGCATTCAAAGGAAATTGTCAACAGTTAATGGATCTTCCAAGATGCTTCCACCATGTTTTTTTTATTTTTTATTTTATTTTATTTACTATTCATAAGTGTGGACTTCAGAGAAACATAAGCATTGTATGCACGGGGTGCTTAGTTTGACTTGAACTGAATTACCATCAAACTTCTTTCTGTAATTCTTTAGGGTCATAAACGTTGTTCTGAAGGTGTTGTTATGCAGCTAAGCAGAGGGTAATAGGAGGCTGAGTGACCCCCTGAACCTGGACTCTCCCTTTACTTAAAGATACATACAACATCTTGCTTGAGAAGACAGCTCTGATTAGCGCATACCTGTGAGTCAAACAGAATCCTGCTTATAGCCCAACAGAGACATGTTTGGGAAGTGGGTGGGAAAATTCCTGCGGGTGGTTGCTCTGCCTACATAGGAAGGTCCCTCATCTATCTCGTCTAAGGACAGAAGAGAGTTTCTGTATAAGGGTGTGGTTCTGTACAGTGCTCCTTGCCTTAGTCTTAATTGCCTAAGTGGTGCCATGCATGGAATACAGCCCATGTGTTATCATTTTGTTGTGGCAGTCAAAGACTTTGCCCATGATAGGTGAAGTGGGAAACTATGACTCCTTCATAAATAGCAACATGTTTCTAGGTGACTATACTGTATAATACATACTGGTTATAGTGAAGTGCTTACTGTGGGTGGTTTTTCTGCATAAGTTAGTTGGTATTTAAGAAGAATATGTTTAATTTAAAGGAAGGACTGTTTGTACAAGTCAGTTTAATGTTTCAAACTTAACTGTGTAGAATGTTTGTCAGCACGAAGATAGAAACACAGACATACATGTATTGTTTCTTTTCCATCACAAGAACAATCTGCATGTCATATTATTGCACTTGGGTTTCCATAGGATATGCTGGCATCATCAGTCACATGACCTGAGTCAGTTTTTATTCAGAGTGTATGGAAGCCTGCCGTGGTGCTGTGGTACCAATGCGGGCTCTGTGCTCTGAAATAGACTCCACGATTCTGCTGACCAACAACAGGCGGTCAGTTTTTTCAGGATACAGCTGGGAGAGAATTACATCAGACCAAGGTTTCAAAAAGGAGATGCAGGGAGCGGCTCTGGCGGGGGATAACCAGCTATGATGTATGTTAAAAAATATGATATGGGGTGGAGTGATATGTTCATTTAGCTAAGTGGCACCTATCCAAAACCACACTGCAGGTCTGTTTTTTCTCAAGAGCATCTTAAGTTGACGATGTCTGACTGGTTTTGACTTTCCAGTTAGTAGATGTGTTTGCTCGAAGTTGCGAAGCTTATTTAAAACTATATGACTCAGTCTGAATTTTGACCTTGTTTAGTTTTCAGTGAACTTTCTTGCTGCCTAGCAACTTTATGTCAAGAGTGTCACTGTGTGACCCTAGCACACAGATGCAGCTTTCTGTTGTATTTGCTCTTTTCCACTGAGACTGTTCCAGCCTTTCAGTCTGCTTTCTGAGGTGTGGTATTTTGAGGTGTGGTCAAATTCAGTTGCAATAGTTAAGTGGGATTTATACTGAAGAATGAAACTCGGTCATGTGAAGAAAAGAAAAGGTGGTTAAGTGTGAGTTGTTTTGTGGTGTGATTTGTGAAGACTTTTTACAATTGGTCTGGCTTCCTTTCAATGACTACACCATCCTTTGATATTGGTGTTGGCCTACTGTCCCTACTATTAACATTATTATTATGTGTCTGTGTTTAGATGTAATGTAGAAAAGGTCATCCTCTCATTGCACTGATTCCCCCTTCTCAAGGGATTTTGCATAGAATAAATGACCAGGTAACATCTTGTACAACTAGCTAATGCGAAATCAAGCTGTAGAATTTATTAGACTAATCAGCCCTCATGGGCTGTCTGTTAGGTATGTGGCCCTAACCCCATAGCACTTCAAGTTCAAGTTACTGCACACTGCTAATAACTGCTCAGCATCAAAATAATGGCGCGTGTCAAGTGGGCTCACCTCTAACCTTTTGCTTCTGGTGTGGACCAGAAGATTTAGGATTTAATCCCATTTTAACAGGTCTATGCACGAAAAACAAAGAATTAAGTAGGAAAAGCTCTTTTAATAATGTAGAGCACTGAGTGCTTGCCAGTAGAAGTAATGGCATTGCAATCAGCAGGTGACTCATCGGTTTAATTCACCAGCATTCAATTTCTTAAACAAATAGCATTTCTTTTATAACTTGGCATCTCCTGTTTAAGTAAATCATATGGATGCCCAGTTGATTACTCAGTTGATACAAATTGTACACATCTTATTATCTATGGAGCATTAAAACACAGAAAAGCCCATACACCAACTTGGCCAATCCCCCGACTTCAAATGGTTCTGTCCCATCAGAAGAGCTATAATTGTCAGAATTTTGATGGCTGCTCCTACATACATCTAATGCCACTTCATTAATGACCTGAACTAACTAATCCTAATCCTTTAAGTGCTAGTGCTTAGTAGCTAGAAGCTGCTAGACTGACACCAGGCCACTTAGAATGACCTCTGTAGGCATGGACCCTTTCAGTAAGGAAAGACAGAGAGCCACATGGTTATCTAAAAAAATTTAAGGTTATGCTGTATGTCAACAAGGCCAGGGCCTGTATTTGGTGGATTCTCCTTTCATGCCTAAAAGCTTAAATGCAAAACCTTTTGATATTAATGAACGTCCATTACATTCAAGCCATTGCTAAATGAGTTAGCTAAACAAGCTAATTAAGACTATCAGCGCCACACAACTCTCTCTGTATTTCTCAGTATGGCTTTGTTCAGGAGATTATGGCGTCCAGTGACTTTTATGCGCAGAAATTCGAGTAACTATAATTACCTCTTCTGAAGAATCCATCATGTTTTTTTAATCCTCCGTGTCCTCTGTGGCTACTAGCAACTGCGTGGAGGAGAGGTGAGGGTCTGTGGCGCCACCACGGAAGGCTTGTATCATGTGTCCCACAGTTGTTGTCATTACTTAGAATTTCTTAAGAGTGCAACAGAAATATACTCACTGTAGCTTTTAATTAAGCTTTTAATTTTAATCATATACAGTATACTATAAAAAGTATAGTATATAATAAAAAATGCTTTCTTCCTGTCCTCAGCAGGTGGAAAAACCGGTACCTGGGGTACACAGATTAGAAAACATATTGCTGTCAGTATTAGTCCATGGAATGATGCTTTAGGCTGTTATTAAAAACAATGTCTTAGTCCCTTCACACGTTCCCTCTTCTGATCGTGTTTTTTTTTATATTCTTGCTGTTATTTGTTTTATCTTTTTTAAATTTTTTCTTTTTTTTGTACAAAAAATACTATCTAAGTACTTATTATTTAAGAAGCTATGTCTGGTCTTGGTTAAATTTTATATATATATATATATATAGTAACCAGACCCGGACAGCGGTTACAAACAGCAGCCACCCCTTGGCTCAGTGTGCAAGGCCTTAACCAAACACGTGCGGACAGACAGCAGCAGAAGGTTTTATGTGTCCTTTTTTTTGCCACCGTAGCTTTTTAATGCTAATTTATTATTTGCATTCCTGCATTTTCTTGCTGGAGCATCCAGTTGTCTGGGATCACTTAAGTTTGTCCTTAAAATGCATAAGCCGCAAAACCACCAAGGATTGTCTCATCAGTTGGCAGCAGTGAAATAGCCTCTATCTGTGTGCGCTTTGTGCGTGAGTGTGTGTCTTTGTTTTGTGCTGTAGATGCAAATATGCGCTGCTTTACATTGTGTGCATATGCACATACTGTATAGAAGACCTTTTAACCCTGCTTGTTTGTGTGTGTATTTCAGCTAATAGCCCGTTTGAAGAGGGAGATCCACTCTCTGAAGGAAGATCTGGCCATGGTGACAGGAGAACAGAGAGATGACCAGCTTACTGTGGAAGAGATCCAAAAGTATGTCACCTCCTGTTTCTTGATTCCTTGTCCTTTCAAGCCAGTCAGTCTCTCTGCATAACCTGGATAATATGGCCTGTGATGCTTTCTTTAGATTTACAGATACCAGATGAGGGGAGGTAACACACTCTGAGTTAAATAAGAATGTTCTAAGGATCTCACAGGAGGCTTTTTCCACAGGATCTCAGGTTGTACAATATGTGTGTCTGTGTATAATAATGTGAACTGTGAGCCAGTCATCTCAGGACAGTGCAGACGTGTATTGCTGCGTTGGCCCTGTCAGCCTTCTAGGATGCTTACAGTGCGCTTCAGTCTGCTTCAGACTCAGGAAAGAGAGCAGATGGATTTTTGGACTCTCGTTTTGTATTTGTTATGCTCACAACCCACGATGTTATTGAGTAAATATGTTTGACAATTTATAAGTATTTGGGGTTATCCTAAAGTGCCTACATAAGATATGCTGTTGGCTATGCATCGGTGCTGAGTTGAAACCTCATTCACTGAGGCTTAACCAGATCTAATGGAGTTTTCCAGGACTTTGCTCCAGCTAGGACTGCTTTAGTTCTGCTCCTATAGTTAAATGGCAGAGTGACCCAGCCAGTCAGGGCCAGAGTTCAAGGCACATAGCTGCTCCCGTTCTGATTAATTTACCGCTCCTTAGTCCGCCTCTTTATTATTCTCTCTCTATCCAAGTGATTATCCTCGATTTTCCCCTGTTTGTGGTCAAACTCACACAGGCAACCTTTAATAATGTCTGTTATGACCACATTCATTGGACATGCTGACGGTTTTGTTGCTGTTTGTTTGTTGTTTATGCTTTGACTCATTCCCATTGGTGATTGGTTAGACACATTTCCAAGCGCTCATATATCCTCAGGTATACAGATTTTTACCTTTTTCCAGAAGAATATTTTTGCTCCATTCAGTGCTTTCTAAGGTTCAATATCAATCCATTTCCATACATGCTGCAGTCAATTTATATTTGTTTTCTCAAAACAATATTATTTTGCTCCATTTGCTACATAACGTATCCCTTTACGCCTTGGAAAAACTATTTGGAAACTATCAAATTCTGGTGTTTGACAGATGCTGTTTGTTCTCTTACAAAATATTGTACATGGCATAAAAAGGCATTCTCCAGAATTATCATATCACAAAACCACTGATGTCTCGCAGGGCCCTAAAAGAAGACCACTACGTTTGTTTTAAGTCCTTTGTCATGTAAACCTAGCGTGTTTCTGTGCTGAACATGTTACAGTGGGAAATAAAACCACACGTTATCGTGCCTACATTGGCTACGTCTGGACACTTGCCTGTTGGTCTTTTCCAGTGGCCCGTTCCAGCGCTTGAAGAACTAATGTTTGGACTATCATCCAGTGATAGTTTATCAACAGACCGGCTCAGTGGAGCTGGAACACATATTTAAGTAAATAGTTTTCTTTGACCAGACCCACATTTTAAACATTAGAAGCACTTCTTAGGTATACATATTAACTGTTTGAATGCCGGTTGAGCCTGTGCTAAATGTGATGGAGAGGGATTGAAACATGGAATGTGGCATTTGTTTAAGATTTTGTATTACGTGTGTGTGTGTGTGTGTGTGTGTGTGTGTGTGTAGGTTGGAAGAGTTAGTCAAGGCTTTTCTAAATGACTCTGATCCAGATGTGACACTGTCATTGGGCCCTGACATGAGGAAAATCCAGTTCTGTTTCTCCCTGCTGAAGGTAATATATTGACAGTGGTCTCTTCATGTACAGCATCTGCATGCATGTCTCCCTGTGTAACCCCCTAGCTGTGTCTATTCTCTATATCCATCCATCATTTCCACTCTTTTCTCCATGACAAGGATCACGGGACAGAACCATGCTTGTGTGGCAGCAGAAGATATTTTCAATTCAGTTTGCTACGCTAGTTCATTGAAGTAAACGTTTGAATTCTGGGTTTTGGTTTTAGTGCTTGAGGTTTATCTTCACTGTAACAGTGAGTGGCCAGAAGACAAAGATATAGAATGCTTTTGGTTAGTAAGGGTAAGGTGATATTCCCCTGCATACATCAGCTCAGCAGTGACCAGCTGACCAATCACCTCTTCTAAATAGCTCCCTCTACTGTCTTTTGCTAGAAAATGCTTTACTTTTCAATTAACTAAAATGTACTTTCCTATTTGAATGTGGGTAATACTAACCCCCCATTTTCCACCGGATGCGTAACAGCTGCGGATCCACTCTGGAACGGTGGCGAGTCATTAGGTTTCCATTAAAGTCAATGTGTGTAATTCCATGGACTGCGGAACGACTGTGTCCCAGCTCCAGCGATCCACAGCACTCTGCAGCAGATATGCAAAGCTTCAATTTTTGTGATAGTGCGGGACAGGGAGTCGAGCAGAGAAACAAAATAAAACATCCGGTTAATTTAAAAAAATAAAATAGACCAAGCTCACGGCCGATCATATTTCCCTGCACTACACCTTGAAAACACAGCACCGAGTTGTTTCCCCTCTACTCCTCTGGATGGAAACATACAGTTGTTGTTTTTGTGGTTCTATTCTACATGAATTTGCGAGATCTCGTGGGTCCTCGAGACTTCAGCTGTCAGTCATGGCCGTAGCCGTTCCGCAACAAATTCGGACCTGGTGGGTATTGACGAATGGTGGAGCACGCAGCCGACATGCAGCGGAGCCGATCCGCAGCCGATCCGCAGCCGTTACGCATCCCGGCGGAAATTGGGGGGAACCCTAGCACAGGTAAAATGTATTTATCTTAACGGAAAAAGTTAAATTTTAACATTATTGTATTTTAGACCTAACTGGAAATTATATGCTTAATTCTCAGGTACACGGCTAGAAAGTGAAGATATTTTCAGTTCCAATGACTCCCAGTTTTATCTAGTGCTGTTGATTTTCCTACGGCCTTTCCTAAGTGTAGACGCTTGGCGTTTCGCACTTATTTGCCATCTCATGGCCCTCAGGCCCCGGATAGACCTAGAACATGCTGGTGAGATTATATATTGAATGATCAGATGATTCGCGGACCAATTATCTGTCAGTCAAATGGAAGCTTGGGCCTTTGAGCTCTGCTCAGAACTACTTTCTGATATTTTGCAGACTTAACACTAGACTGAACAATAATTTAAAAAAGACTAATTCAATATTTTGATACTATAAGCACTCCTAGTGAAAGTAAGCATTATAAGTAGGGCATGGGCATCATTTTGGTTTTGGCTCTATGCCCAATCTACAGACAATTTGTCATGCAGACTGCTGCGGAAAGAGTTTGCAGTTGCATGTTGTCTACCAAATGCTGGTAGAAACATAAATTCTTCAAAGTTTTTCTTTTAGTTATAGACTTTATTCAACATTTCTCAAACAGCAGCCGATGGCCCACTGCTGCTTAACGAGCTTAGGGAAAACACTGCGTTGCTCACACTGTTCCTGCGCTCTGGTTCTGTTGGAGTTGGAGCAGTCACCAGAAACAGTTCCAGATCCCACTTGAATGTCTGTTTATCTCTCCCTCAGTTTGTTATGATCCACAAACTCTATCTCCTGTTCAGTTTACATTCCTCTGAGCATCACCCCAGTCACACAGTCCAGTGATTCTGGAGGAATTTGGATCTGGTTTGAATTTGATTTCTTTCTTCTTTGTTCTCAACACTGGCTAGCTCCTTCATGCTCAACACGCGTGTTCTTGTTTTAGGGTGATGTTTTTAGTTTGACCTCAGTGATTTAGCACTGAAGGTATGTTGTCACAGTGGTGACATGATGTTTGAAAGTCATTTTACAAAACTGGGGAACCTCAACCCAACCCAAATCAACCATCTTTTTCAGTGGGCTTCCATACAGCATAAGTCCCCAAAACTGTTAGCCTCCCCCTCATCTGTACTTTTTTCTTCTACTGTGTCTTCTCCAAGTGGAAAAAGCTCCAATCCTTTAACATGTTTTCCACCTGTCTTCAAGCCTGGTGTATCACTGAAGTTATGTTATGAGTTATGTTACAGACAGAGAAAAGAAGGGGAATTTAATAAATGTTTAGGGAAAATCACAGAATTTAGAACAGCACCACTTTCCAGACTGATTAAGATTTAGTTTTGTTGAATTCTGGGTGATTCTATAGGTATTATGGGATAGGATAGGCAAAAATAAGCCTTGGCTTCAGCCTATTCCTTTTTCGGTTAGATATGGCGGCAAATTGTGGTAAATAATTGTTTCTTTCATGTATGTTAACTGAATAAAATTATTCATCATCATTGATTCCACAATGTATTTTCCAGCTTGTTTTCATTCACGGTTTTAGATGTTTTTTTATATATACATATAAACAGTAAGTTTAAGTAAACTGCAAACCCAAGTGTATAAGATTGTAGGCTGACTTTCCTGTAGATGTTTATTTACCTAAAAAAAATATTTGATATAAAATTATATATATATATATATATATATTATATATATTTCAAGTCATGGAAACCCCCTGAATCACCCACCCAGAAACAACCAGATTATGTAATATTAAAGAAAAATAAGGTAATTCTCTAAACTAACATTAAAGGTAAACAATCTTTTGATGTTTTTTTGTTTTTTTTTACAGAAAATGATCATGAACAAGCAAAGAGGAGGAAATAGGCACAGTGATGGGCGAGCATCACCAGCAGCAACAGTGAGGGAAACGGTATCTCAAGACAGCAACCTCCCTGCCGCAGAAATGACCAGATTAAAGGAGATGATGGTGCAACGTGATAATGAGATAAGTATCCTTTGATGTGGTGCTTCCATCTTAGGTTTTCTACTATGGTTTGTACATAACATGTCTAACAAAAACAATACATCTGTTAATTGTTAAAAATCTGATAACAAAGCTAAAAAACTGCTTGTAGTCTGGCAAAATTTGCTCACTTACCGTTTGTCTACCACAGTGTTTCTCGAATGGGGTACTTTGGATGAGATATTTACCAAGATGTTTAATAGTTACAAGGCTGTCCAGAACATTGTTTCTCTTTATGTAGACTTTTTTTCCTACCAAAAATGTAACATTTGTATTGCTTTGGACCTCTTCTTGCCTTCCTTACATCTACTGACCTCCTACTTTTTACAAGTTTCTCTCTTTTTTCGAAGTTATGTCACTGCTTTTGAAGTTTTTGATACTATTTTTGACCTATTCTTGCCTTAATTTCTTCCTTCTTTCAACCATATTTTTCCAAGGTTTTGTCTTTATATAGACTTTTTTCTACCAAAAATGATTAGCGCTGGTAGGGGTTACTTGGCTTAAAGAAACCATTCAAAGGGGTACATTATTGAAAACAGTTTGAGAACCACTGGTGTAGCAGGAGGTTCTGCCTCAGAAATTACATTACTTTTCATAAATAGTATAAATGTTTGAATCATATAAATAGAATGAGGTTAGAACAGACATTCCCATTTAAACCAACATAGCAGGATGGTCAGAGCATGGGCCATTTTTATGTGTAACTTTTGTCATTGCATAGAACTGTGACCGTTGAAGCAGACTAACTTCTGCACAAACTTCCGTACAAACTGATTTGCTGCAAATCGCAGTCTCACTGAGGTGAGGTGTTGCAACAAATGAGCAGTGATGGAGAGGCGTCTTTTGTGCACTTTGTCCGTTGCCTTGCTGCTAGAGAGTATTTGAGGATTGCTGGATTTAATTGTTTCATATTTCTGGTGGTGAGTCATCAAATTCTATTCATTAAATGATAAAACTAGGGCCCCACTACACTTTACGGCCCCACTGGCGTGTGTTGTCACCATAACAACTACCAACAATCACCATTTTCTGTTGAACTAATTAAATGACAGAGAGTTCAATGTCCATTCTACTCATCCTATTTCTATAGTTTTAACATTCCCATAAACACATCTGTTAGGTTTAGAGACTTAATATTAGAAGGGCTCATTTTAACAATGTACATCTAAAATAATGCTAGAATCCCCAACTAATATACTGGATACATTATGCTGTCTCAGTTTTTCATCCTGTCATGCTTACTAAGACTGACCCTCAGTGTGGCACCACATTGTTTCCAGAACAACTTTAACTACTTTCATTTAAGCATTAATTTGCTATATCTGTTCTGGGTGGGTTCAGATCTCCCTTTTTTGCTACTGTAGTGTATGGTGCACAGCATAGTGTAATGCTGGTTGGGCAGTGGTTCAGGTGTAAAGTTCCTGTTCACTACCAGAGAGACCCAAGGGTTTGATTCCCTGTCGCAGTGCCTTAGGCTTGTTTGTGCAAATGTAAGACGGCAAGAGTCCTTTTTTTTTGTCCACCTGTGACTCTGGTTGATGGGGGTGCCTGCACATTGTAGGGTGGAACAAAAGGCGATGGCATGAAAGTGAAAAGGTAAACATTTAAAAGAAGCAGCTGGCAACTGCAAGTATTGAAAGGGAAGCACACCGCAGTCTATACCCTCCCTAGTGCATTTTGGGAATTTGTACTTCAAATTCTTAGACAATGGGGAAAAATCAGCAAAAATAAATTGAGTAGAGTCGGTTTCAACTCTTTGTGTCTGCGTCCAGCCTCACTTACTGTTGATAGTCAAATCTTCATTAGCAGAATGGTATTTATCCTAAAGTAAATCTGCCTGTGTTATTGCATGGTTAGATTACATTGCTTCGTCAAGCACATAAATTATGAAATGAAAGTAGTCCTGCAGTCATCACCAGTGCCCCAAAATACACATGAAATGTTGTTTTAATGTGTATGTTCAGATAGATCTTCATTTAATGCCTGTAGTTAATCATAATTACTATAAATCATAATTATAGTATTTGCGTTTGAATATGATATTGCTAATAGCTTTATGGGATTATTCTTCCCTCAACTCATCTTGCTTGTCGTTAGATCATAGCACATTAGTCAGAAAATTGAGATGTCTGCTTGATTACTTAGCCACTAAAACCTCAGCTCTCCAAAATAAATAGAATATTATCATTTCACCATAGTATTTCTTGGACCAAGTGTGTGTAATGGAAAATCCTCTCCTTTTTGTAGATTTTCCTTCTCAAAATGTCATGTTGGTTTTCACATAATGCCAATGTAATTGCCAAAATTAGTACTGTGCATGTTTGAAAGCACATATTTGGGCCAGTAGTGCACACGACCTACCGACCATATTGTCCTCATGTTCTTTTTACTGTGAAGTTTGTATATACGCAGTACCCCTCAGTCAGGGTGGTCTGTCTGCAGCATGTATCGCTGTAGTTTGGGTTTCAACCCGGTAGGGGTGACATCATTTCCAGCCAGAGCCCTAATAGCTATCTAAATGCAGACCATTTCTACAACTTAAGCTCGTATCCGCTAGCTAATCACCATGCTTTACATGTCTGTATAAATGTCCCTCCCACTTCTCTGCTAAAACAGTTATTGAGAGCCATTGGTTCCTGTGCTACAGGCTTACTGTTTCCAGACTGACGCAGAGTCCTCCCATGGTTAATTATGGCCCCTGTAAAACAAATGGTTGTATCTCTACCCACTGCCCTTGTGTGTTCCCATGCATGGTTGACTTTGCATGCTAGTGGGGCACCTGGTAATGCTTAGTTGACTCTGCTAGAGGTATGACACATCCACCAACTTGATGATAGAGCAACATGGACAACTAACAAACACTGCTTAATTTAAAAAGCAACATGTGTAATACCACATAGACATGCCAGTCAGCAGAATTTCCCAAATTTTGTCACTGTGGTAAAATATTGTTGTACAGTCAAGTCTCTAAAGTGTGTCTTGAAGGTGTACTTGCCATGTGTTTTTGTAAACCAGTGCTAGCAATCTACAGAAAAGCCCAAAGTGAAGCTGCAATGGAGGAACGTATACCTCTTAATAAGACCCCCACATTTCTATTATCCTTAGTGTATATGGCCCAAATCTATTCAAAACTACATATCACTTTTAGTACATCCCTGTAGGCCACTTTTTAGGCATACCATATATCATAAGATTGATCCCCTATCTTTCAGGTAGCCATTGGTTTTAGGTCATGCCAGAATAATATGAAAATAACTCGGACACTTGGTGGAAGGGTGTAGCATGGGCCAAGGAAGAACCCATTAATATATTGGAGCAGATCTGAATCATGGGGAAGATACACAAATTTCATTAAGATATGGAGGACTGCGCTCTCCGAGTGACCTTCTAGTTAAAAGATAGAACCTGGAAGGCAATTAATAGGCACACATGTTTTTAAAATGATAACATAATAATTTGGTAGTTGCTTTCATGAAACAGGTTGTTATTTAGCAACAAACTCTTGAACTTTTAATCTTAGATTTTCTCATAGGTGTAAATATTGTCTACGGGCAGTGATCCAGGGACACTTTCAGGTAGAAACGATGACAGCAGTATATACAACTAGCAGATTATTCAGTTTTATTTTGTCTTGGCTCACATGCTGTTAAATGCATCCAAAAAATGTACTAAATCTTAATTGCAACAGTTATAGAGATACAGAAGTTATCTCACATTGTTTTAACTGCATTAGAAAGGGTTTCCTGGATTCCCTTAACAACTCTGACCATTGTTCCGTATGATTTGTTACATTAAGATATTAGTGCTCCAAATTCCACTCATTTAAAAGTAATGCTGTGAAATTTATTACTCAAAGACAGTCTTCTCTACATCTGCTGAAAACAAATATCTGGGTCTCATAGCTGTAGTAGATTATGTACTGGGCTAGTGATTTATTTTTTAATAAATATGTGGACATTTACCTGATGGATGGGCACAGACATTTTTCCCAGACGATGCATCCTAATGTCTTTGGTGATCCCCTGACCTTTTTATCAAGTGCCACCAGCAGGTTGAAATTTGCTGCTTTAGTGGTGAAAAAAGGCTGAAAAGAAAAATAGGGACAGCATGTATAAGAACCTTGCTTTGGGTTCTACTTTTTTGCTGACTTTAAAAAAACAATCAAGTATATTTAATTCACTTTTGAAAAGGGAATTTTATCCTGCCATTTCATTTTCATCATTCAGCTTGGCATTTTGGACATTGCCGTTTAAAAGTTGTATTTGTATACTCTTGGGTATGATGAAACATTGACTCATCAATCTTGATATGTAATTATCATTACCTGCTGGTTCCTGTTACTTAATTGTGACTTTGTGCGTCAGTTGTGTATCTCAGAACTCAGTGCCCAGAAACGCAACATACATAATTTAAAGTTAAAGTTGCATACTGTTTTATGCAAATGAGTGCTGATTGAATGAATTTACCTAAATCAGTGCTTTTGCACATTGGATATGTTTGCCTAGTCTTCTAATAAAGTGAGTATAACTAAATTAACTTGTATTTAAGTGATCTAAGGCAGGGTAGGGCTGAAAAAATGGAGAATACTGCTTTTGTTGTAAGCACAGTTACCACTTACTGCTCTGTTGACAGAGGAGTTGAGATTAGCATTGGCAAGTCTTTAGTGTCTTTCGGACAACTGACTTCAGTTTAGTGTTTTTCTGATCAGTCTAATAGCTGTTTTTTGAGGCACCCATAATGCTCAAACCTTCCTCTACTACTGAAATTGTAATCTAGAATCTTAAAAGATTTTTTATACTTGTATTGCATGGTACATTGAAATTGGAGCAATTTGTGGCACCACTGAGATTGGCACTGCACCTTTGCTAGCTGTGGTAAGTTTAGGCATTTTCTTTATTTCCTGTGATGTCTGCTTTATTGGACAGTATAATAGAGAGTGACAAGAAAGATGAGGAGGAGAGATGGAATGCACATCATGAGCTGAGTTTGACCACATTTTGAGTGCATGGCATGTGAAGCAGCCCACAGATCTAATGTGCAACCCCCAAGAGAAACTTTCATCCTATACTAGACGTCGATGGTAGTGTTCAGCATAAATTAAGATATCAGATGCCAGAGATCTCAATAATGGAAAAACCTGGTGAACAACAGTCTGAAGTAATGACTTGTATGAAACAATGACATAGGACCCACAGAAACAGTCAAATATCTCTGTAAAACTTGGCTTCTATAGGTCATTTGGAACTGTGTCGGGTTTAGATTTTGGCAGTTTTGAAAGGAGTGCATAGTTGGTTTCATTGGAAACTGTAATTGGAGACTTGGTTCCTTCGTGTTATTGTTCCTACTGACATCCCCTTTGTATTGGCTGACAGGAATATAAATTAACGTCTCCAGCTCTTTCAAAACTATGTCAATTCATCAGCCAAAATAATGACATTCTTTGAACATCCCTAATTATCTGCTGACCACCACAGTTTCAGTTTGGCCACAAGTAGATGTCTGCTACTCTCATGATAGGACCAGGCTTGAAAAACAGACAAATGTGTTGTCTCTAAATTATGGGTTGTGATTAGGCCATCAAGCACTTGCATTTATAGTGGAAAAACAGGCACACAGGGTAGGAGCTGAATGAATATTTTATGAGACTAAAATGCTTTATTCATGTAGGTAACGTAAGTGATCAAAACAAAAGGTTCCCTGATACTTGCTAACCCGTGACAAGCTTTGATTTCTTGCTTTCTGTTGACATCTTAAAAGCAATCTTGGCAACTTTCTGTAAATTGGCATGATCAAGTTTTTCTTTAAACAGTTTTCCCATACACTTTTAGTTCATACAATTACAGTTATCCTTCTGTCAGCACTTCTGATTACAAAACAATTTCCTCTGCTAGCACCGTCTTTTCCTTTCTCACCAGTTGTGGAAACAGCAGTGTACTGTACAATAAAAGTAGCTTCACAAGTCATGAAGCATAGCAACCAGGTATCAATTTGATAATCAGACTTGAAAGTGCAGAATTAATCAGTCCTCTGCTGTATGTTTTATTATTTAAAAAATCTATGTGAGGCCAGCTGAAAGCAGGAGGCAGTTGTTTGAATACAGTAATACTATACCAGTGGAGTTGGAAGTAAACACAGTAGATGGAACAGAGGAAACAATTACAGTTTATTTTCCTAATGCATAGCGACATTGCATATGGAGAAATGAAACTTGTCATGGAAATAAAAATGTGAACAGGATCTATGCAGCAATTCTTGCCTTTTACCCTCCTCATGCAGTTACTCTCTGTCACACTCACACATGCACACCCAAACACACATACATAGTACAACCTCTTTAGTGGGAGAAGATGTTGTGGAATGTTGGTAGAGTGTCTGCAGCCTCTCTGGCTCCTCTTCTCTCCGCTGATTCATCCCAGACCATGACATCTTCCTGAGCCTGTAAGGTAAGACGCTGAGCAGTCAGCCTTCTGCCAATATTAAAAGTCTACAATGAAATCCACTGTCTCTAGAAAATCACTATGGACGCTTCCCTTTTACTGTATATTGTCAACTCAGTCATTCAACTTTGTTTTGAATATTTGGATAAACTGTCTACCCGTATTCTCAAAGAAGTCTCCATGTACAGTATATTTATACATCAAATTCTAAACACTAAACATGAGTTAAACAAGGTGTGTTTGAGTGGAAGATCTATTTTTCCATCCAGAAAGAAATTTCATCCATAAAGACAATTTGAGCCCTTAACTCAGTGCCTACAGGTATCCTTGTTAAGATGTTGAAGAAGGAGAAAAAAAGGGCCGAGGATGCTGCTGCTCAGCTTGCTAACATCACCAATGGCCAAAGCCTTGCCTCCGACAGTGCCTCAAGGGTATCGACAGTGCCACTGCTGAGGGAAGAAAGCACGGACACCATCTCAGACCATGAAGGACGAGCTATACAGTACATGAAAAGAGGTACTTTAAGAAGTTTTATTTATTTTTCGCTTGCCTTAACAAAGCAGATATTTACATTTAGTATTGTAAAGATTTAAGATCAGCAAAGATCAGCAAAGATCAGTTTGCTGCATCCAAATGTGGTGTGATACATAAAGGGTGTAACAAAACGGATATTAGGATACATGGTTCTGCTATTTGACGCCAAGCTCGTTTAAGAGCATAACAAAGAAGTGAGGTCCACACGAGTTAAATAAAGAAGTACATTTATTAAAGACAACTAAACTAAAGTAAACTACTGTGTGTGACATCAGTAATCAGTAGTGTATTGTGGGTGGTAGATGCTATGGAAGTTTAAATGTTCACGCTTAACATTAACAAGGTTTCAACTTAACACAATAAAACAAAACAAAACAACAAGTTTGGTGCCAGTACGATAACATCCTGCCCAGAGGGACAGTCAGACCAGAACTCACAGAATCACCCAGCTTTATAGACTCCCAGCAGGTAAGGACAATCCCCCATCTAAGTGGGAGGAGCCAGTCTTCGTGGCTCAAGACCTCAACAGATAGCATTATGGACCTTTTTCACAGCAGACATTTTCACTTGTCAAAGTAGGAAAAGCACAGTTGAAATAGATAACCTTAACAATGGCGTAATTCTATCAAGTGTCCCAGTAAGCTATTTCAGTGCGTCAGCATGCACAATACCAGGACCTCTCCTAAGTGGAATGCAGCCATAATTAATGGTTTTGTATACACCTGTGCTTTTCCTATGCCATGTCAACATGTCTGCCATGAAAAAAAGTCTATTAGCTTTACCTAGCAATGTTTTGGTCATATAATGCCGGCACGGCATTAAACTACTGGAATGTAGCCATGTAGATAGTATTTTATTTCCCTGGGTGGCATTGCCTCCATTCCAGCTGTCCCCAGCAATGTGGGCTATCAAGAGTAACCAGGACACAAAATAGAATGTTTTACATGTCTTTTTATCTCCTGTAAGCTCCACACATAACATTGCACTCTTTATTACTGCTGTGGTGTCATAATTCTCAGAGACAGATATCTCACAATCTTTATTAAATACTTTGTTTTATTTAATGTTTTGTTTGTTGTTATTGTTGTTTATAATTTGGGTGAACCATTGATTTATGCACTACTTTAGCAGCATCGTGGCTCTTTGGTTTTCATTGTACTCTCACAGCAAGAATGTTGTAGGTTTGAACCCTACCGGGCAAACTATCACCTTTCTGTGTAGAGAGTATGTTTTCTCTGTGTTTGTGTGGGTGTCCTCAGATACTCCTCAGAAAGTGAGTTGGTTCTCAGCGCTACACTGTGGCTGCTTACTCCTACTAATAGTAAGAATGGGTCGAAAGTATTAGTACTGTATAAATTCAACACATTTTCATTGAGTCCATTTAAGATGACAGTCAGTCTCTGACTCAGCAGAAGCAAGGACTTATATATAATAAATAGTAATAAATTAGGCACTAAGAGTACCGACAGGTGATCTCTCTTGATTGGAATGTAGGCAGCTCTTTGTGGTCATGCTGATTTTCAGTGTGCCTGTGGGGCATGACAAATCCTTGATTTCTGGATTTTACTGCACAGAGTAAGAGTCTCACATCCCAGAGCTCCCTTATTTCTAAACAATGTCATCACTGGGACTGCATGTAGTTAGTAGTTTCCTTTTAGAAGTCATTCAAGTGGCCCAGTGTAAACTTGTCAGCAACATCAGACAGTACAGTATATTAAACCTGTAATTTGTTGCTGATGAAAAGCTGATGAGTTTAAAACTTATTGTACCGTACTTACTGGAACCTGAAGCAGAGACCAGTGGCCAAGAATGCTGCAATGTAAACACAAGAGACACAAATCCGACCGGGATAACAAACCTGGATCCACTACTTTTGAGAAAACGTCTAAATTCCAAAATGCCTAATTCCTATTTTTATTCTAATACAAGGGAGGGAGACAGAGGGAGCACAATGGACGCTACTCACAGAATGACGGCTGACTCATTATGAATGGGATCCAGCTCAAGTCGAATGGCGGGTCAACATAGTTACACATGTTGTGTGTATGAAATGTCTGTATCGCCAATGTGCTGCATTTTTATGAACTATGATATTCTGGCCATGGGTCACATCTCTCGCCCAGGTCCAGCAGCTCCGTCTCATGCTATTACTCTACCAACTGTAGTTAGTTGCATTCAATAACTTCTTCTGTGTTTTTCGCTTTGGCCGCCGCAATAGCAGAGTTACCAGCGGAAAGACTGGTACAAATACAGGTTTGCCTCTCATGATTAACAATATACAGCTAAAAACAAATGTAGAAGTGTAGACCGGCGGCCGCTGTGTCTCTACTGTGTTGCTGGAATCCGTGTGAGTGAATGAGGGTGGGGTTGCGTGAGAGTAAGAGTAGAAATCCAAACACAAGCACAGCTTTATAGAAGAAATGGGTCATGGAACACAATATGAAACCATATCCATATAAAAAACATTGCTTCGTTTGTGTAGAGGCAGCGGATGAGAGGAGATTAGGTGCACAGGTGCGACCTAGAGGAAAACTATTACTCGCGCCCTAGAGCCCTGTGAGCTAACAGACACAACTAGCACTGGTCACTACTGTACAACACAGGCGGGACAACATGTTGCGTTTACTAGTAAACTGGTAAACCTCGTAACCGACGTATGACCGACTGCTATCTGTTGTGGAATTTTCCTCACGTTACTCTGTCCTCTGTGATTGTCTACATATAGAAACTAAGCTGCGCAGTGGAGGGAACTACTCTGACTGGCTCATAATCAGATCATGGTTTATGGAGTGGTAGATTGGCTTTGCAAAAAAAAATGGAGCGTTCTATGAAATGACGCATTTAAAATATCGCTCGATTACGCAAATGTGATCGTGGGAAGCCAAAATCGTGATTAAAATTTGATATATTGTGCAGCACTTGAAGCCCTTTTTCAGTTCTAGTAACTGCAGGTTTTCTTACATGTGATTATAAATTTTGAGTCATTACAGTGTTGCAGTTAGGTTATTTCTATGTAGCCATTAAATGTCCCTTCAGAGGGAAATATAAGAATAATGAAGACTCAGAGATGGCAGAGTAAGTAGCAGTAACTTCAGACTGCAACTTCTCTGGATTTTCAGTCTACTTGTAACCTTTTTAGACTGATCTTGGTTTAAATGTAACAGGGATGTGGAGGTTGCTGAAAGTCAGGCCAATCAAGCTTTGAGATTTGTTACCTAGCCAGAGGCGGCATTTATTTGGCTTTTCCTGTTTAATTTTGGTTAAGTGAAGCCAAAATTAAAGTGTCATGATAAAGCTGAGCCCTTATAACGAGCTTGGTCATAGCCATCGGGCACTGGGGTATAAGCCAGCAACTCATCACACTGAGGCTGCACTCCTGTCTGTGCTAACCACAGCTCCCTCATCCTCTTCGACATTTATGTGTAATGGTGCCCAGTGGGGTAATAAGGCCAGCAAAGAGGTAATTGCAAACAGGGTCTCTGAAAGAAGAGCCTATTAAAAAACAAACTCGGTCAGAAGTAGTAAGCAAATCATTCATTGAAGGGACAACGAGGAGCACTGTGATGGATGGCTGTACAGCTGTGGTTTATAAAACCACTGATAAATGATGTGCCATATGAATTAGTCTCTCAGAATTGTATGTTATCTAATACGGAGCATGCATGATCATTTAGGTCATCTCACCAGAGGATTTGCTTTCACCTGGACGTGATGAGCACCATGGGCTCCACTTCCGTTGGGTTGAACTGTGGCTGTGTGGCATCTGCTGCTTTACAACTACACACCACTTAGGGTCTACAGTTTTCCATAATGGGAGATATTGAAATCCATAAGCTGAAAAGTTATCGTTCTGAAGGGCATTGCCATAGTCTGGAGTGTCATTAGTTATGTTTCTGTAGTTTTAACCTCTCTACAGTAGTGTCATAATCTATAGCAAAGATGTTTTCCATTGGCCTACAATAGGAAACAGGCTGGAACTGTAATGGATCTTTCTCCTGTGTTTCTAAATACACTTCTCTTCATTTTATCACTTGAAAGGGTGCCAGTATACCACTTTTACACATCCTAATTGACCAGCAAAGTGAGTGAAACACTGGAGGGTGCTCACATTTGACATTGTTGTTTATAGTGTGTATCCTCTCATTTCCCACCTAGGAAAATGTAAAACAAACACTCCGGAATGATAATTCTCAAGTGATGTGTGTTGGTTCTTGGGAAAAATGCAAGATAATCAGCTTGACTAATTTCAACATTGCATCGGAGTCATGAACTGCGATTATGTTAACTGATTACCTCTTTGTAACACGCAGACTATACAATGACTAAATTAAGTACTTTCGCCAAAAATATTGGTGCTGTATATTACTGTCCATTTGGTTGTGGAAAAGTTCCTACCCTCTCCAAAATCCCATGATCCTGCAGTCCCTTGCTAGCAGTTACATGTCCACTCTGGAATGTGCATCCACTTTTCTCACACTTCATGAGAAATTTCTGTCTCTTTCTGCTCTGTTTGCAACCAACACTGAGCAGAAAGTACCCCATCAGCTGTTAACCAGCAGGGGAAGCTTAATGTCGTCCAGAAAGACTCTGCACTTTGGGAAGCAAACGCTTTAAGAACACATAAGCAGTTCCAGAAGGATCAGAGAGGACACCTTTCACACTTTAATATTTCTGACTTTCCTAATGTGGAATCCTGGAGCACACCTGGTGTCAGGGATTTCATAAAGAACCAGTTAAATCTCCAGTGTCAAATGTTTTTTGCAGGAGGCCATAATATTGTTACATATTGATTTCCTTTTTAAATACACAGAGAGTGCAAAAAATTAGAAACACACAATTGATAGTTGTTTCATACAGTGCACTGTTATACATATTATGCTTTACATTTAGAGTGTCTATTTCCCATGGCTCACTTTGGAGACTCATAACCCAACTATATGCACGTTAGATCATTGTTCTTTACTCTGTCCTAATTCAAAACAAATGCATTGCACTCATACTTTCCTCATGCTCGAAGGGTCAATGAATGTTTATGTATGTTTTATTTTAGGTTTAATCTGAGGGTTCTGGTGCTGTAACCAACAACCTCTCTGGTTATTATGATGAGGGTTATAACTATCCCCCGAAGATTAACTGCAAATGTAATGATAATGACCTTTCCATGGAAACCGTTCATGCTGATTGAATGGCATATAATCGACTCTTTCCATAATGCACTCTTCTGTACTGGGCTCTTAGCTTTGCCAGCATAGAATAAAACATAAAAATTAGGACGTTTTTTTCTTTCCTTCTGACGACCACTGTCTTTTGGGTTCCTTGAAGAACAGGATTTCAAGATGTGCACTGAAATTGCAAACTGGACTACACTAAAATGCCTCTGTGTTTTTCTCTACACAGTTACAGTTTAGTTAATATATTCTTATTCAGGTACAGATGTACCATGTCTTCTTATGGTGTAAAATGTTCTACAATGGATGGACAAGGTGTTTCTGTTGTAATTCAGGCTGGTGATGACTCGTATTAAGGTCACAGAAAGTGGAGGGAGACTTGGGACTTACAGGGAGGATTAGCTCTTACTGTAAACCCTGCTAGCATGTAATGAGACGCTGATGATTCTTCCAGGCCCACCACACTTTTCTGTCATCAAAGCAGGCAATAGGACACCTCAGTGAGTCAAATACTACTATCCCCTGCAGGAGGACACAGTAGGAACACACAATGTACCAGAAATGGTGTTTTTCTATCAGTTGCTGTCAGAGATTTTTTTCCTTTTTATATATTGATAGAACAGTACAGTCATATTTCACTTTGCAGAGATTTCATTTCTAAAAATTTGTTGAAACAGCACCCCTGTAAAAACCTCTGTGGTTGGTCAGCACTTGAAGCACGGAAAAGAAGAATTGGGAAAGTTGGCCTATGGTCCATGTGATCTCATTAGCCCACAAATTATTCTGGTACAACACATTATGATGTCATATCACTCTTAGATATTCCTGGAATGTTGCTTTTTACAAGAGTCGATTGGAGTGCATTTCCCTCAAGTAAACCCTTAAACTGATTTGTTGAGGTTGGCTCTTTCAACATACCGTAGGACTGTTAGATGCCTGCTGGTTTCAATCAGCACTTTCCAAAAATAAAGAAAAAAAATTCTCACTGTCCTACAATTAATCCCACATGAGTTACTGTCCTGTGTACAGTATGTCTTTGGTTAGAAGAGCTTTGTCACATAGATCTACACATTTAAAGGTGAGTTTGAAATCCTGAAGCATTGGGTTTGCCATGGAAATCTTGCGAAATAATGCTTGTTTGTGGTCTATTATAAAATTAGGTCATACACAATATAGTGCAGTCTTACAGTACTCACAAGGAAAATATTTCTTTGATGTACTTAAAGAAATCAATAAAAACAAATAAAATAAGTTAAATAAACGATGGCAAAACAGGCCGACAGGTCTTTAGTAATAGTAAAAGGCAATATTTTCAAAGTAATACATTCCAAGTAACATACAGTATACTCTACTCGCCTGTTGTGCAACCAACACAAGCAGGGATCATTCCCTGTCCCTTTGTTTATACAAATAACGACGCTAGATGTTTTGGAACTTATATTTATTGCCCCTCAACAGGCCACAACTGGGCAAAATTAAATAATGCTTGTTAAGCACCATAGCAATATATACACTCTTTGTAGTGCAAATAACGTAAGTGGCCTGATGTTTATACTTTTGCGCTGGTGTGTGCGTCACGCCTATGTGTGTGTTCGTGCGTGCGTGCGCGCGTGTGTGTGTGTGTGGTAGAGCGAGGGAGAAGTGAGAGAGTGACAGCGATTAGCTTCGGAGCGAGTAGCCACTCTAGATTTCGAGTGCCAATGTTTTCTGACCACGGTGGAAAATCTTTACGGGAAAAGTTCCCCCTCTTCCTGATTTCATAACGCCATACTTGTCTCTCGTTGACTGACTCGTTTGTGTTGTTCGTCGTGTCCGAGTATGCGTGCTTATGAACACCCGTACAACTCTACCTCTGATTGGCTTACCATGAAATTTTACTCAACCTCAGCCAATTGTCAGCATTTATGCGCTTGTCTCGTGCATGGCCCACTAACCAAGGAAGAAAAAAAGTCTCTGCCTCTTGGCTCAGAGATCAAGTTGGTCTGATGAAAAAAAACAGCTTTAATTATAGTAACGCGCCGCATTTTTCGCCAGTAACGGTAACGGCGTTATTAAGATGGGAAGAGTAATCAATTAGATTACTTGTTACTGAAAAAACAATAACGTCGTTAGTTATTATATTATATAATATTTTATAACGACACACACACATAAACAAATTATTTTTTTTCCCACTTTTTTTTTATATGATTGTCCCTCTGAGTCTGGGGCCTGACACCTCCAGCACTTCACTGAGTCCTTAAGACTATCTGTCAAGTAAAATCAGTGGATCATTTTGAATGGGATCAAACTAATTATTTTATCCTTTGACATTTTATTAGTTTCCACAGATCCCCTCCTCCCACTCCTGTTCACTTAGTGAAAGGTTATCTTTAAAGCATTAGGTACTATATTGGCCTGATCAAAGATCTCTGAATAATAAAATAAAGCCTTGTGGCCTGCAAAATGTCACAGTAATACCAGCAAGGAATAAAGTGATTTTTCAATTAAATCTGATGTTTGCAGGTACAGTACACACTTTGGGTAATCAGTGTGAACTGTTATGTTTTTGGTTTATTCTTTTGGTGAAAGTATTTGAAACCGATGTGTTGGAGCTATTCATTATTTTGTTATTGTTGGAACTATTCATTGTTTTCATTCATTTAATTTCAGTTTTGCTTGAATTATACAGCTACATAAATTTGTTTATCATTAATATTTTATTTGGGTTAATTTGTTTTGAAGGTACCAGGCAGCCTTAGCCACCAAGTGTAGTCTACATATATAGGTGAACAGGTACTGTATGTGGGAGGTAGATACCGGGGAGGGCTGATGTTTTTTTTTTTACCAAAGCCTAGACGCTATTGATCCTTCTTGTGAAATGTTTGAATGCCGAGAAATTGGATTAATAAACCTCACAGAATGCCATCTCTGCCTGGACAATGAAAGTTTTAATCTTGCCGTAAGATTCAGTCCTTCTCTGCCTCAGTGGCTGTTGAACATTGAATTTTAGTTTGTTTTATTCAATCTGAAGACAATTTGCCACAACATGATGTATAGCACATAGAAGAAAAAAATATAGAAAAATGCTCATTATATAATATTACAAGCTAATAAATTAAAACTCAATCAATCAGCAGGAAATTATGTCCTAAATTATGTAGATTCCTTTCATGTGACAAGTTGCCAAAGTTAGGTGGGGAGGCATCTGCCTTGTATTATTGACATGCTCAGAATTGCTGTTTATATTTGTGTTTATGTTCTCTTTAAACAGTGAATGGTAGACCAATAGTCCTTCAGTTTGCAATTCGTAATAGGTGGGAGGTTAACTATATCGTTGGGGCTCGTGCTCGCATCTGGCTGCCAGATTGGAGTTGAGTACCTGTGGATGTGGGAACACCTACAGCTCAGGTCTCAATGTTAAAATCTACACAGCAGGACCTGACTCAACTATTTTTTTTGTTTCAATAGCATGACAAGCATGCAGTCTTGTAAGGATGGTATTTTGTTTGGTAGGTTAAGGTTAAGCAAATGTTTTCAGCATTGACCTGGTGATATGAACTGTAAAATGTGACATATGTCTCAGTGGTGGATCTTTTTCTCTCAGGTCCACAGCTGTCCATGGGAAAACAAGAGGCCTTTAAGACCTTCATAAGGGACCATGAGGACCTAGTTACCATTGAAGACAACAAAAAAGCAACTCAAACAGAGGTTAGTTACCGGTTAGTCTTGCATTGCCAAACCTGCCTCCACAGCGCTGCAGCAGAGGGTCTGGCTAGTCCACACAGTATTCCAGGATGGGGAAAAAATGTGCTCTGGTTTATTGGCATTTCTTTACACCAATCACAATCTTCATGGGCAGCACTAAGCACAGTGCAGAGCCACAGTACCTCTGCGATATAGCCACGGGAAGGAACTTGTTTTGGTGGAACATGTGTACGTTCAAAAGTTGTTTCAGTCGTGCAACAGAAACCTCAGGTTGGACAGATAGTCTAGCTAGCTGTCTGGATTTACCCCAGCAGACATCTGAAGAGCAGTAACCATAGTCTTTATAAATAAACCAGAGTTAAAATTTCAACACAAAGAAAGCGGAAGGTACTGGACATCCGGCCGAAAACAGTGAAATCCAGCAGAAATTCTGGCAGCAACGGATCAATCTCGTAAGTGGAACGTCGTGGATATAGACTAGTTTCTGATAGGACAAGTAGTTATACAGTTTTGAGAAATTCATGTCATTATGTTGCCCACAGTTCTTGTTCTGCAATACAACACACTTTCACCTGCACTCATCAGGAAACAGGAGAAAGCTTTGAAGTGGATTGTATAAAGTTATGTCCACAACTACGAGGGTAAGTAAGTTGAGTAACAAAACTTAAGTACCTATGGCGCTAGCATATAGCCTAGCTTGAGGTCCATAAACAAATAGTTTTTCTTTATTGTTTAGCTAGATTGAACGACATATGACGGACAGTATGTGTATATGTGAAGACCCTCGTGTGGTTAACCAAGTTCCTGGGATTTACTTAACGGTACAAATTTTAAACAGACTGATATAAATTCATCATTTTCAGGCTAATGTTATATGAAGGAATGAAGACTAAATTCTGATGAACAACATACAACAGTGTGATGCAAAAACTGACACAATCCAGGTTCTTGTGTTCTTTCAGTTATATTAAAGTTTAGGTTTAACTACTGGCTCTAACATGAAATTAGCCAAATCCCAGGAATATGGTTAGCCAAACAAGGAAAAAATACAAAGTGGGCTCATCACATATACACATACTGTTTGTCATATGTCGTTCAATCTAGCTAAACAATAAAAAAAAATCTATTTGTTTATGGACATCAAGCTAGGCTATATGCTTGTGCCATATGGTGCTTAAGTTTTTTTACTCAACTTACTTACCCTCGTAATTGTGGACATAACTTTATACGATCCACTTCAAAGCATTCTCCCGTTTCCCGATGAGTGCAGATGAAAGTACGTCGACCATTCTGTGCACATTGTTGATATACTAATAATAAAGCAATGGACATCACGGGGGGTAAATAAACTTTGAGCGCAAACAGTGACTATTTGAGTGTGAGAGCAAGGTTTTGAGAGAAATTATTACGAAATCTGAACGTAATATCAGTGAGAAATGCTCTTAAATTGAAACAATGCTCTCTTGAATAAAGATAGGAGTATAACTCCATACAACATTACTTCCTTATTTGTTGCCCAGCAATAATGTTGTACCTCAGAAAAACTACCTGTTATCAAAATCATTTTTGTAGTGTAGATTTTTCTCATACATATGCCTGAGTAAAAGCACAATGCAAATTAAAGCAAAACTTGCTAGTTCTCTGTCAAAGCTTGAATGGCTGTATCTTGCTACCCTTGCCTATTAACACCTGCATTCTTTTGAACAGGTCAGCTGAGGCCAAAGGAATCTGGGAGAAACAGAATGAGGCTAAAAACAGAATAAGTAAGTTGTCAACAGATGTAAGTCACCCCTCCAGAAATTACATTACATTTACAAGCTGTGAAAACATTCAATTCTACATGTCACTGTCATCACCATTATTTTAATGGCAAACAGAGGCTATGGTGCAAGCCCTAAAGAACGCTGATCATTTCTGTAAAAAGTTCTCTGGGTCCCAAAAGACAGCAGCCTACCTGCTTGGAAAAAATCTTAATGAACAGATCACTGTTGGGGTTCTGTTTGCCTGGAGTGGAGAAATGTCGCTCAGCGCATTCCTGAACTTTTCCAGGACCCAGAGGCGTTCTGGTTTCCACCTACCTAGTCTTCCAACCTGTGCTTTTTTTACTAGCCTGGCTCAGGCTGTTTTATGACTACTCTGTAAGCACCCCCCTGTGTTCTTCTCAGCAATGTACTTGACAGATACTTGAGGCCTGGCATGAACCCTAGCTTCAGTCAATGCTGAGTGATTATGAAGTTTAACTCCAAGTTTATCTGTTCTGAAAAACAAAAAAAACAGACTGTACATGTATGTAATACTGTGTGTCAACACTTTGACACCATGGATAGTCTATAAGCAGGGAGGGAAAGAGGACTAGAATATTTTACTGAAATAGATAGGACTGTTACTTTAAAGAAAGTTTAGTCAAGTAAAAGTAATATGACTTGTGTAAAATGTATACAAATTGAAGGAAAAAGTAGGTCAGTTAAAAGTTGTTGACATTAGAAAGTTACTGTTTGTACGTTTACTGTTGTACTCACCTGTCTGAACAGTACTCTGTGAGACTTGTGGACCGCAAACTCCTCCAAAATCTATACTGGGTTAATTTTGCTCATTCCTTCCCAGTGCATAATATAACCAGTCCACTAAACTTCTTGTCCCGTTGGGCTCCTCAAATACTCTTCAAGCATTTGGAGTTAAATGAGCACTCGGCAGTCACAACAGGGATGATCAAAAACAGTAGAACGCTGGAGCTGAAGGTTCTATCATGAGCATCTAAGCTAGACCCAGCATGCACATGCTGGTCACATTGCATTGTGTGTGTGTGTGTTATTGATTTGGGTCACTTAGCTTGCTCGACGAGCTGGTGGTCATTAAAAAAGGGTCATTAAAGTTGTGATAAACTAAGCTAAATTAAGCTCCACCAGTGAACGTTAACATATAGAACATGTACAGTATATTTTCCAAAGTGGAACAGCGGTGTAAAATGTCACCAGCAGACATGGAGCTCTGTGGAGTGCTGCCCTCCTGTGGCCGCAACCACACCAGCAGCTTCTTCTGTGCTGCAGCTTTTGTGACTTTTTTTCTTCCTCTTTAATAGATGGAGCTTGCATTATAGGGAGGTACAATACTTGAACTTAAAGACCTTTAAGGCAAATTTGGGATTTGAGCTTGATCGGGCTGTATGAATTCAATTATTGTAATACAATAATAAATTACTTGACTTTAACTTTTATTTTTAAAAACTAAGAAAAAGTAAAGTTACTGATTATTAAAAATACTCAAAGTACACAAAAAACAACTTTGTTACAGTAAGGAGAGTAAAGGCCGGTTTGCACATGCCGAAGTTGTGTACCCTAGCCTGACATGCATCTCCCCAGAAAAATAACTACACATCACAGCAATGCAGACCGCAACAACTGTAAGGGGTCCACTTGGTAGCATCGCATTTACTCATCCATGTCGCTCAGTGGCCGGACAAGCACAGAAAAATCCCCCTCCTTCTGCCTCAATCTGTTCAATTGTCATTCACCCCATTACCTCCGATGTCTTTTCTCTTTTCTGCCTTGCAGTGATTTCAGTTAAAGTAACTGTTGTTTGACATTTAGTAGCTCGAAATCCAACTCATCGATTTGCTCAGTCTGATGCAGACACACCAGCACACAAGTATGCAGTATGCTATTGACGGCATAGGCCACTTGCGTGGGCCATGGTGTATGTTCTGCATAGAGCCTATGTACAACAACAAATCAGCCTTAAATGTAATTTGTTTCTATGTTTCTGTTTACTTTATTGATTATTAAGTAAAATTTAAAAGAGAAATTATATTGCAAATTATTATATAGTTCGTTATGAGTGCACATTGACCATAAGTCATAGTACAAGTAACTTGTAGTAATGTATCATAATGAGTTACACTGGGCTACCTAAAGACAAGTCCTGTCACTAGTGGTGTTTTTCATTGCACTTTGGTTGAATTTTCCAGTAAACTCAAAGCAGTTAAAATTTGTTATTAGGGCTCAATCTGGTTTGCATTTACTATTGCAAACTACATTTAGGAATTTCCCTGGACTGTGTGTTTGTGGCTCATTTCACATGCCATTGAAATGGATAGGTTTGCCTCACACCAGTGCCTGGCATCATTGCTGCCTCAGATCACGCTTGGTGGTTTGGTAGCATTCGGCTGTTACCCTCAAACATGCCAGCATACACACCCTTGGAATTTAATTTTTTTTCAGCATTCAGTCCATGAGGTGCTGACACAGCCATCTATCAGACATGTCATACATCACACAGAAATCCGCTATGCCATCATATAGAATAACTCTTCAGATTTGTTCTGCACACATCACGGTGTGGGTGTAGTATGTAGAAACTGGATTTCATGAATTAATGTAGATTTTAAAAAAAGATTAAACATTCTTCAACTTCTTCAAATTTGAAAAGATACCTTAAAAACTGATCTTGATGCTGTCAGATATTATTGCTGTACATTGTTAGGTGCATGGGACTGCATTCTTTCTAGATGAGAGACATTGTTTTTGATGGAAGGTGGTTGCCCCTTTGCGATGGAAAGTAGTACCATACTGTTTAGCTTAATGTGTTTCCTTGCAATCTTGGAAGCCCATGTTGGAAATTTTACACTACCTGTGTCTCATGGTTAATGTAGAACATGGAAACATTTAGCATAATGTAGACAAAGCTTTGTGCTGCTCTTTCTGATGGACGTACCCAGCATGAGGGTCAGTAGCAGGGGAGAAAGGGAGAAGTAGTATCCCGTGGAGACATCAGTATCTAAACATTACCCTGGTTACAGTATTGTTCTTGGCCACAGTATATGGCTCTGGATTCCAATCCCACTGGAGGAGCATATACGTTTCATGCCCTTAGGTCCAAAAAGTGCAAGAATACATACTTATTCAGAGGGATCAGCGATGCACATCTTTTACCTCATGAAAGGTGTAGGGCATCTGAAAATGAGCAATGTCTCTTGATTTATTTGCCAGATGTGGGGGGATTCTTGCAGTACAGTCCACGGCTCACCTTTGCTGAAGTGATGCAAGGACTTTGAGATAGATTTCAAGGAAGGTCCACTGGAGCCTAAAGTGTATATCATTGCCAAGGAGATTGTTCCAAAGAACTTGGGAAGGAATATAGGAGGAAGAATGAAACTTGATTTCTGCATTGCATGTGGTCTTGGTAAACAACGGCCTATACATGAGGACTTGTGCTAATGCACAAGTCCTCATGTACATATGTTATCAGCTGGCAGTGCGAATGTTATCAGCTGCTCATTTGAGTTTCCGATTAGGTATCAACAACCTGCAACTCTTGTGGTGGTGGTTTATTAATTAAATATTATTTGCGCACTTAAACATTTTCAGGTTTTTTATATTACTTTGTGCACTGATTCAATGGTTCATTCTTCATATAGACTGATATTGAGAAGCTGGATAGCATTGTATGATCCTTGGATCTTGAGCTAGCTTGTGGTATTGTGCGGCATATCACATGTAACCTCCAGGCCACAAAAATCACCAAATATTTTATTGAGGCTTGTAGCTTGACACCGGCCCTTTTTAAGCACGTCTCCTGACGATGTGGGGGGAAACCCTGCATGGTCTGGAAGAGTTTGTGGTGTTGAGCCTGCAGTCTGGTATTACAGTAAGCACACCGCACACCACTATTAATTAACACGTATGCAAATGAATCTTGTATGGAATTTTTCTTGTCATTGAAGTTCAGAAGCTTCAACAGAATGTTCTGACCAAAAAGTCTGTGACGTTTGACGCCTCAGTCACCACTGAGATATGTATAGTTTTAATAGCATGGTCAACCGCAACAGAGTTTATTCTTACTTCATATTTAAGATTGTTTCAGCAGAATATTTCATATCTGCATTGTATTGGATTGGCAATACATCACTTAGGCATCAAGCACATCCAATTGTACAATGACCCTGACAAATATAGGTTGTCATTTTGTATAACTGCTTGGCCTTGGGGTTTTGAAAAAGCTTTAGTACATGCCATGACTGATGAAAGCCACACGGGTAGTGTGCACTTCATGTTGCTGTTATGTGCTCACTGCACTTCTTCACCCTGTCAACATGGCATACACATGGCATTAATATGTCTTAATCCTTTTATGTTATTGTAGAAAAAGTAGACTAAACATCCGTTAGTTATGGGTCATGTTCGAGAACGTTGTGTCTGTTAGAAGACTTGGGCTGCCCACCTGACCACAATGCAAAGCCACAGGGCGTCTCAGCTCATTTACGTTCTCAGCTACTCTAACTGCACACGGAAAACACATGGCTTTGTCAGGGCTTCCCAAACCCTGGTTCATGCTCCATAGCATTAGTAAAAACAGTGCCATTATGGGCACAATACGTGTGTCTTCTGTAACGTTTCACATCATCCATTCACATCGTCACTGCTGAACCCCCCCTAATAGTTGTCTCCATTTACAAAAGGCTGTTTGTAAAGAGTTTTGAAAAATGAGCTGGTCTGCGTGTTGCGTTGGCAGATTCTAGACCGTTTTAAAACATGTATCAGTGAAATGCTGAGAGTTGCTGTAAAGCTCAACCTGAAGTCTGTAATAATAATATTGTTATACTTTATTAATCCCAGGATCTTTATAAGAGACTCTGCTTTACTTAAAATCACAGGAGCAGGACAGGTGTTAGTTTAAAATGCTTTCAGTGTCTTTATCTTTCCTTTGACAAAGTGAGAGCTCCACACCCCTTTTTTTCCTTTTTGCAAAATGATGCTTCATCTGGTTTTCTCGTTTTTTGGAGTTTGGATCTCGGCTTTTAGATTGGCGACAGGATCGTATTACAGAACGAGCTACAGCACAGCACTGTCTACATGGATATAAGACCGGAGGGATTGTAATGGAAACTCACACAGAACGGCCCTTCAGTGTGTGTCTTTTATCTTTTAGTCTGCCTCAGTCATGCTCATTCACTTAACTCACTATCTGACACATGCTATCAATGTGAAATGACATCCTGTTCTTGTCTTTTAGTAAATGTATCTGTGATTATCCCTGATTTTGTGTAAACAGAAATGACCGCAAATAGGCGCTCTGCAATGTGCTTTGGTCCATTTATTTTACAGTTGCCCTTTGCCATTAAAGCATTCCCTCGCAAATTCAATATGTTTAATAGGGCAATTAACTACGTCAATTAGGGGAAAAGAGACAACGAAAACAGAAGAACAGACATAAATGACTTACCCATATGTTAACCCAGTATTACAGCCACAAGAGAGGCTGTGACCCAAAAAGCCTCCCTGTTGCTTACTTTTAATACTGAAAGTATGTCCCATCTTAAGTTAAGATTATCTTCTGTAAACAACTCAATGACAAGTTTATCAATGAAAGAACTATGAATTATAAATGATTTGGACTCAAAGAACTAACAATTTGTTTGTGTAAAGACAACTCAAAGTGTTTACTGTAACATC
The DNA here is from genome assembly GCA_026937815.1 of Etheostoma perlongum. Lineage (NCBI taxonomy): Eukaryota > Metazoa > Chordata > Actinopteri > Perciformes > Percidae > Etheostoma > Etheostoma perlongum. The sequence goes on along the minus strand of CM049390.1, from coordinate 4,534,180 downwards.
TCTTTGTGGACTAAAATGCCATGCTATGCCAACAAGCTGATGCATTAAAGGAGCGCTCCACCAGCTTAACACATGAAGTCCAGTTTACTCATCATGTGCAGTAAGCCTGTAAAAGATCTCTTCTGTGGCTGTGGAGGGAGCTTTCCAAAGTTTGAAAGAATATTCCTGATAATCAGGGTTTTCTCAGCTTGGGCTTGGAGACTTAAAATGTTTGAACCAGAAACAAGATGCACAAAAATTGTAAAAAAGCAATCAATTCTAGAATCTAGATTGGGAGTTTGCCATGGTAGCAGCAGCCAACAACTGAAAGCTTTTTACAATTTTTTGCTGCTATTTCACCACTAAATTCACTTCTGAGACTTTTAATCAACTGTGTAGAGTTTGAATATGGGCAGTTTTACAAAAATATATGGCCAATTAGACATTTGCTCTGATGTTGTCGGACTTGAGAAGCTTCAGTCTGACGTGACAGCCAGCTGATGGAGGCCAGGATTGCTTGCTCGCCAGACGAGAAGGCGGGGCTTGACATCAATCCAGCAGCGATATGCTCCTCAACTCAGTGTGCTTCCCAGCAGTCAGCTCCCCCTGTTGTCCATAAAGTACCTCTGCACCCCTTTCGTTTCAGACCCTCCCACCATCTTTTGGCCACATCTCCTCATTTACATACGCTTTTGAAATCTGTCAAATCCAAATGCAAAAGCCAAATGTTAAATTGAAATGGAAAAGGTGAATCTTGGCCAAATGGCCAAATGTGAAATCCCAAAAGATAAAATTTCAAATTGAAAATTATTAATTTTTTTCTATTTGAGATTTTATTTTAAGTATTTCCATTTAAGCTTTTCCATTTCACATTTTGAGTTTCATATTTGATGTTTGTTATTTCCATTGCAATTTTCCATCAACAAAAGATTTCAGATTTTAGTTTAAGCATTTATATTTAAGCTTTGCATTTTAAATTTGACTTTTGACATTGCACTCACCATTAAGTACACATTCTTAGTTACAAATTGTGTTTAAAAATGTCAACTTTAGGGGCGACCTGTAGCTCACCCAGTAAGAGCGGTTACCCCATGTTGGCTGAGTGCTGCAGCCGCCCGGGTTCAAATCTGTGTGTGTCAACCCCCATCTCTCTTCCCCTTTCATGTCTATCCACTATAATAAAAGTAAAAGCCCCCAAAAAATAATATTTAAAAAACGGTCAACTTTAAATGTCTTCCTAGGATTTAAATCATTAGTCTACAGTGCGTAGAAGGGATTGGTTGGTTCGTTTCAAGTAATTTTGGTGCTGAGTGTAAACATGCACTAATGTAAAAGAAAATATAAAATTATCTTTTTAATGTAGAAATGGGGGGGAAATGTTTTTTAAAGTTTTTTTTATTCTCCACTCTCGCTTTTTCAGAAGAGTTGAAGAAGCAGTTGGAGATGCATAGGAGGCAGAGGGCAGCGCATGGTAAGATCAAACAGACAATGGATATTTCCACAGCAAAACATTAACCATTTCTTTACTGTAGGACATTATAAAATCCAACTTCATCCACCAACAGTACATGCAGGCTTAATGCAATTAAATGCATCATATGCAAAACCTCCACATATCACACTCTTGCTAAAGTTCAGACTTAAGCTCAGTTCTGATAAAAAATTTGCGACAAGAATAAACTATTTTAGAACGTTGCAGGGAAAAGTTGCAGCGGTCTGAACCGTCCCATCTTAGCTCGGCACAAGCCCGCGAATCTGCGACTCAATTTGTCAAGTTTCCAGAGGCTGGTTTTAGAACATTATGTATGGCACCTGCTCCAACAGCTAATAGATAGCGATGTCAGCTTGTAAAGGCAGCTACAAGCTATAGAAATAAAATGATCCATAATCCATTTAATTTTCTTTTATGTTACTGCAAGCGCGGTACGTGGTCGAGCGAGCTAGAGAGTGACTGAAGAGTGGGAGCCGTGAATAAGAAAAATAAAATGTTTTCGCCGATAATTGCAACTGTAGCAAGCATTACTTAGTATCACTAACGTTATCCATATTCATATTTAGACACAACAAATGATATGTCCAACTATTAAAAGTCCAAAAGTCTGAAGTTAGAATGGAAGTACAAATAGTCGTTCAATTGGCGATAATGCACCCTCTAATAGAATGCTGCAGACTGGTGCGTTGCAGGTTTCAACTTGTCTCATTTGGAATCTTTGGTTTGGATTGGGCTTTAGAATAACTGAGAATCCAGGTTTACACTCTGACTTCAAATTCAGACAGTTGGCTCCTCAAGTATCAACTGAAAAGATCTACAAAGCTGTCCCAAATGGAAACTCTGTTCATCATCGTTTTGATATTGAACTCCTTTCAGAGTGGGGCAGGGAAACATTGTGAATCCATTGTGGGAGCTCTTGTCTTTTACAGTATGTGTGCAGCAGTGCCCACTTCAAACACTTTGCAGTAGTCCTTGCTTTACTGAAAGCTTAGTGACCAAAGACTGGGCGTCACAACTCTAAGACTCCTTCAATTACTCTTTTCTGACTGTTTTGATCAGTGACACAAAATCTTTGATGAGGAAATCTGGTTGTAAAGCACACAAACATCTCCCTTCAGTTCATGCGCCCAAAGGCCTTTCTTGTTGTTTTGAGTCCCTCATCAGAGAGCACTTCATCCACGCAGCCTGGCTTCTATTATCCAGGGCCAAGACTTGAAAACATTGTCTTTGAAAGAAAATGCACTCACGTGTACACAACACACTCACTAGCTTCTGGACTTAAAACAAAAAAAAAGAAAGAGAACATTATGAATGTATTTGTGATTTTATCCACAGTATGTCCACATTTTGCATCCCTCTTTAAAACATTTGCCATGCCATATGCCTGTCCAATTCTACCATAGGTGTAATGGGGATTCACTCAGAGGTCGAGGAGGGTGACCTGGTGGAAGAAAACCTGTGCAAACACATTGAGCAAGAAAAAAAAGGAGTGAGTGTAGTAAAAGAGCATTTATATGTATTACATACCAAATGTATTTTTTATAGTTTCTCCCAAGACACTGCAAAGATTGATTAGACACAGCAGATGCTGTGTGTAACGTGGACAAAAGATGAATTTGGTGCCGCTAATATTCCCACATCAGTTACAAGAGCACCATTGGCCGTCTGAAAGTGCTGGCGACAGAGATTGAGCACCTGCAGCTGTTGTCGGAGAGGGTAAAGGTCAAGATCCAGAAAGACTTCCAGAATTGGTGGAGCCAGGAGGCTTCCAGCTTGCAGGTGACAGACCTTAATTTTCTCTACCAATCTATGTGACAACACCACATAAAGCTTCTGTAAGCATGACATAATGGCAAGGCTACTGTGTCAAAGATATATTTCTGAAATTAGCCAGGAAGGCCAGTGTATGTTCATTTTTAATCTCTATATTTATGTAAGTTTTCTTTTTTGTGTTCTCTGAATATTGGCCTCTATGGATGTGTTAGTGTGTGTGTGTAAGTTGATACACATGTGTCTCTGACTTTGGAGGCTTTTATGGCACCAGTGTGACCCTTGCAGCCTCTGTTAAGCATCATGCTGAATGGGTCCTGGTGGGAAGATATGTAGGAGGAAAATACACAGAAACTCCTTTTTTACAGAATTCCATGTGACCCAAACAAGGGTCTGGAGAGCAGCTTAGAGGCAACACAGCAACAGCATCAATACAGTCTCAGCAGTTAGAGTCCTAACAAGTACAACATGTTCATGAGGTTTCTCAGCAACACAGTGGGGGATAAAAAGTGAGTCAGTGTTTATTTCAGTCCTAAATAATAGTTTTGTTGTTTGTGCCTAAATACTGTACAGTAAATACCTGTACACTATAGAGGAAGACAATGTTTTTAAAAGCTTGGGGAGAAAGATGAGTTGAAGATCCCCAAGCTAAGAACACTTGCAGATAACTAAAAGCCTCTGGTCTCACATACACTTGATGGCTGTTGTGCACATTTCAGAAACCAACCCCAAAGAAGATGTTGAGCATCCACATCTGACCAGCAGACACTGCTGGCATTTACCCTTTGGTTTTGATCTTATGAATGGATAACAATATCTCACTCATGTGAGCGTTTTTTGAGAATTTCTCACTTAATGACACATGGAAAGAAGAGGAAATCTGACAGACAGACCTTACATGTGCAGTTTTGGTCTTCCAAGCAGGATGCAGGCCGTTTGTTTTCCCCTGCCAGCATACTTGTATCCTGCAGCTTGGTTCAACCATTTATTGTTCTGTTTTTGGAAAACAGGACACATGTAATGAATCAAACTTTGAGTAAGAGACAACACAAAATACCTGAGGTCTTCTGTTTCCCTCTAGCTGTAAGTTACATATGGTCACATAGTGTTTAACTGTCATCAGTATGGAATGATGTTTTTGCTGAGAAGTGTTCCAGAAATAGTTTGATAATTTCTCAATGATTGTGACTAGGAGTCAGAGGCCAAGGCCAGATGTTACACAGGGTCACCAGCTGTAGAGCCGTCTTCACCGAGCACTCCGGGATTTCGGTGAGACACATTTTGATGATGATGACTGTTTTTTGTCTGTCCTTCCATCCCTTCCAACAGATGAATGTTGATGAGGGATATATGTAGACCTATTATATTTATATTATTTGTTTCACACATAAATACAAATCACATGTAAGGGTGTGGTAGAAACCTGTAATGGCTTATGTGAAAAAACCACACCCAAGGACATACCAAAGGTAAGTATCGATGTTCAAAAGTTTCATATACAATAAGTGTCGAAGTATATTTAACAATAGAAAAGTGAGAGGAACAAATGCAGAGAAACAGAAGTAATTGCTGTATTTACAGTATAAAAAACTGTTTCTAAGAGTGATCATTTGTATACATAGAAAATGACATAGGAAATCATTACATGTACATTTGTATTTCACAAAGTAACTCCACAAAATTTAAAAGAAAACTGACCACGAGATGTATTAAAAGCGTGTTTGCTTTTTAGATGTGGTGGCAAATATTTTGAGTCTCTGCTAAGTTTCAAAAACCAGCCAAGTAACAAGGAGAAACATCTTCCCACCACTGACTCACTTCCTCTCAATTCATTTTTTATTACCTTGTCACCATCTGTGCTTTAATGGCACTTATATTAATCCTCTGAAACCTAATTTTCTTAGATTTTTACCTATCTTATTAAATTCACCTTTTTAAGGTATTTGCAATTAACGGAACCCCATGTGTTTCATGTCAAAATGTTCACAACAAACTTGCCTTTCTGCATAGTGAGGCCCATATTTTTTCTAGAGCAATGTGTAAAGAGAAAGAGATAAGTTGGCCTCAAATCTCTTTTGAAAACAAACCTTAACTTATGATGTGTTGTATGAATTGTTTCGGCGCTTGAAGTGAGTTTACCAAAGTCTTAGGTTATCTATGATTAAATTGTAATACATGTCTGAAAATCAAATTTAGCTTTTTGAGCTCCTCAGTGCTCCTTTCCACGGAACAAGTATTGAACACATTTTGAAAGGTATTGTGAATTGTTTTGCTTTATCATCCATGAGGATATTTGTAGGGGAGCTGGTTCACACTATTTATTTGTATTTATTGTAAGGATCCCCATTAGCTGACACCTAGACGACCAGCCAGTCTTCCTGAGGTCCAAAACAACATTTAATTAGACAATATTTAAACATTTCATGACATATACCCACCCAAACACGGGGAAAACACACAAACTCCACACAGAAAGGCCCAGAACGACCTGGATTCAAACCAAGAACCTTCTTGCTGTGAGGCAGAAGTGCTAACCACTTAGCCACCGTGCTGCCTAATTGAATCCCCATTTAGAGTAGAAATATGTATAACTAGGGGTTGTAAGAAGGTATTAAAAAGATTTCATCTTAAATGCTTTCCTGCTGTTGTGAGGCAGACATGTTTTGTATGTGATTGTGAGCTGTCAGGACACATTACAAACCTATAAACAAAAAGTTAGATTGTTCCCTGTCAGTCAGCACTGTCAGACATCTAGCAAACACTGTTGCTACAGCAGCTAAGAAGCTCATTGTCTCCTAATTAGAAAATGTCAATTAACTGAACTTGAATGAAATAATCATTTTTAATTCATCAATCCATTTGCTTTCACTTGAGCTTGCATTTATACAATTAATTATATCATTGAGCATTGTTGTTATATACTAAAAGGAAGTAAATGTGATATAATACAAAAATCTGGCTTTCTATCATGCTTTCATACTGAAACAGGCATGAAATTGTGCTCTATGTGGTATTAAAAAGATCTAAAAAGTCTTAAATGTAACTTGGTCAACCTACAGATACCTTGTGCACAAAATGTTAAGAATGCAAACTACTTTGCATTGTTGCTCCCTCTTATGGTTAAGACAAGCACATGCTGTGTGTCACCTACAGATCAACATACAGATAAACTTTGGAATTATGGTGTGACAAAATATTTCTGAAAAGCTCTCCTAACTTGTTATACAGGGCACCTGGTATGAGCAGCAGTGTGAGAGAGTGTCCAGCAGGCCCAGACCCAAATCCGGACTGTTCCATCAAAGTTCAAGACCTAAGGTCAGCCTAGCTTCACTTAATCTTGTATTTGTTTCATATGCGGTAATACCGGATTATGCTGCATGTCACACTTTTCCTTGTCATCCTAAAATTGCAGTTATTGCATTTCTGTGAATTTCAGAGGCTTCCTACCCAAAAGTATACCTTCCTTGATGGCTGCCCCAGCGGGGCGGGATAAGTCCCTGGATGGGAGGGTGACTGACTTCACTCCTTCATCTGAGTGGAGGTACATGAGGGGTTGCTTGGCATGTGGGAATTTAATTAGTCTTGCATTGCCAGCTTTTCTCCAACAGTGCTGCGGAGGAGGGTCGGATTTCCGGCGGTACCTGAACAATGCTGGTCAAACCTAGATTGACCAAATGTGTATCTCTCCTGGCTTTTCTGTACCTGAAATTCAGCACATTCAACATGATGAGGAAACCCCTGTGATGAAGATTTGCGTATCTTTATTTGCAGTTATTATAAATATTATTATATCATTATAAAAAGTGGCAGGCCATAAAAATTGTTAAAATGATTGCGAATGTCCACCACTATGCGTAAATTATGTATTCACAAATGCAACTTTACTACAGTATTATGTTCCACATGTCTGTAGTCACTTTACAGTCTATACATTCAGCTTGGACCTGTAGATTTTATAGCTGTGCAGTGTTTTCTCTTCACTTATGAACCTGGCCATAACTTTTTTATTTCATTGTGAAGTAATGTCTCCAAACTCCAAACTCTATTAACAAATCAAAGACCTGGAGTCTCGCTTGAATGCTGCTGCTGCAACTAGCGTTTTACAAGCACAGCGAAACACTCAATGAATAACATATATGCTTTTGTTCGTCTCTCCAGCAACCACTTAGTAGTACATAGATACTTTTGTTTTATACCGATGCTCCGTGATATGGGGAGCTGTTACCTGTTAAGGTTTTTAGCTTGTGTTCTTAAAGCTTTTGGAACAAGAACTAATAAAACATTTTACAGCTGTGGTGTTAAAAACGGTAAGGGGCTTTTAAGCGTATGCCCCTCAACACACACATAAAAAAACAAAGGATTTAAAGAAGTAAGTAAGTAAGATCAAATAATGTCCTTATTTATGTTACAGAAACTGTGAAGAACGTATGCTGATACTGTCAAACTACATTACACACATGTACATTTCAGGGTCCTTTCCACCACCAAGCTCTCAAACTCCTCTATTCCCCTGACTGGAGACAAACAGGCTGATGCTGACATTCTGGCCTTTATAAGAGCCAGGGAACACCTCCTTAACAGGACAGGTAACACACACACACGCACACGCATGGCTTGCGCACGCACACACATGCATACACACACACAAAGAAAGAAATAATATACTCACTTTAGCTTTCACGCAATATGCATTTTGCATTCAATGCTGCCCTCCGATGGAATGATGCCCTACAGCACTTCATCATAAATGTTTTGTTTTGAGCTTTTCAGTTGTTTTAAATGAGTATACAACACATTCTATATGTTCTGTATTAGAAACTACCGGTAAGATAAAACACTTGATAAAGCTACCATGTATTAGCTGATAATTCAGATTCACTTTTGCTTCGTCTGGCAGCGGTGAAAAACTAGTAAGCAACTCTTTTTTTGGTTAAGATCCCATAATTTCACACCAACAGGTCTCACAAAAGCAACACTCACCCCATTAGCAGTCTCTCTTTTTTTCTAGCTCTACAACAACTCTTCTTTTGCTCTTACGTGGTTCTTCTCTCTGTTACACTCTCCACTCTCCTTTGACCTTTGTGTAGCTGCTTACTTTGGCAAACAGTGAAGTGGACTTGGCTGTCTTGCTACTAGATCTCCAGAATGGCTGAGGTCATTTGAACAGACAGAACGATGGCCAAGTGAGACACCAGACAGAAAAGCTGTCGGCTAGGATCAAATTTGCCCTCTGAAGGATTTATTCCTTTCTTTCCTTCCTTTCCCCACTTTAGGCAAGGAAGACTCATTTCATGCCTTCTTACCTTGGTACTACATAGCTGGATAGTGACTGTTTTGACCATAAAGCTCCTCTCCTTGGTTGTTTGGTAACCCCTGTTAGGTGCTATCCCTTCTATCAAAACACCTTTTATGTCACTAGTGCATTCTGGGAGGTGTAGGGAACCTGGCAAAAAGAAACAGACAGCACAATTTCAAAATGTGATTATTGTGAAATAAGTCATAGGTTAGCAATGTTTCATTCAGGGATTGTTACTCTGAAAATAAAGATTTTTTTTTTAATTTGTCTGACTAAAAAGACACATTATCTTTTTATATTTCTTGATGGCTAAAAGCGTGATGGCTTATTTCTCAAATACTTCAAGTAGATGTCTAATCTGCCTTGTGTGTTTTTGTATTTCAGGCCCACCTCAGCAATAACATGAGGTTTGGGTGAAGGCCTGGAGGTAATGTCATCTGACTGCATATACAACCTCCACATCTGTCCTAAAAATATGTATCAAATTGATAGACTGACAATGAAGATGTGTGAAGAAATAAACTCAACTGGGTCCACAACACACTATACTCTCTCATATAAAAGAACCCTCTGCCAAACACAAGCCACACACCCTGTCAGATTTGTTCGTGCATACACACACTTGTTGGCCTCCTGGAGAGTATGTGCCAGTGATATAATGAGCAGCAGTAAAAATCACAGCTAGCACCGGCTATTTGATCTGAACAAATGTTGTCTCAAGATATCAAAGGGAAGTAGCGAACAATATGAAACCAGCTGGCTTCAGTATTTGTTTAAAGAAGGAATCATCACAGGAAGTTTCCACATGCAGAATGACAAATGCATTCCATTTTTCTGCTTGGTTTCATTTTATTCTCAGTGTAACACATTTTGTGTCAAATGTTGTAAATAGAGTTATGTAATATATGTACAGTATAGCTGTTGAGTATTTCTGATATTCTGTAAAAAGAAATTCTGCACAATATGTTAAATACAAAATAAAGCTACATGATGGCAAAATGCCACAACACGTATTACTGAGTTACTTTGCCAGAGTGCTTAGCACTGACAAACACATAATACCAGTTATTTAGTCCCCCATAACAGCCTATGTGCTTGTTGTGTTTTCTGCTGGAAGCTGCTTCTCATTTTGGTGAACATCCTGATCTATGAATTAGCGAGTTACTGTTGGTGTTTTCTTTTATCATCACAAATGCTAAATCTCTTTTAGAGCTGCAAAGATTAATCGATTATTGTCAAATTAATCGCCAACTTTTTTGATAATAACCGATTAATTGGTTTAAATTAAAAAAAAGTTATTTAAAGAAAGTAAAACAACCTCTTAACACAGCTTCCTAAATGTGACTATTTTCTAGTTTTTCCATTCCTCCGTGACAGTAAACTGAATATCTTTGATTTACAAAAAAAGATATTTAAGGACATCATCTTGGGTTTTGAAAAAATGACATTTATCACCATTTTCTGACATTTTATAGACCAAACAACTAATCGATTAATCAAGAAAATAATGGACGGATTAATCAGCTATAAATAATAATAATTGTAAGTTGTAGCCCTAACTTCTTTTGTATACCTCTTACTCCCTTGCAAATGGCAGTTGTAGTATGGGGGTTTCTGTGGGTAATTTTCCTATGGAATACAACTGGAAAATGACTCCGGGAATTGAATGAAGGTGTAAGGACAACTAAGATGTTTGGTTGCATCATTAGTTAAATATGAATGCATTAGTAGTCAAATAAATTACACATTACATCATTACTGTATACAGGAACAATGTTAGACAGGCCTTCAGTTCGCACAGAGCTTCCTTGAGATGCTGTATTTGAAATTCAAATAAGGTTACAAACATTATCAACATGGGGTGTTAATATTTGTGTATTAAGCTGAATGATCATTTATGGATGCTTTTACATTAATTAATAGCAACATTTAATTTGGTAGTCAAGAGTAGATTATAGCAGACAAACTAAGAATATTAACATAGGACTGGCCAATTAATAATTTTGATTTTTAATGGTTGGTCAAACAAGTAACACAGTTTTGCTCTGAATGTATACCACATCACTGAAAGAATACATAAGACACATGGCCCAGTGCTCCTGACCTTCACAGTATCCGGACCATCAACCTCAACTGGTAATCAAAATCAGCCCATCCAGTCACGTCAGAGCCTTCGTTACACACCATCCCAAACAGAAGACAACCTGTGAACATGGGAGCAACCTGTTTGCATGGCTTTGTGTTGATTTGTTTGACAGATGACAAGCAGCTGCACAATTTGCATCCAGTTGCCTTGGAGATAGAGCCCTCTTTTGTCAAGTCTTGATATCTGTTACTTCTCTGTCTCATCAATGACTTTCTTTATGACGTGTGGATTTAATTGACACTAAAAAAAACATGCCTATGTCAGACTACATAGCAGTGGTGCTTAACTATCAAATATATCAAATAGCTTAGCATAGAGAGCATAGTGTTTCCTTTATTAATGTTTGAGATGACACATGACGCACAGCTCAATACTTCCGCCATGCCACATCATATATCAGACTGTTGCTTAATTGTAAATGCCAATTTTGTTTTAAACACTCAGAAGTTCAGGTTGATTTGGGCTCATTTTTGCCAACTTTCTATGCATTCATGTTTTGTCTTTGTTAAAACATTTTTAAACTGACCATACATCACATTCATGGTATTTTATTCTAAACAATAACTCTGCTTTAAGCCTGATGACGTACAGTATGAAGCTGCCAGGAACCCAAAATACTGTAAAAATGACACAGGACCTTATAATAATGTACAAATATTTAGTCATAATCACTCGAAATATTATAATAGAACAGTTTTAGTTGTAAGAAATAGTATTTTAATATTTATACAAACGAGTACAACAGAAACATGTAAGAAATAAAACTACAATACAGTCTGTTTACATGTTAAGCGATTTTATTTAGTCTTTTTCATTTAAAGTCTATGTATGCCTCCAACTCAGAAAATATTTAATGGTTTACCGACCGCTACATTATTACTTTTAACTGGTCTTCTCAGCTTGGGTATGCCTTATTTATCAATAAAATTATGTCACTATAAACAGTACATTCTCAATGTATTCTCCAATGGATAGACCTACTCTAGAGGGTGTGTTTTTGGCAATACATATTAGGCTACATCATGTAGTTTAATATGTAGTTATCATAGAAATCTCACTGTTGATTATGTTCTCCCCCCCAAAGTTTTATTCAGGTAGGCAAGCAGTCACTTTGGGAAACTAATCTACCTGAGCGGGATTGAACTTTTTTAAAGAATAATTATAGGTGTCGTTATTGGCATTAACACTAAAGTTGATGCTTTTCTCACATCCTCTCCGGCATTTTTAACATGGCAGCTTCCTAAACACTGCATCCATAAAACCCCATTAGGTCCTCTCAAGACACATTTTTCAACTCTTTGGTTTATCAATCAATCAGACTTTATTTATATTGAACTTTTCATACATGTAAATGTATGAAAAGACACAAATGCACGGACACACACACACACACAGATATACACACAACACAATATCCCAATATGTTTATTAAAAGCCTGGCTAAAAAGTTTTTTCATGGCCCATGCACAGTAAAGTAGTGCACTCTATACTTCTCTTAAATCTTACTTTACCAGCAATTCCTGCAAAGTAAATATGTAAGTAAGTAAGGTTTATTTAGGCTATATAGCCCCTTTCACAGATGCAAAACCGCAAAGTGCTTAACATTTCAAACAATTACACAATACAAGCTGAAAAAAGAGACAGATAGCAACAATACACAGCACAGGGAAGAACAGATTAAAATCACAGCTACAGCTAAATAAGAGCAAATACAAAATAGTTATTAGCAATTTGTATAGGCTAACCAAAAGCCAGTCTGAATAAAAACATTTTTAGTTTTTTTTTAGTTTCATACAGGCATCGCAGGAGTCTAGGGATCACAATGATAAGGGGAGAATATTTCAAAGATTGGGGGCCACAGCTTGAACAGCCACTTTGAGTTTTATAGTGGGTTCGATGGACATCCAGAAACTTTAGCTCGAATGATTTAAGAGCCTGATTTGGCATGTAAGGAATTAAATAGGAGGCCAGTGAATTGAGAATAGAAATGGTTAATTCAGCAATCCAAAATACACTTTCTGGATAAAAAGAGTTCCCACAATGCAAAATGGTATTGAAGGGCTCTGGTATCAGCACAACCGTCAGCAGTCAGGTCAAATATTAACTTGTGTTCTGCTGACAAGATGCTGCCAGCACTTCCTTATTAGTGGAAACAGTTGAAAGTGTGTGTGTGTGTCCAGATGTCGTGCTAATGGAGGAGAGGAGTTTGATCGTTACCCAAGCAACCCATAAATTCATCTATGGTACCCTGACCAATCAGAGAAAGCATTGACTCAAGATGTTTTACCTTTGGAGAGTTATCCAGTTAGAGCTGTCACACGTTTCTGTGATTTAAAACTGTCTGGAAGAGCACTCTAATAGCTGGTTCTAATTTACTTTAAATTTAATCTTGACTTCTTGCTATTCACTCTTTTGGAGGAGAATGCCCCGACCTGCAGTTAATGGAAGCTGTCTTTGGTGGACAATTCATGACATTTGCGTATTTTATCCAGACTTTAATTGTTAGTCCTTTCTGAAGTGATGAACCTCTCTTTTCTGAGTTTGAGCATCAGTGTTTGGGTCCGTTCCGGTGCTGGTTGATGGCGAGTTTCCAGTTGGTGCGCGTCAAAGTGAGCTGGACAACACTTTTGACCCTGGCCCACTTCACATACCTGCTGGTCGGGGCCACCATTTTCCAGATCCTGGAGCGAGAGGCTGAGAGCAAGAACCGAATACACTTCCAAATCGAGAAGTTGAACTTCTTGGCTAATTACACCTGCCTGGATGGACCAGCCTTGGAGACGTTTGTTCAGGTTCACTGTCTTCACAGTTCTTTAAGGATTACTATGTTAATAAGTGCAATAGTTTCATGCTGACTTCTCTCCATTTGTTCATGTATAGGTACTAAGCATGTGTGTGTATTTCAGTCCTGGGTGTGATATGTGTTCTGAAAACAGAGTGAACAAAAAAACATTGTAATTTCTCTTGCGGGATTAAAAAAGTAAAAATGATCTATTTATTATTAAGACAGTTGTTGAAACTTAACAGTAGAACACTCCCAATTTATAATGTAAAAATGGATTGATTGATTTAAATTGACTGAATTAAATTGTTTAAATAAAAAAGGTCATACCGAAAATAATATTACAAAAAACGTAGAGATACATGATTAACAAATACTTGATTTTCCTGTCTAAGCAGCAGTGGGAGGACGTATACACTGATTTAATCCCACTCCTTATCCCTTCTCCATAATTTATTGCTAGTTAGTTTACAGCTTTCTGTTTGTTTTATTAAACGCAAAAAAATGTAACTCTAAAAATGAGTCTGGATGTTACAGAATTTGTTGTCTCCTTTTCATATGAATAGTGGTAACATGCTAAAAACATGGGCTTTTTTCTCAATTCTTTATTGTACAAAAGTTCATATACAAAGTCACACACACATAGATAGAATGGACATTACAAAAAAGACAATACCACAAAAAACAAATACATTTACATTTTATAATGCCGGAGCATGTGTTATATCAAATTCCGTTGGATGCATGTCTTGTCACCAATTTTTCGCTTGCTTCCACTTTCTTTTTAGTTGGAATTTTAAACTCCGGTGTATTTATGAGGATTATAGTTGACTGCTCCTCAGATCTCTAAAATGGAGGTAAAATGAGACAGCTAGCTAGACTATTTGTCCAATCTGAGTTTTCTCTCGCACAACTATTTTGCAACGGCTCCGTGCGGAGTTTAGCACCGCCCATGACTTTTTGGGATTGGTTTAAAGAAATGGCAATGAACCAGAGCATGTTTTCCTTCCATCCCAGAATGCTGTGTGGACTAGCCAGACTCTCCTCCACTCTGCAGCGTGTAGATGGTCTGGCAAAGCGAGACCAGATACGTAGCAATAAAGCCAGTGAGCTGGCCCTGCATTGCTTTTGCATGCTGCTCTCTTTCTGTGTGCCGATCTGACGGCCACATTCTGCTTTATGATGAATCATGCACAAGTTCAAGGAGCAGATGGGATTACATTTCACTGGAATTGTACCTAGAACGATTTCACGTGACAACTAAAATTTATTGAATCATTGACAATAATTTTAGGTATTATGCATGACATAATTTTTTAATAGCATTTTGCAAAAAATCTTACGTACCCCCTGCAGTACTCCAAAGTACCCCTATGGGTACACATGCCCCCATTTGAGAACCACTGTCAAGCAAGCCTTATTGATGTGAGAGTTACCTTATTCTCAGATTTGAATACACTCCTTTGTGTGTTTGCAGGTGATTTTAGATGCCTGGGAAAGGGGAGTTAATCCCTCAGGAAACTCAACAAACCCCAGCAACTGGGACTTCAGTAGCTCCTTCTTTTTTGCAGGCACAGTAGTGACAACTATAGGTGAGCATCTTTACATATTCAGCCTTTTAACTTGTCTGATTTGTAGGGCTGCCGTCTTAGTCGCTTAGTCTATAATTGGCTGTTTAGCCATTTTTAATATTTTTTTTTCATGTTGAATGACTTATTTCCAAGAAACTGTGAGCACATCTCTAGTAAACACAAGATCTAAAGTGGTCATTTTGCATGCTTTTTTGTGGAGAAACTGAGTTTTACAGATCTGTCAACTGAATCAACAATTCTATTAGTCGACACAATCATATGAGTGTAAGTCCACTAAGAATTTCTTTAGTCAAGGACAGCCCTGCTGGTTTGATTAAATAATGACAAATCATTGGCTTGTCCACAGGCTACGGCAACCTCTCCCCCAGCACGGTATCTGGTCAAGTGTTTTGTGTGTTTTACGCTCTGTGTGGAATCCCACTGAACCTGGCCTTCCTCAAACAGCTGGGGAAGTGTCTCACCATCCACCTGGGTCACCTGGAGAGGGGAATGGTCTCAGTTGTTCCACACAAGGTACTGACGCATTAAACATTTCTGCTCTAAAAACACCTGAGCTATGCTTTCTAGACATGTCTATGCTCATTTTTGCTTTGCTTTTTCTAGCCATCACTGTAGAGATCAAACCTATAAGTAGGGCTGGGAAATATATCATTATTAAATCGATACAGTGAGGAAAATAAGTATTTGAACACCCTGCTATTTTGCAAGTTCTCCCACTTAGAAATTCATGGAAGGGTCTGAAATTGTCATTGTAGGTGCATGTCCACTGTGAGAGACATAATCTAAAACAAAAAAATCCAGAAATCACAATGTATGATTTTTTAACTATTTATTTGCATGATACAGCTGCAAATAAGTATTTGAACACCTGTCTATCAGCTACAATTCTGACCCTCAAAGACCTGTTAGTCTGCCTTCAAAATGTCCACCTCCACTCCATTTATTATCCTAAGTTAGATGCACCTGTTTGATCAGGGCCATGTATTGCGAGATTTTGGGGAACAACCTCCTTCCCTCAGTTAGAGCATTGAAGATGGGTTGAGGCTGGGTCTTCCAACATGACAATGACCCGAAGCACACAGCCAGGATAACCAAGGAGTGCCTCTGGAAGAAGCATATCAAGGTTCTGGCGTGGCCTAGCCAGTCTCCAGACCTAAACCCAATAGAGAATCTTTGGAGGGAGCTCAAACTCCGTGTTTCTCAGCGACAGCCCAGAAACCTGACTGGTCTAGAGAAGATCTGTGTGGAGGAGTGGGCCAAAATCCCTTCTGTAGTGTGTCAAACCTGGTGAAAAACTACAGGAAACGTCTGACCTCTGTAATTGCAAACAAAGGCTACTGTACCAAATATTAACATTGATTTTCTCAGGTGTTCAAATACTTATTTGCAGCTGTATCATACAAATAAATAGTTAAAAAATCATACATTGTGATTTCTGGATTTTTATTTTTTAGATTATGTCTCTCACAGTGGACATGCACCTATGATGACAATTTCAGACCCCTCCATGATTTCTAAGTGGGGGAACTTGCAAAATAGCAGGGTGTTCAAATACTTATTTTCCTCACTGTATATGAGGCTACATATCATCTCAAATTTTGGATATCGATACAGTGTTGTCTGGTTTTAAAGGCTGCATTACAGTAAATTGTTGTTTTCTTATTTGCCATTAACCACTTAGTCAATAGATCTCCATTACTGACGATTACTTATCAAAAATGCCATTGTGTAAATTATTTGTGAAAGCACCAATAGTCAACCCTACAATATTGCACCAGTATCTACATCGATGTATTTGGATTTTCTCCATATGACCCAGCTCTGCCTATAAGACATGCCAAAGAAAGGCCACTTTGTCATGCCCAACTGATGCCAATGTTTCCCGTTTCTTTCATAGCAAACAGTTGAGGCTCTGGCAGTGAGCTTGTTCTTCATCACAGGCAGCGTGCTGTTTTTGGTCATCCCTCCTCTGCTGTTTAGTTACGTGGAAGGCTGGACATTTGGCGAGGGCTTCTATTTCACCTTCATTACCCTCAGCACCATTGGTTTTGGAGATTACGTAGTGGGTGAGTTAAGAGAGCAAACAGCGCTAATGTGCTGGAAAGGCCACAGTGGTCACATCTGTTAGATTAAAAAAATGTTTTTTAATGGCTTGAGACAATTATTGTATTGCAATTTGAATGTTTAAAGCAAGAAAATCAACATGCCGCCCGATGTTGTCGATTCTTGTAGGGACTGACCCAGGCAAGCAGTACATCTCTCTGTACCGAAGCCTTGCAGGCATATGGATCATCTTTGCCTTGGCTTGGCTTGCTCTTATCCTCAACATGGGAGCCAGAATAATGGAGCATGCAATTAGCCTCACTCATCCAGGCTTTAAAAAACAAGAGGACGATGAGAATGTGCCATCCAGTGAACTAGAAGACACGTCAAAGATCTGACAGTGGACCTTAGACGGGACTTTCTACATGTAATATTCACTAGGTAGAATATATTGTAACTGTTCTCTGTACATATTATCACATATGGTACACTAAGAAAACAGTAGCGCCTTTTTGCAAAAAGCTGCTAAAAGATGTGTGCCTCAACATATTTATTCCTGTTTAAATTCTCTTTTAAATTTTTTGCCTTGTCGAGAATTGGTTTCATATATTACACAATAAGCCGGGAAAACATTACAGGTTTTTTGTTTGACAATTCTACCTCAACCAAACTAAAGAGTCAGTGCAAGATGAAGACTGGGAGGAGCAAGGGGAGGAGGAGGGTTGTGCTCATAGCCTGAAATGACAACCGTGCAGCATAGAGAGATAGGTTTAAAACAGGGATGTCATGATGTGATTGGCTTGTGAATTTAAGGCCACTTCTGATTGGTTAACGTAAAAGTGAACGCCTCTACAGCTGTTCAGTTTTAGAAGAGAGAGAAATGTGATTAAGTTTAGAAGTCTTCCTGCCTGAATTTACGCTGAGCTCAATTTAGAAACAAGGATTTAAACTACATCTGCCTAATTTTTCATTCTTTAAACAAGATTTGACCGAGATATTATTCTGCAAAATATGCTTTACTTATTATAATTATTACTTATTATAAAGTCTCAACATGAAAAGATGTGTTTTGCCTCAGGTAACAATCCTGTAATGTTTTTCCACCCTCCGACAAAACTATAAATCTGTTTTTTGTACTATTGTTTATGTAACTTTCTTTTTGTATGTTACCCAAATGTAATTCCTGTGTGTGTGTGTATGTGTGTGTGTGTGTGTGTGTGTGTGTGTGTGTGTGTGTGTGTGTGTGTGTGTGTGTGTGTGTGCGTGCGTGCGTGCGTGTGCGTGAGATCATGTGAGTCCACATCTATGTTTGTGTACTGATGGTAAACTGTGGTAAATTGAGCACAGAGGGCTATCTTAAACAAACAAATTAATCAAGATGGTGGTGTGAGGTGACCTGAGGGCACTCAGGTCTGATCCCAGGAGGGCAGCTGGGATACAGCAGGAGGCATTTTTTTTACCGTCATGCTTTTTTATCGTTCATTCAAACTGGCCAGAACTGTCACTTTCTGCCTCAAACTGCCGACATGAAGAAGGACATGCAAATGTTGATTGTATGTTTGTATTTATTATGTAAATTGAAACTGAAATATAGTGTGCTATGGTTATTTTGCTAAGTCCCAGATGTTGTGCAGTGCATCTAGAAACAACATACAGCCAAACCTGTGCTGCTGTCTCTCCCTCTTCTGATTTTGGTAGACCAGAATTTGCATACCAGGAATTGGAGTGATTTAAACAGTAGGGCAGGAGGTTCATTTGCCTGTAATCCAGGGAACAACACGAAGCCAAGCAGGTAAACCCTCACTCCTCTCTGTCCCCGGCTACAGAGGTTGAGACACTGAGCTTGTCTGGATCAAAAAGATCTACCAGGAAGCCAAGATGGGAATAAAGGAAATGCTCAACTTGTCCAAGGTGCCCTCCATCCTCATGCTCGGGGTGGTTTACATGGCCTATGTGCTGATCGGCGGATTGGTTTTCTGGAAGTTGGAGGGAGATCTCGGAAAGAAGGACATCAGTCTTTTACTGCTGAACAAAGAACAGATGCTCAACAAATACAAATGTCTGAACCAAGATGGCCTGGAGTCAGTGGCTCAGGTGAGGCTCGGGGCATCAAAAGAGGCAGGTTAATTTAACCCCCCCCCCCAACGTGAGGGGGAGACGTGGAGAGTGTTTTAAAGCAGCAATATGGGCAACACAGTTACAGATGTCAGCATATTACACTCAGGCACTCAGAAATCCTAACATGCAATGTGAGGGGAGTATTTCACAGTGACACAGCTAATATCTGCTCATATCCATATCTGTATGTTTTGTGTATGTCAACCTGTGGGTCTAACAGAGACCACTGGATTTAGATCTGGACCACAATCCTATTCCTTTTGCGTTTTCATATTTCTAAGATGCCACCGTCCTTCATTTAGCCTACTATTTATATTAAAGTGTTCTTTTTTCTTATACTACAGGCTTAAAGTTTTTTGTCATACCTTGACAGGTGAAATGACACAAACTAAATATATCACACCCACAGTAGATGTCACAGCAACATCATGTTACGTTCAAAACTGTCAAGGTATGAAAAAAAAAAACTTTAAGCCTGTCATAATTGAAAAAAGATCACTTATAAAGTCACAGTTCTGTCCCTCGGTTTCACAAAGTATAATGTCTTCCGTTACTCTTTACATCAGGTATACAGTTGATACGGTGTGCATTGTTTCAGTATTTGACTTTGTAGTTGCCAAAACGGACACTTTTACGGATTTAAAATACATGTGAGACAGATATTTTCTAGTTACTGTAAGTGTTTTTCTATGTTTTTACCTTCACTTTTAATAAATCACTCAAGTAATTATCAACAGTAACAGAATACACGTTCAACAGCAGTAGGACCATTCACCAATACAGATTTGAGCCTTTAAACAAGAACAATAAACTAATCTGCCGCTGGAAACAGTTCCAAGCAATGGACGGCCATTTGCAATGTCTTGTAGGTTCATTATGTGGCAAATATGCAACTTCCATGCAAATACCAGCTCCTCCGGTCTTTCAGCCATGCACATTCTACATTACCTTTGACTTGTACAGCAGAAAAGTTGTATAATCTTTTCCTTAGAAACTTTACCTTTACCAATCAAATTGATTCTGTAGAAAAGCATGTTATGTTGCACATGCTAGTTTGCACACAATTTGAGAGTGAGAAAAACAACTGTTGATCATTCTAAAACTGAAATCAAAGCAGGCCATACAGGTGGTATGATGCACCCTAACTATACAGTATGGCAGGAAGATACAATTTAAACTCAATAAAGTCTGTTTTCTAGAATAAGCCAACACTTTGAGTGATACATCTATTTAGGATGAGACCCTCAAATACTTAGATAAGAAGGCCACAGGTCTTAGTGTTATGTAATTCTTTTGGAGCAATTTTCCATGCTGATGATGAACTTTTATGTAATATATGTCATTAACCTATCTGCTCTGCCTGACACAGAGCTGAGCGGGTCTTTTCCATGTCATGCACACAACTGTACTATATTGGCCTAAAAACCTGAAAGGTTTTGGATCAATATACATACATATACATGAGTTACATAACAGTGAGTCATAAGATCTGACCCATTAAATACAAGAGTTTGAATTTTTTAACCCAGTTTGTAACTTTAATGTGTTTCAGGTTGTTCAAGCTGCAACTAAGGCGGGCCTAAGTTTGAAAGGCAACAACACCGCAGACGGCTTCTGGAAATTCACCAGCTCAGCTGTGTTTGCTGCCACCGTGGTCACAACTATAGGTTAGTCTTCACAGGATGAAATCCAAGAGCTTTTTAATCACGCCCCATAGCAAATCTAGCCAAAAGAAGTGATTGTGCAACCTAAACACAGATAATTTGATAATATCAGGCTTATAACCTGGTCAATGACCCCTATAACAACTTTTAATCCTTTGTTGGAATAACAAAAATAGGTTTTTCAATGTTTAAGATATTGACCAGTCTTAGACTAAAAAATTGTATTTCTGTCAGTATGAATACGCCATGTCTACATTATTTTGTGTTTCTGAAGATTTCTGAGCAGAAGATTCATTTTTTTTTCACGTGGCACTTTGCAAAATAGCAAGATGATGCTTGTTTATTAATGAACCGTAGGAGGCATGATTTATTATGATAATTAATGAACCCTGAATAAGGTTTAATAAAACTACTATCAATAAGCACTGAAACCTTATGTATATTTGCCCAAATCCTGACCCTAATTTTGAAGTTCTAAAACCTAAATATAATAATTTGGTTGGTAAAGATTATATATTAGGGACGGCTACAGGGTTCCAGAACCATTCCAATGGGTTGCCATAGTAGTGGATACAGCAAACCAGTTTTTATCCAGTTCCGGCTCCGGAACGTGAAACGACACAGCGGCTGGGTGAGTCAGTTTAACACAGCACAACCCCTCTTAGGTAGGAAAGAATACACTCCTCCAGGCCAGCTCAGATCTCATTCTTTCGTCAAATGCAAACACGCAGGGATAGGAGATAACAAATGTTACGAGCTAGGTTAGCCTTTAGTGTGCCTTTGTTTTATGCACCGATGCTACACCGTCAAGAACCTGTTGGAATGTTTCTCAAACGCCATAGCCATCTCCTACAACCATCGCTGCTTTTGCGTTCCATATTTCTCGGAACTCGGAAGCCAGAGCTGGGATTGATGTCACACCCGAGTTGAATGGGATTGGGGAAATGGAATTTTTCTTTGTGGGGTTAGCTCTAGCCAGGTTAGCCTTTATTAGCAATACCAGTTGACAACAACACATTACGCTGGTTTTTGTGCATGCAAACAGCGTAACAACATGTCCACAAATAGAAGTTGGACAGGACTATGTGTACGACTGATTTACAAATAAGACAGAAGTGTTAATAACTGTATGTTACCACAGCTTTCACTACTGTTGATGAACAGGGCAGCCATGTTGGATTTTGCGGTAAGGCTACTGGATGTTGTCCGAGTTCAGAGGGCGTTTCCGACTTTGACAAAAGAAAATATGACTTCCAAGTATAAATGGAATGCACTAAAAGTCCCTTTTTTGTGGGCTCAAGAGCCACCTGAGAGGCTCATCCCTGAGCAGGAAAGTCTCTATGGAGTATAGGTGATGAGAACTGATTGAGTGAGAAAGTGATTAAAACATGTATTGAACAATTAAATGAAAAAACTGTTCTTTTGCTTCCACCACAGTAAGATCACACACTAACAACTTACAATTTTGCAGGTTATGGGAACATAAGTCCCAGGTCTACTGCTGGCCAGATCTTCTGTGTATTCTTTGCACTATTTGGTATCCCGCTCAACATGGTGGTGCTCAACAGAGTGGGCAAGTACATGCTTGCTATTGAAAGGAACATCTCCGACTTTCTTGAGGGGAAGACCGGGCGAAGGGTGAGGAGATCTTTAATCACCATAGTCTAATAATGAATTACGTTTCACATCACTCTTAAAATGTTTGTCTCACACATTTCAAGTGGAAAAATGATTCTTTGGAACATGACTTACTTTACACTCCCACAGAGGTGTACTCGCTTTTTTGTCCACCTGGTGTCTTTCCTGTCTGGAATAGTACTCTTCTTTGTTGTGCCAATGATTGTGTTCCAACTGCAAGAGGGCTGGACCTTGGCCCAGGCCATCTACTACTGCTTCATCACTCTCAGTACTATCGGCTTTGGAGACTTTGTGGCAGGTAATGCACAATAATAACACTGCACTACTAATCCTCAACAGAAAGTAGCCACATTGTGATCCTGAGTGGCAAGACTTTCTCAGGTTATTATAAATGCACTATACTTTGCTTTATTAATTAAAATTTTAATATTAATTAAGTCTTTTCCTTTAAAGACAGTAATCCAGACAATGTATACCCACAGTGGTACAGCGTCCTCATGGCCTCATGGATCTTCTTCGGCCTGGCCTGGCTGGCCCTCCTCATCAACCACTCCATGGACATCCTGGAGCGGCTCAACACCCACTTAAAACAGCTCTGGGGTGGACAGGAACAGGAGGAAGCATCTGGCAGTGCAGAGGCTGACAACCCAGACACACAGGTGGTGGAGGAGGATGAGATCAAGAAGCCTCCAATACCTCAGGAAACTGCAGTAATGTGAAGATTTCAGTGAGCTGACCTAGTTATAGAATGATCTGTCTGTCAACAAGGACATGGAAACAGGCATACATGACATGGCTCTGTGTGTGTGTGTGTGTGTGTGTGTGTGTGTGTGTGTGTGTGTGTGTGTGTGTGTGTGTGTGCGCGTGCGTGCGTGCGTGCGTGATCATCACTCTTGTGATGGTTAATCTAATTTGTTTAAAAAAGTCCTTTGAGTTAAAATTCTGGAAAAGATACAGGGTCAACACTCACTTTGCCCCATGTATCTATATATGGGTTAGTGGTCAGTAGAAAATGGCAGTCAGTCAGTCTGTGGCTCTGTGGCCTCTCAGTGTGTTGCTTACCACACTGACCACAAACCAACCAGCGGCATTCACTGGCAGAGACACACTCAACTGAAAATAAACGTTATTTGTTTTGCATATTAAAAAGTTGAATGGCATTGAAGACATTAAGCTGGCTCTCAGTTTACTGTACCATGACCTGTTGAATATAAAATTTAAATATACGAGAATTAGAGATTTATTTTCAATGTATTTTAATGCAAGCTAATTGGGCTAAACACTTTGTAAATATAATTTTAGATTAGGCAAGTTTATTTATGTTGCACATTTCATTTTATTTCCTTCCATTTTAAAGCAATAAGAAATTGTACAAAATGAAGATAGTTACATAAAATCAGTTGTGCACGACACACAATAATAAAATACTAACAATTAATTTCTAAATAAGCTAAATATTATTATACTATATAATATTAATGCTAGAGACATTTCATATTACTACAACTTTTATTTTTAATGTTAACTTATGTATTCTTGTCCTATTAGGAAGCCTTTAGGAAAGCATAGCTCATCTATGTTGAAGTTAGCTTTGTATCCATTAGGTGGTGGTACTGTACTAACACTGGAGAAATGAACCATTCAAACCAGAGGCAGAGAAGCAACTACTTACTATATATTGAATAATCTTGTAATCATATACACTAACCATATTGATAACATCCTCACATTCAATATATTCCACTTCATATTATTATTTCCAAGTCAAAAGGATGTACAAACCCAAAACACATTCTATAAAGCAATTTCCATCAAATGTAATGTATTATTGCATAATTAAATACATATGTACAGTTGTGATTTCATTATGTGGTTGTTTTGGATTTAAAAAAAAGATTTTCTGCATATTTTTCTTGACATTGGCCTAATATAGAACAATGCAGGACATAGAGACACAGACGCCTCTTGGGGCTCATATATCACAGAGCAAGTCAGGCAAAACTGAGGAGGAGTGAACGACAAAGACAGCCGGCAAGCAGCAGGGATGACAGAGTGGAAAATGAAAGTGCTAGGGACACGGACAGTAAAAGACAAGAAAAATGAAGTTGGTGAAGAAAGGGAGATATTTGAGGGAAAGTGCAAAATTCCAGACAGCAAAAGGGAAGAAGGATTTCTGCTTTATTCTCTGCACGGATAGTGGGACATATGAAGGGGAAATTGAGTTAGAGTGACAGGACTGTGACCATTTCACAACAAAACGCCACATACCTGTTTGGCCACGGTTCAATGAGGACTCAGCATGTGTGAGAAGACTGGTGCCTCTTACTTGTTCTGTACATTTGACCAGTGGTTTACCCTGCACAGTGTCCACAGTGAGACCAAGGTTCTGAAATTGAGGTTCCAAAAATGTCTTTGGATTTTGTCCCTATTATTAACATCATAATCATCATCCATCTTTACTGTATTTGATTTACCAAAGGGACATTGTCTGCTAGCACCGGGTCAGACTGCAAATATACACTATTATGTACTACGTTGGCCTGCCAGAAATTACTACTTTATGTTACACACTTTCACTGGCAATCTGGATGCAACTGCTGCTGAAAGCTAGCCTACATAATTCGAGGTAAGATTTATCTTTGCTAGGTTTTAAGCTCACGTGCCATGGATAAGCTTTGCTAGAACCACTGTCACTCCAGCAAACTGTCAGTCACATCATGATCATCAAAATATGCAGTGTTTAGTCCTTAATAAAGTTCATTATCAACAATATTTTTTACTTTTACTTCTATTAATGAATTACATTTAATATATTTTGATACTTACATACAGTAAATATCAGATCAGGCTATATTTACTCAAGTAGGCCTAATATTCTAAAAGGTGACTTAAACTTCTAAGTCATTTTCTTCTAAGATAGTACTTGTACTTTTACTCAAGTATTGCTTTCAAGTAGCATACTTCAAGACTGACTGGTAGCTACTAATGGGAGCCTGAGTGAACTTGTGACTGTGTGAAGTGTTCACATTTTTGTGATCTTACAAGTAATATACAGTACCTGCTAAGTAACTGCATATTGTATTCAGTGTGAACTTTAAGTTGCAATGCAACCTGATGCATTCTCATACAGTACAAATCATTGACATGTTCATCATTTAACCATGATCATGAGCTATAACCTTCACCATATGGTTTTAGCTGACTAACCTTGAAAGATATATACTCCATATTTTAATTATGGTATTTTAAGATTCTACTTTAGGGCTTTTTCTTGTATTAGGCCTTCCATGGCTGAAGAAAAGTCCCCTAAAATGCACAATGTCCTCTTGTTTGATTAAAAAAACAATGTTCAGCTGTAAGTGAGAAGTGATATTACTGAGCCTCGTATTCTTTATAATGCAACAATATGCTTGGGCCCTATTATTACTGATTTTTTTATGTGCAGTAGTAGCGTACAGGCTAGAGAAGTCAGAGAAAAGACAGAATATTGGCATTAGTCTTTCCATAGAAGTTGTTGACAATATGAAAAACTTCTTTTGGACAGATGCTCTTACGTGTCACAAACGCATTACTGAATGCTAGATGATCTTCTACATCTTCAAGGTGAGTTCATTAACAGTTGCTGGGATTGTTTTTGACAGACTTTGCTTTTATAACATAACGTTGTACAGCACTTTGTTCAGCATAGGTTGGTTTTAAACGTGTTTTATAAATTTGACTTGACAGAAACGACATGTTTAAATATAAACACTGCAAGATAGATAATGAACTTGCCCAATAAATCATATCATATCAACAAACAAAATCTACAGGGAATATTTAAATTATGCATGTGAAGTCACATGACACCAGCACAGGCAGACACCTGTGCAGGTGTCATGTGACTTCACATGTGTGTATGCACAACAGCACATCAGCAAGTGAGTGTGTTATATTGTTTCCTCTGGATACATTTTGGGTGCACCCAGAGGACCATATAGTAATAATAAATGTTTGTAATGCTGATGCACACACACACACACACACACACACACACAGACACACACACACAATGTGTGGCACTCTCTTTGTGGGGACCTGTCATTGACATAATGCATTCCCTAGCCCCTTACCCTAACCTTAACCATCACAACTAAATGCCTAGCCTTAACCTTATCCTAACCCTAATCCTAAAACCAGGACTTAACCCTCAAACAGCCCTTTAAAAAAGCAAAATGCTGGACCCCACAACAAACGTATACTGTATTCCCAGTTTTTGGACCCCACGATTGTAGTTAAACAACACACTCATTCAGCAATAAACATCAAAAACACGCTGCAGGCACAGAACACAAATCCTTATTCGCACATAGACAAAGCTCTGTGGATGTTCTTTATCTCATCTGCACCCATGGCAGCAACAGACGGGTCACATTAAATACATCCCTTCCTATACAAATGTGCTTTAAAGGTTTTGTGTGTGGGTGCTGTTCTGTCTGACAAACAGCAATTCAGAAAACAGTATTAAGGTATTATGTTTATATATATATATATATATATATATATATATATATATACAGTATATATATAAACACACACCAAAGAATACGTTCAGCCTTCCATTGAGACTTTCAGCATAATACATAACACTATAATTTACATAGAAAACATGCCAGATGACTAAAACATTGTGCAGAATTCCCATTTGATTGACATTTTAATGTTGTACAAATATTATACTGTATGCTTTAGCATTAGTGACTCAGCCTGCCAGTTTTTCATTTGCTTTCCATTGCTAACCACAGAGTGCAAATGAGGTGCCAGAATCCCCACTGGTGATATCAAGGCCTCATGTTACTATAAACTGCTGTACATTCATATGGGATTAACATTAAAGAGCAATGTTTGTTCAGAATATAAAAACACATCTATTTACTACAATTGATATATAGTTTTTTCTCTAAGGAGCTTAGTGTGGCTAGTGATATGTCTTACACTGCGCAGAAGTTAGAGCTCTGTAGCTAGCTCTGTATTCATTTTCACAAAGATTAATGCTCTAAATGCTTTAAATGCTTTAAACATTCCATTTTTAAATTATTCTTAATTCAAATTGATATGTGTGTTGAGTCTCTTACTGTAAATTGGTAACAAATAAGAAACGCATTTCAACAAGTAATATCTACTCAGAACTATTTAATGACACATGCTTGTCATCCCTTTTAGTGAAGTCTGTTCATCTTTCATCTTTTCATTTTGGCTCAGATGACTGAGTTTGTAAATTGAATTCTAACAAAGCTACAGGTGCTTCTGCCAGTTTGGAATGGCAAAAATTGCAGCCATGAAGTTTCTGTTCAACAGGTTTAGGGTTAGTGTACATCAACGAGTCAATGTACATATTAGCATATATAATTTTATTATTATATATAAGCAGGCCATGATGTTTCCCTCTTGCTTCGAAGATGTTAAGGAATTACAAACATATGTGACCTTATACTCCTACCCTGCTGTTTGACCCGTAGTAACACCTTGTCAGCAGCACCCAGTTGCACAATCACTTGTGATCATGCTGCTGAAAGAGAAACAGCTACACTGAGATAAATGAGGAAGATTAAGTTTACTGGGACTGCGATTAAAAGTATATTACTGCTGTAAATGCTTTAGTGATAAGTCTGAAGTTGAGAGTGATAACAACATTTCTGACACGACCGAGAGAATTGTTACTGGGCTCCTAATTGATGACATGCAGATACAGTGCTGTCCAAATGTCTTGAGGGCCCAAATCATCAATAATCACATTCTACAACATCCATAAGGTATTTTAAGCAGTTATATTTGCTCTCTTTTAAATTTTTCTCTTTCACATTTGTTTCCAGTATTAGTCAACTGATATGTTTGCCTTATGCGTGTCCCTCTCCATCCCACTCATTGGACCTAAACTCCCTGTTCTGAGCCAATGGGAGGACAACATACACCCCGTGCCTCTAAAGTCTCTCTGTGACACAGTTAAGGAGTTAACCCTCCCCCCCCCCCATCTCTGACCGCTTAACCTTTGTGGCTGTGTGAATCTTTGAACCTGACCGTCCTTGTTTACTTTTTACGAGACATCGACTGAGCTTCATACAAATCCTAGTGTTACTGTAATCAGATGAGTGGACAGATATAGGCTTGTGCTGGGGGGGGGGGGGGGGTATCGTCCTAAACTATTCCACCACACAATTTCTAGCCTTCACCATCCTCTCAAGTCACCTGCAGCTATGATACACTATGACTATGAGGCTGGTCAATATCCACTCTCTTTGTGTTGGAATTTTAAACTCTGGTGGATTTCTGAGGACTATGGTTACCTGGTCCTCAGATCTCTGCAAGGTAAATCCAGACAGCTAGCTAGGTGAGGACTATGGTTACCTGGTCCTCAGATCTCTGCAGGGTAAATCCAGACAGCTAGCTAGACTATCTGTCCAATCAGAGTTTTACATACAATGTACACATGTTCCACCAAAACACCGCTTCCAAGACGATTGTGATTGGTTACTTTTTTCTCCCATCCCCAAATGCTGTTTGGACTAGCTAGACCCTCCTCCGCAGCGCTGTGGAGGAAGGTCTGGCAATGCGAGAATAAGGGGAGGCAGACTAAATCGTAAAGGGAATCTACCTGCAGCATTAGTCCGATGAGGATCGCTCCACCCCCCCCCACCTTCTCAGCTGTTTTTGTCTTTACCCTTAACGTCACAAGGCTGTGCGCAAAATATGTGATGTTGAACACAACAAGAGCAGGATGTCTGCCAGCAACAACAAGAAAAAAAAAACAGGCCAAGGCCACTCTCAAAGTGTCTCACTAACAACAGGGCAGAGCACACAGATAATAATTCCAGGCCATGGTGACCTGCCCAAACACTGTGGAAGGTTACCTCCTCCTAAGTACTCATTAACAGCACACTCATGCCAAAACATGTCTGGATGTATACATGATGAGGTCAATGCCATCCAAGCAGCTTTTACTGTACCTGTACACACCTGGCTGTTCACTCCAACACAAAATGTGTATTATACTGTAAGGAAACGTTTTGCCCCAAGGATGCTTTAAAAAAAAAAAAAAATGAAATTATATTCAGATACAAACAATTACAAATAATACACTGAGACAATTGAATGCATCCCAGAGCCAAAAAAAAACTGGGTAGGAGGAAGGGAGTGAAAATAACACATACATAAACAGACACACACACACACACACACACACACACAGACAGACACAAGGCAAGGGACCAATCTCATGCGCAGGTTGAGGTCCAGACTACAGCCCGGACCTCAAGGAGTCGGCGATGTTGCGCCCAGTGATTGCCACAAGGATACATGAAGGCCTTTAATATGGGAATGTGTATAAATTATGTCTTGCATCATATGTTTAGATAAGCACATTGTTGGAAAAAAAAATATATTATTGTTATTTGTGTAGCCTAATATCTCTGTTTTTAGTAGTCTTCAACAAACACCATTTCCCACAAGCCCAAGACTGGAAAGCAGAGGAGAGGAGAGGAGGAGTGAACACTGTAAAGACAGCAGTTTGCTGACAGCAGAGATTGCAACTTTAAAAATTGCTGTAGAAAAAAGTTCAAGTAAGTTTTATAGATATGGACGACACCAAGTTATGATAATACCTAACTACCGTGCTACACTGGTAAGTGTTTATAGGAGCTGTTTTTTTTCTTCTGTGCTCACAATGTAACATTAAATGTAACTATTAAAATCCTTGTTCAACTGTTAAGGTTTCAATTTCTAATTGTAGTGTGTAAGTGTGTGTAGTGTTGTAGTGTTGGTACCGCCTTTGATCATAGAAAGTAAACCCCAGGAACAACCTTTTCATCAGAGAATTTATTTTTCTATTGCCAGTGCTCACACCTTCAACAGAACCTTATAGGACAGAGACGTGTTTGTGACAAACTACAGACTATTAAAGTGTGCAACATAAAGTGATTTATGTTTTTCTTGTTGTTGTTTTTTTTTATACATTTTTTACATTTTAACATTTTTCTGGGTTAATTGAGCTGAAACCTTGGTTTGTTTGCATGCTCCCTGATAACAACTACAGAGATTCAGTGTCTCTTACAGGGCCTTGCAGCGTGGACACAAAATGACTATTGTCTGTGTTTTTATTTTGTCTGTCTGAGTTTGTCTAAGTGAACCTGTTAGCATGTTTGCATAGTCGGTATTTGACAATAGAGTGCACGTAGAATAGGTTGAATAAAATATTACTGTTCCTACAGGTACGTATTACAGAACGTTTAAGCAATCCTTTATTATAACCTCAATAAGACACATTGTAATATTGCCTGATTAGATGTGCAGCTTATGCTACAGACTCCATTTAATAAAGAGTTCATTCCAATTCATTCAGACTGAATGTTAAACGTTTCGAATAAAACAGACTAAATGTATTTTAATGTAAATGTTTACGGCGCTGTCATGAACTGTTGCATAGCAATCCTAAGTACAAGTGGGTGTATTCTTGTTGACAGTCAACATAGCAGAGATAGCTGTCTCTCTGCATTGCTATACAGTCTAAACATGTTTTCTCTGGCTACCTGGGAAATGGTCGTTGACTTCATGACACTCTTTTGTGTTAACATAGAGATTGTTTTTTGGGCTCAGTTAGTAAAGCGTGCATCCTTATGTAGAGTTTAGATTCTGAACGCAGATGCCCAGGGTCCAAATCTGACTTGGGGCAATTTCCTGCATGTCTTCTCCCTCTCTCTCCCTCTCCTTTCATATCTAAGCTGTCCCAATGATTAAAGGTGGAAATGCCCAAAAAATAATCATAAAAGAAAAAATCCCCCAAAATGAAAGATTTTAGTATCTCAAGAGGAGGGTGTTGGTTATTCAAAAAGCTGCAAAAGATCTCATCAGCCCTGTGTCATACTTAGTCAACCGCTAAAACTGCTATAATTGCAAGTTGGTCACCAGGGTGCAAAACACATGGTGCAGTACAGGCTGTTCCCCTGGGATTCTTAAACAAGAATACACTTGAAAGGGCAAAACAACACAAGAAAGGATAACGTGACCTTGTGATAGTGTGAACTCCATGTACAGGCGTCTGTCTTGTAGTGCAGTTTGCACCATGAAGTCACTTCACACCAGCTGAAAAGATTCTTCAAATATCGTAAAACTGAGGTAAAATGAGGTTCCATAACCACCCTGGTTACCAGAAATAAACAAAAAGCCATACGATTGAATAAAAGGTTTTATTAGTGAGAGTTTATTGTCATAACACGAGCAAACTGTTTTATTGGGCCTGCTGATAAAAAGTTAAATCAACTAAATAAACAAGAGAGCAGCTAATGGGTTACAGAAGATCCAGTCCTGTTAAGTTAGGATTTTGTCACTGCACTCACCCTCACTGAACTCATGTCACACAACTCTTTTATGCCCCAGATAGGACATGTCCTTACATAACGTAGCATTAACACCTGCCCATCAAAAAATCAAGGCCAAAAATACTATATAATACAGACAGTACATGCTAATATGTTCCTTAGGCTGCTGGTGTAGGCCTACATATTAACTCTGGTAAAGGGCAAATATTGTAAAGATGTCTTAAGGTTGTAAACTTGTTACTGTTGTCTGAGACTGTAAGCAAATGGGTATGGTCAGTATTGAATGAAAGCTTTGTATCATCTTTTTGTGACCTCTAAAAAAAAAATCACTTAATTCATGGACACAATTTAACATTTACAATGAGAGCATTTCATAAATCCAGGAGGTGAAAGAAGAATATAATCTTTCAATTAGAATACATTTCAAATAAAACTGGAGACAGGTTTTGGCGACAGGTTTATGTTTATTTCTGAATAATTGGTGTCATTAAATGATATACGTGATGGAACCCAGAGATAAAGTTTCGTGATAATGGAAGTAAACTTTGAACGGCCATATGACGTGAAGTGTTATGATTTTGCAAGCTTGTTCCAGGACTGTTGTGTCTCTCATACACTGGGAACTTGTTTTAAGAGCTGTGGTAGCAAAATCGCTGATGTACCAAGTTAGATATTGCACCATCAGCCAGTGACATACCCATAGAATTTTTTTTTTAAATTATAAGGGCATGCCCTTGCTCACTCAACAGCCTTTCCTCTCTGGTTTTTACACTTTGCAGCTCAGACAAGCCGGTACACGAGAAGAGAGCGCAACATAAACAACCTCAGCAGCTCTGCTCACCTGTTTCAACCTTTCCCAGACTGAAATGGTGATAGGTGTAAACTGAGCCCTGGGTATCCTGCTCTGCCTTTGAGAAAATGAAAGCTCAGATGGGCCGATCTGGAATTTTGCCCCTTATGACATCACAAGGTTACTTCCAATTTCTCTGCTTTGCCTGCCAATGAGAGAGAGACATCATGGCTTTCAAACGAGCAAAGTGGTAGTTGGTCAAGGCCACACCCCCAGCTTCCACCTTGCCCCCCCCCATCTCCTCCTTAAAAAAGCTACATACTCAGAAATGATACATACTAAGGAAAGCTCATTGTGGGACTGGCTCTAGTGGCTGTAATTCTGAACCAAGGCTGAATTTTGGGAAAGAGACTTCAGATACAGTGTTAGGGGATCACTAAGGTCTATATAAAAGAGACTTCAGATACAGTATTAGGGGACCACTAAGGTCTATATAAAAGAGACTTCAGATATGGTATTAGGGGATCACTAAGGTCGGAAAAGCATCCAAAGAGCACCATGTCATGGGACCTTTAAAACTGGGGCAATGAATCCATTAACCCAATCTAACAACTATAAGGAACTTGACAAGACTTATCAAAGGAGACCTCATGATAATCAAACTTAATTTTGAATGGGTCAATATTGACGTTTGAAAAGCATACTCAAGAGCAGCACCTTATCCTTATCAGATTTTCCTTAGGAGTAGGCCTACATGTGTGAAATGACATGATTTTCCACTGAATATTGTTGAAGGAAATGGCCCAGCCTGGTATTTTTGGGTAAAATCTATCAGTACTTCATACACTGACCGTTCATGTCCTGTTACAACACAACACTTGTCCTGCAACCGCTTTACCATTTTATTTAAGTGTTCAAATTCTGTGTGAAATGTATACACCATATAGTGGCCTCAAGAATTATTGTATACCGTTTGATAGATGCAAAAATTCCAGTCATGTAACACTTACCAGTGAACAATGAAACACTGACTTTGAAGAAATGAATGGAGAAACTCAATGCAGAAAAGGCCAAGATCTCCAGACTTTTGATGCCTAGTATTGGTCAAACTACAAAAACACTTCCCATGATGCAACTTCATATATACAGTACATTAGCTTCTCTTAGTTAGGCCTTCTATAGCTGGTAAATGACAATTACTTTCAGTCAGTCGGCAGATTGCACACAACTTTGTTTACATTCACTTTCCACCAGAGCACGCACATAAACACAAATCAACAGAGAACTCTGTAATGAATCATTATCTAACAAGTGTAGTGAAGCGGCGCTGTAATAAAGTCTAGCCGTGCTCGGTTAGCACAATGACAGCACAGCCCGAAACGATTTATCATAAACTAAGTAACAATAGTGTTAGCTAAGATGCTAATGGCATTAATTATTACCTGCTACCTGCACCTTGTACGGCAGCTTTGGCCACAGTGTATGAATGTGTGTGAATGGTGAATGGTTCCTATACTATGTAAAAGTGCTTTGAGTAGTTGTTAAAACGCTAAGCGCTATATAAGAACAATCCATTTACATTTACACAAACATGTTTAACTCGTTTTTTTGTGATGTCAGCACATTTTTTATAATACAAACAATTGCACACACACATACACACGGACTAACTGACCAACTGACTGACTCCTAACTGACTTCAACACCGACAGCTGTTTCATAGAAGACAGACATGGAGATGAGGAGGAGTAGAGGAAGGAAGGAGAAGAAGTGTGAGTCTGGTTGGTTTAGTACTAGCTACATAGCTGTTTCTGGGAAACAGAAACGTCTTAAATAGGTTTTAAAAAGTCATATCTCTGAAGGGTTAAGACACTTTTATTATTTGTTTTAAGTTGTATTGCTATTTGGATGTGCACCAAGTAGTAGGCACACTGATAACATTTCTGCAGAATTTTCTAGTTAAATTATTTTATTTCTACTGCTGCTCCCTCCTCACATCTCTGCACTTGGGTCAAGGCCATATCTCTGATTCCCCCCTTATCTCGGAAGCTGATGCTGCAACGCTTCCTCTGACGAGGAGATAAAGACATTATTGTTGTTAAGAGAAGATACAGATCAGCTGCTGATGTGGCGGGCGGGGGGATGTAGAGTGTATATGAGCTAGATGACTGACAGTGGTGTCAGTGGGGGGTAGAGTGTATAGGAGCTACAAGACTGACAGTGGTGTCAGTGGTTGTCGACCTCGGAACAGAATGGCTGCAGTCACAGAGCTCTCCTTCCTGCTGGTCACTCTCATCAACAGCATCCATGCAAGAGAACACATCATCATCCAGGATAAAGGGTCCTCTTACACCTTCACCCCCCCCAAGAACACCATCTCCTGCCTGATCTCCAGGTCTGTTGGTGGGGAGAACCTGGTTCTGTGGAACACCTCTGACCTCTGGTCCAACCAGTCCTCAGTACCTAGACCCCTGAAACGACGACGGGTCAGCAGGGTGAAGACTTCTTCTTACACCATCCACCGCCTGACCCAGTCAGACTCCGGCCCATACCGAGAGGAGTGCTGGACCGAGGGCACCGTAACCCATGGCAACAACATCACTCTCATGGTTTGTTCTAGTAGTTCTGTCAGTAGGAGAGTTATCAGAGCAAGACTCGGAGAAACAGTGGACCTGCCATGTGGGGGACCAGCTGGTCATCAGGACGTCCTGTGGTTCAAACTGGACTCTGGATATAAGCAGGGGACATGGAGCAGAGTTTTTGGGGACAAGACAACATCAGAGATAGAGGATGTTAGAGGAAGATACCAAGTGGTGACAAACTCATCAGATCTTCGTGTTTCCAACGTCACAGCAACAGACTTTAGATGGTACAGCTGTCTGGTGATGGACCAGCAGCAGTGTGTCAGCAGTGAGACTCTAGAGTTGAGACCACCGTATGAGGTAATCTACGGCTCAGTGGGGGAAACCGCCGTGTTGCCGTGCACCGTCGCTGATTCCACTGATGAACAGCCCCCCCACTGGAGGAAGTATAATCCAAAAAAACTCTCCTACCATGGACTACTAAACCAGACTGATTGTTCAGTAGACCAAAACTACTCGCTGGTGTTTCCATCTTTAATGTTACATCACTCAGGTCGGTACTACTGTGATGCGTCTTGGAGAGAGCAACTGTATGATCTGGTGGTGTGTCCCACATTTGGCCCCTCCGCTGTAGAGCTCTTCTCAGAGGGAGATGATGTCACTCTCAGATGCACAGATAGGAGAAAGGGTAGGGGGCATCTTTGGTTCATCAAGTCAGACCGAACAGAGGGAAGAGTCTTTAATGTAAGGCCTGATCAGAGCATGAGCAGAGTGAGATGGAACTATGATAATGGTAACCTGGTTATCTCTAATATCTCAGTGGGAGACGTGGGGGGGTACTGGTGTGTACTTATTGATGATGATGATTTTCAGTGTGAGTCAGCAGAGAGGACTGTGTTAGTGTACATAGAGCCCTTTGGGATCTACTCCACCTTCTTCAAAGTGAGATGCTCAGTGCTCAGCGTCCTGCTGCTGATGCTCTGTGCTGCTGTAGTCGCTGTGAGGACACACACACACACACACACACACACACACACAATATGATCACACACACACTTAATATGATCACACACACACACTTGATCATTTCATCATTGGCTTTAATACAGCCTGCTACACATTGGCTGCAAAAACAAGGGACAAGACACATTTATGGAGAGAGAGAAAGAGAGAGAGAGAGAGAGAGAGAGCGAGAGCGAGAGAGAGACAGAGAGAGAGAAAGAGAGAGAGAGACAGAGAGACAGACAGAGAGAGACAGACAAAGAGAGAGAGACAGAGAGAGAGAGAGAGAGAGACAGAGAGAGAGAGAGAGACAGAGAGACAGAGAGAGAGAAAGAGACAGAGAGACCGAGAGAGAGAGAGAGAGAGACTAAGAGAGACAGAGAGAGAGACAACAAACACAAATTATGGGACATAAATACCAAATGATTATTATTATAATATTATAATTATTATAATATAATAATCATAATATAACAATAATAATATTATATTATTATAACAACAATAATATTACACATATTATTATGTACACATATATATATATGTGTGTGTGTGTGTGTCTTTGTTTGTGTGTGTGTTTGTGTCTTTGTATGTGTATGTGTGTGTGTCTGTGTGTCTGTGTGTGTGTGTGTGTCTTTGTATGTGTGTGTGTGTCTGTGTGTGTGTGTGTTGTGCGTATGTCTGTGTGTGTGTCTGTGTGTGCGTGTGTGTGTCTTTGTATGTGTGTGTGTGTGTGTGTGTGTTTGTGTGTTTGTGTGTGTGTGTGTGTCTGTGTGTATGTGTGTGTTCCAGATGTATTTTAAATCTTAATATTATGGGATGTTGTATATTATCTATGAAGGAATATGAATTGTCTTTAATGCACTTATAATAGTTGTATATTGCAGTGTTGTAAGTGTTATTAACGTTTTATTAACATGTTATTAACATGTTATTAACATGTTATTATATATTTGTCTATATCTATACTCTATTGTCTGGATAATAAAGATTATTAATAATAATTGTGATTTCTGATTAATTAATATAAACAACATATCTCTGGGTCTGTAAAATGTTTTGTGACGGTTGGGTTTAGTAAAAGAAGAATGGGTGGTTGGATTTAGGAAAAGAAGAAAGCGACGGTTGGGTTTAGGAAAAGAAGTACGATCACAAAAGATGCTTCCCATTGAAATACATCAGTTTCAAAAAAAGGGGTAGCCATCACGAAAAAAAAAGATAAACGTGTTTGTGTACACAAATCCAATAGATTCAATTCCATGACCATTTCACATACTGCCTTTAGACTGGGTTGGACAGTCGTGTGTATGGCTCGGGGAAAGAGGTGGAGGAAGAGCAGTGTGTCTGCTCCTTCATTGTGGACTCAGAGGAACAGTCGGTATACGATAACTGATAGCTTTTGGCCATTGTTCTTTCTCCAAAGTATTTTCTGTATATTCAACTTATACAGCCATGACTTACAACCACAGAGTCTGACCATCTGCTTCCTCTTTACCCCGGCATGCACACGCCCAGTGTATGAATGGTCATGTGACATGTGTTGTCAGACTTTGTGTTAAGAAATAACAGATCGTTTTTGTATCATAACATTGTTTAAAAATGAAAATGTAGTGTGGAATATCCCTAAGTAAGCAGCATTCCCAGAAGGAATATATCAGTTTGTATCATTAATGTCATGAAGGTTACTAAAATAGAGATTGTCTCACTACATATTACTATAATGAGTATGTGTTTGCAGTTGTAGGCAGTATATTGGTTAGTACCACCTGAAAACAAATTCTGTCTCCAAAGGTAGTCATGCTATGAGCATTAACATTATTGTAAGCTTATAAAGTTGTTTTATATTTAGAGTGGGATCTTTTAAAGGATTCAGGATTTGCAGTTTAGGCCATAGGGCAATAACTGACAGAATCTTTAGCAGTGAAATTACTGCAGCACCTTGCCTTGAAACTCTGTAATTTACATTTGGCTCAGTGTCATTGACACAGGGTCCTGCCTTCGGTGAACTATTCAAACAGTTAAGTTTCTGCTTTCTTCTTTTGCACTAGTGCGTAATGTACTTAAAGAGATACACAGATAAAAGAGACTGATAATGCTATTCGTTATGATTGACATGTCCTGTTGAACCATAACAACGTATATCAGCGTGTGTTCAAATAAACCAGTCTATGATACGTTTTTTTCTAAATGTATTTTTGACAGAGAGCGTGGACTAGAAAAGTACTTATACTGATTCTGTCTGTGGGTCCTCTAAATTGGGCAGTTTGGGAATATATGCTATCAAGATGCATGCTCAAAGTAACACAAACCAACAAGACGCAAATTAGCTGGTTGATTGTGCAGGTTTCCTTCCCATGAGAAGCTCTGAAAAAAACACAACATAAACATAAGACAATGGGACTAGGAAGCGGTTCTTCAGTCGTTCCATGTACTCAAATCACTGTACACACTTACACACGCTAAAAATAATCCTTAACAAAGGGATGGCATACAACATTACTTAACAAACAGGAAGCACATACTATAAACACTAGAAAACTGAATGGCTATTTAAAATATGGGTATTATCAATGGAATCACTAATCACAGGCTTCTTTTTAAGTGACAATTGACCAATTAAGAAACTTACTACAGCATCAATCGTTCATTGCGATAGTAATAATAAGATGTGCGATTGTATGTATTGTATGTACCTGTAAGGTCAGAGGTCAGGCCGAGCTACTAACCAGCACCACCTTAGCTGCCTGATCTAACATTAGCACGGCAGATGCTCATCATGTTGAAACAACCAGTAACCTGATTGAGTAATACTCTGATGAAAAAAACAGGACATGTGGCTGACCCAGAAATGCTGCCAGATAGGTTTTCAATGTGAAATGAATACACAGCTCTTCAAATGCCCCAAATGCGACCTTTTCACTGCATTGTAAACTACGTTTTTGTTTTTAGATCAGTTATGTTCTCACTTTACTGCACAATTTGCTGCAATTGAACACTACATCAGTGCTATAACCTTGTCTAGTAGGACAGTTGTGTGTTTGCGTGCTACCTAATAAATATAATGGTAAGTGACATATCACACATTCTTGCTTCAAGATAACACTCCAAATGTGACAAATAAGGCAGTGATGACTGCAATTGCAACTATTTTTTTATCATTCTTGCCTGGTAATGTGGGTTGCAGGTCCAAGTCTGGGTAGAAAGCTCTGGGCTTTCCAAGATTTCCGAAAAAGATTATGTCCTCCTGAGACTTCTGGTCACCAAATAAAAGATTGTGTTAATGCATCCACAGTGGAAACTGTGTTATCTGATGCAGCTCTTCTGGTCTTATCTGGCCTGCCTGAAACTCCGGACGTCCCCTTGTATCCCAAAGGGCTTTTCACCAGACCACCATGGTGGCCTTCACCAGCTCTACAGCTCAGTATGTGGCACCTCTGGACATCTGCCAATATTTGGCATTAGACTGCATAAATTGATAGCTCAAAGGGATCAACGGGTATCATTTAAAAATGATGCATCTCTTTAGATTCATGGGAAAACCATTCTGACGTCAAAATCAGTTGGCTGCATTTTTCCTCTTTTCTCTTCCCTTTGTTGTAACGTGTTTAAAAAACAAAAGTAAACTAACTAATGTACATTAGATGCACATGAAATCATTATATACTAAGCCATATAATGAGTGTTAAGTTACATACAGTAATAAAGGGTGATATCAATGGAAACTATTTCCTGGTTGCATTGTGGCGTGATTTTACCCTATAGGTAAGACGGCTAGGTTTTCCATTTGGTGATGATACTACAAATGAGAAATTATTTTTAAGAAACGTGTGAATGTCAGGACCTTGTGGTAAGCGTCTTACTGTTCATCTCTGATCTCTGTCTCATTACAGAGACACCAGCAGATCTGCCTCCCGGCACTCCTCAAACCAGCACACAGCAGAGTCAGCAGATTTAAAAAGTGCATGCTTTTGCATAACTCTATGCGGGCATTTTTTTGTCTGTTTGCGCTATATTGTATATTGGTGTTGAATAAGCATGTCTATATTATATAATATTTCAAGGCAGTTCCCTGATTTGCTTTGTTGTCAAGAATGAGATGATAAGATCAACACGGTAAATATGTATCTGAAGCCAACAGCTTGTTAGTTACCTTAGCAAAAAAAAAAAAATGGAAACAGGTAATGCAATCCGCCTGTAAGGTTGCAGTCACACTAAATCAGACCCTGCAGCAGTTTGCGCAATGTGTGGAGGTCTCTCTCTCTCTCTCTCTCTTTCTCTCTCTCCAGCTGGCCGAGGCAGACGGCCGCCCACCTAGAGCAATGTTCTGTTTGAGGTTTCTGCCTGTCAAAAAAGGAAGTAAAAAAGTGTATAAAAGGAAGTTTTCCTTCCTTCCTTTTTTCCTGGCCATTTTTGCACCCAATGCATTTCTCTTGGAGGAATCATTGGGTCTCTCTTTAAATTATAAGTGTGGTCTAGACCTACCTGTACAGTGTCCTGAGATAATGTATGTCATGATTTGACACTATAAATAAAATTGAATTAAAATTAAAATAAATGTGCAGAAGATGATGTAACAGTCTGAAGAGCCAGCCGATACTGCAGACATGAAGAGGAGGCTCTTATCATGAACACATAAAATGACTGTTTTGAGTTTAACCTAAATATTCTAATGAAGGAGGATCTTGTGTGTAATTCGTTAGACTGTGCTGTCATGTTAAAGTAGGCTACCTCTGACTACTAACAATAAAATGTCAAAGTTGTTCTTTGACATGATGAAGGTACTGTTTTACTGTGGAAAATCCAACAAACTCTAAGCTACTGTCTCAAATGTCTTAACATCTTTCATTCCATTGTAGGTTTTTTTTAAGAACAGGTTAACACTTGCACTAACACAAGCTGCAGGGCTGGCAACTCTAACTGTACAGTTAGTTTAGTTTCAATAGTTTCCTCTTCCTCCTGTGAACATTTAGCTATTATGCAGTTCAACATTCATGTTGGACATTAGCAATGAAGTTGTTTGCCTTTGATTAAATGCCAGTGTAAAGGTAACAGCAACATTTGTGTTATTTTTTTATGACAGGGATATTTTCTTCACAAGAGAAAGCAAATCACCACAGAAATATGTGGGAGTGCAATTGTCACACACACACACACACACACACACACACACACACACACACACACGGCATTGGGTAAGTATACCAGTAATCATGACGCATTGTCTTGTTGTAATGTCTTGTTGTAATGTCTTGTTGTCTTGCATGCCATGAATTATCCTGTGACAACAGTGATTTTGGACTGCACATCAATACATCAATATGATGTTACTTTTCTCACCCTGCAATGCAAACTAATGCAAATTGCATGCAGTGGGCTACTTTGAGTTGCAGGAATGATAACTAGAACTGCACGCAGTTACAACGGGGTCCAAGCCTCCCCGCGCCAGTCGACCCCGGCGACCCGGGGAGCGCACGAAAGTGGAACCCAAAGCAAAAGCGGAAGGGCAAACGTCGGGAAACATCGAGAAGCGCACGTAACGCTACGGAATAATAGCGCAATGACCCAGAAAAACTCTGGTCTCCTAGGCTGGATATAAAACCTGGATAAAATGGCTCAAAATTGTCTACGTTGATTATAACGCCCCACAATGGCCTATCGTTACCAAATTTGGTACAGAGCTTCCGGGCGGCATGCCAAACAATCCTTACAAGTTTGGTGTTGATAGCATTTATTGTGGCAGAGATATTGCAATTGCAAATTTCCCATTTAAATGCATTGAGTGTTTTGAAAACCAATAAACATTGATT
This sequence comes from Etheostoma perlongum, assembly GCA_026937815.1. Classification (NCBI taxonomy): domain Eukaryota; kingdom Metazoa; phylum Chordata; class Actinopteri; order Perciformes; family Percidae; genus Etheostoma; species Etheostoma perlongum. The sequence continues at coordinate 4,492,129 of CM049390.1, read as the reverse complement.
ATAGCGCTTCCTAATGTCCAATCTTTCCCATATTTTGACCAGAGCACCAAGAGTGGGCCTCGATGGCACCCATCAAATTTTGTAAAATTTGGAAAAGTGGTTGATGAGATATAAACATTTTGTATTTGTAGCGCCCCCTAGTGGCCAATGTTCGTCAAATTTGGTTGAGAGCCTCAGAGTGTCATACCAAGGGACATTCTAAAGTTTGGCTTTGACTGCATTTATTTTGGCCGAGATATGGCAAAGTCCGTTCATGAGAAATACACTTTTTTGTATTTGTAGCGCCCCCTAGAGGCCAATATTCGTGAAATTTGTTTTAGAGCCTTAGTACTTCATCCCAAGGAATGATCTAACGTTTGGTTTTGATAGCATTTATTTTGGCCGAGATATGCCAAAGTCTGTGTTTTCGTAGTTAGCTACACAAATTCTTTTGTGCGTAATGTCCGCAATTTTTTGTCTATAAAAAATCTTTATGTAACTTTTTGTCAGGTTGGTCTGGAGATGCTATCTGCCAAGTTTCATGCGGATCCATTGCACGGTCTCGGAGGAGTTCGAAAAAGTTGGTTTTTGATAAATCTCGATTTTTCACGCATAAAAGTCTAGGCGGAAATGGGCGTGGCCTATAACCCGAGATTCAGTAGGATCCAGGGAACGCGTGGATATAAGTTTTTTTAATTTCCGATGTACGGTTTGGGAGTTATAGGGCCAAATGCCCAATTTTTTTTTCTGTAATAGCGCCACCTAGTGGTGAAAATGCTGGTGGACGTGGATCAATTTTTGCGTCTGAGGTCTTTGCGGAGTTTTGGACCAGCCCTGAAAATGTTGCGTCGCCACCATGTACGGTTTGGGCTGCAGCGGCAGTTTTATGCGGTGAAGAAAAATAATAATCTTAGCGAAAACAATAAAAAGTAAAGTAAAAAAAATATTTATACTGTAAGTATTATAGAACTAAGGGGTACTTATTCTACTATTATGATATAACAATCTTACATTTGAGAGCAATTTAGTGAGAACATACACTGCGTACCTTTTTGAAATAATGGTGAACCAGTACATAATGTATAGCCTTTTTAAAACTTATAGGGTACATATCTATGCATTTATAAAGTCATCTTTTTAACAAAAATGCACTGAAAACAAAAACTATTGCAACTTTTGCTTAAATATTGGGGAAAGATACTCTTGTTTCATGTAGTAGTGCTTGTTACCCCCTTGTGCAACTTCAGTGTCCTAAAATGGCGTCTGGCGCTGATTTTAGCTAGCTAACATTACCTAGCTTATATAAATTTAGCTAGCTAACGTTAGCTTATTTAATAGAGTCAGCTAACATACTTAAACATCATTTCAGTCATGCTTCTAACGTCTACTAGCAAACCAACACTCTTTTAACTCTGTAACTCTATTGTAGAGTTAAATGTTTTTTAACAGTATAATAATTACTTACCAGTAAGCCCAAAGACTGCAGAGACGGCCACCGGACTTTTTAACCGCGAAGCAGAGAGCGCGCCCGCAAATACACGCGCAAATGCGCATGCGCGTACCGTTGCAGCGTCATGCCTGCTGTAACCTGACACTTAGGGACCGTCTTAGTTTTATATTTCAGTTATTTTTTATTTCAGTGACAAACACATTTTATTTATCTATCTATAAATAACATTTGTCATGTTCTCTCTAGTGCCAAACAATTTCACACGATAAGTAATAATAAATAACAAAAACTGTCCCAAGTTAGCTAATCTAAAAGGTAAAAACTTGGTGTTGTAAGAAAAATCCAATCCAACCACACATACACAGGGTGCAAAAATATATGTATATATATGCTAGATATGTTTTGTTTTTTATTTTATTTGGGTTTTTTTTTGTAATAAACACTCGGCCACCTCTGGCCTACACACAATTCTTGCCTTCACCTAATAATAGCAATAATTAAAACAGGTTGTAAAGTAAAATAGAGTTTGTAACTCACTTCTGCTAAGTAGCAGACATAGCCTAGTAGGCATAAATAAATTATATTCATTGGAGCTTTGGGGGGAAAAGCTGCTCTCTAGTTTAGTGATTGCAGCAGAAACATTTAGCAGTGTAAACAGGCTGTGGCTGGGTGGGTCCTTTGGGCTCTGTGTAAGCACCACCTCACTGATATCACTAAAAATTGGTAACAATGATCTGGTCCTGGGCCGTGCACATTGCCAGGTGTTGATTTTTGAGTGAAGATTCACCGGACCACATGCGAGGTTGTCTAAGTATTTCAACAAGTTAAATGATTCACGATTTTCAATTAAATTGTAATCCTACTTAATCAGTATTCAATTGGAGGCACTATTGTGGGATATTAAAAAGGGCCAAATAATAGGCCTACATTGAGCAATTTTACTAAACAAGAACAATAAACAAAATATAATCAATTAACATTGTTGACATGTGAATCAGAATATTTACAATATATGCAAGAAAATGTAATTTTAATGAATAATAATAATAATAATAATAATAATAATAATAATAATTAATTTCAGCTTGTTTATGATTGACTGCTGAAGATGAATTAAGCAGTCTCACAGCCAAGTCGGCCGTGGAGGCTTATTTTGTTTTTGTGATAAGACGGATCTTTTAGTACTAGCCTATCCCTTTGTCTGTTAAGAACTTAGGGATTTTGCTATTTTAAACAGTTAGCTTGTGGCATTTGGCCCATGTCTGGCCCACACAGGACTTGCCATAACACAAGTCTAGCCCATCATGACATTCAGCCCAGGTCTGGCCCACACAACACTTGCCGTAACCCATTTCATGCCCGGCTCATGACATTTGGGCCACCTTTGGCTCACACAATTTTTGCCGTAACACCAGTTAATGGCCGGCTCATGACATTCGGGCCCAAGTCTGGCCCACACAACACTAGCCGTAACCTATTTCATGCCTGGCTCATGACATTTGGCCCAAGTCTGGCCCACACAACACTTGCCGTAACCTATTTCATGCCCGGCTCATGTAATTTGGGCCACATTTGGCCCACACAACACTTGCCAGTGCCGTAACTGAGCCGTAAGTGCCAAAAGTGGCCCAGATTAGGTCCAAATCTGTCTGCTATCTGGGTAGGGTTCCACAGCCCTGCTGCGTGAACCGCGTTACACGCGGTACACGCAGCCTCGGGCTTGGACCCCTAATAAACCATCACTTTATCACTCATCGATATGTGTGTTTCTTTTTTTGATCTTTGCTCCTCACATCATCCAAAAGACTACAGAATGCATCACATAAGCAACCAATTGAGCAGTTGTGGACAATGACACAGGTTTACCTTAGGTGCACGTCCTTCTACAACTAATCCCCATCTTTCAACTCAACTTCTTCCTTTGCAAGTTTGCCCCATATTGATTAGCGCTATCTCACCAAACACCACTAAAGAGATATTACGGCTACATGTTCATACTGTATGTGTGTGGGGAATTTCTTGAAATGTGAAAACTGTGAAAATTACATCATCATCATATATATATATATATATATATATATATATATGTATTACTAAGTTACTAAGTTATGGCATTCATCTGCAGCCATCTGAATATAAAGTATCACAATGACTTACCATGACAGCAGGCAGATTCATTCTAATGAACAAAACCTACATGTTTTTCAGGGAGATGGAGATTCAGTGGCACTGTTAAACTCAATTTTGGCTCATTTCCATAATAACAATAAACTACATAAATGAATGGCAGGAGTTTTGAGGCTAGTAAAGCAATGCAATGAATGGCAACCTAATTTCTTTATCAGATATTAGTTTTTTACATGTATGCATTCATTTACACTATCCTTTGCTGGAGTAATAATGGTTGGGCTTAAAAATCCATATGTCAAAAAGTAATAGACAAAATTACGTCTTCTTTTTTTATATACTGCCAAAAGTGATTTTAGTTTTTAATTACTTTTGTTTATAGGAAATTCCGAAAAGTACTTTGGAAAAAAGTGAGAAACATATCAACTTTGTGGGATATCAGTATGTGTGGTAGGCTACAATTTCACACAAAAAAGTGGTTGTAAATGGCAACACTGTTGAGACACTTTCTAAAGTTGTGTTAAACGTACTTTGGACTGTCACAGCTGTGAGTTACACCTGTAACCAAAAAAAGGAAAACGAAACAAACTTCATAGAGTGTGTGACCCCCCCTCCTTGCTTTGTTTCCTGGGCGGATCTTCGCTGCTCCCTGCTCACAGTTCGGACCTCAGCAAGCAGTATTTCTGTGGCTGCGCACGTGGAGGCGAGAATACTATTGCAGCTGCGGGTCCACGCGCGCTCAGCCCCGCTTTATGACTGCTTTTATCCTGTTGCGTCTCGAGCCCAATGCTGCCGGCAGCGGCACGTTTCATGCATTTTTTAGAGCCCTCGTGCGGAAGAAGAAGTATTTCGTAAACGAAAAGATTTGCTGAGAATGAGTCCCGCATAACTTCGGCTATTGTTGTTATCTACCCCCTCCTTCTTCCCCTGTCCTGCGCTCTCCAAGTTGAGTCATTGTACATAAGTATGGTAGATAAAGGCCCCTTGTTGACTTCTGCCATTATTTTTTACCTGTCCATTGGGGCAGCAATTTTTCAAGTCCTGGAGGAGCCTAATTGGAAGCTGGCTGCAATGCAGTACAATGAACAGAAGAATAAAATACTGGCGGACTATCCCTGTCTGACCAAGGATGATTTGGACAGAATATTAGAGGTATGGACACGTTCTGAAACTGAATGTAATGTCTATTGACTTTGTGCAATACATACTGTAAACCAGTCAACCGCTGCATGCCTTTATTGGAAGTCCAAAGTGAAAATCTAATCTAAAAATCTAATCAATGTTACAATATGGTACTGCTGATGCTATTTTTGACTTAAAAGTGTTGACACATGAGAGCTTAATGAGTCTCAGCTGATATGTAAGCTTTCTCCAAACACTAAGGCAACTATATTTTGGTGGGGTCCTTGTGTCCATGATTATTAGCCTATTTTACTACACAATGCAGTTAATTTGCTGTTGTAAAGATGCCATACAGTCTGTCTGGAGCAGTGATTGTGATACTGGGTGTGTGGGGGGCCAATCTGTAACATCGGCCGTTAAAAGCTGCAGGACATGGTGTTCCATTGACAGTTTCTTGTTAAAAAGGCAATTCCTTAACCAGTAATAAAGCTGGTGTCATTGACCTCTGGTATTACCATCAGCACTAAATGCATAAGTCAACAGTCCTGTGATTTCACAGGCCTGTAACATGTTGTTTGGTCACTTCCTTGATATGTGGAAGGTTTATGACCTTGATTCTTTCTGTTGGGTGTTTGAGCATAACAAGAAGATATGATCTTCCAATGTCAGGGGGAAATCCTTCACTGAAGAAGAAGAGTGCAGAGAGAAGGCTTAATTTATGTGCTTGCAGTGTAAACAGCAGTGCACCATACCGTCTCAGATGGATCCTTTTCTGCACTTGTAACACTGACAGTAGGCTAGTTAGTTTCTGTCAAGACAAGGTAATTGGGCATTATTCTGATGCCTAATTTTTTGTGTTGTTTTTTTTGGGGGGGTTGCAAGTATAACCAGAAACATGTCTCAACCTGTCCCCCTTTTTGGGCCCACATCAGTATTAGAGAGATTTACTATCCCACCATCCCCCCTTCTGCTTCCTTCTGCTTTTTGTGTTTGGGTGGAATGAAAAGGGATATGCCCATGAACCTCCCCCCCATTTGTAACATCTTTGTAACAACCAAATCCTTGCAGTGGCCAAAATCTGTTTTCAGGAAAACGTATTCAGGAATATTATAGTTGAGAGATTTTGGACATTTTCTTTTGGTAGTTGAAAGTTAGCAGCTGAAAGAGCTGTGATTTTGTTGAACTCTGAGCAGCTGCTCAACTGAAACATTTCCTGCTTCTGTGTGCGCTCTCTGTGGGACAAAGGCCATATAATGTCATCTTTGGGGTTTCAAGGCACTTTCAAAAGATAATAAAAAAATCGCATGTTTGACTTTTGAACCCTTTCCCCAGTTACACAGTGATGTGTCCTGTCCTCATATCATCATTCTAGATGTGTAGTTAATCACATTCTTCCTCTGTTGGCCAAGACACCTGCTGCAAACGCTTTGGAAACAGTATATTAAAACGGAAAAACATGCAGTATATTGCCCTAAAGTTTCCTTTATCCACTTCATTTGTGTCAGGAGCAGAGATTCTCTAAGGTTTCCATTGTGGAAACTTTGCACAGCTTGTTAGCAATTAAAATATAAAAGCAGGCTTAACAAGAGAAGGCGACACTCTTCTTGTAAAAAAGAAAAAAAAAATGCAAGTCTTCTCTGTTTTATTAACAAAGAGTTTACTATTAACTATAGGACCCTTGAAGTGGTCACGGTTTACAGATTGGATTTTATGGCCCATCAATGTTGGCTCTTGAGAAGCTGTTATAAAAGTTCAGTGAGGGGGGTGGCTGCATGTTATCTCTACTGCAAAAGAATTGAACACTCGAGTGTCCCGGTCGTAGCATGTAGTCTAAGCAGCGTGCTCTGTGTTTCAGCGTTGACCAAAAGAACTGTTGGCATAGACAGGAGAAGAATGCATTATGAAGTTGACAGCATTGCACATACTTTTTGACACTATACTTGAATGTATGTACTGTAAATCTCAGTCATTGAAGTAGTGCATGTTTTCATAGCTCCTTCTAATTTTCTCAGTTTTAGTATTCAGTGCTTGCAACCTTACAGCCCCCAAACTTTTAAAAATGTAACAATTATTTATACTCATTTAAAAAAACATTAGAATTCCAAATTGTATCTGTTCTCTTGGAATAATAGTTGCAGAGATTAAGCTATAGATATGAATGTTTCTTACTGTTACAGTCAGGGTGACCTTAAGGAAAGACCCTTTCACACACAAAACTTGTCATTGTTTATGTAATTAATTAGCAGCATGTAAAGAGTTATTTCATGCTTCAAAAGTAGGGCTGCTTATCATCAACTTAATCTTTTAGTCCATGAAATTTAAAAATATTATGAAGAAATGGCATTCACAATTTCGTAAAGCCCACAGTGATGACCTTAGTCAATTTGTCCCACCAACTGTCCAAAACCAGTCCAAAAGATACTCAATTGACTACTGTTTGCTGTCTATGACACAGAATACTAGCAAATTCTCACATTTGCATTAGTCTTGCATTGCCAGATCTCCACAGGACTGTGTCAGCGCTAGAGCTGTCAATCTTCCTCTATAATACCATTTGAATTTCATTTATTTTTTAAATATTCAAATAATATTTAAATATTTAATTCTCAAATGCAGCCTGTTACTAACAGGTATTACACTACTGAGGCATATGCATTGTCAAAATACTATAAGCATGTGGTTGTTGTTACATCTTCTGTCCACTAGAGAGACTTCTAACGTTAGCCCTGCCTCTAAGGGGAACTACATCATAGTGCATTGCACGCAAATTTGTTTACATTCATTTTACACTACGAGCATGCATCTACAAACACAAATCAGCGGAGAACTCTGTAATGAAACATTATCTAACAAGTGTAGTGAAGCGGCGCTAGCTCTGCTCGGTTAGCACAATGACAGCACAGCTGAAACAATTTGTCATAAACTATGTAACAATGGTGTTAGCGAAGATGCTAACAGCATTAATTACTAAGCCAAACGGTGCTGTCACTACTATTTTAGTCATTTATAAGTAACCTGTTTCTGACAATACAGCTATCTGAAGGTAATATGTGAAGTTGAAACTATCTCTGACAGCTGTACGGCAACTAACATAAACTTTAGCTGTCGCCATGAAGCTCCCAGCTAAAGTAATGTTACTATAACTCACAAAGCAGGTAAAAAACAAGAATGAGCTAACTTATGTTAACATAAGCACTTTGGCTCGGTGGATGTTGATTTTAAAGCGCTCATATTATGCTCATTTTCAGGTAGGGGAGAGCCGGGACAATTGAAACGCGGGACGGATGAAACATTTCAGTTTTCTCCAAGTGTAATGATGATAGACAGACTTCCTTAGGTCAACACATAGAGCATGTTACCCTCCTTCTATCAGCCAAATATCTTCCTGTTATTTCTTTTTATCACAGAGTTACAGCCAATAAAATAAAATAAAGTTTTGATGGTCGAAAGTAAAATTCATTAGCAGTCACATTTTTTCGATTACTAATTAGTGTTTTTCATTTAAAGGTTTGACTACATGCTTATTCAGTAGACCATTTAGTGTTCTCCACAATACCAGACTTTCATATTGCATGCTTGTTTACATGAGAAGTAAAACAGGCTGTAAAGGCATCATGTGTCTATGTCGGGATGGCTGAAACAGCTGTTTCAACTGTCCCCAACCTTGCTGTAACTCCATGGATTTTAAGTAAATGCACAAATATCTGTGTTCATACAATTATTTATGGAAGTGAGACATGGAAAAGTAGTTTTAGAAAGAGGTTGGGGGGGGGGGGGGTTCCCATGTTATCCTATGGAGACTGACGGGCTGCGGGGTGTTGTTTGGGTGTCCAGTGGTCTAACTCACGTAAAAACCTAGTGAAATCACATTTTCCACAATAGAAACATGATATAAATGGAAAAACCTACTGTTCTAGTGATAAAAATGTCAGAATCATCCACAGTGCATGATATTCCAATAACCGCTTCATACGCGCTTCAGGATGACGGGGAAATAGTTGTTAACAGACATTCACAAAGACGTTTAGCCCTGCAACAATCTATCTAAAATAACACTTCTTGGAAGCACCATCCATGATATACAGTAAAATATTAAAGTCATGGGAAGTTTATATGGCTTAAACTGTATCATTCGTCCCCGCATGCTGTTTCATTCGTCCCGTCCAGGAGGGACAGATGAAACATTACGCACGTCCCACTTTTGCTGCAATAACTCCTGAACGGTATTGTTCAAAGAATCTAAAAATGCAACTGTATTTGACAGATGACAGGTGTAGGTTGCTACTGACAAAATATCAGCTTTCAGTGTGATACGACCGCTTTGTAAATTACGTTTAATGAAAAAGTGTTTCGACTGTCCCGGCTCTCCCCTACATAATTGTATTTTGAGGTTTTACCAGAATAGGTTTACATGGTTTCATTTTCAATTTTTGTTGTACAGTACATTGCTGCAGATCCTGTTTTCACCGTATGTATTTAGGTCTCTGTTTTTAGCTACAGAGTGAGACATATCACTTCTATACTATCTTTGTTGGGAGTTGCACATGTGCAGTATCTAGGTAAGATCATATAAGCTAGATAACTCTTTCTCCAGCTTTGGTCAGTACAAGGCAGGATTAGCTGGGAGTCTTCTTCTAAACGAGGGCCACTTGTACCCGCAGAACAGGGATATGGAAGTAGTTCTTTTGTAGATTATGGTGAACTAGTGTGTGTTGTAGCTGTGTTTTGCCATTGAAAACGAGCTAGCATGCTAGCGCTAGATGAGGTAGCTGCTATTAGCCACCTTGTCTCGGCTAGTGACATAAATAACAGCTCACCCGGAGACTGAAGGCAGAGGACATTCAGAAACCTGTGTCTCAGTCAAAACAGCATGGATAGTTTTTTTTCCAAGTTTGTATGTGTGTGGAAGCACCAGAGGCACAAAATAACACCCAAATCCCAGAAAAGGTGATTTATTTTTCATAATATGGGCACTTTAAAGTCATGTTAAAACTATTTCCCGTCCTCCTGATTTGCAGCCGGAGCCGTGATGTTATACGTTAGTTACTCTGTACGTTAGTTTAGACCTCACAATGCCTTGTGTTTCTCACTCCTGCTAACTTATTGTTTATAAAACGTGACATGAGTGACACATGTGGGTAGGCCAAGGCGAGAAGAAGGAGATTAGCTAAAGTAAGCTAATCGGTACTTGTTCCAACAACCCTAGTCAGCCCTTAATGGTCTGGCTACACCGCCTGTCTATTCTAGGGTAGGGGTAAAAAATGTTCTGACTTGTTTGTATTTCTGTAAACCAATCACAACCGTTAAGCCCTGGATGCATCACACGTCGGATGTCCGGCTTTAACACAGCAATGTACATCCATTGAACCAGACTAGTGAATGGTTGACATTTTCGGCTGATGATGACTAAAAAAATGAATCGGTTATCAAAAATTTTTTAAAGCTCTAATATAAAGATTTTTGTATTAAAATAATTTGATATTACAAATAAAAACATCAAATTCATCTATATTTCTACCATAAACATTGACATGACTTATCATTGGATATGTAGGGTTTGGCTTTTTTTCTTAGTCTAGAATACCAAGGTCAAGAGTTGACTGTAAAGAATCAAAACTGTGACCACTGATGCAAACTTTAAATGTGCCTTTCCTCAGTGCAGCTTTGGTTTGCACTTGTTGCGTTTTGACTCGGCAGAGGAGTATCCTTTTATTTGATTTAGTTTTTTTGCATAATAGTCTCGTTACACGTGACTTAAAGATTATCTCTGTGTAGACAAATAGGAAGTTTGCAAACACTGCTCAACACACTGCTGTCACATGCATGAAGTGAAACATGAACCCTGAACAGAATAAAAAAGCATAATGAAGAAGCGCTCTGTTTTCGAGGATAGCTGACTTTGTCATGTGCCCACGGTGCTGTGTAGAGGCCACTGGCTTGCAATAGCCAAGTCTTTCTTCCCCTTTTTAAAGGGAAGGAAAAAAAGTCATGGAAGGTAGCATTGTATTTTAAATGTTGTGAGCAATGATGAATGTTATTTGCCTTGTATGCCTAATTTGATTAACTTCAGATCCAGAGGGCTACACATGCCATATATTGCCAGTACAATGTGAGAATTAATTTGCGTCAGCATACCAATTGTAACCAATCTACATTGTTGTGGAGGTTGACCTGGTTTAGCAATGGTCCTGCAAAGTTTATCAGCCCAACAAAGAAAAATGAGGAATAAATAAAAATGTTGTTAATAAAGTACGATTTTCAATCTCATGCAGTAACAGCCTTGTTTAAAGCAGCCATTCACTAATCTGTACATGGTGTAACATGCTCTGCTCAACAGATGAAAGCTCTAAGAATCCTCTTACTGTCTGCAAATTTTCCAGCTTTCCTTTTTGTTTCTTTACCAAATATAAAAAACTGTACAATGGACAAAAGTTGTCTGTACTTTGTGGGCCATAAGTGCATTAATTAGTATCAGTGTATTTACTGTATATTAATTTGTGAAGACAAGATTGGTTTGTGCATCGAAAAAAATAAATCGCACAAAGTTAGATCTTTTGATTAGTGCGCAGTGAAATCTTTGCATTATTTCTCGAACACTTTGTTGGAAACCCATACACTTCTGTATAGGAATTAATACGTAATGACATGGAGGTGCTTGAGTGACTTAGTAAAGTGGTCAATCCAGCCCAGAAGCGAGCAGCTGTTGTGCTCATGTGCTGGAAGTGGAAAAATACTGTACCTAGGAGCTGGAGTGGTATGCTGGGCCAGCTGTCCCGATAACAGTTGGGAGTTTGTCATTGTGGTTTTTACTTTCCTTTTGTTTATCAGTGAGCCATTTTGGCAATATTTTCAGTTCCACAAAAGTTTAAAAAGAAATTCTGTAAACTGTATGGCACCACATTGTGATTTTAAAGCCAACCTAATGTATTTTGTATCAAGCTTTTTTCACATGTGTCTAATCCTTTTATTATAAATGTCTGACTTTAATGAGAGTCAAAGATTGTTTATAGTTTAACTGTTGATTTGTTTCAGTATAACCATATCCCAAAATATTTATGCTCAATGAGTAAATTAGTATTGCTGTAATTATAGGTTTGTTTCAGTAAATATCATAAACATACAATAGAAAAAAGCTCTTCAGAGATCTTGCCGAAATGTAAAAGACGGTTCCTGCTTTCACCCTGCAGGGTTTCTCTCTGATGCCATTTACTGCAGCTGACAGCTTAAAGGTTTTGGCACAATGTTTGGCATTTCTCACCATATTTACAGAAAATGGTTTGATGGTGGCTAGGATTTTCATTGAGGTGTGTGTTGTGATTTTGTAGCTGAACATTTAGGGCAGTGCTGAGTTATTACATAGCTTTGGTGAATACTCGATTCTGATTACGGCATTCTAGTGTCTTTTATTTCTTCTTTGGACACAGTTCAGATCATAGATTCTGGAGAACACTTTTATTTGTTGTGTATTTGTTTGTACTTGTACTATGTACTTTTATTTTATGTTAGTAAAAGCAAGAACATCTTGCTGCCAGGTTGTTATATCTCAATAATGCAGTGTACCAACAACACTTGAGTGAGTCAGTGTTGCATCATTAATGAGCTGAGGCAGTATTTTGTTTGGCTTTATTTAATACATTTTCAGATATGTTCCCACTTGATTTCATTTAAATCAGGAGAGACAAGTGAATGAATTTAAGATTAATGTTTGTGATAACGGATGGTATGTGATATTTAGGTCTTGGTAGAAGTTCTTTGGAGCTTAGACTCTACAGGAAGATTTGTTATAGATGGGCGTTCCTGAGCAGCAGCAGGATACATCCCCCCATTGAGTCCAGACACTGGTGGTGGGGGCTGAAGATTCTGATCCATCTGATAGAGATGACAAATCTGTGGAAGACTGTGGGTGCTTTGCCTTTTGTGACAATTTGCACTGAAATGGCAGCTGACAGCAACATGAATGCAGAGAAAGAATCCTATTTTAACAGAGGCAGCAGCAGAATGATAGGCTAACAATGTAGGTGTGTCCCTGATGGATGAGATCAGCTGATGTGACCAGCTGATGAGAACAGCTGATAAGATAACTGACAGCCATTGACAGGACAGCAAGGATTAATGAGAATGCAAATGCGTGATAAATAAATCTACAGGCCTCAGCATGCAAAGTAAAGACTTCCTGACTGAACTTATATTATAGCTTCCTTAGTCAGGTGTGCCACAAAATGTAATTTTGGTAAACACCATTTTTAAAGATTTATAAACGCAAACATTCTTTTAACAAAGATATGGAGTTATTTTGTGTTTTTTCTTTGTTTTTGTTTTTCAAGAACCAACTTTGACATTTACAGAAGAAGCATTGTTTTAGAGAAGCATCTTATGCAAATGATATTTCCTAAGCTCATGATAGGTTTTCCAAAACTGTGTTGGGGTCTATTTAGTTCTTTAAAAAAAACTTCATCCAGTCAAGAATATCCATGTGGGTATCATGATGTCCAGTGGTCAAGTGATCAGGCTTGTAAAGAAGCCAGTTTAACAAACTCCGCCCAAGTTGGTTTGGGCTCAGTATGATACAAAGGGTCTTGTCTTTCTCCCCTGATGCTTGTGCCTTTTGACTTGTTCTCAGGGTTATTTGTGACCTGAGGTGACAATGAGTTGACCGGTAGTTGACTTTTTAACATTTTTATAAAAACCTTGCTCATTGCAATGCCTGTTTAGCCATGTTTCAGTCATCTTTAGCCTAGTTAGTGCTTTATTAGTACCTTTTTTGTAGGTCACAGATAACAACAAGGTAGCAATATGGGTATTTCCAAAATTGGCATTATCAGTGAACATGTTAACATCTAAAGCAAGAGTTTTAAAGGTTATCTTCCTTATCCTCTATATGAGCGGTGAAATAAGTATTGAATACGTCACCATTCTTCTCAGTAAATATATTTCCAAAGGTGTTATTGACATGGAATTTTCACCAGACGTTAGTTACAACCCAAGTAATCGATACATACAAAGAAACCAAAACAAATAAGTTCAGAAATTAAGTTTTGTGTAATAATGTGAACTGACACAGGGAAAAAGTATTGATCACGCTTACTGATATTTATTTAATACTTTGTACAAAAGCCTTTTGTTGGTAATGACAGCTTCAATACACCTCCTCTATGGAGAAACTAGTCACATGCATTGCTCTGGTGGGATTTTGGCCCATTCTTCCAACAAACTGTCTTCAAATCTTGAAGGTTCAGTGGGCATCTTCTATGAATCTTGATCTTCAGTTCTTTCCATAGATTTTCAATGTGATTTAAGTGAGGTGATTGGCTGGATTTTTCTAGCAGCTTTATTTTCTTTCTTTGAAACCAATTGAAAGTTTCCTTGGCTGTGTGTTTGGGATCATTGTCTTACTGAAATGTCCACCCTGGTTTCATCTTCATCATCCTGGTAGATGGCAGCAAATTTTTGTCAAGAATGTCCCTGTAAATTTGCCCATTTATCTTTCCTTCAACTTACGCGCCTAATGTTTTTGATGGCAATTTCTATAATACGTTCACCAATCAAATGCTGGAGTTAATGGACTGTTCTTTTATTGTTAGTGCAGATTTCAATGCTGTGTGGGACCCAAAAATTAAAAAACTATTTGCCTTCTCTCTAGAGCGGCTGGCTCAAGCGATTTGCCAATCAATTATGGTGTCCCCAATATGCATTAAACATAAGCATCATTCTATTTCTTTGCAGGCAATGTTTGGAAGAATGTCTCTTTTTTAAGGATATGGCCTTAAAAAATGGATGGGTCCCCCGATGTCGATTAAAGCTCGTATCTCAATGGTTAAAATGAATGTTTTCATCTCAATGGTTAAAATTGAATGATTCTGCCCGCAACTCAACTATCTATGACATCCCAATTGTTCTCTCTCCCCTCCTGCTGGCTATTGGCGTAAATTACAATCAGCAGTATCTAAATTTATCTGGAAAGGCAAGCGGTTCTGGAACAATTTTGCATCCTAAATTTCCACCTTGATTAATGTTACTGGAACTTTCGACAGCTTGTGTGGGTGGAGCCCCGGGGAAGACTTTGGACACTTGGCACAGCATTGCTAAGTCCTTGAAGGCAATGCTGTAGCCTTTACTTTTGTTTGCGTGTGTGATTGGCCCCTTGTCTTGTGTCTGTCTGTGTGTGTGTCTGTTTGTGTGTCTGTTTCTGCATGTGCTATTTTGTCTCTCCCTCTCGCTTTTCCTCTCTGTGATTTTGTGGCCCTGAGACGCGTTCCTATGTCCCAGTGTGTTGTTTGTAACTGTTGTGTTGAGTGTTAAGTTTACTTTCTTTTGGATTATAAAATTAAAAATTGTATCACAAAAAAACAGTGCCATCATTATGTTTTGCAACAATTATGTTGCAAATGTCTTGACACAGCTCTTTGCTTTTACCCATCATGAGATGTGTCTTGTGTGACACCTTGGCAATGAGACCTTTTTGTAGGCCATCAGTTGGAACTAAACCAGCAGATATTAATTTGCACTAACAGGGGGCTGGATTGCTTTTTAATTTCCATGCACCTCCCCATCTTCATGTGTTCAATACTTTCTCCCCGTGTCATTTCACATTATTACACATAACTTAATTTATGAACTTATTTGTTTTACTTGGGTTGTTACCAATATCTGGTGAAAATTCCATGTCAATAGCACCTTTGGAAATATATTTACTGAGAACAATGGTGAAGTTTTCAATACTTATTTCACCCACTGTACATTGAGGGCATGGTGCTCACACCAATGATTTATTTTGCCCTCTGCCCTCAGTGAATTCCTGTGAATCAGCATTTTGTACAAATTCTTCAGCACTTTTTACAGCAGACGGACTGTGAACATGTACCCTCATTAGGCTAGTATAATAAAACATACACATACACACACACCACGACTCACAAACATGACATCTGTCACTTTTTCATCGCAAACAAAACTCAAACAGTTACAGTGCTAGCTAGTGGGGTACAATTTAATATTGGCTGCAACAGAGGAATACATGAATGGTTGTTTTGAGGGTTTTACCAAAAGTCTGTCATTGAAATTTCATGAATTTAAAGTCTTCTTTCATGATATAAACATTTTCTCATCACTTTCCATTAGTATATGCCAAGAATGTTGACAGAAGTGGGGGGTTTTAGGTGTTGCATGATCTCTGCGCCCATGTAGCAGTGCTACGGCTGTGCGTCCACCAAATATAGTCCCAAGTCAATATCTGCCTATAAATCGTTTAGTCTTACTCTGCATAGCACCGGACTAAAACAATGCATACACTGAGACAAAAAATGCATTGGCCCACCTATCTACGGCTTGGGGGAGACTGTGATAAGACCTTTTTCAACAAACGGTGGCATATTCCTTTTAAAGGCAAAATATGTGTCAAACCATTCTGAATGAAGTGTTGTGGTGCTGCAGAGACGTCCCAGCCTACAAATTGTATTTTACAGAATGAAGAACATATCGTTGTTTTGTACAGATCTTCCTAAAAATCTGTCTATAAATCATTTAAAATTTTTTCATTTTAATATTTTTCAATGAAAATGAGTAATTCTACAAAAATGATCATTCCCTCCAATATTGTGAATCATATTGCAATCACAATATCGGTCAAAATAATCACAATTTGATAATTTCCTCATAATTTCCTCATATCGAGCAGCCCTAATTAAATGTAGCTTCTACACCAATTGTTGCGTAAATACAGTTGCGTAAATACAGCCCAACAAAAACAGTTTTTTTTAAATTAGATCAACAGGGATATGCAGTTGTGGAGTATCAAAGGTTTCTGTAATCAGTTTAAGCAAATAAGATTTTCGCCGAACATGGCCCATAATATAATGCATGCATGCATATAAATGTAACCAGTTATTACAGATGCTGTGGGCTCAAGAGGACTATCAAATGTAAAAGGGCATTAAGGAGGCTTTAATTTCTAGTCATGGTTCAAACACAAACTCGGTCATCGCTGCTGTTGCCCTAAAGCCCTATGGAGAAACTCTGTTGTTTCAGCAGACAAAAGAATTGCCTCCCCTTGTGCTGGTAATTACAGAGTAGAACTGTCACAGACCAGTTATTATTAAAAAAAAAACCAAAAAAAACAAGCATCTTCCACAGCTTTAGGGCTTATATGAATTTAGCCAACCCCTGCATATTTTCCCGCTAAAAGCACATTTGTAAAAAGAAGAACATTGCTGTGGGTGGGGGGGTAGAGCATTGTCCCACCACACATGGCTGGGTGTTTGTGAATACCCCACAGGGGGAATCTAGTTTCTATAGTCTGTTAAGCACACATGTGGTTGGGAATGATTGATTAAGCATTTTCTTTCTCCTTTCGATGTCAACACTGAAAGTTCCTTGCAAGATTGATCTGATCTCTCCCATGATCTAGGACTTGGACTTCTCTTTAGTGATCCTTTTGGGATGACTCCCGTAAGGAAATTGAATTTCCAGCAGCAGATTTCAGCAGCTTTAAAAGACTTGTATAGAAAATATATACAAAAAAAGTGGTTAGAGACAAATATTGCCTGTGGATTGAGCACAAAAAGTTTATATTGAAAACGTTTAATTTCTGAGATTGTTAAGGTGCCGCTGAAATTTTGCAGAATGTTCCTCATTTTCAGCCAGATATCCCTTACCTTTCGCTTTTTTTTGTGTTGGCATGGCTCCTGTTGATTTATGAAGATTATGGTTAACTGCTCTTGAGATCTCTGCAGGGTAAATCCAGACAGCTAGCTAGACTCTGTCCAATTCCAACTAAAACAACTTTTGAACGTGTGTGTTCCACCAAAACAAGTTCCTTCCCAAGGCTATTTTTCAGAGGCACAGTCATAGCGTCCTGCACTTAGCGCCGCCCAAGAAGACTGTTGAAGAATTGTTGAATATTGTTGAAATGCCAGTAAACAAAAGCACATTTTTCCCCATCCCAGAATGCTGTGTGGACCTGGCTGCGCAGCGCTGTGGAGGAAGGTCTGGCAATGCAAGACTAAGCACAAAAAATACCTTTTGTTCTAAAGAATTTCTATTGTGTATGTTAAGGGCAACATTGGATCTTAAAAATGAAAAACAAACAGAGCAATCACTGAAGAACCACCTAGTGAGCTTTTAATCCATGCATCATCATAGTATTATGAAACAGCTGTTTAGACCTTTCTGTTTCTCTACCAGGGAGTTTCATTTCAGCTCTCCAGTACCACTGGACATCGACATATCACAGGAAGGATGTATTAATTATTATACTTATATTACTATAAGTAGAAATATAATTTCTACTTATAGTAATATCCACCTGTATATCCAGCTGTAAATCTTGCTCACAATACTTGTTATCTATATATTATATTCATAGGACAAATCTATCCGTAACATTCTGTTTATAATAGTATTCATTTCTATCGTACATATCCATGTCCTGCACTTACTGCTATTGCACTTCTGGTTAGACCCAAACTGCATTTCGTTGCCTTGTACCTGTACCTGTGTAATGACAATAAAGTTGAATCTAATCTAATCTAATCTAATCACAGGAAGGATGTAGTGGAAGACATGGAGCTTATACACAAACCCAAACTTCCGTCCTTCTCTTCTTTTTATTTTTTTATAACTGCCAATTGACAGCATCCATTTGTTCGCCGTCCATCAATCAAGTTGAATTCAAGCCTTATGTACTCAAATGTGTTTTTTCTTTGTCCTTAGGCGGTGTCTGATGCTGCAGGCCAAGGGATCACTATAACTGGCAGCAAGACCTTCAACAACTGGAACTGGCCAAATGCTGTTATTTTTGCCGCTACTGTTATCACCACAATCGGTAAGTACTTTTCTAGATTCAACTGTGACAGATCTAGTTTTTGTCAGACTTGAATGTTTAAGAGAAAATTAGATAGTAATGTTACAGTCAAGCAGACTTTTAGAACTATTTTACTTTGTTCTATTGGGACAAACTCAAATACAACCAACTGCTGGATGTTTTAAATCATATAAAATCTGTATAAATCAAATGTACAGGATGGCCTTGAATAAGACAACCCGTACTGAGGGCATGGTTTTTTTTAAAATTCCCTTGTCCTCTTGTAAAGCCATGCTAAAAAGACATAAACATGTGTACATGGTTTGTACTTCCTTACCCTAACCACTCACTTTCCATTTTTTAAAGGATATGGGAACATTGCCCCTAAAACGCCAGCAGGCCGTGTATTTTGCATCCTTTACGGTCTGTTCGGTGTGCCTTTATGTCTTACCTGGATCAGTGAGCTAGGAAAGTTCTTCGGTGGCAGGGCCAAGCACTTGGGCCAGTATCTAACCAAGAAAGGATTTTCACTGGTAGGTTGATATAAGCTATTATTCCACTTCTGGAAGAAGTACTTGCATCTCTCTGTGGCACAAAACCTGCACCTGAAGTAATGTTTGTTTTCTGTTCGTTTTCCAGAGAAAGGCTCAATTTACCTGCACAGCTATATTTCTTCTCTGGGGTGTGCTGGTCCATTTAGTCCTTCCACCTTTTGTATTTATGTCCCAAGAGGGTTGGACATATATAGAAGGCTTGTACTTCTCATTTGTCACCTTGACCACAATTGGTTTTGGGGACTTGGTTGCAGGTAAGCTAAGAAATAAAGTAGAAATAAACAAACCACATTATTTTGATTGAATCAATCAAATTAAACCAGGCTGGAATTTTTTAATGACCCTTTGATCATTTTGTTTGTCCTTGCAGGTGTGGAACCAAATACTGAATACCCAACTCTGTACCGTTACTTTGTGGAAGTGTGGATTTATCTGGGGTTGGCCTGGCTTTCTTTGTTTTTCAACTGGAAAGTGCGGATGGTGATTGAGGCCCATAAGGCACTGAAGAAACGCCGCAAGCTGCGCAAGCTATCTCTTGATGAGCTCCGGCACTACAAAGAGACTCACAAAGCAGCCCTTCGTTTGCCACCCACTCCTAATGACGTCAACATCTTCAGCTTCCTGTCCAAGAAGCAGGAAGGCTACAATGACTTGATTAAGCAGATTGGAACCAAAAAACATGGCGGAAGCAACAGCGATGGTGCCAAAACCACTAATAACTCCAAAGAGATTGGTCGTTCCAAGAGTTGTAATGACGCTCCCCTGTTTAATGGTCAGACCATTCTTAGTCTGGACCATTCACCACGCCAAAAGAGACGCTATAGTTTCAGTGACCGTGTCACTGTTGCTTTTTCAAAGTCTAAGAACTACCTCCTGGGCTCAGACAGCGGTTTGCTGCTAACAGAGGACCAAGTAGAGGGTGACCTAGATCTTGACCAGGGCCAAATGTATGAGAACCAGCTTGACAAAGATGTTGTCCTAGAGAATGGAGGGGTGGAAGATTATGGAGCAGGTAGTCGAAGGACATGGGACTCTAAAGAGTACCATCCCCTAACATTCCAAAATGCAAACATTACTTTTATTGACGAGGAGAACTTTCTTAGCAATAACTTGGAAGAGGAGGAGGATGATGAAGATGATGATTCTAAAGCAAAACTATCAATAACTACATGTGATGAAAACATTGAAACAAACTCCAAGGAGGAGCAGGGTTCTGATTCTGAAGGGTCTGTGTTCACTAGTGACGGTTCAGAACACAGCCACTCCTATGAAAAACTTGTAGAGGAATATGCAAAAGAAGAAAATACAGAATGTTAAGATATCAGAATCTTAAATATGCAAAGTTGTCACATCTGCGTGGTCCTGCGTGGTTGTTTTTAGTTCTTGGTTGGCATTGAAGTACATGTATTATAATGTGAATTGTTTGAATGAATGAATCAGAAGTCCCATTGCACTTTTGGGGGTCTGATAATGAAAGACTGCAAAACCAAGATCAAATTTCAAATGAATGCTCTGTTCATAGCTGATAAATGCAATCATGTTATGTTATATTTAAGAGGTGAACTATCTATAAACTCTTGAAACATCTTCATGAAAATAGACTACAGAGCATGACCTATAACACCGTGAGTATTTAACATCTGCTCTATTTATATCTTTGTATATGGTTTGAGAAATTATATGCCACACATTTATTGTATTGTCGAAACTAAACTATTTACCATGAGTGCATTCTTTTTCTACTCATAGGCTGATAAGAAGTTATATGTGGAAATGTATTTGATCTCCATAGTTTTTCTATGCATATTCACCATATTGGTGTTTCTATAAACATATATTTATTAAAATGAAGGACAGTAGCTTTTATTTAATGGCTACATGGGTTTATGTCTCCCATTGCACAATTCCACCAAATGAGGACAGTTCACAGTCCATTTCTGTGCAGACTGTATTGTTTAAAACCTGAGCCAAACATTTATCCTTAAAGAAAATGAAAGTCGTTAAGGGCCAAATCTGCTCATTTCTTCTTATTTCACTTGTTTTTTATGTGATGTCCTTAACTTGTTGTGTCTGAGATTTGTTTTAGTTTAACTGAAAGCAATATAATTGTGACTGCACTAGAGGTTATCAGCGATGCATAGCCACATCTGGATGTCTAGAACCAGCTAGAGTAAACTTGAAAATGCTTAATTTTATGAACAGAGAAGCATTTAGAACAAATTGTAATATCCTGCCAGAGAGACAGTCTAAACTAAGATTTGTTTGCCTTTTTTTTAATTTTGATCCTCCCGTTGTGACTTACAGTAGATGTCTCTCAGAATACCCTCAAACTGTTTGAGTAGACACGTCTTTATTATTTTGCTTCTGACAGCATGTCAAATTCAAAAAATGTCCATTCTGTGGCTTCTGGCAGCGCATAATGAGAAAACTTTTACATCCACAGTATTCTCACTTTTTGTGTCTTTAGCACCCTTTTACTTCATTTTGTTTGCCATGTAAATATTGGCTAAAAGCCCATCATTAGACTCAAACAGCACTGCTCAGGACATGGCCTTGCTGCGCATGTTTGCCTTTGGGGGATCGCACTGGCATGAAAGACTGAAATACCGCTTATGACAGACATTCAAGGTTAACTTGTAACGGATCAATGCTCTCTTAACACGTTTCAGCCATGAGATGTAGAGTTAGCATTATTGGTGCTCGGTGGTTCCCTCTTGTTTCATGTGAACACAGAATTGTAAACTCGAGGGACCAAAATATAATATCTAGTGCTTCTCACAGTCTCACTTTTAAAAGGGCCCTTTTTTACCCTGATTACCCGCTGCCTTTTGCACACATTAACTTGCACAAAAAAAACTTGAAATAATGTTACGGTGAATAGTAAGATGGCAGTGTCAGATAGAGCTACTTTGAATTTAGAACTCCTTAATAATGGATAATATACTGTAAATATAGTCCAATATTTGTAGCGCTTTCTGTGAACACCGATGCCCTATGGCCACACCAACTGTACTACTAACTCTGCCATACATATGACTGCTATCAGGTGAAAATGCCTTGAATCCACTGCAAAGCAGAGGATTTACAGCACAATGTAACACCTATTGAATGTTCTTACGGTTCACTGAAAATATTACATCTTTCACACTGGGTGTTTTGATTGTGTTTCGTTGCAGGGCCTCCACATTATTCTGTGTTTTCTCTCTCTCTCTAACTTTTCCTTAATGTGGTAGCTCAGCGTTGTTCCGCAGCCATGGTACTTGTCCGGACTGATTTTTTAAGCTTGTCTCTAAATTATTGACCAAGAACAGGATAGGCTGGTTTAACTCATTTACCCAAGTTTTTCTCTTAATGTTGCTTCATTTTTTAAAACTCCAGTAAAATTGTGTTTAGGCATCTTTTTTATGATTAAATTATTCATGTTTAAAAGTTTGCATGTGAATTCCAAACAATATGTATATTTCATGTAAATAAACGTTTAATAAAACTTTGTCTTTTGTGATCATTACATTAAAGGGGCACTCCAATGATTTTACAGCTGTAGTTCAGTTATAGCCTTGATCATACTTAAGTACATACACAGACTTGCATATAGCAGACGTGCTTCTATACTACAGTGTGGGGTCTGCATATACAGACGTTCTGTATATGCACACTAGATCCACATGATGCTGACCTGACGGCAAGAAGAGCATCTTTGTATTTGTCTGAACATGAAAAAGAGAATAGGACCAAGGATGGTGAATAGTGCACAGGTCTGTATGATCTAAAGATGTTTATGTATCACTTCACTCAGGCTTCTCCTTTAGTATTAAACATGTATTCTAGGATCTTGTTTCACAGTCAAATCTGTATTACCCAGTTTTACTTTCAATAACAGAATTATAGTTAATTCAAAATACAAGTGTTCCATAATAGACACACTTTCACAACACATGTAGACCCAAGTATACAGTCCTCATTCAGTGTCAAGTTCTTGTACAAAATGTTCATGATGTATTAAAGTAACTATATGTAACTTTTAAATGTCTCTGAAACTGTCAAGTTTTTCATCTAATGATCACATATGACCTGTAACAGCAAACGAGACTAACAGTGAAAAGAAGGCTATTTGTATAGTTTTTATTAATGCCTTAATGCCTCCATCAATTATTCTGATAGGTCATAGATTTCGGTTTAACACTGGAAAAGCATGTGTTAGTGAGTGTGCAGGTAGAAGGTAGCAGGAGATGTCTTTATGTAGGCCTAATTGTATATACATTTTATTTATGTTATGGCCGATTCTGGGGAAGGGCCATCCCAGAAAAAAAAAAAAATTAAACGAAGA
Source organism: Etheostoma perlongum (assembly GCA_026937815.1). NCBI lineage: Eukaryota > Metazoa > Chordata > Actinopteri > Perciformes > Percidae > Etheostoma > Etheostoma perlongum. Next base: position 4,468,772 of record CM049390.1, on the reverse strand, counting down.
ACAACTAAAATGGAGTGTGACGGACAAAAACCCGAGACAATCTCATTCGGGCTTTCACAATATGGAGACAATTACGGGATTGTAAATTATTCGAAACTGACCCCCAATTGACCCTCAGGTATGTAATATGTCTTTTTCATTCATAAAATAACTTTACAATGCGAGATGTGGTTGCATGTCAGTAGTCAACATCAAATTACGCCCCCTCCCTTCCATTAATCACACAGTTTTTATTTCTTTTTTTAGTCCATGTTTGTGTTAGCCTACTATTTTCTTTTTGTCCCCCTGTATCCATGATTTCATGGAAGGTGCTATATAAATTTAAGTTGTTGTTATTAAAATATCTAATTGCGATTATTTTGACTGATATTGCGATTGCGATATGATTCACAATATTGGAGGAAATTATCATTTTTGTATCATTATTCTCATTTTCATTGAAGAATATTAAAACTTTAAAATTAAAATGATTATATTGTGTTTTTTGCGAGGATCTGTATCAAACAAAGATGTTTTCTTTAGTATGTAGGATAGGATTTGAAGGCCGAGACGTCTCTGCAGCACCTCTGTAGTGAATTCAGAATGGTTTAACCCTCTGCGATTTGAATTGCCCTATTCCACATTGTGATTTCGATAACAACTGCGATTTATGGCGCCGCCCGAGTTGGTTGCTACAACAAAATCTTATAGCTTGTGACACAGTGACGTTGATACCTGGTTTAGCTCACGAGACATCCTAAGCAGGCTAAGTTGCCTAAAGCACTTGAAATGCAACAATGCATCTGTAACTTATTCTGTTATTGTAAATGAATGATTATCTGTCTGAGTAAAACATTCATCGCAAATATATAACATCCTAGTAACTCTAACTCAGTAATACAATGGGTAATAAAACATTGTAAAGAAAAGGCCTTTACGACATCAAATGTGGTAAAAACACTAACACTTTTGTCAAAGCCACCACTACAATTAACACAAACTGAAAGTTAAAAATAGACACTTTTTATCACAGACACACCTGACTTTTCTCATTATGCATACACACTTCAAGGTCATGCTGTCAGACAAGTGAACAACAATTCAAAAGGAGCAGAACGCAAAATATGTGCAAACCAAGCCATAATAACAATGCTGAAAAGCCAAAAATGAGTAATATCCTACACAAAAAAGGGGAATTTTTTGCACAGTATCATTTGCTGGTTTCATGTTATCAGTTAATGATTGGAATGTGGATGAACTTTAAAGAGTCAAAGGAGCCAGGTTATTGACATATCCTGATGTGCCAAAAAGACATGAGATTAGCGTGTCGATAACAGTCAGTTGTTGTTGCCACAGGCTAAAAGTGAATTCCTGAATGGATTTAGCGGAAAAACGTTTCTAGGTTCCACCCTGAGTGACACATTTATCACTGTCAACATTAACGTTTAACATGCATGTAGAAAAAAATATGAAATCGGACAGCAACGCGTTGATCTTTTGTATAACTTTCTGAAATACCCACATGATGTTTTGCTTCTCATGCAACTTTACAGTTTAAGAATCTGCAATGGAGACATATTTCCTTGTACTTCCACCATCAATGTTTCACTAGAATGGGTGGTGTTAGAGAACCTTCGCCCTTATAAATGTTAACTTAACTGATGATGGTTACTGAACCAAACTAAAGAAAGGGCTCACTGTGAAAATGTGCTGAGCCTGATGGAAACCAGAATGCCTCCTGCTACTGTGGGATTCCAGGCCCAACATAAATCAACCATCTTTCATGTGTTCAAGTTCCTCATTCTGAAGTGTGATGCAGTGCATACAGATAGATGACTATAGATACTGAGGCCATTGTTATTTAATTTTCCAAGTAATTTAACAGTTACTTTTGTGTGCTGTTATTGCAGCCAGAAAGTAATGAGATGACCAGGAAAGAGGGTGAGAGATGCAACAAAGGTCATGGTCAGCATTTTAACTGTAAGTAACAATTAAATAAATTTGTATTTAAATGAGGAGGACAGACATTATGCGTGCCCTGCAAGGATCAGTTCTAGGACTAACATGAGGTCAAATCAATGAAAGCGTACGGGGTACAATTCCAATGAAATGTAATCCTGTCATCTCTTTGAATTTGTGCATGATTCATCATAAAGCACAATGTATGGGGGGGGGCAGTCCACACATCATCACCCTCTCTCATGATCCTAGTGGCCTGAGGCTAGAAGCTCCTCGTTAGCCTCTCAGTGCTGGCCTGGTGTTCTGGTACTTTTAATCCTCCTCAACAAGGAGAAAAGGCAGTTACCTGGGTGGTTTGGATCTTTAATGATTCTCTGAGCCTTTTTTTTTTTTTTTTTGCAGAACCCTCAGGTAAAATTCCTTTAGACAGGGTAGAGCACCGCCTGTGGTATGTTCAGGCAAACAAACCACTCTCTGCGACACCTTCCAGGCCTGTTCGGTGCTGTTTCCATACCAGGCAGTGACTCTCCATGATGCAGGAGTAGAAATTGCTCAGTATTTAAGGGGATACCCGCAACTTCCTCAGGCGTCTGAGCTGAAATAGTCTCTGCCTTGCCTTTCTCACCACTGAGTCAGTACGCAGTGCCCAGGTCAACAGAGCATGTGTAGACCAGGGGGCATGTAAAGCGAGTCTCGTCATCAAAAACACATCACCAAATTGCAATTTCGGAGATGCCTCAGGACAGGGAAAATTGGCATTTGGCCTTTGACTAGTCTCATTCACTCTTTGTGATAGCACTCAAAGGGATGATTCAGAACCAGTGTTAACTGTTAGTTAACATAAAACAGACAGCAACAGTATACTTGGTTTATGGTTGTGAATCCCCTAATGCTCATTAGGCAGTACCCTAAAATTTTACACATCAGCAGTGATGATTTTGTATGGTTGGGAATTTTAAAAACGAGATTAGATGTGGACAGCAGATGAGGAGATGGTTGCTCATTTGATATAATATGCCTTCTTTCAGTTTGTAGACTTCTTCCATACTGATGGGATCCATAAACATGCACCAAAACCACACTAAACAATAAAAACCTTGCAGTAAAATTAAGCAGGAACTGGCTACATATTGTTATGGAACACCTAGAAACTTTTACTACACAGTTCAGAGAACAGATTGTATTTGCCATAAAAGAGTTACCACATGACAGTTTGATCTTTGGATCTATATTACTTAACTGTCTTAACTGTCTTAAAGCTATTCATGAGAAACTGGGTTCCACACATATTACATGTTAAACATCGGCATATGCTGATTGCAACACATAAAAAATAATCACATTTCTGAGCAAAAGTAGATCTTTTTCCAGCAAGCTTTCACAATGACAGTTTGGGGAAGTTCTTTGACCTTGTTTCAGATTTAATAATCAGGAACTGGCTACATATTGTTTAACTGTCTTCAGAGAACAGCTATTCATGTTACCACATGACAACTGGGTTCTTAACTGTCTTAACTGTCTTAAAGCTATTCATGAGAAACTGGGTTCCACACATATTACATGTTAAACATCGGCATATGCTGATTGCAACACATAAAAAATAATCACATTTCTGAGCAAAAGTAGATCTTTTTCCATGCAAGCTTTCAGTTTCAATGAATCACAGAATGGAGTTTGGGGAAGTTCCCTTAGACCTTGTTTCAGTTTTATGGTATGCACTTAAGGTCATATAATGTACTCTTCCTAGCAGCCGTGTTAACTACCACCTATTTATATAAGAGAAGTAGGATAAATCAACAATGTGTACATGTAAGAATGCAAAAGGACTGTGATTTCCACCAGATGTAAAAAAAGCAGAGCAGAAAATGAACCCTTTGTGCAATGAGCTGCTGAAATTTTACACATATATGTTGAATGTCATAACGTAACCAGCCACCATGGGCCAAAGCAAACTAATTATTTTGTCCTTTTATTGTCAAAACAATTTTTAATGTGTTTAAACTTTTCGTTTATATGATACTAAATGTATCCCACTCAACATCTAACTCCACAAGTTTAAGACAAGAAGCCTAATATTGCACGCTAGTCACTCAGAGACTTGTAGGTTTTCTGACTGCGTAGGCATATGTTGGAAAGTCACATTATGCAAGGAGTGCTGAAACCAGCCTGTCTTTCACACTGCACTACTTCCTTCAAAGTTTGTGTTTCTCAGATGTAGAGTGTACTTGTGAAGAGATTACAGCAAGGCAGCGTTCAAAGCTGGTTGGCACTTTAAGTTATATAATACACTGCAACCAAAATACTTTAATATAGGCTGTTCCTAATTCCTAATTTAATTTATTTTAATTTTACCAAATGACCTCAATGGTGTCATGTGACGTAGACATAACTCAATTGTTTCCTTGAATAGCAACGTAAACAAGTCTTCACAGTGCCCAAGGTCTGATATAGTGACGCTCACGTGTCTGAATGAATCAATACCATCTCAACACGTCAATCCTGAGACAGAATGATGATAGTTACTTCCTTGTCGACAAAGGAAGAGGGGGAACCAGATGGAGGGTTGTTTCTGTGGAGTGTAAAACAGCCAACACAACAACAGCTCAATAGGCAATGGCACAGGACCTCTCTGACACCCAATTGTTTCCTGAGTTTCTGTGTCCGGCCTTCCGGACCGGAAACTTTTGGGCACCCCCCCCAGAGATGAGTTTGTATTTGTGTGTTTATGTGTGCAAATGCACTGTACGTTTGTGTTTGTGTTGTGGATGTGAGAGCTAGGTGGGATTCTTAGTAAGGATACAGGAAGTACATTGGCAAAATGCCCATTGCTTTTTAAAGAGCGTAGGAAAGGACAGGAAAGCAAGACACTGAGCAGCGTTGAACAATGCCAATAACAGCTGGTCATGTTGACCACAGGCAACCACTACAGAGGAAAGGATATAGTAACCTTGACCTCTGAGCCCACGAGACTCCACCAATGTGATAATCTATGCGGGGTTAAGTGAGTCCAACAGTCACAAACTACTTTGAAAGAAGTGAATGTGTTAGCCCAGGGAACATTCACACTGAACCTTTAAGTTCACCTCTAGTATCTAGGGAAATACGATGGTGTAAATATAAAGGCTATGACCTGTTTATTGTAGCCAGTAAGTAGGTTCAATTCAAAAACCAATCTTCCCTTAAACACCTTCTGTTGGCAATGTGTGTTTTGTTGTATAATGGAGTATATCATTATGTTATTGGTGTGGATAATGGACCAAACTTGGTAATATATCCAAAATGTTCCAGCACCTACATTATTAGCTATTGTATCAAAAACATTGGTGGTAATTGCCAGGTTTTTATGTCAATCCTAGAAACTATTAAGCGCAAGCCTTCTTGCTTGAGTAAAAGAAGGCTATTTTCTTTTACCTGATGTTCAACATTTTACTTGCTTTATGATGAGTCATGGACTGAGAACATTAAAGTTGTCACATTTGCTTTAAACGAACCAAATACAAAGCAACCACAATGCTCAAAACACAACAATAAGCAAACTCCAGGGGAAATAGGCCTACCACAAATTGATACAGTAATGTATATAACTTTTCAAAGAACAAGATTTGTAGGTTAATTAGGTAACTCTTTTTCTGATTATTTTATCCTACTTCATTAACCTACATTACCCATGCAGTATACCCTTAATAAAGTTGTTGTAAAGCAATGGATAAACAATATATATAAATAAGTTATAAACACACATCACATTTCTTTCTACTGAGTTTGAAGTTGACTTGGCAGTAAGCCACAAGCTTGCGGCACATGCCTTTGAAAAACTGCACAAACTAGAATGGAAAAACGTAACATAATATCCTGGTACGTACAGCCTACAGCAAACTAAAGTCAAGAGGGGGGTATGCATAGACAGAATATGAAATATAGGCTATATGTACATGGAGGAGGAAGTAGATGCCATAGATGCACACGCGATAATAAGCCACCTGAAAATGGTTCCACTACCGCCCTCTGGTGAAAAAGACACACCAATACATTTTTCAACTACCAACAAATAATATTGTAGTTTTCAAAAGTCGAATGTATCTACTGACTATACACATATCTGTATAATTCTGGCCTATCATTTTAGTTATAACTGGTAAACAAATTTGCATCGTAAAGCTTTTATTTTGAAGATTTCGACTCAGCTCTAACCCGGAAGCACATATGTGTTATTATGCTAGCGTTGTGTCATCGACAACACCTCAGAAATAAGGCGAATAAGGAGGAAATAAGGGTACCAGACTCGTGTTAATATTAATGTCGGTGTTAGTTTAAGACAATTACCTATATTGTCGTTGTGAATAGGCTGTCACTAAGGTAAATTAACACGATAGCAGGACTTGCAAAAGGACTCAAACTGCTAAGTTAACGTTACGTTGATCTTCTACATCTGGACTGTTAGCAAGTTGGCTAACTGGCTGATTCCCTACTTCGGTCCTGACGGGACGGGAGAGAGATGTCCTGCAGCTTATTGGAGTTTTGTCGGCTCCAAGAGCTCAAGACGGTCAGGGACTACTTGTTCCAGAACCAGAAAACCGAGCCAGTGGAGGAGAAGAATCAAACAGGTCAGGACAGATGCATGTCTGTAGCATGCAGCAACAGTAACTCACATAGCTAGTCTTAACTGTTAACGTTAACCAAAGTGACAACGGTCCAGTTTCCTACCTCTGGAACTAGCTAGTCATAAAACAAATAGAACACCAACAAATAACGTTATAGCAAGGTGGCTAAATGTTGCAAGCAGGTTTTAATTCGTTCAATTCTGTTCTGTGCTGTACAAAATACACTAATGCTCAGATCTGAGAGATAAAGAAAATGCATCTTTAAAGGATTCCGTTAATAACAACAAGGTAAGGCTTTGTGACGTGAATGATGGATGGAGCTCTATCTGTGCTCTGCAATACATGTACCACCAGGGCACTGTCCTTTGTGCTATGAGTCATCTCACATGAGGCACCTGAACACATCACTGAAAGATGCTCAACAAAGGGAAACAGGCACACAGAAAGGGCACTCTGTATGTGGTTAGACATACAGAGCATGCCATCCCCTCAGTCTTCAGTAAACTTAAACCCAGGGTAAACTTAAAATCAGATGTATTGCCAATCAAGTTTGTACTTGCAAGAAATTACCCTTGGTGTATTAGGTGCATACAGTACATAATAAATATATTAAAAAGTAAATACAAAATAAAGCAAAGCACTGCTGCAGTCAAGAACATACATCCAGAGTAGACATGTCATATATAAAATGTGTAATACAGACACTATAACAAATATGTGCAATATAACTGTTCAAGAAACGAAGAGAAGGCTATACGGTTTGTCCAGTGTGTGCAAAAATATGAAAAATCAACCCTCACACATGCTGCACCAAGGCATAATAATGCATTATAAATGTCCATGGCATTGGGATTTCATCCTGGTCCTCGTCACTTAAATGTTTTTATATTTCCCTGTAGCACAACCTTCATCATGTCCTCTCTCATTTACCTTTTTATGGTTTGGTAGAATATCATTATCATGTTTGTGTTAAGTTAATATTTTTAGCTGTTGACTTTAACACTACCATACACAATTGCTCTGTGACTTTAGCCTTTGATTTCACACTTCACTTTAACATTTAAATGTGTCACTTTTCTTGGGACTTATGACCACTGTTGTTGCTGTGTGTTTGCTACCAAAAATGTGAATACCCTGTAAATTTGTTGCACGGCCATATTTAAAATCAGCAAGATGTCACAAATGAATACCCATTGTCCTCGGATTCCCCTTTTCCCTAACAGAAAATGAGCTTTCGTGGGAGGCCTCCGACTGGGAGTCAGCATGGGATAGTGGCGACAACAAAGAGGAGGGAGCCACTTCTGCCACAACGGTCTGTCCTTTTGTGTTTGATTCTTGATTCTCACATTTTCATTTCTCCCTACAATATAAAAAAACTGGTGTAGTTGGCATTGCAAAGCTGCTTCAGTTGCAACTTTGTCCAATATGGGAAACTGACCTGAGGTGTTCTATGGGATTGTCACTCACATCATTGAAAGGAAGGGTCCCCTCCAACTGCCTTTCCTCTTTGCCCCGCAGGTGGAGGAGGAGACTACAGGGCAGAGAGAACCCTGGCTGCAGGACTGTGTAGTGTCCCTGTCGCCATGCTCTGACCTATTAGTTGTGGCCCGCCAACAGAAGGCTGTCTTTCTCTCAGGTTAGATATACAGACACACACACACACATGCACACTCAATTCTAAGTACACAGAGGTGTTATACATGGCTGTTAATGTTGATTCTTACAGCTAAGTGGCGTACAGATGACAGCGGCAGAGAGGAGATGACTTTGGCTGTGTCTTGGACCGGAACCCTCAGTACTGACGAAGGGTAAGAGTCCAATTAGATTAATTTGAGAAGGAATGAAAATGACAACAGAAGAGTTGATGGGTTACCATTATGTCCAAGGACAAGGGATTAAGGACAATGACGCTATATTAGATGGCAGAAGGAAAGAAACTTAGTCAGTCTATCTATCGATCTATCTAACCAAGATACCCCTTTCAATGGGATAGTTATTCGACAGTGGGGAAACAAAGGAAACATGACCCGATGCATAAGTGCTTTTTCCAAGGTTCTTGAGCGAGAGAGAGCTGTACAGTGAACAACATCCTACTTTGTGTATGTCTTCTCACTACAGAGAGTGTGTGAGCAGCTCAATCTGTATACCATTGGCAAGCCAGAAGAGGTAAGTGTGTGTGTGTGTGTGTGTGTGTGTGTGTGTGTGTGTTTTCTAAAATCCAGCTTCCATGTGTGTATATGCAAGAGAACCTGCATTAATTGTATTATAAAACAATAATTCTACAAACATACAGGAATTAAGACAATCAATAGTCCAAGAAACGTGAATGAGTAATAATAGCAAAAGAGAAGGACAAAACTAACAGCTACATTAACAGCCACCGTGGAGACGTTGCTACTTATACCCTTAAGAACTGAGTAGTGTGCTTATTAATTGATATTGTGAATTGATATTGTGAAGACCATGCCACTAGTCCATGAGTTTCCATAAGTATTGTACTGCATCAATAATATTTGTGTCCTTGTACCATTTTTCTTCATGTGGACATAAATACATGTGTGTTGTTGTGTGTTTGTGTGTGTCTAGGAGCTCCACAGGGCGGCCCGATTGGACATGTGTAGTAGTGGGTTTCACTTCTGGCTATGTCCGCTTCTATACAGAGGTATCTTCCCAATAGGCAACAATCACTATTTTCAGATAATCAGCAGAAGAAATAGCAAAGAATGCCAGTATTAAATGTAACACCGATTGTTTCTATTCAGCACGGGGTTCTCCTCCTGGCCCAGCTGCTACATGAGGACCCTGTATTGAGGCTCAAGTGTCGCACATATGAAATCCCTCGTCATCCTGGAGTAAATGAGCAGGTAATTCACACATTGAACATTTCTATAAGAACTATGTATTTCCATTTTTTTTTAATTCAAAGGTATGAAAATGAAAATATAATTCTATGCTTTCTTGTCATGAGTTAGATGAGAGGATATCTTCTTGATAAATACGAAAAATAAAGCCAGCAGCAGGTACCTTAGCACAGTTTCTGCTGGTTGCCTAGTAATGTCACAGTGAGAACCAGAAGTCTGATCTCTGGGTTATAAATAATCAATAACCCCTGGTGAAACTTGTTGTTTCTAATTAAACTATAACATGTTAATCAGTGAGCTTCAGAGTTGCTGTTATGTCAATTTTGTCACATTTGGACAAATCCAGGCTAACTATTACAGACATGAGAGTTGTATCAATCTTCTAATGTAACTCTTAACAAGAATGTGTATGTTGAACAATTCCTTCAACTGTATTAGTATGGAGAATAACTTTTGAACTTAGGATCACATTTCTGTGACTACATTTACCTTGATCTAAACTCAAGCTTCACTCACTAGCTTTTCCTGAGTAACCCACCATGTCATTTAGCAAATGTATAATTATTGGCTTTATCCAATCACAGCATGAAGAATTAAGTATCCTCTACCCTGCTGCTCTGGTCACTATTGATGGCTTCAGCCTCTTTCAATCTCTGCGTGCCTGCAGGAACCAGGTGGCAAGAGGTACTGCTGTTTGCCTGAGCATGTGTGTAATGTATGTGTGTGCAACACTTCCAACTGAAAGTATTTACATTATATGCTTATGCGTGTGTGTTTATATTGTAGGATGGGAGTCAATTCTGTTAAGTATTACGTTAAGTGTTAAAAGTATTTTGCGGGGTGTTAACTAGCAATGTGTTCTTCATTTGCTGGCTGGGTGGATAGTGTTTGCCACAAGACATTCAGGTACCTAAGGAGACATGCAAAACACACACACACACACACACACACACACACACACTTGCATACACAAACCCTACATACAGTCTCTAGAAGTTTAGAAGCCTAGCTTTAGGGTTTCTCTGAACATCTAGTTGTTCTTGGTGTTGGTGTGTGTGCGTCTTCCCATGAATTTGCGTTGTGGCCTAAATCTATTATTGTCACAGTTAAAGCACAGTGCTCTAGTTTTAAATATATCTAAATGAAAGACATGCCTGCTGGCTAGCTACAGATGATGATTAAATGACCAACTGTGTTTTTCCATCCAGCGGCAGCAGCAGGTAGTGATGTGATCCAGCCTCCTCCCCTGGCCTATAAGAAGTGGGGTCTCCACGACATGGACACCATTATTGACCACTGTAGTGTGGGTAAGAGACCGTTTTTGTTATTTTATTTTTTTTAAATAATTAGATTTTTGTTCTTACCGGTGGCTGATGGCCTTAGGTTGGCTACACGCTGGATGCTTGGCGCAAGCGTGTCAGCTGTGTGTCATGTCCGTTTGTATTTTGACTCCCATGTTGACAGGATAGAGCTTACACACTGCCTGCGTGACACACATGTCTCAGACGTGGCTTGAGCTGACACGCGTTTTACACGCAGTGTTTAGCCAGCCTTGTGTTTGTCTTTGTGGTATCCATCTTTTAATTTACTTCTACGTCACAGAGTTAAAGTGTTTAGAGTTCATTCTGAAGAAGTATTACAGCATTTTACACATCTGATTTTCTGACAAAATTTTGACAAGAAAAACTTCCTGGGGAAGCAGCAAACAAAATTGACTTTTTATTATGCATTCTATATATGTATGCATTACAGTGAATAAAACATAAAAAGGATTGGTCAGTGGATTCTTGTGCTGGGAAGAGGTTATCTTATTTAAAATCAAATCGAATGAACTATTGACATGAAGCAATCCACTTACTACATTCATTTCTGTCATTCTCTTTTCCCACATCTCTGTTCTCTCTCCATCTCTCCTTCTGTTAGGCGTTATGACGCTGTGTGTGTTTGACCAGATGAAGAATGCATCTATCCTGGGGGGTTTTAATGCTTCAGTCAAGGGCAACCCCCCTGCCATGAGTCAGTATGTCACTGTGGGAGGTGGTCCATACACAGGCTTTTACTATGCTGTAGAGGTGAGTGAGAGATGGCGCAAGTAAGTAGTAATTTAAGTTATGTGTTATATGTTATGTTAGGTGCAAATAACCTACAGGAGACAGTGCTGTACATAATAGTGTGCAAAACATTTAGCCGTTTGTTGTGTCTCTCTGTCTGTCTTTAGGGAAGCACCCAGCCTCTCCTCTCTCACGTGGCTATGGCTGTGGCCAGTAAACTCACCTCAGCCCTCTTCAGTGCTGCCAGTGTGTGTGTGTGTGTGTGTGTGAGTGTGTGTGGTCTAAAATCCAGCTTCCATGTGTGTATAAGCAAGATAACCTGCATTAATTATATTATAAAACAATAATTCCACTAAACATAATTTCAGTTGAATAGCACTTTTCTGAAACATATAGGAATTAAGACAATCAATAGTCAAAGAAACATGAATGGGTAATAATAGCAAAAGAACAGGACAAAACTAACATCCACATTACAATTTGTGTAGTGCATTGTTTAAAAGAGAAAAAAGGGTTTCTTTGTGCCTTGTTTCCTGTCACATAAACACTCAAAGACTGAATGCCGCACCGTTGACAACCCTCTTCTGCTGCACAAAGCAGCCAAATCAATACTCTTATAATTATATCCTGTTCCCTGCTCAATGTCAGTTTAATCCATACAATGGGGTATTGTATATCCCTATCATTCGCCTCCTCTTTATTACTTTTTCTTGTACTGTAGCCTCCCATAATCCTCTCTTTTTTACATGAATTCATCATCTTTTTTCTCTATTGCTGACTTTCTCTGTGTCTATTTTTTATAATTCCATCACTCTCCCTTGATGTTTTCTTCCCAGTGGATGGTTAGGTTGGAACAAGCACAAGAATGAAGAAGAAGCTGTTCAGAAACAGAAGCCCAAGGTGGAGCCTGCAACGCCCTTGTCAATCAGGTACTGTACCATGACATCTCAACACAAATGCCCTATTGTGTCTTATAGCTATTAGCAATATGAAGCTTGATGATGTCATTTTCTCATAAATTCCACTTAGATATGGTCTCCCAGACTCCCGCCGCCATGGCGAATCCATCTGTCTGTCTCCCTGTAACACGTTGGCTGGAGTGACAGATGACTTTGGTCGAGTTACACTGCTGGACTTGGCCAGGGGCATTGCCATCCGCATGTGGAAAGGTGAGTAACATGAATGTTTTCTGAAGAGATCTTTGGAAAGGATTAAATAGGTAAAGCATGGAGCTGTGCTAAGAAGGAAAAGATGTAATGTTTCCATTTACCTTCTCTCTGTTCAGAATTGAGTGCACATGTCAAGAATCAGTACATAAAGAAAATTTAGTTAACAATTAAACATGATGGAAGTATTCATGTGGTCCGAGAGCTCAAAATGTTGAACCTTTACATTCTGTCTATCTAACATTCATAGCCTCTGTTCCTTTTTTAAAATGAGTTGGGATGCCAAGTCATGCATTCACCTAAAAATATGTTTAGTGTGTCCTTGTAATGTAAATATGAATACTCATTCATGTATTAACTTAACTGCAGGCTATCGAGATGCTCAACTGGGCTGGCTGCAGGTTCCGGAGGAGCGAGTTGATCGGGAGTTCTCCCCCTCTGCCCCCCTTCCAAGACGCCATGCTTTGTTCCTGGTGATCTACGCACCCCGCAGGGGAATCCTGGAGGTGTGGGGGATGCAGCAGGGTCCTCGAGTTGGAGCCTTCACTGTGGGCAAACACTGCAGGTATAAAAAATGCACCCTAAAAATGAAGATGTTACATTTTTATTTAAGCTATTTCTTAGCCTCATAAGCGCCACAAACACAAAGCAGACATGTGCATTATCATATATAGCATACCACTGAAGCATATTCTGGACACTCTGACACTCATGAATAGACAAATTGGGCAAGAGCACACAATAAAATCTCTCTAAAACATTCTCTGGTTTGTCTGTCTGTGTGTGTGCACTTCCAGGTTGCTGTATGCTGGCTACCGTCTGATGGGGGTAAACAGTGTGACCAGTAAGGGCTGGCAGCTCCACACCCAGCAGGTTTGCCTGCTGGATCCTATCACAGGAGCATTGAGGACAGTGAACATCCCCTTCCACCTGGCTCTCAGGTTGCTACATAGACAGACAAAAACACACATACATTAACCTTAAAGACACTGTAGATCAGCTGTTTGTCATGCAGGCATTTTTAAAGGAATAGCTCAGCACCTCTGAAGCACACTCATGGCGTTTTTCCACTGCATGGTACCTCCTCGACTCTACTCGCCTTTTTTGGTTTTCCATTATGGAAAAAAGTCCCTGGTACCTGCTAACAGGTACTTTTTTAATACCACCTCAGTCAAGGTTCCAAGCGAGCTGAGGTGATACCAAAAGGTGACCTGAAAACCTGAAGACTACTGATTGGTTGGAGAGAATCGTCACTGTTCACTGTGTCATCATTGCTAGCGACTGACAGGGTTCCTGTGTTTAGATAGTTTAGCCATCAGTTGTTTTTTTTGCTGCCTCCAGCTTCTTTTGAAACCAAATGTGTCTTCTGGCTGTGGAAAACAGCCACATGCCGAGAATCCAAATCAACACACCTTCAACGTTCTGTGTGTGTGTGTGTCGCGTTTGGTCATGGCAGTTTCCTGCTATGACAACTAGCCATGCTCTCTTCACGTATGAGGCGGTATTAATCTGAAATGGAAAAAGGAGGATGGGGAACCACGGTCGAGCAGGTACCATGTAATGGAAAAACACCATAATCAATATGTTGTACTGTATTTCACTTGTTAAAACTGAACAAAAACCAAAGTGGGAAAACGACAAGTTGCAGTCTTAATGTCTCCCAGACTCCCAGACTATTCCTCGGCCAACTTCCAAGTCTCCCAAAACATTTCTTGTAGGACTGCTTGCAGATACTTTTTATTGTCAAATTTGCTACTAAATAAATAAATATTTAGTTGTAAGTCCCTGTATGCAGGAATACTATTCTAGTAATTTTTGTATTGTATACCTCAGCTATAGAAACATATTCCTCAATTACATACTTAATTTACTCTCTCAACTCAAGAAAAACCTTATTGAGGTCATGGTAAAGAATTGAAAGAGAATTCATGGCAACTGGACTGTCATTCACTTTTGCAACTAAGGTTTTCAGCCACTAAGTTTACCTTCAAGCATTATTTTTAAGTAGCAAAACCTTTCCCCAGTCTACGAGTTGTTAATAATGGCTGCCAGCAATATATCTAAACCTAATCTATTCCTTCTTCTCCATTTCAGTGACAAAAAGAGCGAGCGAGCCAAAGATTTGCACCTGTTAAAGAGACTGACAACTTTACTAAGAAGCAGAGGAGTGGAGCCTGGTAAGAATACAAGAGAGCTGAATGGAAATCTAGATATGCCTGTTTGACATGAGAGAGGTTTGAATCTATGATTTTCTATGTTAATCTATGCTTACTCATCTTTTCTTCCCAGATATTTTGGAGAACGAAGCTAAAAGTGCGCTGCTAGATATTAAACACCCTGCCATTAAGAAGCAGGTATCACAAAAACACTGTACAAGTGGCCTCACACACTAATAGAGAGGCTTATTCTCTTTGTGGTAACAGTCACATTTCTAACTGCAGTCTTTGCGCTTTAGGCTTTGGAGTCTCTGCTGTCAAATAAGTATGCTCCAGTCTCATGTCTTATTAACATCACATGCGCCCTACATGACACTCTGAAGCAACAAGGTAAACTATCAGTTTATTATTAAGAAAAACATTGTTCTGATTGTTGTAATATATACTATAACAGATGTCATATACTGGTTTTCCAGATAATTCACTCAGATAAATGGCTGAAATGTACTTATCATGCATACCGTATGGCAATGCTTTTTCTTTCTTTGTTAATGGTTGTGTATTTCTGCGTTGAAGACCCTGAGGCAGTGGATGTAGAGTTATTGCAGCTCTGCTCTTCACAGCTGAAACTGCTTCAGCTCTACACTGACATCCAGCACCTGCACTCCGCTGCAGACATAGAGGCCTGCTCTAAAAATGTAAGAGGACACACACATGCAAATATTTTCCAACTATGAGACTGGATAATATAGGTTTGGGCTCACTGATATTGGAAAAAAATAATCAAATTGCAATTTTGTTGTTCAACCAATATTGCTATTATGATTTGGTATGTGAATATTTTAAAAGTTCCTTATCATTCTCTATCTTCCCTGTTATCTGTTGTTGAGGATTAGGAAGGTACATATTCAAAATTAGATTGTTATGAATATGTGTATTAATAACTTTACAAAATTAACAAACAATCAAAACGGGGCACCACCCTGGAATCCGCTGGAATCAGAGACCAATAACTGAACTGTGAAAACAGTCCCATAGGTGGCTCCTGTGTGCCAGGGGTGTACAACCCTTTTCGTGGTTAGATTGAGTATCATTAAAAAAAAAAAAAAAAAAATCACAGCTTTTTCAATCTGAAAATTACATTTTCGCTACATCAACTTGAATTCCATTAATCATTCAGCCCTAAGATAGGCTATTTTAAGGGTTTGTGGTAAAGCTACCAATTAGGGAAGTATTGTTGCTTGGTGGTTTATTATTATTAGTCATAACTCTATAATCAACACTCACATGCTCTCCTCAACCAGCAGGACTCCCTCGAAGGCATAGAGGAGGAATTGTCTCGTGTTGGACCTACCTTGCAACGCTACGCCCAACTCACTTCGAGACACAGTGTTTCCTTTGCCCAGGACTCTCCTGACTCCCCCCTGCCTGTCCAAGCCTTTCTGTCTCAGATGGAGTGCACCCATAACGGGGAGTTGAGGGTAATCCGCGCCTCTGAAACTGAATGGAATCAGCTAGGTATGGCAACATATATATGCACATTGTATGCCTTGACACAGTTACCCAAATAGATACCATGACACAAACAAAAAATATATGGCGCTACTTGTGATTTGTTAACCTCAGTATGACACTTTTAAATGAATTGATAGATAAGTCAAAGCATGAAATCTCATTTGACAGGGTGTGAGATGTATTGCTGTGTTTCTCCAAACCAAAGCCAATTGGAGACTACGAGACATACAAAATCTGAATTGCTGTGCCGCTCATGCCTTTTGTCCAAGAGTAATGTCATGTTGACTTGAGGAGGTGCATTGATTACAAGATTATTCCACTTGGAGAAATACAAGACTGGACCAAATAATCAACTTATTCAATGTTAGTGAGCGTGTCCCTGTAGGGCAGTGCAGATGTGATGCATTCTGTAGTGTGTATGTATCAAAAAAATGAACCTTGTATACAGAAATTTCAGTGACATCAGGAACACATGAGTGAGCACACCACAGAAATCAAAACTGTGAACTTTGCTTTTGTGTGTCCTCTGCAGGGAACTTTATGTTCTGGGGTTGTCTGTGTGGAAAGAGCCCGCTCCATGAAGTCTGTGACACACTTCAGCAGGCTGGCATCAGTCCACAGCAGCTACTGGTAAGATGAGGATTTTTCTTTTTTGATGGAGTTTTGCTAATAGAGGTAAAATATGCTCAGGGTTTAAAGATGAAGAGAACATGAAACAGCTGATAAATTGTGACAAAATAAGTGGACAAATCTAATAATGCTTTGTAGTTTTTTGTTATTTCATATTTAAAAAGTTTTTTTTAGAAGTTCCACCTAAATTGTTTTTTGCTCATATATTTCATTTTCTTTTAGTCTCTTTTGCTAAGTGTGTGGATGCAAAGAGAGAAGAAGTTGCTACAGAAACCAGAAGAAACTGTTAGAAATCTACACACACTACTCATCGCCCTCAGCAACATGCCAGGTAAAGGCTTGTGTCCAGTGTGTGCAAACTCATTTGCACAAGTTGTCCTGTTTAGTCAACCAATAAAAGTTCATGAAAATGTATGATGTAAAAAAGAGTTATCACTTCTTCTCCCCCTCTTCAGGTGCAATTGAGGAATCTTGGGACTCCCAGTCTATCTCTCCCTGGTGGCAGCAAGTTCGCTGTACGTGCATCCAGTCCCACAATGCTGCCGCTGCTCTGCTGGCAGCCTTCGTTGCTCACCGTGCTGCTAAGATTAGCATCGCAAGCCGAGAAGGACAGCAAGGTAGGGAAGTCTCATGCGCACACACGCATATACACATATGAGTGCACTCATCAGGCAGTGCTATCAAAAATAAAAGTATGGCAAACAAGAATTGTAAGGGGTTGTTTTTTAAGCAAGAGATGTTATTTATTTGTTGTTGAAGCATGACATATGTATACTCCCAACTTTTTTACCAACTGATGAAGTTTAAACAAACCAATCAAAAAAGAAAATTGGGTTTCCAGAGCACCACACCCACACACCCTCAAAACACACAGTAGTTCTAGTAATTTGCCACAAAAATAGGAGAATATACTTCAACACCACACTCACTGACACAGCCTATTTTAATGCTTTTGTGCGCAACAGTTGCAGTCTGAATGGGAGGCGGTGTCCCTAGACCTGGAGCAGTGGAGTGTGTGTGTTCGCCAGCTAGAGGATGTGCTGGTGCTGCAAACTCTGCTGTTGGTACCTCCTCCTCAGGGAGCAGCAGGGGGCGCTGCACCACAGTGCTCCATCAAAATGCTGCTGGAGGGAGGCACAGGTAGACTGTAAAGAAAAATATCCTGAGGGATATATACAGGTAGACAGACAAGCTAACAAAAAAGGTAAGGCAGCATAACTTTTTTGTTAGCTTGTCTGCCACTACGTTTTATTTCTGTCATGCTTTCTTTATTTTTTGATTATTTCCTTTTGTGAAGTCTTTCACTCTCTTCTTATCGTTTGTACGTTCTTCTTATATCCATATACTGGTTGTGGCTACAAAAAACAGATTATTTTATATTTTTCTTGTTTTCTTTTCGCGTCTGTCTGTAAAGGTGGCATTGCCGACAGTGTCTCCAAGTGGGTGTTCAGGCACAACTTGGCCCCTGAGCGACTGAAGGAAATTCTCCAAAAGATAGAGAACAAAGAGGCAGATGAAAAACTAGAGCAGAAGGCTGGAGAAGAAGGGAAGGAACAGGATGCGAAGAGCCAAGAGGACACAGACACAATAGCAGGTCAGGACTGGACAAGAACTGATTAAAATGTTAGCTCTTGACACACACAAATTTGATATTGAATTACACATTGGCTCTCATGTTAAAGAGATTTAACTGTGTTTTACCTGTTCATGTTGTTAATTCAATTCAATTCAATTTAATTTATAGTATGTTGTTAATAACCTTTGTAGCAATGTAATGCCTGCCACAGTACACACTATTTCATGGAGCCTCTTTATGCCCTATAACTTAAATACAAGTCAAACACTGTCCATTTTGTTTTTCAGAGCTGTTGGTGGCAGTGTGCCAGAGGTTTCCACACTCCCTCTCACCTGACTTGCTCTTCGCCCACTGCTGCTGGGAATATGTGGTGCAGTGGAACAAAGACCCCGAGGTGCACATTCACACATACGTACACATAGGTTTTTGTGTTTATGAAAAATATAGTTCAAAACAAGTAAGACAGCCATTAAAAAACAGTTTGTCCTCAGTTAATTTAGTGTATAATATCACTACTTTCTGCAACAAGCCAGTTTCACTAAAGGGGAAAGGCAGGTTTTAATAAGTCCAAGAAACTTGGATGACAAAGAACCAAAGCACCTTTGTTCATAAATCTAGACTCACACTTGATTCTCTTCCTAGGAGGGCCGATACTTATGGTGGGCTGTGGAACATTTGAAGCTAGTCTCCAGTCCACATATCCAACTAGGTGAGGGGCTTTTCAGATTGAAAGTACGATATCACCAGAAGTGATCTCAATGACCCCACTTTGTAAATCAGTACCTTCTGAAAATAACTGTAGTAGTGTGTCATTAGACTTTCTTTTTCTTTCTCACAGGTATTTCTGTAATGATGTGGAGTACGTTCATTGTTAAGCGTTTGTCAGCAACAGCCTACCTCATGGAGAAGGCAAGTCACGCACATATACATACATGCATATAAAGTATGCCTGTGTGTCTAAGGTAAAGGCGTCGTCGTAGGCAATGTATAAAGTGTTTACACTTTTTTTTCCTAGGTGGGCAAAGCACCCAAAGATCGCTTATGTCGACGGGTAAGTATTCAGTAAAAATTAATCATTGAATAAAATATATGATGCAAGTTTTGATATACGTATGCAAATATTTATTCATTCCTAATGTTATGGCTCAGATTGTTTCAGATGTAAAGTATTGCAATTAAAGTATTAAGCTGCATATGTTAAGGGTTTGTTTATGTTGGCAGGACATCGGAATGGGAGACAAAGCTGTGACGTCTTTCCTGGGCTGCTGTGTCCAGTTGCTGCAGATCCTCATGGAGGTGACTGGAGTAGTTAAAAATCAGAGCCATTTGTCTTTTATAGATTACTATGTGAGTAAAGATATTCCAGAAAAAAAGCATGGAGAAACCAATCACTACCACTACTAACCACACTTATACTTTATATGCATTTGATGTATTAGCCAGCTAGCCTGCTGCTTGCAGTAAAGAAATATGTCTGATATGGTTTCTCCACAAAATAGTTTACTGAAAAGTCCATTCTCAGTGCATGTGCACTGGAGGTTTCAAGTTTCAACATCCCACCTGTGGAAGTTGTATACTGGACCATGATTGGCTTGCAAACTAGTTGTGATCCCTAATGCTGCTGCTATGTACACGTGTTAAACTGAGATTTCAGGTGAGCACAGAGAAACTCTCCCCCTTCAGCGAATGAATGAATGAATGGGAAAACTGCCTTCTAGTGTTAAACTGTGTACATGATCTTGCACAGTAAAGATCATGTTCAGAGTAACGCTCAAACAGTGAAGGAACAATTGTGTGGAGAACTTTAAAAGTTGTGCATGTGTTGTATTCTGCACTTGACTGGGTTAACTAGCTAAACTGTGAGTGTGGATCATAGAATGTACTGTATATAAAGATGGATGACACGTCCCCACAACCTCCCGCTGTACAAAAGTGAAGCCAAAATATCCCGGCGCTGCCGTCTTGTAATTTGAAAGAGTCTGCGCAGTAGTTGTTGGGCAGTGGAGCCGGGATATCAAAATCCCGCCCATATACTGTACCTGCTCGACCAATCGCTTGTCCATCACAGCTGTCAATCATGACATTACACACTGTTTTTATAGCATCAAATAACAAATAATAAAAACCAAAATTATCTGAAAAATGAGCATTTGAACAAACTGCGTGACCAGAGCTACTGTACCGTAAATGACAGAAACTAATATTGGCAAAACATTATTTGATGTGTACCTTTTTAGTTTTTAGTAGTAATTTCTTTTGTCCCTTCCACTAACATGGACGGGGCGATTTATGATTTATACTGCAGCCAGCCACAAGGGGACTATCGAGACGTTTTGACATCACTTTTACAGTCTATGCATCAACCCCGGGTTGGCATCATAATTTGAATGAACCCCGTTCTTAACAAGCACGCAAGCCTTTCTAACCATCTCTTCTGTTGTTTTTTCATGCAGGCGGACTCAGCGGTGGAGGAGGTTTCCACTCCGGAGCTGTCTATGGAGGAGGTGTGGTGCGGGGCGGAGGGCCCTGCATCACTGGCTGAACTTGCCCTGGAGCAGAGGGGTGTCCACTACCCCCTGGTGCAACACCACTGCCTGTTAGCTTCCCTACAGCATGCTGCTATGACATTCAGCTTGAAGCTCAAACCACTCAGCCTGTTTGACAGCAAGGTGAGGAGATGGACTTATTGACACACACACACACACAAATGCCCATGTTGACTTAACACAATTTACCAAATAAAATCTTTTAGAGCTGTTACACACAACATTGTTTGGGTTTTTTTGTCTGTGTCTTTGTCTTGTCCCAGGGTAAGAATGCCTTCTTCAGAGATCTTACAACCATCCAGTTGATGCCCAGTGCAGACATGGACCCAGGCCTGGTCTCGATACGACAAGAGGTGAGAGGTGGATTTTGTAGGATCTACAAGTCAATAGAAAATGAAGAGCTTTAAAGAAATGGTCTGTTGTCTTCTGATGTTGTCATCTCCTTGTCACTCTCCATATGCGCTGTCTCATCTATTTACTCTGTCTCAGTTCCTCCTCCGGGTGCTGACTAGCTGGGTGCAGGCTATAGATGATCATTCCAGCTCAACCTCTGGCACCAGGCCCCCCCCTCTACCCTCTAGTGGACCCAAAGCTGACTGGTGGCCCTCGCTGTGTCTGGAGCTGGGCTCCCTGCTGCAGGTCAACACTGACATCCTGAGACGGCACCTTGTTTGTGAGCTCTACAACCAGGGCCTGGACCTTCGGGCTGAAGAGGCAAGACAAACTTGTGGTTTTCTTTGTAGCAAACATAAGCTACAATGATACTACTTTTGTTAAACCTCTGTGCTGACCACAGTGCTTAGTAAGTCATCTGCTCTGACTTTTCATCTTAAGCGTGTGGCATCTTTTCACCCAGGTGATGTTAGAGGTGGAAGATAAGGATGTGCTGGGCTCCCAGCTGCTGGTGCTGACTGGCCAGAGGCTGAGTTACTCACTGCTCCACAGCCAGAGCCAGACGCAGGGAGCCATGGAGCTGCTGGCCCGCCTGCCCCCCACCCTCTGCACATGGCTCAAGGCTATGGTAAGACACCAGACAAGTCATTTTATATACTGAAGAGATTTCAGTCACAGGATCTCACAGGCTAGATGCTCTTTTCTATAAGTGCATTTGTATAACCAGCCTTCTTCATTAGGTTCAACCCCTTGTCTTCTGTTATTTACAGAGGCACCCTTAACCATAAATCCTCAAATCAACAACATTACTAGCTACAGCAAATAGAGACTGCAAGAGTTGACAGACTACTGAAAAATGTAACCTGTTTTTCAGCGTTCTCACTCAATAGGATTTTTTCAGTCAGACCCAACCCAAAGAGACCTCAGGATAATAAATGTGATTCAAAATGTTGTAAAGAGAACACTAACACCGGCAGCAGCATGATGCACTTTGTATAATAATAATTTTAGTTGGTAAGTAGACTAATCGGTCGTTTTGGTTTTAGTCAACTAAGATTTTTTTAGTTGATTAGTCATTTTGTTATGGTTTTTCATGCTGAGGTGCACGACCATGCGCCGCGACAGCACGCGGAGTCTTTGCGCTAGAAATTACAGCCGTGGTGAAGTCATTTTATGGCGCACCTCGATCCCAGAACACCCATAAATTAAGCTTAACAATGAATGTATAAAATGTGTTTTTGTACTGCAGGACCCCAGTGAGCTGCGGTGCCCCATGGTTCCCCTGTCCCAGACCAGCAGGCTGGTCGGCCGTCTGATTGAAATCCTGCCGGAGAACCACGCCCAGTACAGCTTGGGTCTGCACCTTCTCGAGGCTGTGGAGGCCCTCACCACTGAGGACTGATCCTGAGAGGGTGAGGGGGGTGTGGAGTCACCTTTGAAGGCATGGTTGTAGTAGGCAGACAGAGAGAGAAGGAAGGAAATAAAACAAAAGAAGTAAGTTCTGCTTCAGGAATTGTGGTGTCCAGAGGTGTAATCCCATGCAGAGTATGACA
Source organism: Etheostoma perlongum (assembly GCA_026937815.1). Lineage (NCBI taxonomy): Eukaryota > Metazoa > Chordata > Actinopteri > Perciformes > Percidae > Etheostoma > Etheostoma perlongum. The sequence goes on along the minus strand of CM049390.1, from coordinate 4,445,786 downwards.
CAGTCAACAAAGAGAAAGAGGATAAAGGGCCTTTTCACACACCTTTCATCATACATATTTTGTATTTTGTCATTCAGCAGATGTTAATATAATATAATATAATATACTGTAAAGTCCTCACAACTTAATTGTAGAAAGCAGTGATATACAGAGGGGAAGGATAGGCTTTTAAAAGGAGAATTACAGTCGAGTCCAACACGTAGCTCTGTTTGTAAATTTGGAGTGTTGTCACTGGAGAGAGAAACGAAACCAATCGGTGGTGCCTACACTGAGTTATCCTTTAACTATTTTTAATCCATATTTTCGTGCATGTAACATAAATAATATTGAGTACTTGTGTTATTGAAATATTGTCTGGAAGATAAGTTTATGAGAAGGGTTTTAAGGATTGGGGCATGTTTTTTCTTTGACATTTTCTGCTCGTTTGCAGAATAAAGATGTTTCTCAAAAGCTAGATGTTTACGTTGAGATGATGACTTGTTTTTGGCTACTTGTTGATTCAGCTCCGATAGATAGATGACTTTATTAATCCCAAATTGGGAAAGTTACAAGTAGCAGGTTACCAAAGACATAAACACACAAACCAAATATACAAGAAACATGCTTGAAGTAATAAAGTTTTTTTAACATGTTAAGAGCTAGAACTCAATTTATAATTTATTACATTTTTATTATACACTTTCAACTTTATGGGAAAGTTTACAAGGAACAGGATTTGTTATACAAAGGTAAACATTCACAAGAAATCCACACCCAATATAAATTCTCTACTGTCGTCACATAGTGACCCTCATTGTAATGAATTTCTTTTCCATGTAGTTACACATTTATGCCCCCCTGAAGGGCATTCCTTCTAGACTGAAAAAAACAAGTCAATATCTTCACTTCCCAACTATACATACAGTACACAATCTTGCTCATGCTTCATCAGATTGTTTGGTGGTACAACATCAAATTGCACACAGCAAAGTGACCCAGGCCGACTTAGACATTTTGGTTTTAGAGTTCACACCTGCTGTTTTAGGAAAGTGGGAGTGCATACAACAGTGAAGCCTGAAGCAAATTTAGTGAAGTATGCGTTGTTATCTGCTATTAGGCCGTTCTTTCCCAAAGCCAACCAGGTGCCAAGCTGCAGGTTCTTTTAACTTACAGTCGAATAAATGAAAGAAAACCCGAAGCACCAGCTGATTTGGAGTCAGTTTTACATTTCTCAGGTGATGGCGACAGGGATTGTAAATCCTGGTCTCTATTCAGCTCTCGAGGAACTTCACCCAGTGCAGAGAAATAAAACAGCCAAGATGATGTTTGCTGGTTGTCACGGTGACAACACATGTGGCATGTCAGTTACCCTGTGAGATGACAGTTTGGCAACGCGGGCACAGGCAGTCTGCTGAATCTGCAGTGTAGCGGCGGCAGCGCGGGCACCGGGCAGCAGAGGTGGGAACTGCTGCTATACTGTAGGCACTTTCCTCTTTGATAACACCACCTGACAGGACAGATACATATACACACATATTAAGTATTTTTGAAGTCATTGCTGAGTCACTTTTTGTCCATAATAGTATATACCATTGTGCGTTTTCTCTATCTCTGAATAATTATACTGGGTAGGGCTGTTGCCGGTTTTGATCTAATCCTCTGAAGTTAACCTGCAGGTTAAACATACAGCATAGGTTACCATGGTGATGCACGCCACTAAAAAGGAGCCAGCTTCATGATACCGGAAACCCCAAAGATCGTTGGCTAACCTGTTAATCTTGCAATGTGATACGTGCCCCAAGGGTAAATAATAGCGTTAACAATGGCTCCAGTGCATTTAGGTACCACTTTAATGGCATAGTGGGCACAGGACCCTGACACTGGCAATGTTCTTAGAGAAACCTGTGTTTGACAGATGGAAATGTCTCCTGGGATAAAGGACACTGCAACATTACATCACTATCTTAGTGTAAACATTCCTCACCCTCCAGGTTGATGAGGAAGGTGCCGTGGCTCAGCAGGGCGTCTGGGGGCAGGTCACGGGGGAGCTCACTGGTCAGGCTGACCCGCGCTACCATCATCAGCTCGGCCAGCTGGGAGGAGGTGGAGGTGGCTTCCTCTTGTAGAGACTGGGAGGAAGTATAGAAGGGTATGAGTTTGTATTTCTGCAGTTCCTTTGATACATGAGTGTAGCATATTTTATATATTTGTACTTTTCTATTTATTATATATTGATAGTAATGTATACATGTGTTACATTACCAGTGCAAATTGTCACACCTCTTAAACCATGATACAGTAAATGCCAGATAATTTATCAATGTAGTGTTATGTAGACAAACAACCCATTGCAGACCCATTTAGTTGGCCCATTTCTATCATATCATCTTATAATACATTATATATAATATTAATTATTATGTGTGTATGATTCTAGCACTCTGGAACTCTGGAATAAATAAAAAAGAGTTTAACAATTCATCATCATTCGTCATTTCAAGGCACGGTGGATTGCATTAGTACATATGAATATATACAAATATAAGGTCATTTGTTATAAGCAATGTTTCTCTAGGTTTGTGGAAGATTTAGGTGCAAGTATTTAGCAGAGGGCTAAGGGGTCCTCACTAAAGAAAATATTAGGTTTTCAATAAAAAATGTAACATCATTTTGGACCATTATTATTACCATATCTGTATCTAAAACGTTGGCTAGAGCAGAAAATAATTAAATAACTGGGGACCATCTACAATCATTAGATCTGAGAAAAGTCATTTAAAGTTTGTTTGTTTGGATGTTCACATGGATTTTACATTCATTCCATTTAGGTGGTGGCTTGGGTGCTCCGCCTTAGCCTTAATGGTAGGGAAAACCCTGTATAGTGATTTGCCAACACCATTTGATTTACCTCCATGAGTTCAAACAGCAAGCCGGGTTCAATGGCAATAGTGAGGTCATACTGAGCTGCATTTTTGCCTGGAATGGACGACAGGAAGGAGTCCCTGATGGCACAGGCTCCTTCAACTGCTTCCTCCAATCCTGGACGCCGCCACACAGAGCTGCTTTTGATCCAGCCACTTTTAAACAATGTCTCTTTTTCTACAGAAACAATTAGAGTTAATGAATACTTAACAAGCAAACACATACTGTTTATATAAAAAAATATATATGGAGACTGTGTGGTTGAAAACCCATGTAGTTAAATGGCAATAGCTTCACAAAACAAACCAACAGACACATACCGTCATGCCCTGGTGCGTGTAGATAGACCTCTTCGGCTAGATGTGGCAGGATGGGAGCTATTGATCTGGTCACTCCATCCAGAATTTCCTCTAAAACGGTCTGACATGATCTTCTGCCCAAAGAGTCCTCCGGATCACAGTACAATCTGATTGAAAGAGGCAGACATAAAGATATAGATAGAGGGAGGGACAAAGAAGGACAAAGTGATGTGGGAGTTTAAAAAACAAAAAGGTGATGCCAATGGAAGAATACAAGCACAGCTAAACCAAACATGGTTTATTTGTTGTAGCAAGCCTTTACCTGTCTTTGATGATGCTGAAATACAAGCTGGAGAGGTCTCTGGTGATGAAGGCTTGGAGGACACGGATGGCCCTGCCCGCATCAAACTCACTGTAGGCGTCCGTCACCTGCAGACACATACACACTTCAGTGGCTTTCTTTCAACCAGCAGGTGATGCTGCTTGGACTGAGATGAACCAGTTCTACACCAAAACACACCTTGATGCTGTACTCGCGGAGCAGGTGCAACATGTACTGATCAATGTAATGCATCTCTTTGGGGTCCACAGCCTGCACACGTGGGTCGAAACCGTGCAGGTTGCCAAGCAGGAACTTCAGAGTGTTCCTTAACTGGGACAGACGTAAAAACAGAGTGTGTCATTTGTAGAAAATAATCATGTCACTTGTACTATGTCCTTACTGAACTGGTACCTTGCTGATGCTGTCTCTGGCGGAGTTGAGTGCAGTGGGTCCGATCTGAACCTCAGAGAAGACGTTTGACTCAGCCACCCACCAACGTAGCACATCTGCCCCGTAGGGTGGCATAGTGGCGTCCTGAAAAGGACGGCACATGTGAGAAAGTGTGTAGGAGAAACAAAAAGTGATTAGTATTTAATTTTGGTTAGGATGGTCAGTATTCAAAATTGGAATAGCTTAAGCTTCTAAAGCAAATGGAGTCTTTAAACAAAGTTAGTTACGCCTTACTTAGGGTCCTTTCAGAGCAGAAAAAAGCTACCTGACGATTCGCCGCAGGGTGTATCATCTCTCCTCTGACCTTACCTTCCCTCCATTAATGACTGTGTGAGGATCCACAACGTTTCCTAGAGACTTGGACATCTTCTCTCCTGTCTCACTGACTGCAAAGCCATGCACCACCAGAGACCTACACACAAACACACAACAGATATCTTATATCAGAAACATGTAAATAAGGCAAGAGAGACTAGTATGACTGACGTTTTTCAATGATAAAAAAATTATTTTGGCCCAAAAAAAGACATATTTGATATTTGCATGTGCTGGAGTATGTAAAAAAAGTCATAAAAAAGTCAGAGTATAGTATGTCAAATAAGTCTGGAAGAACATGCAAACTCCAAACGTCATAGTCATAGTAGTACGTGAATGTGATTAGGGCGTTACTGCAAAAGAGAGGTTGCCTCTCAGTGAACCTTCCCTAAAAAAATAAAGGTTAAAATATATCGAAAAAAGTCACAGTATAGTATGTAAAAAAAAAAAAAGTCATGAAAAAGTCGTAGTATGGTATGTCAGTCAAAAAAGTCATTGTATAGTTTGTCAAAAAAAAGTGATAAAAAAATAGATAGAATAGTATTTCAAAAGGAGTCATAGTATAGCATTTTGTAAAAAAGTCATAGTACAGTACATTGAAGTGCTGCTGAATCAGCATCCAAACAATTATGGGAAATGTAGGATCAAGTGTTGGAGTTTGACCCACACTAAAAACCAAAAGTCAGAATATCAATCCTTCTATCTTCAATTTCAACCATTCTTTTTTCATCTGTCTCTTGTGAGTGCCCCAACTTAAAAAAATGCATTAACAGAAAATTGTTGGAGGAGCACTTGAAACTTGAAAAAATTGTAACTTTACTGTCATTAAAGGGTGGTCCAGAATTTTGGACATAAGAGCTTATTTCCAAGTTAGCCAGTGTGTTTTTTTATCAGTGGAGAGAGTTTAACACTTTTCATCCAGTTCTTCCTTCCAGTTGCAGAGTTCGCTGGTGCTATCTGCCAGCCTGCCATTAAAAACAGTTTTATCCACAGTATTTGGTGTACTTATAAATTAAAAATGTCAAACTCGATGTAGACGTCTGTTGATAGAATAATGTTAGAAATAAAACTACCTTTGCATCTCAATGATCGCATTACATTTTGAGGGACTATATTCTCAGCAGCGGCGGAATTTTACTTTGCTCCTGTTAGTAGTACTGCGCCGAAAAGTAAACAGAGAAGCGCACTACAGTCGGGACACCTAGCTAGTAGAACCGGCTTTCTCGGTTGCCCATCACTCTGCCGCTGCTGCAGCCTGTGCTACCAACTACAGGGAAACAAAGTGTAACTATTGCAAGGGTAGTTTTATTTCTAACAAGTGTCACTATCTATGACCAATCACAAACTTCACAGCAAGTGGATAGGTCACTCACTTGTAAGGTGCTTTGTTCCTGACGGCTATGCTGGTGAGCAGCGAGGACTGAAACCAGCCTCCAATCTGGTCCTTCCCTTCCACATACGCATCTGCCCTGGAGTCTGACTCTGGAGGAGAGCAAGTTGCAGAAAAAGAGAGGTAAATAGTTTTTAAGCTCATGCCTCTAAAATATTAGGTAAACAAAATGGTTAGTGCATGTGAAGACTGTTCCAGAGGAGAGAAATATCTAGAGAGTTAGTGAGAAGACTCAATAAACATGCCTTGTCCAAATAGCCTGTGTGTTTTATCTATTTCGGTAACACTTTACTTGACATACTGTACATAACAGTGACAAGAAACTGTCTTGAACATATGACACAGTCATGACACATAAACCCTAAGCCTAACCCAAACTTGTCATGACAAAACCGAACGACACTTACTAAAAGCAGCGTTATGTCATAAACCTTTATGACTTGTTTATACTGTTTATGACACGCTCCTGACAGTGTCATGTCACTCTTATGTAGATACCTTCAAGTACATTGCAACCATCTATTTTAAGATAGACAGCAATCTGAAAGGCACATGTTGCAGCCATGGCATCACAGGCACAAAGAACTTTCAGCCTCTTCTATCTCTATCCTGAACCAATCCACAGAAAAAACTAATAGTAAAGAAGTGTAGAGTTTGGGCCATTCCTGGAAAAAGAAACAAACTGCCACAGAAAGAATGAGAGGAGGAGGAGAAAAGTGAGGTTTTGGCGTTCATGCTGAGTTCCTCGTAGTCTCCTAATTCCACATTTGGTAAATAATCCTCACATTATTTTTAAATGCACTATGAAGAGTATTAATCAATTCACTGAATGGGACTGAATGTTTTTTTTCAGTATTTAGACACTGGAGAGGTGCTGTGTTGTTCAGTGGTAGAGTGAAGACGAGAGATGCTCTTCTGGCAAAACAGATGTAAGCAAGTCATTAGAGAACGTTGACAAGAGGAGTAAAAATGCCTGAGAAACAGACAGACAGAGAGTGCCAAAGACATTGGACGACAGAGGCAGCTGTGTTGGCCGACAGGCAGGTGATCAAATAACCTGTGACCCGAGGCTTACGAAGCGGAGCAGGGAGCCAGCTGAGACGTGACTCGGGCTCTTCAGTGTCTCTGTCCATCTCCTCTGGAAATGACAACACAACCAAAACAGCGACATGAACAGGTCCAGCTCAGCAAGTCATTTGATCTTGTGTTCTGATTCACAAGCAAACAAATGACATCTTCACCTTCATCGGCCAGTCATGGACTGGCCAACCTTAACACATTATTACAGAGTCACACCACTAGCATAGCTAAAAGCAAATAGGTGATTTTTCACAACATGCCTCTTTATAAGGCTACTAGACAAACCTGTGGAGAGGAACAGTTTACTGCTGTATATAAAACACATTGCTTTTCTTCCCATACTGGCACACTTTGGTATGTATTGTTTGAAGACTTACTTCAAGATTATGTTAAAAGGATAGTTCAACCCAAAATACATATTTTTCCTCTTACCTGTAGCGTTTTATCAATAGAGTTTTTGAGTGAGTTGCCCAGTGTTGGAGATATCGTCCACAGAGATGTCAGCCTTCTCTTGAATATAACTGAACTAGATAGCACTCGGCTTGTGCAATGAATTTGAAAATCTCAACATGAATGACTCTTTCCAGAAATCATGAGCCAGTTAAGATAATCCACAGAACTGGCTGTGAGGAGTTTCATGTAGGAACTAATTTCTTTCTACCAAACTACACCTGATAGCCGTATCACAGCGCAGTAAGTGTACTCATGGACAGGAGGCTTGTGCTCGTGACAGCAGTAAAGGTGCCCTCCTCCACTGAGCTGTAACGTTAGCTCAGGTGAGCTAGCAGCATTGGTTAGCTATAAACTCCACAAGCTAGCAATGTCGGACCACGAGCCTATGGCTTTGACTATCACAAGCTGAGTGCCATCTGGTTCTATTATATCTGACAGAAGGCAGACATCTCTACTGCGGATATCTCCAACAATGGGAAAAATTGCACCAAAATGATCTAGATTGATAAATAAGACTACAGGTAAGAGGAAAAATATGTATTTGTGGTTTTGGGGTGAACTGTCCCTTAAAAGGTGGTTATCACTGGCAGTGTATCTGCAATATAAATGGCTTCACTGATTCTACTAATGTTGCGTTGCATACACCTAGCACAGTGAGCCTGGTGATAGTTTGCTGAGGCTGCACTGCCTTCTAATCCAGCTTTGTGGTCAGCAAACTACTGCTTTTGATTACAATACACTTTGCAAAGTAACTTAATTAGTAGACTGTGTAAGTCAAGTGTAAGTAGATTTCTCTACAATAAAACTAATGAAGGGAGAGGTGATTAAAGGCATCTTGAAAGCTGGCAGTCATTGAACTAAGCTGGAATATTAACTGCTGCTATTCAGAGAACAACCTTGATGAGTGTCATTGGAGAGAAAGCAGTGTGAAGAAGCAACATCATCACATCAATGTACAAATATCAACGTTATTGTAGATTATGAAAACTGGATGAGAAAGATGAGAGGATGAGAGACTTAAAGCATTTTGCAGCTATGGGCATTAGTTTTCAACAATTATATATCTCTATCAGAAACTACCATTATTAATAAAAGGAAGTGATAGTGTATTAGTGTTAGGGTTCATCTGAATTTACAGTCTTTCACAGATGCTGATTCCCGCATAATTTAACTAAATCTATTTGTACTTAGTATGATGTGCTTAACAGGAGAGACTGAAGTCATTTCAGATGTACCTTCCAGTACAGCAGCCCATGAAGCTCCGCTATCAAACCAGATGTCGAGGACGTCTTCTCCCCGAACGTAGTCAGTCACTGGACCTGCTTTACTCTGATAGAGACACACACAAAGAAAAGGTAATGGATGAATGACTGTAGTTGATCACCAGAAAACTGATGACCATATTAATAATCACATTTAACGCTACATTGATTAGTTTATAACTGAGGGCAGAAGAACTGAAACTCCTGACAAAAATATCCATCTTTAGCTGAAAGTTGTTCCACTATGTCCAACCGGCTATTTGTCAGCCTGCTGGGAATGTAGTGTGCAGTGGCTTTATCAGAGGTGTTAACCACAACCATACGTTACAGGAGACTTAAAATGCTGTTCTGCTGAGTTTGGAGATAGTTGTTTGACTTGTTATTCGATAAATCATTTCACATTACTTTCAGTATTTCTATTCTGTGTTGATATCAGGGCTGGGTGAAATGGAGAAAATCAAAAACCACAACATTTTTGACCAAATACCTTGATATCAATACTATTGGTGTTTCCACAAAATATTTACACAATGAGAGTTTAGATAAATAATCATCAGTAATGTGGATATAATGACTAAGTGGGTGAAGGCAAATAATAGAACAGTTACAACGGTCTGGTGAGTTCAGAAAATGACATCACTTTACTGTCATGCAGCCTTTAAAACCAGGAAAAGACAACACTTATGCTATAGTACGAAAATCTAAGACGATATCTAGGCTCATACAACAACATCAATATAATATTGTCGATTTTAAAATCAACAAGACCATTATTCAAAAAATGAACATCATTCTGTACTGCAGAAGACTTAAAACTAGCAATTAAGACCATAAATTCATCAAGAAAATGTTTACTGACTGAGGTAATAAATCAAGTGAGAAGTAACTTTCTCATTGACTTCCACAGAAACCGACCTCCTATTGCAACCGCACAAGTCTCCCCCGGCTGGCATTCAGATAGAAAGCAGGTTTAAGGCACTTCTGCATTTGCAGCACTTTGCCAAACCGGATGCTTTGTCCATTAATATTATACAGTCTATGGTTTAAACCCACAACTTTTTCCTAACTTAACTTCACCCACACAGGCACACTATCACACATACAGTATGCTGACCTTCTTGAGAACAGCTTCTGGCAGCAAAGTCTCAACAGGAAGCTCCCACCAACAGTCACTGCCCTTTTCTTTGAAGAGCGTTGCTATATGGGACACTGTGTGTCTGCAAAGACAGGAGGAACGTTTAGTAATAAATAAGAATAAACTTTATTTATACAGCATTTTTCAAAGTGCTTTACGTGGTTGAACTGGGAACAAAAACATGTCATGACTGCAAAGAAATAAAATCAGCAATACAAAAAAATAAATGAAAATAAAATACTTGTTAGAAAACTGGGCATGTGGTATGTGTGTGTATCCAAGCATGTGTATGATGCAGTTTGTCTGCATATGTGGTGTGTATCAGCTTACTTGTTGATGAGAGCCTCTCCAGTCTCTCTGTGGTAGAAGACTGGGATTGGGACGCCCCAGCTTCGCTGTCTGGAGATGCACCAGTACGTCCGCCTGTCCAGCATGGTCAACAGGCTGCCCTTCGCTGACTCGGGCAAAACACGCACCTTCTGCAATGCCTCCTGGACAAACACACACACAGTGGGGGTTTTTGTGCCTTTGGAACAAACTATAATGTAAAGAAAGTCCCTCACTTGAAACATAAACCACATTCCTTCCTGGAACCACCTTATGTGCACAAAAAACAGACTATATTTTCCCCCGGCAAATAAAATATGAGCTTAACATAAACTAGTCTGACCATAACATGTCTTCCAGCTGGCAGTGTTAAAAAGGTTTGAAGGGTGGCTCAGACAACCCCTGCCAGAATCCCCACAATTATTATGTTAGGCATGGGGGAACTCTCCATAAGATCATCTGTCAATGCAAATCAAACCAGCTATTAAGCTAACTGAAATAACACCATGCCAATCTCTAGGTAAGGTGAAGGGTGTGTGATGATATGGGGTTGGTTTAATTCCAAAGGCCAAGGGAACTTTGTCAGGATGCATAGTATCCTGGATCAATGACATAACTGGCCTTAAAAATAAAAATCTGCCTGCCTCTATGGGAATTTAACAAAGGGGGATGTCTATACATATGCCCCCTGTATTTTAAGGAAGAACATTTATTTATTTACAATACATTATTTGTTCAAAGAAATCTGGTGTCCATAAAAGGTTGGATTTTATTTAATTCTTTTTAATTAAGGCATTAAGGTTAATTTCCAAAAGATATTTTTTTATTCCTCTTTTTAAATCATCTTTAGCATGGGTGTGTACACTTATGCAAGCCACTGTATATATGTGTGTGTAGAGCATTACCAAAATAAAAAAAAAACGTAAATGACAAAACAAATGCATGTCTTCTAGCTTTACCTTGGCCTTATCTTTAAGTGATGCCGTGTTGATAAACCACTGTTTGCTGGGCCTGATGACGACAGGCTGCTTTGTCCTCCAGTCATACGGGTAGCTGTGGACACACTGCTCCTCCTTCACTAGAGCCCCAGACTCCTTCAGCATGGAGATCACTAAAACAGGCCAATCCACATACACAAACATGAAAGAGAAAAACAAAAAAAACGCAGAAAGGTTTAAAAAACACCACGTGCACTCACATCCACATGGGCTAAGTAAGTATCTTATTGTGTCATATATTATGCTGTACCTTTGTCAGTGCCTTCACTCATAACAGATAGATTCTGTAGCTCAGGGCCGGCCATGTCAGTGAACTTGCCGTCCTCATCCACCATACACTCCTTTGGTAGAAGAAATAAATGCAAACAGTTACACTGCGACACAAAGCGTGCTTAACCGCATCATCAGCCATGTCTCACTCATCAGCCATGTCCTTGCTAAATAACAATTAAAACAATTAATCAGTTATCACAGATGTCATTGACTTGCATGCCGCAAAAAACACTTTCAGAAAACAATTTCACGAAAGCTTGACATTTTGAAAGAAAAAAAAAAAAAAAAACTGGAACGTACCACTGACAGTTTAAACTGTGAAGCCACGCTGTAATCCTCCATGCCATGAGCTGGCGCTGTGTGGACCAATCCTGTTCCTTTTGCCATAGTCACATGATTGGCCGGCAATAGAAGCACTTCCTTGTCAGGAATTGTGGGATGTTTGCAGACTCCACCCTCAAGTTGGGAGCCTTGGTACAGAAGGACAGGGGATATGAGCATGGTTATGTTTGTAACTGACAAGACACCTCTGTGTGTGTGTGTGTGTGTGTGTGTGTGAGAGACCTGTAAAGGTGGCTACGCTATCCAACTCTGTGCCCAGCAGCGCTGCCACGCTGGCTGTGCGCTCCGTGGCCACCAACAGCAGCTGAGAGTTGTCTGCCCTCTTCAACACAGAGTACCTGCAAACAGAAAACAAGGCACTTGCCTTTACTACATTTTGTACCACATCACATTCATATCACAGACATAATCTGTATTGTTAGTCAAACATTTTATCACTGGCCTTTTTTTTTTTTTTTTTTTTTTTTTTTAGAATAAAGTCATTTTATGATGAAAGCTTAAGACCAGAAAATGGTTTACAGACCGACGTGATTTTTTTTAACCTATCCTTTAATGTAAGACAAACCAAGTTTTGTTTTTTTAATTGGAATTTTTAACTCTTAACTATCGACATGGGCATCGGCCTCTGAAAGCTAGTGTTGGTCAGAGCAATCAGGCAAATTGCCAAGTGCTTTACAACACAAAACAAGAAGACTGTGCTGTTGCCCCATCTAGCTCCTAGTAATCCTCAGGTACAGCGTAGATTAATGAGAGCTGAGCCATGTCTGCAGAGACACTTACTGGGCTTTGGGCATGTAGCAGACGGCCTGGTTGGCAGGAATGGTCCAGGGCTGGGTGGTCCACACCAACACAGAGACACCTTCCAAACCTGCTGAGGTACACAAACCGTACACCCATGCGCTGTTAATAGATTTTGCACCTGGTCAGAAGTATAATATTTTCTAACTAGAATTACCGCCTAACAGTTGTACGCCTCCGCAAACTAGTCAAGTTGCAGTTTACATCCATGTCTGTCCAGACTCATAGTATATCTAGCCAAAGGCTTTGTGAAACATACATGTACATTGTACATGTACATCCTCAAAAACATAATGGCTCCAGCCACAGCTGGCACAGAGATGTTTAAAACCTCAATTACCTGTATGTGTGAGTGTGCATTTATATTACCTTCTGAGGCTATTCCCGGTGGCAGTGTGCTCAGGGGGAATGTGGCATAGATGGCTCTGCTCATATGCTCAGGGTTGTACTCCAACTCTGCCTCTGCTAAGGCCGTTCTATAGAGGCACGGAGACAGGAATATAGGACACAACAGGAGCACAAGCAGTTAACATATGTTGATATAGAATAGGATAGATTAACATAGTGATGCATCTATGCAGCCACCTCTGCATAAGCATACTAACTCAGTACCTTGAGGAAGGAGACCAGAAGACTGGCTTGTAGTCCTGGTAGATGAACCCCTGAAGAACCCCCAAAAATATATGATATTAAAAATATGAAATCAACAATATCCAAATCCCATCCCTGTGCTACTGTAGGTTCCTGTTGCTTTCACATTAGGCTCGTTCGAGATAAACTGCTTCTCGCCTGTAAAGTGGACAAGAGCAGGTGGCAGCACCCGGGGGTGGTGACAAAAATCCTCTTTCAAGTCGGAGAGTCTCCAGCCGTTTCCAGCAGCCTTCAGGCTGAACAGGAAGTGACAAAAACACTGTGGTCCGATTCCAATTTAATAAAAATGTTATCAGACACACATCAGCTTGTACACAGTCTCCAGTTGTTTCTATTAAGACAAAGTAGCTGTCAAAATTCTCTACATGCGATCTGTTAATAAACAACAGACTGTATGTGATCTGTAAGGATTAAGTCTCTGGTTTCTTAACGTCACTATCAGCCCCACAACATGTTTGTACAGAATAAGCCTTTAAATCAGAAATATGGCAGTTAAATCCCTCTGGTTCAAAAACAATAAAAAGTGTATATAAAACGTCCTCATGTTGAGTCGATTCTGAACCATTCAACTGTTGGATCAGTTGAGAGGCCGGCATTTCCCAGCATGCTCCGGGTCCGCCAGGGTCTTGCAGTCGGTGAAAAGCAACTGCGCAGCCTGTGTCTCAAACCCGCGGCCATATTGCTCTTGTGAGATTATTGTTGCCCGCGTATGCGTGACGTCAGAGCAAGTCGGGATCAATTCGGAAACAAATCTACCCAGCATGCAACGGGCGGCAATCGCCGGTGATCGATTCTGCTCACACCTGGCTCATCTCGAACAAGCCTATTGGTGCAATACCTACTTATTTTACTATTGCCAACAAAGGTTTGCTGAACAGCACATCATTGCCCACCTTGCTGTGCATCTCTTGAAAGACTCTCAGCTGAGCAGCCTCATAGGCTCCATCATACGTGTAGTAGCACTGGTCCCAGTCAGCCATCAACCCCCAGCGCTGGAAAGCAGCTTTCTGACGAGCTATGGCCCCATCTGCAAACTCCCGCGCTGAATGGAATGAAAACATTACCGCAGGTCCAAATCTAATAACAGACATGTTCATCCAGTTTCTGACCCTCTTTACCTTTCTGTCGGATCTGCAGGGGACCGAGGCCGCTCGTCCCCATCTCCCCCAGAGCCTTCAGCTCGATGGGCAGACCATGGCAGTCCCATCCTGGGATGTAGTGGACCTGCCGCCCCCTCAGCATCTCAAAACGGTTACGGATATCTTTCAGGATCTGGACCACACAACAGTGAATTGAATGTTCATTTTGGCAGTGTTTGAGTTGTTTGAGCAGTCATTGCTATCAGAAAAGCATCAGAAAATTTAGAATTTAATAAAATAATAAATAATAATAAGGTACACTTTATTAATACCACAAAGGGAAATTACAATTTACAATCTGTTGCTATTACACACAGGCCTCAATTACACACACATGCTCAGTACCTATACATGCACTAATGGAGAGATGTCAGAGTGAGGGGGCTGCCCATGGAACTTTACAGCAGCGGCTCTCTCACTTATCTTACTGTGTTACTGTAAGGGGCCAAGCATCCCAGACAACAGTCAAATCATATCAAATACAAACAAGCACTGAAAGTAAAGGATCAGAAACCAACAATGTGGCACCACTGTTTGATTGTACAGAAATATAAGCGTCTCAATGTTGATAGCTTTATTAAGCTATTTAGCTTTTCTTAAACTTATTTTTAAATGCGTAAATAATCTAGCTCCAGCCATACTCTGTCCTTGTGTGACAAAAACAAATACAAGGAGAGTGGCCATTGGTGGAGCAGTGGCTGGCGACTGTATAGCAGAGGGGCGCAAAACCACTAACGGCCAGTCATGTTTTTCAGTGATAGGGACATATTTTTGGAATGATTTACCAACTGAAATAAAAACACAAACCGAACTGAAAACATTTAATAGAAAGGTGAAATACTGGCTGAAAGGAAACCAAACATGTAACCACTGAATCAGTGGTGTTGTAATGTATTGCCCGTGCTAGATGCCTGGCTGTTTGCGCATGGCTGCCAGCTATTTGCTACATAACTGTTTAACTCACACTATGTAGTTCTTTTAAAAATTATATTTGGATTATTTTTTAGAAAGGTCTGACCAGGGACTAGGGGTGCAAATTAGCCTATTGGCTAAAACATTTTTATGCAACACATCTACACATATTGTTATGGCATCGACTGTAAGAATTATGTAGGTAATAATCTGCGCTGCATTGTCCCTGAAAAAAGTAATATATTATTATTATGTTATTATTCTTTATAATGCACCATTAAAGCAAAAAAAATATTGAAACACAACAAGCCTACTGTTAACTAATCACCTTATTGAGTGCATGTCCTACATGAGGGTCTCCATTGGCATACGGGGGTCCATCGTGTAGGCAGAACGCCTTCTTGGCCTTCCTCTCTCTTTGCCAGGAGTACAAATTTGCAAATCCACACTCCTGCAAAAGTAGAAAGTATTTATATTTTTCATTTGACAAAAATAAAATATTATTAAAATGGAGCTATCTGTAACAGTGCTTAAACATCAAGATGATGTACATTTTGAGCTGTGCAAATCTAGGTACGTATACACAGGCAGATAGAGGGTGATAAGTCACTTACTTACTGTAAGTATAACCAAACCTAAGTTTATATTTAAGCCGTGATCTGTCAGTCAGACATTATTTTCAGTGTGCATAACTTAGAACGGAGCCTGTTTGTTGAGGGGAAAGGAGGAAATAACATAAGGTGACCAGACTTCTCAGACAAAATCCAGGGACATTTTCAGCTCAGAAGTGTAAATACCTCCAAAACAGGTCATGTATTCATCTTTGTAAAACTTAAAACGGGGACACTGCCCCAGTGGCAGCACTAGACCTAGAGTTTCACTGGGGCACAAGCCCCCCTAGGGGGGTCCATGGGCGTGCTCCCCTGTAAGAAAATGTTGTCTATTTTAAAGGTGCTCTAAGCGATGTTGGGTGACGTTACTTCTTGTTGACGTTCAAAGTATTTTCAAACCCTAACCCTTTTATTATTGCTGCTGCTTGCTCCAACAAATACATCTAGACATGCACACAGCACTCAAGTTCTCTACACTCTACATTGGCTCCCTGTGCATTTTACAATAGATTTTAAGATTGTATTGTTTGTTTTCAAGGTCTTAAATGGTCTGGCCCCGGAGTATTTGTCTTAAATTTTAACATTGCAGGAGCACAATCGGTCATTGGGTTCTTCAAATCAGCAACTTAGTAGTGATCAGGCTTTTGCAGCTGCTGCCCCGAGACTCTGGAACAAGTTACCCCTTGATATTCGCACCATTACAGACTTTGGAATAGTTCAGCTTGTCAATGAGAAGATATGTATTTTCTTTATGTATGCACTGTAACTAATGGCTGTAAGAATCTACAGTGATCTACTTCAGATTTCACAGTAACACTAGCCTACTGTATATGATTTTTACAGTAGAATGCTGTAAAGTTTACATTACAACCTTGTCAACATGACAAAAATCACAGTAGTCCAAGTATTACTGTTGAAATCACAGTAGTGAAAGTATTACTGTAAAGAAAATCACAATATAGCCACTATAGTACTGTAAATAGTAAACTACTCTAGTTTTACCTTATCTTAGCTTATCTTTCTTTTAACTCATAACAACCTTTCGAAGTATCTGATGCATGCCGATCTAATGAATGAAACCTAAAGACATATAAAGTTAGAAGATGTTAAGTCATGTGTTCCAGTGTGTCCAGGTGTCAACGAGCTGGGGGAACGAATGATTTAGGCCTCTATCGCTCGTCGTACCTGCTGTATCTGGAGTTCTCGGTCCAGCAGCTTCTGTCCAGTCAGTTTCATTGGGAACTCAGTCCGGGGAAGGAGCACTGTGTCTCGGTACAGTCCCTGAGCAGGGGCTGCCTCCGCGGGCTGAGCGCTGCCTTCCCCTGAACTCCCGCCGCGGCTGGAGCTGAAGGAGAGAGCACGGTGGAGGAGGCCACCTCCCCGGTGTGACCTCCGTCCCCATCTCGCTAGCGTCTGGCTTACTGCCGAAACCCGGCACAGCAGCATGGAGGGGCGAAGTAGCTCTGTGGCCAAGCAAAACCACAAACACTGAAAAGTGTTTGGCTTTTCTGAGTTGGGACAGTAAGCAGTCTCGTGTTGTTATATTCCGCCCTTGGTGTAGTGCTGTTTCTTCCGGAAGAAATTGAAGAGGGGACAACTACGGAAGCCCATTTGGACGGAATTTGCTAATCAAATTAGGTCGAATTCATGACATCGGTGCAAGCGTAAATCTTTCTATTGATTATCATGTTATTACTTATGTTAATATTATCTCCATACATAACAAACACTCACATGGGTGACCAGAATATTAGAAAGTATTGTTTGGTTATTTTATTTTGAAGGTCTAACCGGAATTTTGCTTAAGCTGTGGTGTCCGTCTTGACACTTGTAGGTTTGACTTCTCTCTTGTGTGTTTAGAATATTTTCAGTAGGCTACCATCCAGTGGCCACGATGACTACAACGACAGTCTTAAGCAACAATCATACTTACAGGCCGCACAATATTTCATACAAACATCTTCGTGCTGTGTTTCAGTGAACTGTTGCTCACCGGTTTTGACAGTCTGCTGACAAACAGGGGCCTTTTTAATATGAAAATGTTATCAAATGAGGCTATTATCAATTTTAGCGCGAAAGTTGACGACAACGTCAACTTTAAAGAAACTTATAACGACGTTGATAACTTGATTACTGGACTTTGAAAAATTAGAGTCGTTCACGTGCGCTTAACTTGCCAATATAGTACCTATATTTCCGACAGCACCTGAATGCAGCACGACATAGGCTCAGCAGGTGGTGTAGATTGGCTGATGATGTCACCAGGGGTATAAAAGGCACGGAGCATCTCCTCTTTCATTCATCCGGATACTAACCTGAGGACCAGAGCAGAGCAGCTGTTGGTCACACTCCACGCCAAGATGAATAAGACGTTTGTAGCTTACCTTGTTGCTCTTCTAGTCGCTCTCCATCTCATCTCAACACAGGTTAGTTTTGGCTCTCTTTCGATGTGTATTATCTGTTTAGTCTTTGATGGAATATCAACCGTTTTAACGCTGAAGTTGTAAACGGGTTTTTCTCCCCTGCTTCCTGACAAGCTCTGTCTCAGGTGGTCCGTCTTAGTAGCGCTGTAGGTAATTAATTCTAAACAGAAATTGTGTTTTTCAAAATTAATAAAATAAAAGGGATAGGATTGAGTTATGTACAAGAATTATGAATAGAAGTAATGAATGTGATCAGGTTGACCAAACTCTTGAACTAGATCTCAAATTTGTATCAGTCTCAAACTTTTAAAACCCATGGCTGGAGTCATGGTTTTCCTAGAGTTTGAGTCCTGCATAGTGGTGTAGGTGTATTTAGTCTTGTCTACATGTCTGTAAAATATTTGCTTCCGTGTATTGCAGGTGGTGCATGCCGCTTGGAGATCAGGTGTATGTGAAATTATTTCAAATGCATATTTTAACCTTCAGATTGTTTTTATTCTACAAGCTTTCACATTTTGCACCATATTTACCTTCACAGGCCAACCACACCCTGACGAGCACCTCCAACACGACCATCCATGGCAACGGCTGCGAGAGGACCGACGCCTTCCCGCTGCTGCTGCTCCCGCTGGCAGTAGCAGCCTCTCTCATCAGTTGGTCCTGATAACCGGACTGATCAAGACTGCTGGACTGGCCAACGTTATTCAAAGAGCCGTTCTTATGAGGTCCTGTCAGCACCTTTTGGATGACACCAGAAACTTTCCATAGCCCAGAACGCGCCCTGGTCTTGACGTTGTGACCTGGACTAGAAGAAAAGGCCAGTTTTCTGGCAAAACTGTCGGTTAT
This sequence comes from Etheostoma perlongum, assembly GCA_026937815.1. Classification (NCBI taxonomy): domain Eukaryota; kingdom Metazoa; phylum Chordata; class Actinopteri; order Perciformes; family Percidae; genus Etheostoma; species Etheostoma perlongum. Next base: position 4,426,859 of record CM049390.1, on the reverse strand, counting down.
ATGGGGGAATAATACATTTGTTGCAGGTACATGCACACCACGCTTTAAAAAAAGCTGTACAGGTTTAAACGTGATTGTAAAGTTTAATGTTTGTTGCAAGGTTTAATGTTTTTTTAATCTAATAAAGCTTTAATGTGACCATGATTTGAGTGTTGTATAACAAGGTAAACGTAATGGTTTTAAGGAAAGGTTCAAACCTGAACTGAGTGCAGTTAAATATTTGTCTACATTTGATGTGGACTGCAAACTTTCTGAGCTATTACACCGGAAACCAATCTATAATCTTATGAATGCAACACTCTTCCTCCATTTTCATGCGCTCAGACTTTTCGACGTACACAAGACTTATTTCTAATTTGTTCACAGCTCTGCGCTAGTGAGCACTTCACATTTGCTGTGAATCTGTCAACAGGTGTTACAAGATGCTGATTAAACGGCATGATTATTGCACAGGTGTGATTTAAGATGGCCACTTTAAAATGGGCAGCTTTGCGCTATTGGAAGGGTCAAAGTATCTTGTGTTCTCTCTTGTCGTAACCTACACTTGACAAATGTTCGCATTAAACTCAGTCCGGCTCTTTGGAGAGGTGTCCTCTCCACAGATTAACCCTAACAGATACTGGCTGGTTTTCGGACCCCCAAGGAAGTAAAACGGTACATTTTATTGTGGCCAGCCTAAGGCACACATGTGCAATGTCTAATCAGCATCTTGATAAGTCATCCACCTTACAGGTGTGGCACATCTCGGCAAAGGAGAATCGCTCACTTACGACCGATTTGAGAGAAATAAGCCTTTTAGTATAAACCGCCTTGGATCTTTGAGTTGGGCTCAGGAAAAATGGGGGGGAAAGTGCGTTTTTAATTTTTTCAGTGTGGAAGGCTAAAGCATCTACGATAATCTGGCGCTGCTTTTAAACTTTTTTTGGTGGGCTTTTACCTTTTATTCGATTAGTGACCGTGGATAGACCGTGTGACTATATAGACCGGAAAGGATGACACGCAGCACAGGGCCGCGGGTCGGATTCTAACCGGGACGCTGCAGGACTCCGCCTACATGGGCGCACGCTCTCACTGGGTGAGCTAGAGGCCACCCCTTAAACTTAAAACTTAAAGAAAAATGGAATAGACTATATCTATATTGCGTAAAACGTTTAACACAGTTGCCTGTTTGAATCGTTTCTTTGAAGGGTTTACCGGAAGTACACATACATCTTGACAGTGTTAGTCTGGTTTTGACTGCCGTCTAGTGGTCAGAGGGAAGAATTACAACTCCAGTCTCTTAGGAAAAATACATTAGCTGATTACTATTGTACGGGTATAATTACAGGTTATTAACAAATATAAAATAAAATATAATTAAATGGATTTGATTGCTGTTATGTGACTTTTAGTGAATTAGTTGTTACTGCCCCCCCACTGATATTTAACTCAACAGTCCTCAACGACGAAATAACTAATATTAACACTGATTCTTATTAAAACAATAAAACATTATTAGTCATGTTAATACTTATGGCTCTCTGTTCTAAAAACACATACAACTAAACACGGAATATTAGCAACTCAGGGGCTGTTTTATTTTGAAGTTGCCGCCAAAATTGTGTGGATTTAAAGATAATACATTTTTACAGTTAATAAATCGTAGTGCTGAAGTTGACTTATGTCTAATGTTCTTAGAATAATGAGTATCCGCTGCCCTTCAGTGGTTACACTGGGGAACACTTCTTCAGTGGGAGTCATACTGCTATTAATGTAAATTATAATTTTTCTATCAATATTTCTATTGATTATCATGTTATTACCTATGTTGATATTTTCTCCATACATAAACACTCACATGGGTGACCAGAATATTAGAAAGTATTGTTTGGTTATTTTATTTTGAAGGTCTAACCGGAATTTTGCTTAAGCTGTGGTGTCCGTCTTGACACTTGTAGGTTTGACTTCTCTCTTGTGTGTTTAGAATATTTTCAGTAGGCTACCATCCAGTGGCCACGATGACTACAACGACAGTCTTAAGCAACAATCATACTTACAGGCCGCACAATATTTCATACAAACATCTTCATTGTTAAGTAAATAAATAGACTATACTCTTATTGTGCAGCTAGTGTTGTGTAATCTGCTGACAAACAGGAGCCTTTTTTAATATGAAAATGTTATCAAATGAATAGGCTATTACCAATTTTAGCGCGAAAGTTGGCGACAAGAGACTTATAACCTGATGTTGATAACTTGATAACTGGACTTTGAAAAGTTAGAGTCGTTCACGTGCGCTTAACTTGCCAATATAGTAACCTATATTTCCGACAGCACCTGAATGCAGCACGACATAGGCTCAGCAGGTGGTGTAGATTGGCTGATGATGTCACCAGGGGTATAAAAGGCACGGAGCATCTCCTCTTTCATTCATCCGGATACTAACCTGAGGACCAGAGCAGAGCAGCTGTTGTTCACACTCCACGCCAAGATGAATAAGACGTTTGTAGCTTACCTTGTTGCTCTTCTAGTCGCTCTCCATCTCATCTCAACACAGGTTAGTTTTGGCTCTCTTTCGGTGTGTATTATCTGTTTAGTCTTTGATGGAATATCAACCGTTTTAACGCTGAAGTTGTAAACGGGTTTTTCTCCCCTGCTTCCTGACAAGCTCTGTCTCAGGTGGTCCGTCTTAGTAGCACTGGAAGTAACTAAGGGTCACAAAGTGCTTTACAGTAAAAACAAAGAACAGCAACACATAAAATACAAAGCCATATTGCTAGATAAAAGCTTGTCTAAAAAGATGTGTTAAGTTTCCACAGAATCAAAAGCTAAAGGGAGAGTTCGAGAGCCTTGGAGCCACCACAGAAAAATCACCTGGTTTTAAAATGTGTTCTGGGACAGTTAAAAGGTCTTGGCCTGAAGACCTCAGAGGGACCAGAAGTGTGTACCTGCAACAGATCCTGGATGTAAGCGGGAGCTTAACCATGCAAGGCTCTATAAGTAGTGATTAAAATTTTAAAATGCTCTCTAAAACCTATTTCCAGACAATCAAGAGCCTTAAGCACCGGAGTAATATTTAATCTCCTGCTGGTCTTAAACAAAAGTCTTGCTGCTGCATTCTGTACAAATTGCAATTTGTCCATGGATGATTTGGTTAAACAAGTGTATAGTAGATTGCAATAATCCAAATGAGAGGAAAAATGCATGAACAAGCATCTCCATCACTTTTTTTTTTTTTTTTTTTTTTTTTTTTATAAGAGACAACAGATCTGATCTTAGCAATGTTCCTGAGATGGGGGGGGGAACAGGAACAAACCAGATTTCACATGACTGTTAAAACAGATTTGTCAAAGACCCAGATTTTGCACAACATTACAATCAGAGTGATAGAGCCCCAATGGCCTGCCTAATCTTAGGGGTAATGCTGTCTGGGGCAAAAATCATCACCTCAGTCTTATCTGAAATTTAATTGCAAAAAGATTGTCATTGATCAATTTGTTAATGGAGGCTAAACAAGTGTGCAAGAAGGACAGTTTGTCTAGCCTATCTGGGCTAAAAGAAATATAATTGTCAGCATAACAATGGTAAGATATTTCCTCAAAATGCCATCTTTCGAAGAGGAAGTAAATACAGACTGAACAGCAGGGGGCCGAGCACAGAACCTTAGGGCACACCACAAGACAAAAGAGCAGAGTCTGACTTCTATGTTCCTAGGACACAGCAAAAGTCCTGTCTAAAAGATGGGAAGAAAACCAGTCCAGAGCTGATCCAGTGATGCCCAGTTTTTAATCAGTACAGTGGTCAACAATATCAAATGCTGCACTGAGATCTAGTAGGACCAGCCGTGAACGTCTACCCCATCAGCAGCCATCAAACTATCAGACCTTAAGGAACTCTCCTTAAGGTCTATTTTGATGGCTGCTGATCAGTTGTTTTTTTTGTTTTTTTATGAAAGCCAGACTGAAACTTAAAGGTATTATGAGAAACCAAAACATTTAGCTTGTTCGCAACAACATTCTAAAAATGTTTGTAAAGGCAAGTTAGAAATCGGCCTGTAGTTTTTAAACAGTTGTCTAAATTATTCTGAAAATGGGCTGAACAAGAGCTTACTGTAGGTAATGGACTAATCCTAAACAGAAATTGTGCTTATAACATTAAAAGGAATAGGATTGAGGTAATGTACCGGAATTATGAATGTGATCAGTTTGATCAATGCGAGAACTATATCAATTTGTATCTTTCTCAAACTTTTAAAACCCATGGCTGGAGTCATGGTTTTCCTAGAGTTTGAGTCCTGCATAGTGGTGTAGGTGTATTTAGTCTTGTCTACAGGTCTATAAAATATTTCCTCTGTGTATTGCAGGTGGTGCATGCTGCTTGGAGATCAGGTGTATGTGAAATTATTTCAAATGCATATTTTAACCTCCTTCAGATTGTTTTTATTCTACAAGCTTTCACATTTTGCACCATATTTACCTTCACAGGCCAACCACACCCTGACGAGCACCTCCAACACGACCATCCATGGCAACGGCTGCGAGAGGACCGACGCCTTCCCGCTGCTGCTGCTCCCGCTGGCAGTAGCAGCCTCTCTCCTCAGTTGGTCCTGATAACCGGACTGATCAAGACTGCTGGACTGGCCAACGTTATTCAAAGAGCCGTTCTTATGAGGTCCTGTCAGCACCTTTTGGATGACACCAGAAACTTTCCATAGCCCAGGACGCGTCTCCGTTTTACGCACCAACCAGAACGCTCCCTGCTCTTGACGTTGTGACCTGGACTAGAAGAAAAGGCCAGTTTTCTGGCAAAACTGTCGGTTATATGGGGGAATAATACATTTGTTGCAGGTACATGCACACCACGCTTTATAAAAAGCTGTACCGGTCTAAACGTGATTGCAAAGTTTGTTTACTAATTGTTTTTAATCAAATAAAGATTTGATAATGTGACCATGATTTGAGTGTTGTATAACAAGGTAAACGTAATGGTTTTAAGGAAAGGTCCAAACCTGAACTGAGTGCGGTTAAAGTCTGTCTGCATTTGCAGTGGACTGGGGTAAAAGACACTGAACTTATAGTTATACTGAACAAAATTGATAACTGAACACTTGCTTTTGCCCCATTCATGCACTATAAGTTTCTACGTACACGAGGCTTATTTCTCAAATGGTTTTAAGTCTGTGCTATTGAGCACTTCCTATTTGCTGTGACACCAGCCACAGGTGTGGCATAAAGCTGCTGATTAGACTGCATGATCTTGCTTGTTAAAAAGGTTGCCACTCTAAAATGGGCAGGGGTTCGAAAACCAGTAAGTTATCTTGTGTTCTCTTGTCGTAACCGACTTGAGTTGGCGAATGTACGCAGTCCGGCACTTTGGAGAGGTGTCCTCTTTACGGATTAACCCTAACAAAGGTACTGGCTGGTTTTCGGATCCCCAAGAAAGTACAACCGCACATGTTATTGTGGCCAGCCTAAGGCACACGTGCAATGTCTAATCAGCATCTTGATAAGCATTCACATCTCGGCAAAGAGAATTGCTCACTAACAGATTTGAGAGAAATAAGCCTTAGTGTAGCCTATATGAAAAGCCTAACATCTTTGAGTTCAGCTCAGGAAAAATGGGGGCAAAAACAGTTACGTTTATAATGTTAGTGTAGAAGGCTAAAGCGCCTAGGATTATCTAGCGCTGCTTTTAAACTTTATTTTGTAAGATTTTTTGGGGGGGCTTTTCCCCTTTTTATTCGATAGTGAAAGTGGATGAACCATAGACTGTGTAAATACAGTCTATGGGATAGACAGGAACGGATGACACGCGCAGCAGGTGGGTGGGATTCGAACCGGGACGCTGCAGGACTCCGTCTACATGGGGCGCACGCTCTTACTGGGTGAGCTAGAGGCCACCCCTTAAACTTACAAGTTTTAAAGCAAAATGGAACAGTTAGGCCTGTGATCGACCTGAGTACTCATTTAATTTTTATATATATAACGTAAAACGTTTAACACAGTTCCTGTTTGAATTGTTTTACTTTGAAGGGTTTACCGGAAGTCACACGTGTATTGGAGAGTTTGAGCTTTGACTGCCGTGTAGTGGTCAAAGTGAAGAACTACAACTCCACAGTCTCGTAGGAAAAATACATTAGCTGATTAACTGATTACTATTATTGCAGGTACTGGTATAATTAAAGGTTATTAATAATTAACAAAAATAAAATATAATTAAATGGATTTGACTGCTGTTATGTGTGACTTATTTAACTCAACAGTCAACACATTTTCCAATATAACAAATATTAACACTGATTCTTATTAAAACATTATTAGTCATGTTAATACTTATGGCTCTCTGTTCTAAAAACACATACGACTAAACACGGAATATTAGCAACTCAGGCTGTTTTATTTTGAAGTTGCCGCCAAAATTGTGTGCATTTAACGATAATAAATCTTTACAGTTAATAAATCGTTATCCTTATGTCTAAGTTCTTACAATGAGTATCCGCTGCCCTTCAGTGGTTACACTGGGGAACACTTCTTCAGTGGGAGTTATACTGCTATTAATGTAAATTATTATCATTTTTCTATCAATATTTCTATTGATTGTCATGTTACTACTTGTGTTGATATTTTCTCCATACATAGTATACACTCACATGGGTGACAGAATATTATAAAGTATTGTTTGGTTATTTTATTTTGAAGGTCTAACCGGAATTTTGCTTAAGCTGTGGTGTCCGTCTTGACACTTGTAGGTTTGACTTCTCTCTTGTGTGTTTAGAATATTTTCAGTAGGCTACCATCCAGTGGCCACGATGACTACAACGTCAGTCTTAAGCAACAATCATACTTACAGGCCGCACAATATTTCATACAAACATCTTCGTGCTGTGTTTCGGTGAACTGTTGCTCACCGGTTTTGACAGTCTGCTGAGAAACAGGGCCTTTTTAATATGAAAATGTTATCAAATTATACGGCTATTATCGATTTTAGCGCGAAGGTTGACGATTCATACCAACGTTAACTTTATAGAGACTTATAACTTGACGTTGATAACTTGATAACTGGAGTTAAATTAGAGTCGTTCAATCGCTAATATAAACTATATTTCCGACAGCACCTGAATGCAGCACGACATAGGCTACAGCAGGTGGTAGGCCCATTGACTGCCAAACAACAGTGGGCACAACTGGAGCCACATGTGCAAAACTCGAACTACAGTCTGCACTACCAACAGTCACCTGAGCTAAACTGTTCACAGCAACCTGGAAAACTCATGGCAAGCAACACAACTCTTAACACACGTCTCAAAACCCTATGCACACACCTCACTGAGATAACACACTGTCACTCAAAACACACTAAGTAAAGACATTAGCATTAAACACCTTTCATCTTTACAGTTTCAACAATTTGAGTGACTTCACACTACTCAATAGTTTCTTTAAAGAAAAGATAGAGATTTTATAATATACCAATTTTCATGTAAGGTAAACAAGAAGGAATGAAAATCAGACATTTGCTTCAATGTAGTATTTTGTGTCTAGTAATTCATGGAATTACTGGAAACAAAACTAAAGGTAAATTACAGTAACAAAGAATAGTGTGACTAATCACACAAAGCTGTTATAGATACACTTCTAGATTAAGACGCCATTGGTGCAATAGCCTGTAGGCTATATCCCATAGGTGAATATGGAATTATGTTGTATGTTTGTATCTCCTTTTTATACTGTATGATGTGTACTATGGACCTGTGTCTGCAATGAAGCTTTAGAATCCTGCCTCTCTCCAGCATCAGGCAGCAAGTTGTCCTCATCACATTGGATGTCGGCATCATCTGTGGTGTTTCCATTGCTTTCTGAAAAACAGTAAGAACAGTTTTACTATTAAAAAGATATGGTTTGTTTTCTAGCTGTGTGTAACCTGAGACATCTGATCTGGGCATAGTGGGATCTTTTTTGATCTGTTCTCTCAAACGGTACAGGGTATAATTGTTTGTCATTCTTATTTTCTGTTTGTATACAAAAAAAAAACTACTTATATGTTCAATAACTAGTCTAAAACAATACACTCGCTTAGGCTTTCAGCTAAAATTACAATCAGCAGAGTTTGATAGGCACCAGACTGAGATCTATTCTGTTTTGAATGTGTGGTTAACAGTTGTAACAGAAGTGTGTTAGCATCTGAACAAAGTGCTGTAAATCCCAGAGTGTTGTGCAGGTTGTGGTTAAGCCATGGCACAAGTGTGTAGAGACAGTTCGAGTTTTGCGCATGTGACTCCAGTTGTGCACCCTACCGTTATGATGTCACCAGGGGTATAAAAGGCACGGAACATCTCCTCTTTCATTCATCCGGATACTAACCTGAGGACCAGAGCAGAGCAGCTGTTGTTCACACTCCACGCCAAGATGAATAAGACGTTTGTAGCTTACCTTGTTGCTCTTCTAGTCGCTCTCCATCTCATCTCAACACAGGTTAGTTTTGGCTCTCTTTCGGTGTGTATTATCTGTTTAGTCTTTGATGGAATATCAACCGTTTTAACGCTGAAGTTGTAAACGGGTTTTTCTCCCCTGCTTCCTGACAAGCTCTGTCTCAGGTGGTCCGTCTTAGTAGCGCTGTAGGTAATTAATTCTAAACAGAAATTGTGTTTTCAAAATTAATAAAATAAAAGGGATAGGATTGAGGAAATTTACAGGAATTGTGAATTAAAAATTTTTTTTTTAATGTGATCCGTTTGACCAACGCCCTAAAGACAAGAACTAGCTCCCAAATTTTTAATTTAAACTTATTAAAAACCCAAGAGATTAATGGAGAGGCATTGTTTCCATAGGTCTAATGCGTTTGAGCACTGCACTGTTGCACCACAGTCAGAGTAATTATTTCAGAGTTAATAAACCATGAGGGTATAAACCTTGTTTTACGTAGTGGAGAAGGGTGTCATTTAGTAAGAAAGCTTGAAAAAAAAAAAAAAAGAAAATCAACACATTTTTCGCAACTTATACTTTAAATATATACTATATATTATATTATGGGGACACAAATGGCACCATTTGCTAAGAATGACCCATTTAGTGCAAAATGTCTATGTTTAGTAAAAATGTATTTGCCCTTGTGTACAGGTGGTGCAGGCCCAGACCCAGCCAAGCACAACTAAAGCTCCCACTGGGAACTCGACGACTACTAACACCACCAAGACGACCATCAAAGCCAACGGCTGCGAGAGGACCGACGCCTTCCCGCTGCTGCTCCCGCTGGCAGTAGCAGCCTCTCTCCTCAGTTGGTCCTAATAACCGGACTGATCGCTCTTCGCCCACTTGGCAAGACGGCTGGACTGGCCACGCAACGTTATTCCAAGAGCCGTTCTTTTGAAGTAGTTTCTGTCCCGGCACCTTTTGGATTACACCAAATACTTCCCGTAGCCCAGAGCGCGTCTCCGTTTTACGCACCAACCAGAGACGCGCCCTGCTGCTATTCACGTTATGCCCTGCTCTGTGCGAGGAGTATATTAAAGTTCCCGTCGTCCGGCAAAACACCGGTCTCTGTTTCTTATATGGGTTGAATAATATATTTGTAGCGGGTATAACTCGTATGCCTATCACGTTTTTATATAAAAAAAATAAATTCTACAGACCTAAACATGATTGCAAACATGTTTTTTTGTATACTAATTCTGGAAGTGTGTGTTATTTTTTTTTTTTTTTTTAAATCCAATAAATTTTTGAATAAGTGACCACATGGATTTATGACTTTTGTGTAACAAGGTATGCATATAATGTGTTTTTAAGGAAAGGGCGAACCTGAACCAAGGGCAATATCTGCCTGCACTGAGGTGGACTGTTAACTTTCTGAGCCATTAAATCTAAAACAATTTAGAAGCTAAAGCACCTAGGATTATCTAGCTCTGCTTTGAAACTAGGGCTTCTCATCTGGTAGGAGTTGAGGTAAATGTTTTAAAACTGACACACTGGGGCAACAATACTGTGGTTAACTTAACACACATCGTAACATAATTAGTTTGGAAGGCAGTTGTACGTCAGTATGCAGTTTACACAAGTGTGTGAGAACTTGAGTCTCGGTGCATATACAATTATAACTGACTTGTGTGTAGTTGGAGACCTTTTGTGTCCTGTCTTTTGAAATGAGCAATATTTGCATCACAGATTTTGGAATTTACAATGTGTTGGGGAAATGCAAATTGAAAAAGGGATACCTATCAGACACAAATTATACACTATGTCCTTAAATCCTATCCAGAGGATACAACTTAAGTTGTTGGCCCACCAGTGACCTCGCATCAACCCCGATGTGAAACGTGAACCCATTTATCAACTGGCCACAAATAAGGTACACAAGTAAATAGTTTTCTCGCTACACAAAGGGGAGGATGTGAGTACTAGACAAACACAAAATACTTTAATGGATGACTAATATAAAGGTGGTGAGCCAGGCCTCCTCCTTCACCTGGTGGGGGCTTTGCCATCAAAGGACCTCTAGAAAGGCAGACTGCTGGAATTCACCTGTTCCCCCTCCCCCCGTGCACCCACTGTTGATCCGTGTGGGAATTGCATCGCACTCTGACAATGGCTGTATTGTCCCGCTCATCTTATCTGCTCCAAAGCTAGACTTGGATCAGGACCTTGGCTCCATGAGCCTGCCTCTTATCCATCCACCCCTCAACCCCCTCTCCTCCAGGTACTTCAGCTTCTTCCTCAAAAACATGTGGATCTCCATCTCACCTGACCTCTGTCTCTTTTCCCTCTCTCTACTACATAACCCAAAGCTAAAGAAGCCTGGTGGAGCACTAGCCACATTCCTGCAGCGTGGCCGTGAAACTTCAATGCCACTGGAGTGCGGTCAGGTGATTGAGAGAATAGTTCTCCTTTTGTTAACTGCCGGAGTGTGACCACTTAAGGCCCTCCTTCAGCCACTCCACCCATCTCCTCCCACCCACCTGGAACGTAGAAAAAACCCCAAGTTAAGTAGTTTGTTTGCTGGTGGAGAGGGGGAGGAGGAAGCACATAATAGGGAGCAAATAAAAAAGAATAGGGCGATGGGGATCAGAGAAATGAGAGGGGCTGAGGTGGATAACCCCTCACACATCTCTTGCTCTTTTCCAAACAGAAATCTGCATTTCCAAACAGTCAAAACCACAACGCTGATGCCTCTAATAAGTGGTTCGACACCAGCCACTAAATCGGCCACACTGCTTTTTTACCAATGCAAACATCTTTCCTGAACGCTTCAAGCTTTGCTTATCAATAAGTCAAAGACTATCATGTGCTGGAAACAGATCAGCACACCTTCGCTGTGGCTTCCCAGCATGATTACAGCATCTGACAGCTTCAAGGAGGGTTGCTATGTAGCTTCTACTTCTCCAGTGTCTGTTCCTTTTTAAATGAGCACCATGGAAGAACTGAAACCATTGAAGTGAAGTCATTAATGTAATGCCATGTTGGCCAATCACTGTTTAAGGAAAGTGCAGAATATTTCTCAGGGACGAGTGAAAAAGAAGCCTACATTTGGGAGCAACTGAGAATTTTTTTGTAACTATAAATGTGTTGCACGCTGATAGCCATGACATTTTAATAGATATTGATGGTGCCCTGAAAATAAACTTTTCCTCTAGTGCCACCAGACGGTCAAGGTTTTCACCTGCACTAACCCCCAAACCCTCCCCCAACCATCTTGTTGGTGATTGGCTGGAACGTGATTTGTTGTATTTTGGTGCACAGCCTGTGCCTCGAGTGTTTTTTGACATTTACTATCCCCGTGTTGTCTCCCGAGACCAGCCTTTTTTCACGGTGTATTCAAGGGGGGCCGGCAGCTAGCGGATCAAGGAGAGACGCCTACGATTTGAGACAAAAATTAAATCGCGCTGAAACCATGCAGGTATTCATAGTGCACCTTTAAGCTGAGAAATATGTTAACATCAACTAGATTGATTGGCACGAGAGAGAGAGAGAGTAAGTAAAAGTGCACCCACCACTGGAAACTAAAACGCCTTTTTTCTGAACATTATACTGTATGTGACAAAAATAACTAGAAAAAGAACATAAACTAGAAAGAGAAATAGTAAGATCATCCACTCTGTGCGTGCGTGTGTGGGTGTGTGTGTGAGAGAGAGATCTTATTTCAAAGCCTGCTGTGAGCTTAGTGGCTACATGGAAAGAGACAGGAAGCAACTCTTTGTTGGCTCTCATGTGTTCATAAGAATTTACTCATTTTTCCACTGAAAACAATGGCCTACTATATGTAGGCTACAACACACCACAGCACAATCCAAAGCATCAAAGAAGGAGAGTACTCTGTTAAATAACAGTGTCTTCACTATGTCAAACGACATTGGTGCTGACCCTGTGGTCTCTTATCAGTCAGGTAAAGGTTGTAGAGATTTTTGAGCACAGCATGGCAACAGTAACAACATATAAGAGTTGTATAACCTTATTCAACCTCATAAATACATAAAAATCCCTTCACATATTACATTTACTGTACTGATTGAAGCCATCATGGCACACATTGCTTTGGGGGAGTTCAGATGTCACCCTGTACAAATGGATTCAGATTCCGTTTGAGGTTACTAAACATTGAAAAACCTGCACACATATGATTTTTGACTGATCTTGACAAGGTAAGATTAAATATTGAGCACTGTGTTGGAAGGCTCAATCATGTATATGTTTCACATATTGCATGTTGTTGTCAACTACCAGGCCCTTCCCATGCCCCTTATTCCATTTTCAGTCATCGTTGAGCTCTGTGGGTTGTAGTCAAATGCTACATGCAGATCAGTTGACATATCCTCTTTCCCTGTTCCTGTTTTTGACACTATTATTGTTTCACATTATAAAATTACATTTCCTAGCTCAAATTATCAATCAAACATGTCTTTATTGAGAAAGAAGAAATACCAGCGGTTAATGACAGGGTTATCAAATGTCTGTTTACCGTGCCAGCCATCTGTAAATCACCTTGGTTTTCTCAAAGTCATTCTACAGTATGTCTTTCTAACACATGAATGATACTGTGTGTGTGTGTGTGTGTGTGTGTGTGTGTGTCCAGTCCAAACGGGGACAGCTTGTATGACCTGCTTTGAATACTGTGCTATGGGTTCCTTTACATTCAGGAGAAAGCTTTACATGTGGGTAAATGAGATGTTGATGCTAATTTACAAGCAATGTAAATTCAACTCTGAATGCCAAAAAGGAAACCAGCAAAGTTATGTATTCCAATGTCTGAAAGTTTCACAACATCACACAGGTGGAGAAGTTTGCTGAGAGGGAGATGAAATGATCGAAATGTGACTGACGGCACAAAGCTACTGCCACTAGCTGGTTATCTTAGCTTAGCACAAAGACTGGAAATGGTTCCTTTCCTGCATTTAAATTAATACATGTGGAATAATAATTGCTGTATTTTCCTCTTAATAACCTATTGTTGAAACTACAACCCAAAACTCTACAAACTATGGCTAAAATTCAAACAGACACAAGGATGCGGTAATATCAAACGTTCTGTCCGGATAAATGAGACTGATGTACCAGCAGTTGAGGCTCACAATTTCTTTGTTTGTTTGACCAAGTGTTAATGGACTTTGAAGTGAATCACGGTGGAATTTGGTGTTTGTGAAAGCATCTTTAAACTAGGCCACATCTGAAGATTTGAACCGACTGTGGAAACAAGCAGAAAATATTTTATTTGATGTCACATAAACTGACCAAACTAAATTTGTTGGGCTTGTCTTCCTTCTACAAACTCTGTGATCAAGACGGTTCAAGAGTAATAAAATATAGAATATTGATACAGTGAGGGCTTGTATAATCAAGATTTGGCAAAGCTCAAGCTATGTTCTGAATCCTCCCTATTCTAAATCCCAATTATTAGTATATAAGCATGTAAATCACTGATTTACATGCTTATATACTAATATTGAGTGGAACCATAGTCATGCATAAAAAAGCAGACTGATAAACATGGCCTAAGCAGCCTATTGTGACTGTTCCCTTTGCCAGTGTAATTTCTATGATATTCATAATAAAAACATAAGCAATAATTCAAGTGTATGTTTCTCAATCGCTCTAAAACGAATACGATTAGTCTAGTAATGGAGACAGATGTGTGGGGCAAAGGCCTATGCATGAATAAGTTACATGCTACTAATATCCCCTCTCTTTTGTTAGAGGCCTATTAAAAAGTCTACAAGTAGTTCATCCATCCACACATCCATCATTGCAGAGAACTGGAGGCTTTCCAAGCATGCACTGGGCAAGAGACATTGGCAAGACACTAGTCCATCAAAGGGCTTACACGTACAGACACACACAGAGACATGATTGACCTTGAGCGTCATTCAAAAACTGTCTTTAAAAGAATGCCGATCTTATGCAACCAGAAGGTAATCTGTGGGAGGTGTCTCTGTTTGGGAGATCCCTAACCCTGGCAACACCAAGCTGTGTTATTAATCCTCTGGTTTAAAGACAAACAGCCCCCCCCCCACACAACTTTGCAATTTAAATTACCTTTACATATTCAACAAAAACCAAGTTTAGAAGCACTCTTTGCTACGACAACAGCCTGTGTGGTGGTCAAAGATCTAATTTCACAATTACCATAACCTTAAAATATGACACAAAGACTTCTGTGCTGAGCATTGTGTACTTCATATTTATATTCTGAGCTGTGGCAATAGGCAGTAAACATATTTATTGTATTGTAGTCCAACAGGAAAAGAGCGCTTTAGAATGTATCAAAGGACCAGTGACTGTGATTATAGCTATAGAGACCCTATTGCCATGTTGGAATACCAGACTTATGTCTGTGTGAGAGACATGGCTTATGTGAGTATGTGAGGAGCCTGTGCTTCGCTGAGCTTTCATTAGCACGTCCTTCTCTGTCAGCCCTGAGCGATGGCGACATTTACGTAATGAACACGGAGACCTGGATCAAATGAGAGACACTGGAAAGAGCTGGGCAGGTGGGAGGGAAGAAGCATGGATGAAAGAGAGCAGAAGGGGATGACACACAAATCCACACATCCGGAGAGGATAATGTCAAAGGAAACAAGAACCCAACATTGTCTCTCTGTGTTCTGCTGGGTGAAATATTAGAAACAAAGGTAGCTCCATATTCCTGAAAGCTCTACATTCCAGTGGCCACACACTGGTTATCCTGAAGTTCTTTTTTTGATACCCTGTGTACAGATTTATACATACATTTATATATATATATATATATTTGTTACCATATACAGTATAATGATTCTAATCAGTGGCACTTCCTTTGTCATAAGAGCAGAAGTGACATTAGGATCCTTAAAACCATTGAAATGTTGCTATTAGTTCCACATGTTGGGAGCCAGCTAGGTGATTAACATAACTTATCATAAAGCACATAAATAAGTGAAGTTCCCAAAGGTCAAACTATGAAGCTCTAAATTGCCAAAGCACCTACAGCAACATGGACACAAGCACAAAAAAATAATAATTGAAACACGATTTAAATTTTTTGTAGTGCACACTTTTTACTGAGCAGGATGTGGTTTATTCAAATGAAGTGATGCAGTACACTGACAACATTCAAATGATGTCCACATTGTTGTGTCAAAAGGAAGCATGATTGTTGCAATGTTTGCTTATGTTGTTTTGGGCCAAGTAATATACTAAAACACCATAATTAAAAATATTTAGTATATACTGATAAAGAAGAAAAACAGAAACAAGTACAATTATGAACATGCTACATTGTTTTAGCTTAATTTACCTTAACTGAACAGCTTAAGAGTCATTGGACTGGTTATATGATTTTTTTTTGGTTGAATGGTGGTCGTCTCGCTCCCCCCTTGTGCCTGTGAGCGAAAAAAAACACCCTTGCAACTTTCAGCCGGCGAGTTGCCAGCATCAGCCTCACAAAGGATCGCGTGATATCAGGTCTCGCAACGTAACGAATTGCTTCACAGCACTGCACACATAAGGCCATTCAAGAACCAGCTAACAAGGTAGCGATGGAGTTCTTTCCAAGATATTCACACTATCATCATGGCTGAGCTGGCCAAAAAAAAAAAAAAAAAAAAAAAAACATAGTCGGAGGAGGAAACGGCAGACTAACCGAGCGAGGAGTCAGCCACAAGTAAACATAGGAGCTGCCAAATATCTATTCCAAAGCTGTAGGGGGAGCTCTACAGGGAAACATGTAGGGGGGAGCTCTCCAGAGAATCCTGTAGGGGGGGAGCTCTACAGAAAAACCTGTAGGGGGAGCTCTAGAGAAACCCAGGGGAGAATACAGAGAAACCTGTAGGGGGAGCTCTATAGAGAAACCTTTAGGGGAGAGCTCTACAGAGAAACCTGTAGGGGGAGCTCTATAGAGAAACCTGTAGGGGGAGCTCTATAGAGAAACCTGAGGGGAGCTCTACAGAGAAACCTAGGGGAGCTCTATAGAGAAACCTGGGAGAGCTCTATAGAGAAACCTTTGGGGAGAGCTCTGGGGGGGAGCTCTACAGAGAAACCTGTAGGGGGAGCTCTATAGAGAAACCTGTAGGGGGGAGCTCTATAGAGAAACCTGTAGGGAGAGCTCTATAGAGAAACCTTTAGGGGAGAGCTCTACAGAGAAACCTGTAGGGGGAGCTCTATAGAGAAACCTGTAGGGGGAGCTCCACAGAGAAACCTGTAGGGGGAGCTCTACAGAGAAACCTGTAGGGGGAGCTCTACAGAGAAACCTGCGAGCAAGATGAGAAAACAGCTAAGAAATGGCCAAAACTGCATAGCACCCCTTTAAAGTTAAGTTTAATCATAACCTTTCGAATAGACCTTGTTAACACACACAAAAGATGCACAGCATTAATGTGAACATACAATAGTGATTCTACTGTTTTGTGTAAAATCATTATTTTCAATCTTTTTGAAAACTCTGTTGAATTACAGTATCAGGGTTAGTAAGGTCAGGTACAGATTCCATCCCGTCTGTTTCTCTGCGTTTGTGTTGTTGAACTTGTGCGTCGATATGAGACGCTACTGGGCAAAGCAGTGCTGAAAAACATGCACGCTGTTATTGGCTGGGGCGTTAAACACCTATGTGGGGTCCAAAGGATCTTTGCTGATGCCCATAAATGTTTGGCACACATCAAAATTAAAAAAAGAGAAAATGAAGGCAGAGGGCAGGGTCTCTGCAGATAAAGACACCACTACACACTTCTAGTGGGTCATGAGCAGGACCACACACAATCTGCGGATTCAGAATTCAGCAGATTTTTCCACAGATAAAAAAAAAAAATAAAACTCAAAATTTTAACATCTCCACCCAAAGAGGAAAAACTGAATTTCGCAGATTTACATTATGGATCACCATTGAAAACTGTAAATAAATAAAATTCAACAGATTCTGTTTGGGTCAGGGAGAAGTGATGATTGATTTGGATTACTTTTGTGTTACTCTATACATTGTTTTAATAGGAAAATCCTTTAAAAATGAAATGACGAAATAAATATCACTATCAATAAATCACCCAACTATATTTAAAGCAACATCAAAGCACTTTTCCTCTACGGTCCCCCTACAGGTTGGAAGTGGAATTTTCCATCATCGCTGTCTCATTTGAACTACAGATCCGCTACCTGATCTGGCAAACTTGCTGAGTGGGGTTATAGCCGAGAGAGGGCCGCAAAGCGAATGAAGAAGCCGTTCACCCTGTTATGAGTTGATGAACCACTAAGATGATTTTTGGAAACTTTATTTTGAGGTACAAAAGAATATTTGGTGTTGCTTTAACAGCACCACCTTCAGACAAGACATACAGCAGCAGGTCACAGATTGAACACAATATCCCTGCACTTAAAATTTGACACGGTCTATCACCAGTTGTAATCATGTTTTATTCCATCATGAGAAATCTTGAGTGATGGCTGTAACTAACAAAAATGTCCTGAAAAGGCATCTTAAAAGCCATGAATGTCCATCATAGTTTCATAGTAAACATCAGAGTTTGTCAGCAGTCAGTACCTTTTGTCCACAGTTCTCTTCATACAGCTGAAGTCTGCTCTTTTTTGGTCATTTCTGTGTCATACCTGCCCTCGCTGGAGTCTCCATAGTCACTGATGGAGGGAAACCCAACCCTCTGCTCGATCCATTGGGCAACACTGAGCAGCTTCTGGTCTTGGAACGTGGGGCTTATGAGCTGTAAACCAATGGGAAGGCCTCGTCTCGATAAAGCAGTTGGCACAGAAACAGCCGGGAGACCTGAGGTGAAGAAAAGTAGCGAAGGAGTCAGGGAAACCATGATAAGGATCTCAAGGTTAGCTGCATCTGAAATTACCATGTGTTGACCAGGTTGTTTATTTTTCCCATCAGAGATTAACAAAATAAAGATAGAAGTAGTAAACTACTTATTCCCCTTTTAAGTTCACTATAACATACATTTGATACACTGCCTATTTTGCAGGTTTTCCTACTTACAAAGCATGTAGAGGTTTGTAATTTGTATCATAGGTACACTAACTGTGAGAGACGGAATCTAAAACAAAAATCCAGAAAATCACATTGTATGATTTTTAAATAATTAATTACCTACCAACCAGTAAGAATACCGGCTCTCACAGGCCTGCTAGTTTTTCTTTAAGAAGCCGGCCTTTTCTCTACTCATTACCTGTATTAGCACCTGTTTGAACTCGTTCCCTGTTTAAAAGACACCTGACTCCCTGTTTAAAAGACACATTGTAGACCTGCACAAGGCTGGGATGGGTTACAGGACAATAGGTGAGAAGCAACAACTGACCTGAAGAGAGCTGAGACCACAGTCTCGAGGAAAAATCCTCCAGCGCACGCAAGATCCCTTGCTCAAGCCAGCACATGTCCAGGCCCGTCTGAAGTTTGCAAATGACCATCTGGAAGATCCAGAGGAGGAATGGGAGGTCATGTGGTCAGATGAGACAAAAATAGAGCTTTTTGGTCTAAACTCCACTCGCCGTGTTTGGAGGTAGAAAAAGGATGAGTACAACCCCAAGAACACCATCCCAACCGTGGAGCATGGAGGTGGAAACATCATTCTTTGGGGATGATTTTCTGCAAAAGGGACAGGACGACTGCACTGTATTGAGGGGAGGATGGATGGGGCCATGTATCGCAAGATCTTAGCCAACAACCTCCTTCCTTCAGTAAGAGTATTGAAGATGGGTCGTGGCTGGGGCTTCCAGCATGACGACAACCCGAAACACACAGCCAGGTCAACTAAGGAGTAAGAAGCATCTCAAGGTCCTGGAGTGGCCCAGACTTGAAGCCAATAGAAAATCTTTGGAGGGAGCTGAAAGTCTGTATTGTCCAGCGACAGACCCGAAACATGAAGGATCTGGAGAAGATCTGTATGGAGGAATGGGCCAAAATCCCTGCTGCAGTGTGTGCAAACCTGGTCAAGAACTACAGGAAATGTATGATCTCTGTAACTGCAAACAAAGGTTTCTGTACCCATCATTAAGTTCTGCTTTTCTGATGTATCAAATACTTATGTCATGCAATAAAATGCAAATTAATTATTTAAAAATCATACAATGTGATTTTCTGGATTTTTGTTTTAGATTCAGTATCTTACAGATGAAGTGTACCTATGATCAAAAATTACAGACCTAGATGCTTTTTAAGTAGGAAAACCTGCAAAATCAGCAATGTATCAAATACTTGTTCTCCCCATTGTATATCATCATCCAATGTGCCATTGTTATAGGATGAAAAATAAGAACTAAACTGAAGTAGTTTTGAATGAAAGTAGATGTGTGGGTGTAGCCATGCATGCATAATTTCTAAGTTTCTGAATCATTCCACACTTCCTATACATGCATGAACAGTTCTGCTTCTGTACCTGCCATGTTGACAGGCTGGGTGAAGACGTCTTCCTGCGAGCTGCGTGTTTGGTTGTCTTCCTGCTTGAAGTCGGAGTAACGGGCTGCATCAGTCAGAGTGGTGGGCGTCAGCAGCACGTCAACACCTAAGCTGAACACGTGTTTGAAATCGTCTGCAATCAGCCGGCGGACTTTCTGAGCCTTTACAAAGTAGTGCTGGTAGTTCCTGGCAAGATGAGGTTGAGGAAGCTGTCAGTTAGTCATTGCTGTCTCAGGAAATACTACAGCTCCAGACAATTTTATTCTCTCATTTCTTTCAGAAAAAACAATTTGGCAAATGACCAAATAAAAAGGTCAAGGAGAAAAGGTGGCACACTGGCAGCTTGACACTGGTGTGTAGTTAGTGAATTGAATCAGAAGGGTGCAAGCTGGTTAAATCTGTTGCCTTACTGTTTGAGCAGGAAGTAGTTCCCAGACAGAATTCTCCCTCTCACTACATCGTTGAAGCCCTCATGTCGACTCAAGGCATACATGGCCTCCGTCGAGCTGTTTACCTCGCTACGATGGCCTGATAGGAGGGAAATAAAAATCAATAGCATAACCTTTTCTCATTTTGTGCTGTTTAATAATCAGATTCCCTGTATAATCTAATGTGTGATGTGACATCTTATGTAAAACGCTCCACACGGCACCCTTAAACATTTATATTGTATACTGTTTCATACCGTATTCTAGCCCGTCAAAACGGGCCATGTTAGACGCCACCTCAGCGTGGCACAGGACGCGGTAGCACAAAATGGAGTACTGGGTGTGGGGCAGGGATACTTGCATCACCCGCGCCCCCGCCCTCTCAAACATGTCAGCAACGCGACTCCATTGTGCCAGAGTTTCCTCAGACAGCCCCGGGGCGTGGTACTCCTGACATTAAGAGAGGAAAGACATGCAGCTTTAGGAAATCAATGGATGATGTTGACAGAGACCTTTACAACATTTTGAATCAGAACAATCTTTCCCCTCCAAAAGAATTTGTCTTGATGATATTGCTGCTAAGATTCAAAAGTACAGTACAGGACATGTATCAATAGATGTCGTCTTAAAATCTGTATAACAAAAGGCAATTTTGTCAGGATTAAAAACAGACAACATAATATAGATATGACATTACGTGACATTGATTTTGTGTTTTTCCCATTGTTGATTTCTTTAAAATCACACACACACACACACACACACACACCATAAGTTTTATTTCTAAAAGCTTGAGAATTGCAGGACTCTTCAAGTGTTTACAATTAAACTTAAGTTACATTTAAATTGCATCCTACATTTAAATTTGGGATTTGTATAATACTGCAAGTATAACAAAAGCATCTACCCTTGAAGAGCTTGATATTAATACAGAGCTTAACTCACCTTAGGGATGCCTACGCAGATGTTTTTGACATCAAAGTATTCAGGTACTGCTGTCAGTGATGAGGGAGCAGGAACTGTTGTTGAGTCTCTAATATCAAGGCCTTGGAGGATACCTGAAACATCACGCAACCCAGGTTTGGTCAATCATGTTATGGCAATATGACAAATGCACAATAATGTGGAACTGCCATACTGATCTATTTACAGTATCACATATTCTTTCCATTACATGTTTAGATTCAAAAGGGCCCTGTGGAGATTTCTTAGAAACAAATGGTTAAATGCATTTGCTTCCTTGTGACAAATTTGCAAGGCCAATTTGCACAGTTTGCACACCTGTGTGCTTGTTCAACCAAATCGGCCAGCAGATTGACACGTGATGTGCAGCTTGTGCTTTTTAACCACATAAGTTCCCTTGAATTCAATGCCCTTTTTGGAAAGAAAGAATGACCTGGAAATGTACATTGACTATATTGCTTATAAATATAGAAAAGTTTTTTCATGTGGGCAGTTTGACGACAACACCTTGACAGATCATTAATAGTTTCCTACCTAAGACAATGGCTGCATCACTGACACTGCGGGTCATTATACCAGGGACGTCCATGGAGTTGACGAGGGGGATGAGACCATGTCTTGACAGAAGACCATAAGTGGGCTTCAGGGCCACAACACCACACAGTGCTCCAGGGTTACGAGTAGAACCACCTGTGTCTGAACCCAAAGCTCTGCCAAGTAATTAACAAAACAGTACATTTTGATTTATAAATCCCATATTATATTAAATCTTTCCTTTTGTAGTCCTTTTTAAAATGTTTTTTTTTTGTAACTGTTTTCCTGAATTAGTAAGTGTGACAGTGTTCCCTCACAGGTAGCCAGTAAGCGAAGCCACAGCTGCAGCACTTCCTCCTGAACTTCCTCCAGTGATGACCCAGTCTGAGTCTGGCACTGCCCCTGTCTGCTCTCTGTAGGGAGCAGCATAGCTCCAGGGGTTTCTCACTGGACCGAACGCCCCATCAGTACTGCCCGCACTGCCAGACAAATAAATGAACAAATAAGAGGATGACAACCAGTAATCTAAATTTTTTTACAAGGTACACACAGCCGTAAAAGCTTCATCAAGCTATTTATAAAAATAGACTGCAATTTGTGGCTAGCTGTTACTGAAAGGCACGCTGTGAGTGCAGAGCTATTGTGACATTGATAACAATGGCCTTACCCCATAGCAAACTCATCCATGTTGGTCTTCCCCATGAGAACAGCCCCTTGGTCAAAAAGCTTCTGGACCACTGTAGCATTGTAGGGTGGAGTGTAGTCTGCAGCACAAGTAATGGCAGGTTATTGAAAAATATAAGACATAATAACATTCACTGAGGTTCAGACAGACCTTTAAGCATCCTGGATGCACATGTAGTCTTGATGTTTTCTGTGCAGAAGTTGTCCTTGACTGCAAAGGGGATTCCATCCAGAGGACCTTTGGGGGCACCTGAAGAAAAACAAGATCAGTAACACATATGACTTTATGGAGAATGTATAGAAATACACCCTCACGTGTTCACACCTTGCAGCAGTCTGGTTTCTGCTTCTTGAGCCTGCTTCAGTGCCAACTCCTCTGTCACGCTGATGTAAGCATTAAGATGTTGTGTCTTCTTGATGCGGTTCAGACACTTCCTACAAAGCTCTGTTGGGGAGATTCTTCCTTCCCTGAGAGCCACAGACACCTGGAGAACAATGATGAAATACCAATTACTCAGTTACAAAATAAACTCTTCACACAGCACACGTTGGCTTGTCATGGTAAGCGCAGGTGATACAAGTTACTTTAATGATGGCTACGTTCTGTTCAAGTGTGCCAGTAAGCCATGGCAATGAGACAGTGAGCCAGCATGCACACCAGACCCTAAAAGCAGCACACCTGTGCTTTATTTACTTTTTGTCATGCCTTACATGAAAAGGTCCTGTTACTGAAGTTAAGTATAAGGAACTTGTACTTTGATTATTTCCATTTGATGCTACTTCCTACTTCTACTCATACATTTCAGACGTTAATGTTTTAATTCCATTTACTTTGTAGATAAAGACTTTAAATACAACAATAATAGAATGTGATGAATTGCTACAGATTAAACTACCATACAGTGTTCAACATTAGCCACACCTTGACAGCATTAAAAGGCTGCTTACATATTAATGCATTACTTATATTCCAATACTAATGAAAGATATTCGATATGAAACTCGGAATGGGGTCATTCTGCAAAATAAATACTTATAACTATGCTTGATACTTTAAGTACATTATCTGATACTGCGTATGTACCTTTACTTAAGGTTAAATAAACGTATTTGTACGTTTATTTAGGTAAAAGATATCTATACTTCTTCAACAGTACACATAACATCACTATCAGAGATTTGGTATTATTTCACTTGGGCTAACATTATTTATGAATTGACAGCCCAAAGCGTCTAACATTAAGGTAACTGTCAATACAAACATGGATAACTGAGCTCAAAGAACAAGCAAATAGTCGTACTAACCTCCCTTATTGTCAGGCTGAGCATGTTTACAGTATTTTAATGACAACCTTTCAACTTAACACAACCTCTGTACAGGGTGCAGCACTAGCAGGCCGCCATGTTTGTTTCAATAATCCACTTCTAACAGCGCTTTCTGTGATTGGACAGCTGCTGAGGAAACCGCTCTCTGATTGGCGGAGAGAGGCTGAGCACTGTGAAAGACACCGGCCGAGGAAGTAGCACGTTGAGGAAGAGGACGTTGATTTGAAATCATCATAAACTTTGGAATTATTGCTTTTATCGATATGGCTAGTTAAGATTTGCTTATAGTTAGAATGTAGTCGTGGGGTATAAATATCTTAAATAAGTAATTTACTGTTGCCTAGTGGCTGTAGAGTTAGAAGTATCTCTAACAGGGATTTAATTTAAAGCACTGCGAATTTACAGGTGCACTATTTTATTTATTGTAGAATAATAGAGAGAATATTTAAAGATGAGTTCTGTGAGACACTTAGTGTACAGTAGGTGGTTGTTTCACCACACTAAACCACTAAGTGTCAACACATCAAGATTGTTCAGTACTACCAGAAGCAGCATGACTATTATGCCTGCCTGGGTTATTGATGCATATGGAAGCAATGATGTGTTTCGGTTTACTAAAAATGCCAGTTTCCCCGTCATCAACTACCCCAATGAGGTCATTGTTAAAGTGCAGGCAGCAGGACTGAACCCACTAGATGTCAACATGAGAGGTGAGTAACAAGCATGTGGGCCTACATTGTAACCTGCAGACTGAGATAAAGAAAAGGACCATAAGAACCAAATATCAATACAATAGAATGTAAAGAGGGTAGGTGTAATAAGCAAATGCTTCAGCCTACACCTTTTCGGTCAGTATTGATTAGAAGTGAGTTAAGATTACACTTTTTCTTTCTTTCTTTTTTAAACATGTATGTGATGTTTATCTATACGACTGCAGATGCTTTAACAATGTAATATTGTTTGATATGAGGTATTTTTTCTTTCTCAGTGAGCAAAATAGATACTAAATAAGGAGGATGTAGAGTCTGAGACTGACGTTTCGTTGTGGTAATATGTTGCTTAAAATGAATCATGAGTCATTATTCTTCTCCCACACAGCCAGTGCCTGTTAAAACACTCAGTGATGTTGAAGGAGGGGGGCGGGGGGGAGGGAGTTTTTGAGGATGCTAAATTGAAATGATTTCTGTCTTATCTGTCTCAGCTGCCGAAGCAACATTTTTTCTTTAGCGTAATCTGTAACGATAAACACAATACCAGATTTTTTTTTGTTAATCAAAAGTGAGCCAAACTCTTTACTAGCTAGCCACCAAATGGCCAATGACTTCTTGAAGAATAGAGGATATTTGGGGCGACTTTAAGTTTACCCAGTAGACCGTGTGCCCCATGTAGGCTGATAACAGAGGCCGGGGTTCGAATCCGATCTAAACCACCTTCTGTAAACCAAGTGTACACTAGTGTCTACACTGCACTATATTGTCCTATTATCTTATTGTCATATTTTGTTCTGTCTATACTTAGATATCACATTGCACTTTTCTGCTCTTTTTGACCTTCTGGTTGGATGCAATCTGCATTTCGTTGTCTTTGTACTGTGCACAATGACAGTAAAGTTTAATCTAATCTTGTCCTGGTCCTTTTTTCTCCTCCCCCTCTCCCATTTCAACATGTAACATGTGTCTATGTAGCAAATGATCTCAAATTATTTGTAATCAGAGACACTCTCCCTGTCAGGTGGCTATGGTGCTGCAACAATGTCTATGAAGAGAGACCCTCTGAATATCAAACAGTCAGGCAGCGAGTTCCCTCTCATCCTGGGAAGGGATGTGTCTGGGGTCATCATGGAGTGCGGCCTGGATGTGAAGTACTTCAGAGAAAGGGATGAGGTAAACAGAGCAAAAAGCTGATGAAAGAGTTGTGTGTGTGTGTGTGGACTCAGTAACCACTTCATGATACATACAGGCAGGCTTCTTCTACAGAAACAACTAGTTCCTTCTGCAAACATTGAGCCATGTATGAATAAAGGATGAATGTAATGTACAGTATGTAGTCATGGGGATGTAAAAACACCTCACAGATTAGACAAGATAGACAAGAATCATTTAGAATATCGATAAAAACACATAATCTGTGCTGATGAATCCTAATATTTGATGCCAGACGTTGATAGAGTCAGTGGCTAACATCAGGCTCTGTAATTCAAACTGAGCATCAGCGGATGACCTAGTTCCTTCATTCCTGACCACAGTGTATGCTTTGTCACAATGATCCTTCTACCAGGATTGTGCACCGTCATCTCCGCCTGGCTGAGAAACGCGTCATGACTCAAGTCTTTTGTTATTAGCTGATTCCTGACTCAGAGTATTTTTAATTGAGAATGTATTAGAGAAAGAGAATCAATCAACCAATTAATTAATCAATCAATTTACATTTGTCACATGAAATTGTACAAGGTACAATTACAAAAGTCAATTGGAAATAAACTTAACTAAAAATAATTTAAGCAAAAATGTCAGTATGTATTGGTTCCAGCTTTTTAAATCTATATTGATGAAGCAAGACTAAACACAACAGGTAGTTTAAGATAGAAAGATATGACATACCATACAAATTGTGAGACAAGCATTACATTTAACAGAGGACATATGTGCAAGATGGGGTTGAGTTAGTGAGGATGTGTTCAATTGTGAAACAGGCAAACGTGGTTTGTATCACAAAGGAAATCATGTATGTGCAATACAAATAACTGCGATTGCTTGATTAATTTAGAAAATAATTGGCAGAATAATTGATAATGAAACCAATTGTTAGTTGCAGCTCTAATACACCGCACATGTCTGAAGAACCTATGTACTTTCTTATTTCTATTTAGAATTATTTTAACACCTCCTTTTTAATTATTTCTTTTTTTTACCAGGCACAGGAAACTAAGATCACTGTTTTTTCCCCTCTATTTAGTCATGTATTTTCATTTTCCTTTCAGTTTACAACCTTGTGTTTCACACCTAGTTTTCTTCTTGAAAATCATTTTGATCATACATTATATTTAATGAACTTTAATTTAAGTTTTAGCACTTCGTAAATTCCCATCCGGCCTTTTCTGACCAAACATTTGTTGACTAATTCAGGCAGCACTAAAATAGAGAGTGGCTCACTGTGTGACCTCACGCATGTTCTACTTTTGATTTGATAGATGACTGCACAGTCTTGTCATCCTAAGCGATTGTAAACTAACTGTATAGAAATGTAGCCACACAGTTGTTTATGTCTCTGGTTAAGGAGTGTCATGTTGCTGTGTCTCCATCAGGTGTGGGCAGCTATCCCGCCATGGAAACAGGGCAGCTTGGCTGAGTTTGTGGTGCTGAGTGCCAATGAGGTACCGTTCATCTGATGAACTATATTGGTGCTTTGAGAGGGCATTGTTAGTGCTACAGCAAGTTTCTCAATTTAGTGTTGAGGTTTGCTTATATCTCTTTATCAGTTCTGTGTATTGAGCTTCCTCTTTGTTTGAATGTTGTTTGTTGCAGTTTTAACGTCAGCATATGTAAATCGTGTTTTTGTTTTCTTTTTAAAATGATTTACGGATTAGTGAAGCATGCAATAAAAAAACCCAACAAATTAAGTATGTGAAAATCAGGTAAATATTGTACAGTTGTGCTGGCAGATGCTTTTTCATCATGACTCAGCAGGTGTTGAGGCGGTTCTGCTTTTATAATGATTATAAATGTGTGTTGTGCTCAGATATCCCACAAGCCAAAGTCACTAAGCCACGCAGAGGCAGCAGCTATTCCCTATGTGGCAACCACTGCCTGGTCGGCACTGGTCAACACCGGGGGGCTCAGTAAGGACAACTGTGCCAAGAAGCGGTGAGGGAATGTGGATAAACACTGACACACACACACACACACACACACACACACAATCCCAATCCCTGTCCACCCCAAATGTGTTCTCTGTCCCTTGATCTAACCAATTATTCCACTCTTTGCCTTTTAAGCTAAGCCCCTGTTAGCCTGCTCTGTAATGAGCCTGTGGGTGATGTGTTGTGCTTTTCTGGCAACGGCTGTGACGTTGCCTTGCACTGCAGTGAACTTGTCACGTTAAAGCCCAAAGTGGATTTAACATGAATCCTAATGAGGTTGTGGCTGTGCAACACTAGTGTCAAAAAAAGTGTTGCCACACATTGTACATGTCTGCTTTTCCTCTTCCCCTACAGGATTTTGATCCTTGGGGGATCTGGTGGAGTGGGAACATTTGCTATACAGGTATGGATCAAAAGGAGCATGAGGATATGTGAGGCTGTACACTGTACACATTATGTAACATGTTTAAGTGCATCAAGCTCAGAACAAGCTGCTCTAAATAAAATCATATATTCATAGTAAAGAAATAAACAAGGGCACTGATCATGACCTAAACAGTGTTATTACAAGAATCAGCTTGGCCTGTCAGGTTTCAGACTGTGCCACACAGCTTGCTTGGTGACCTGAATACTGTAGCTCACATTACACAGAAGTAGCGCTTGGTCTTATTAATTAAACATGCTGTGCACTTCTCAAACATTGGGTAACAATCTGCTCCCTACAATAACCCAAAAATCTATTTATTTATTCATGTAGTTGTTTGGTAGTTAGACATACAGTAAATGATACAAACAGCTGATGCTATCATTTGTGTCCAGATGCTGAAGGCTTGGGGAGCCCACGTGACTGTTACCTGCTCCCAGAATGCAGAGCGGTTTGTAAGGGGCCTAGGGGCAGACCATGTGGTGGACTACACTGCCGGACCTGTTGAGGAGCCGCTCAGTGCTTTGGAAAAGTGCGAGAATCCCACACAAACACCTAGTCATTTATCATTCATTTTGGTATTTAGTATGAGTTGTTCTGTGTATGTAACATACCAAGGCAACCCAGTCCCTTTAACTGCTGTCGGTGTATCAGTGTGTGAAAACAATGCACTTTAGAACGTCGTAATCTCTTTCTCTCTCCATTTCTGCCCAATCATCCTTTTCTTTCCACATCTACTATTTCTCTATTTAACTTTAGTTTGTCTTTTATGCCCAACAACGCCATCTTTGCTTGTGTCTCTTGTTTTCACTAACCCTACCCCTCTCCCTCCTCCAGATTTGACCTGATCCTGGATAATATTGGGGGGGACACAGAGCGTTGGGCGCTGAATCTGCTTAAGCCTTGGTGTGGCGCAAAGTATGTCACCCTCGTAACACCGTTCCTCCAGAACACTGACAGGCTGGGCATTGCTGATGGCATGATGCAGACTGCTGCCACAGTGGCCACCAAAACCCTCAAGGTAATCATAATAGAATTACACAGATGCAATATAATTAATTACATATTTATTGAAGAACGGACTGATGTGTTTTTTGCAAGGATGCATCGATGCTCATTGTTTCTGCTAGTAAGTGTAGGAGTATTATAATATAATTGATCAGAGATTTGATTTGTACCCGTTTCTCCTTATTCTACCATGCCAAGAAAAAAAAAATACTTGAATGAAATTTAAAAAATGGAATTTTGGGTAAACATTTTTCATGCTTCTATCAACAGTCTTGGTCTTGGCATTCCTCACATTTCAAACACTAAATTCAATAAGAAGAAATATGCATACACTTATGGGTTCCCGACCTGACCGCTTTAGGGTATTATTTGGTAATAATAATTATTGAGGAAAAAGAACACCATTTATGTTAATCAACATTAGAATGAAAACCTGAACTTTGCTATAGCTGCAAGGAATATAAAATGCCAAGTTAATTGCCTGTGATCTGTCTGCTGAGAACAGGCTCATGGAAGTGATATCTGACAAGTTTTCATTGTATAAACCAAAATAATTTGTTAAAGCAAGTCATTTGGATTTTTCAAAGTCATTCTATTATTCCATATTCTGTTAGTGTTCAGTCTGCTGGAGTATGCACATAGCCAGAATGCAGCACATCTGATTACAATCACTCTACTTGAGAAATTAATTATTTCTGTAGTGATACGTATATTCTGTACATATCAGCCTATTTGGTTTACGCTTAGAACGTAACAGTTTATTATATTTCTTAGATGTGTGTTCCCAGGATTAAACCCTACTAGCTATGTTGGGCACCACTGATGTTGGCTCGCAGTCAGCGTTCCAGTTGATTCCAGAGATCTTGGTGCAAGATTTGTGCACAGGGGAATTACATATTTATGTTGTAACATGCCCAAAGTGTTCATTTTAAGGAAGCAGCCCACAGCCATTTCTTCCAGGTCCTCATGCAAAGAGCACTCGGATTTTTTTTATTTTTAAAATTGGCTTTTAGCTGAAAATATTGTGTGTTAATGAACAAGTAGCCAGATAAACATCCAACACAAACTGCACAGCCAGAGAACCCAGTTGTGAATAGCTGGTCACATAGTCTAGTATCTGATCAGAATAGCAGCTGTCTTGCATTGAGACATTGTGTGAAAATGCTGCAGTTCCTGATTTCCCTTCAGATCAGTGAGGAAACCGTTCATTAGCAATACCAGAGACATTGTGATGTATTTCCAGTTACTATAGCTACAGTGTTTTTCAGTCTGTCTCAGTTGCCAGTGTAACTGAAATGACATTATTAATGCAGTACATATATGCTGTTACAGGCAAGACACATTTAGAACATTTACTCTACACATACACTGACATCCTGTCGGTGCAGCCCGCTGCGCAGAACATCATGCAGAACAACGCTTGCATGCAGTGCATTTGTGGCTCCACCACCTCTTTCCTAACCACACAATCCCCAGCATGAAGCAGGAAGTTAAATCCTTAGATATAAAACATATTATACATTTATATGTATGGTTAAATCACTGAGTAACAAGTGCACACACGTGTTAAAGTGGTAATTCCAAAAGATTAGAGCTTAATGCAATTTATTTCCATTACTTTACACTCAGTAACAAGGAAACTGTGTTTTTCTAACTGAAAACAGGATGTGAGGTAGAAGTAATATGGGGAACTTCAGTTGTCCCAAAGTGTTAGCAAAGCCTTTTGAAACTTTCTAATAATGTTTAGCTGTTCTGTAGTCTTGAAATGTATTGGAATCTAGCCAAAGTGGAACAGGTATTGGAACCAGGGAAAAGGGAAACACTTGGCCGACACCAGTTTTTGAACAAAGCCATACTGAGAAATCCAGAGAGAGTTGTGTGGATAGTCTTAATTAGCTTTATAGCAACTCATTTGGCAATGGCTTGAATGTAACAGACATTCATTTATATCAAAAACTCACGCACTAAAGCTTTAACTAATGCTGGCTAACATGTACATGCCAACTTTATTAGGTGATAAAGTCAGTATTGTCTTTTGAGCATTAGCATTTTACAAGTAGGTGTACATTGTTGTATGGGAAAATTTGTAATTAAGGTGAAATAATCATTTTGTGTTGCATTATTTATTATTGTGTATTAATCTTTTTGTCAGATCTCGTCAATAGACTGTGGCACTAAATCTCAAGCTCTTTCGCTACAATTTGAGAATGATTAACAAATATATAGTTCCAAACAGCTTGGCACTTAAATATTTCACAAGTGGAAATGAGTAAAAGGTGCATTTGGTCAGGCTGTTCCTGGCAGTCTCAGTGTGGCTCATGGATGTGGTAATGGTCCCCAGACAATTTATCCTAATCACTTTTGCGATCTCGTGACTTTTCCTCTAATGCCATTGTGAGGTCAAAATAATTAAAAAAAATTCTAACATTTTGTTTTAAAATCACATTCCCATCAGCCTAAACTGTACTTTGTATTTGTTTATTAGCAAATTTAGGCATGCTAAGATGCAAAGTAAAGATGTTGAACATCATTAAAATCATTACAGTTCTCATTGTTAAATGATAAAATTAAATTAAATGCAATGTAGAGTAAATGTACAGTAGCACTATGCTTAAGTACAACCTCACAGAGCCGCCGGACTTGAAATACTCATGAACTCGAAACTTAAGAAAAGGAGTTTGATGGATGATTATAGCGGGCCGGGACAGCCCCAGAGAAATCAGCCCTTTTCTGTTTTTTTTTCTTGCCAAAAGTAGAATTATGTGACTGTTAAACCGAGGGGTTTGCCCCAGAGGTTGACAAAGATAGGACAAGAAACAGACTGTAAATGCAGATCTTGGGGAGGACTGGGGGGTTTGTTGCTTTCCACACAATACCATTTTAATGTAACATTTCAATTGAAATGTGTCTAAATTCTTTCACTTCCTTTTCTATGAAAATAGAATAAACTGCCATGTAGCCCACATTGCCCCTCTTACACTTGAACTCTCAGTAGACTTGTAAAGCGATCAGCTGATTTTGTTTTTCAGGTTCACACCTTGTGCTTCAGACAATGTAATAAAATCTGTAAGTAAGACTAGGAGAGATGCGCTCCACAGGGAGGATCTCATTTACAACAACATTGACTATCATTAGCACTCATACTATCCCTCCAATCAGAACGAAGTACTCCGACTGACTAGACTTTTCCAGTTGCTGATGCATTGTTTTAGTGTTGATGAGCTGTTGTGGAAAGACATATACAGAAGAATGTTGAAACCTTAAACCAATTAAAAATAATTGGAGAGGATGTACCTTGTTGTTTTATAGACAGGAAGAAAACAATACTGTACACGCCCACACTTCTGGTTGTTCTCTGAGGTCTTCAGACCAAGACCTAACCGTCCCCAGAACACGTTTTAAAACCAGAGGTGATCAAGCTTTTTCTGTGGCGGCTCCGAGGCGCTGGAACTCTCTCCCTTTAGCTTTGAGAGCATCGGATTCTGTGGAAACTTTTAAAAAACACCTCAAGGCACGTCTTTTTAGACGAGCTTTTAACTAGCAATATGGCTTAGTATTTTATGTGTTGCTGTTTTATTTGTTTTTACTGTAAAGCACTTTGTGACCCTTCTTGTCTGTGAAAGGTGCTATATAAATAAAGTTTACTTACTTACTTACACCTCCAGGTCTTACACATTCTTATTCCCTCATGCATGCACTCTGTGCATAAAAGGAAAACTAGAGCGCCGACAGCTGGCTTGGTTTTCACAGTGTCCTCATTTTTAACTAAGCCTAAAGGAAACTCGTTAAGAAACCCCTTTTTTATATTGAAATGTCCCCACACACACGCATGCACACACAATGACTACAAACATTACAAAAGACTCAACTCATTTTTGCTGTTGGCATGAGTTGCAGGAAATCCTAACCTGCTGGTAAAGACGTGAAGGACAATGTTTTGCATCTCCACCCATGAGACTCTTTGTAATTTTGTTTGCAAAGTAAGATCAATTAACATTTGTGAAGACCTGTCAATCAGAATGTTTTTCACACACATAAATCCATGCCTGTACTTATAACTGCTATTAATGTTTCTATTATGACAGGAACTAACAGCACTGTAATCATGAAGCGAGGTGCAATGCTGGAAAGTAGGAAGTTAATAAATCAAATGATGAGAAGAGGAAGTTTAAAGCTGTTCCGAATTAACTTGATCAGTTCAACATGAACTGTTTTTCTTCTAGTTTAGGCCTTACTATTGGGCATATCAGAAGAGTTTCTGCTATGTACACAACAGTTTTAATCATGCCTGTTCTCTCTTTCCGTTTCCTTGTAGCACCTAGTCAAAGGAGTTCACTACCGCTGGGGATTCTTTGCACCTAGTGGTCCTGCACTGGATGAAATAAGGGAATTAGTGGATGCAGGAAAGGTACAGTATCAGATTTAACTGATGTAACTGACAACGGACAGACTTCTGTTTCCTCCAGTTAGCTTATTATTGGGTGCACATCAGGGTTTAATTGGGCCCGGAGCACCTTCAGGATCACAGCATTGGCAACTCTCACATTTGTTTAGTTTTTTACAAAATGTCACATGCTGACCGAACAAATGTACAATGTATTCTATAGGGTCCTTTTCTTTGACTCCATTAATTAGCTGTGGTCATCACACAGCAGTAGGATTGATGCATGCGTGTCCAAATTCCAAATTTAGAAGGAACCCCCCCAGCACCACCTATACCAAACCTCATTGGATAAAAGCTGCCGATCATCATTAATCCCAATTTATCCTGTAAAAAAAACAACATATTGAAACATGTTCTGCAATGTCATGTCGATAATAAATCACTCATTAAATTACATTTTATTTTATGTCAAATCATAACAGAAGTTATCTTAGGACCCTTTACAGATAGAGAGCATTAATGACTTACTGTGCATGGGTCACAAAAGTACCATGGGTAAATACAGTACTTTTGATTTCATGAATGCATTTGGCATCTCAACACATTGTTGATCCTGTATTGTACTAGATGATATTGATATAATATGCAGTTCAGCTGGGGGTTATCTTCCTCCCTTTGCAGATAACACCCCGCTGTCTACAGTATCTTATGTTTCTCACTTGAGCATGCATCTGCACAAACATGCCTTGACATCATTTTTTTTTTTTTTTAAATCATTGAAGGAAATTGCATCAGCTGCTTACCCCACTGATATTGTAACTCACAACAGTTGAGAAACCAGGCCTGACCTCTGCCTTCCTCTCTCTGCTCTCTGTCAGATTCGGCCAGTGGTGGATGAGACGTTCATCTTCTCCCAGGTTCCTCAGGCCTTCGAGAAGATGGAGAAAGGGCACGCTCGTGGAAAGACCGTGGTCCTGGTCAGCAAAGGGGGCGATGACTTATAGGGCCAACTCTGGGAGACGTTTTCTGCACAATCCTGAAACAAACTGAATTAAAGGCAAGGTTAGGTTAGCTTATTGTATCCACAGGTGCAAACAAGGTGCAAGAACAAGGCTATTGCTTCTTGTTTCTGGGGGCTGTGAAGCTACAAATGTGTATGTAAGCATTATAGCTGCTGGTGTATGCTTTAAAATGTATTTTTTATACTCTCACTTCAATTAAAGAGGACATAGTTATGTTTGACTGTAAAATGTAAGTATTTACACATACACTATAGCCAGTTTATTAGGTACTCCTTCCTAAAACTAATGCAGTCTAACACTACAAAAGTCTAGCCCTACAAAAACGACCTACCTTCGTAGTGGTTTTAACGTTGCTGAGGTGGAGGAGGGGCTGATTCAACTGTAGAATCATTCTGTTATATTTTTATACAGTTTAGCTAAGGATATACTTGATAACCTTGTGAGTGAATGTGGCTGCTGCTTCTGTTTGGTATCACGTTGCTGACATTTCAGAAATAGTTTGACTGGTTACAGCGTGTCTGTGTAAATGTGTTTACAGCTTTTGTGTCAGTTAACATAATGAAAATTGGGGCTCCATATACAGTATAAAGGCTGGACAAAATAACACGAACACCTGCCAAAATCATGCATTCCAATACTAAAGCCCTGCACAGTATATGCAAGTAAGTGTTGTGAAATGTATTTCACCGTGGGTTCATGTTATTTTGTCCCTTGTGTATTTCAGATGTAGGAGACTAGAATAAGAGAGAGTTCTTTATTATTCTGCTTTAGTTTTGTTTTTTGCACATTTTTGCTAATTTTACAATGTGGTGGGCATGTTATTTTGTGCCAAAAATCTAAATATACTGTACATTTGTCTATTTCTATGTCCCAGTGGATCATAAGAAATGGTTTGTTTGCTCTGGTGAGAGCAATTCAACCCCAAAGCCATGGAAGATAGAATAGATATAAAAGCCAGAAAATGACAGTAACTTTAAAGCTCAAGAGCTCAACTTTTTTATACTATTGAATGCCCGTTACAAAATGATTATTTCACCTTGATTGCAAATTTTCAATGTAACAATGTACACCTACTTGTAAAATGCTAATGCTCAAAACACAACACTAACTTTATCACCTCATAAAGTTGGCATGTACATGTTAGCCAGCATTAGTTAAAGCTTTAGTGCGTAACTTTTTGATATAAATGAACGCTCTTTACATTCAAGCCATTGTTACAAAGCGTATTAATTAATCAGCTCCACAACTCTCTCTGGATTTCTCAGTATGCCTATGTTCAGAAACTGGTGTCATACGACGACTTTCGTGAGCAGAAACTCAAGTGAAGATAATTACCTCTTCTGAAGAGTCCATCATATTTTCTTAATCCTCCGTGTCCTCCTTGGCTACTAATAACTGCGTAGGGGAGGGGTCGGGGTGGTGCACAATCACAGGGCTTGTATGATGTGTTATTACTTAGACTTCCTCATGGGGGAGACAGAAACTACACCCTATAGCTTTGACAAACAGTTTCACAGAAACCGGTCATTTCAATCTAAAGAAAGAATGTTTTATTTTCTAAAAAAAGATTAAAAGGAAAATCATTCTTATTTCCATGTGTTTTTTCTTATACATTCACATATTTACAATCAACAGTGTGTGACATTGTCATTGCAGTTTTGCTTTAAAATGTAAGCCCAAATCTATACAGGTGATGCTGTATATATGTACAACCTAATACAGCAAAGTTTTATGGATGTTTATGGAAGTTTTTATGTAAAAATGTAAAAACCTATCATATCCTAAAAACATATTCAAACCTTACAATAGATCATTTTTGATCTACAACAATAAAAATGAAACCTCTTTAGTCTACAGAAATCTTTGGATTGTGGGCACATCGGACTTCATATTGCAGCTGTCAATAAACACTTTACATTCATAATGGCCAACATCATGAAAAGAAAACTGGAAAATCGGAGCCATGAAGTTGAAAAGTACCATAAAGTGAAGACAGGTATGCAGCATTGAAACAGGGCTGAGTTACATGCAGTCTAAAACAGAAGGGAGTCTTTGGAATATAGTGTTTGAAATCAAGGGGCTAAAAATAAGCAATATTTTTTACACTACTTATTCATTCAACTAACACTATGATAATAGTTTAAATGTTGATCCAGTCAATGGTTACCCTCCTCAAGGAGTGTCAAAATACCACAAAAAGGTGCAGTGACCTCCCAGGCCCACATGTGTGTGTGTGTGTGTTCCACAGGGTTCATAATGAGTTAGCAAGAGGCTCATCAGATCACAGGATATCCAATGTCCAAATTTGGTTCAATTTTCTCTCATCCCATGTGTTGAGGATCACCTGGTTCTTGTCATACTGATGACCACCTAAAAAGCAAAAACAATATAACACAAGTCAGTGTTTTTTTTTAACTAAAAAAACATTTTAGACGGTTGACACCAATGATCGGTCATTAAGGAGTCAAAGTAATTAAACCTGAACAAAATGTGTTTGAAGCAGCAATTATTTGACAAAAGAGAAGTTTAGTGAGGGTGCTTGTGCAACCAGCCAGCTACTTTAATCATTGCACCTCTTCAATACAGCAGCAGAGGGAGCTGTTGGTTCAGGGCTGACTGAATCTTGAGCACATACTGACATAGTTGAACCTTTTCATTTATTCCATTAAAACGTTACTCTAAAAATACATGTTTGAAGTTAAGACTAAGCTATCTGACCTTTGACCTCCAGGACCAGGTTAGGTTTGAGGTGACAGTGCACTCGGCCATCTGGGGTGATGTTCCACAGGTGGTTGCCTTTGCCTCGCTCCGGGGCAACACAAAGCCGTCCGCCCTCCATCACCACACTGCCTGTGGT
Organism: Etheostoma perlongum; assembly: GCA_026937815.1. NCBI lineage: Eukaryota > Metazoa > Chordata > Actinopteri > Perciformes > Percidae > Etheostoma > Etheostoma perlongum. The sequence continues at coordinate 4,389,534 of CM049390.1, read as the reverse complement.
CTCCAGGCAACAGTCGTCCAGCAGCTGGAGACATAGAGGGCATGGTGGGTTGAGGATGAAGATGCATAAGTATTGGTGCACTTTCCTTGCTGTCGTTATATTATGGCAGACCGGTTGCCATTCATGCTGGTTGGATACTAAGCATCCTGATAAGGTTCCCTTGGCCTTTGGAATAAAAATAGCCCCCCTCCCCACATCATCACATACCCTTCACCAATAAGAACACTTATTTAGTTACGATACATTATTAATTCACAAAGAAAAATGTTTTGTCCTACTGCTTAACTTTCCACCGAACTACGTTGAAACCTGACTACAAACTGGAATAAAAACATAATAACTTCTTTGGCAGAGGTATCCACTGGAATGAATAACGTCTGTTGGGAATACATGTTTTTTCCTTCTTTGCATGTTGTCTTGAGCACGCCCTTGTTTTCAGGTACACAGCTTAAAATAACTGTGCCAGAGTGTGGAGTATTCTCATCATGACAGCCAACAACTGGAACGGTTCCTACAGAAAATAACTTCTGTTTGATCACACGTTTTGTGCAAAAAATGTAATATTTAGGGATCATACTGACACTGTTACTGTAGGGCGAGTGAGCACAACCACAAGACTGTCGGAGAGCAAAATACTAAAGATAATAAAAGTGAATATGAGGCTTTTAAGGTCATACTAAAAGTAGTTGTAAATTAAACACTTCAGTATATCCTGAATGTGCTGTTTGAAGACATTGTTTGCCTTTTTTTAAAAGATGATTGTTTTTGGCATTTTTAGGCCTTGATTTTTGACAGGACAGCTTAGACATGAAAGGGGACATAGAAGTGGGAACATCGGCAAAGGGCCGCAGGTTGGAACCCAGCCCACAGCCGCTGCGTCGAGGACTAAGCCTCTGTATATGGCTGTGAGCTCTACCAGGTAGCCAGGCGTCAAGGTCTTGCACGTAGGCTTCACTAGAGTTTCCACAGATGGTGTGGGTGACTAGATGAGTTGGTGTAACCCCTGACAAGTGTTTTTGCAGTTTTGTGTGGTGTTGGCATAATGTTGTACCTTGCAGGTAAGCTGCCCGTCCCGATAGAGCCAGACCTGCTCTAATCCTCCTGTCTCCTCCACAGCCTGAACCCTCATCAGCTTGATGTCATCCAGAGTTCCTGTCAGGGACATCACACATCCGGTCTCCCTGTTCCGCAGACGGATGTACATCTGCTTCTGATTGGAGGAAAGCATGCAAAACCACATGGTTAGATTTAATTTATGAACACATGTTACAGTATTCTACAACTAGATGTGTGACTAGTTTTTGATCTGACTTGATTAATAGAGTGTTTTTATTTGGTATTTTATTCATTCCTTATTTTGTACTTCTTATCCACGTGAGAACTGAAAAACAAAACCAAGACTTTCACTTGATGCATGAGACTTTGTTTATTAATAATAGTCTAATATACTTTTTTTGTGATGGCTCATATCCCTCCCTCCATACCTGGGGTAATGGACGCAGGGATCCTAATTGCTGCCTGCCGCTGAACTTCCACAAATCAGTCACTTCACCAGGCTGGAGAAGCAGCTGTCGACCCCGGTAGTTACTGCCTTCATACAACACCCACCTAGTGAGAGGACAGCCATGGGTATCAGTTTAGTTTCACAAAGAAAAAAAAAAGACATCACGTATATTTACATTTCAATCTGAGCTTCATGATTTATGATACATTTGTGAAGTATCTTGGCGGCTTCCTCAGATCTTTAACATGTTTACTGTTCTTAATAAGAACATGTCCAGTTCAAAAAGCTAAGATAAAACTATTTCAGGAAGTTGCATGTGTCCCTCTCAAACCTTCTGCAGTAATATGAACATTTGAATGTTTTTCCACTGATCCTTTTTGCATTTCCTCAACACTTCAGTGGTAAAAGGTTGAAGAGTTTAGGTAAAACCTTTGCTAATTTAAACATGTAAATCGCCAAACATAACAAGGTTGACTAGTTTACATACATTTAAGGTATACTTGTATACACAACTGAAGAGCAGAAGTTATAGGGAATTAACATTTTGTGTGCTTATGTAATACATAACATAGTGTTTTAAATCAACTTAATAACAAACAGCCCCTTAGTATGTCTATTTCATGACCTCAATCAGGTTGGGATTAAAAGCAATTTTGACTGTTTTGAGTGTGTGTGTAACAATGTTACAGTAACGTAACAGCGTTACAGTAACGTAACTACTTTTTCAGTTAAAAAGTAGTGTAACTTGGGTTAGTACTGAAAATTTGGTAACGTAACGTAGTTCCTTTTTCAATTTGCCGCAACGTTACTTTTCCCAGGAACCGATTTGACAGCGACACTGCCTTCTCAGCTGCGCGCTCACAAGCTCCACACAGTGTGAGACAGAGGCTGGTAGCAGAGCAATCATGGCAAGGGAGAAGCAGCCAGCACTATGTTTTGAAAGCTTCGAGCTTTTTGTGGCGCTCTGAGCGGACAGCTACGTGACACATGCCACTACAACGCACAGACCTTCGTGGCTGTGCAACCGGTACAAGGTAAAACATACATTACATACGCCAATGGCCTGCCATTCAACCCACGCTGGACTCGTTCATAATGAATCACAGTGAATACAGTCTGCAGTGTAGTTCAGACACTTCACTGATATAAACCATAGATTGGCTTTATGATCAAAGATACTTTTGTATAATTAACTTCAGTCCCTGCCAGAGACGCCTGCTTTTAAAAGTAATGAGTAACGTAAAAAGTTACTTTCCATAGAGGTTAACTAAGTAAAGTAACAGATTACTTTTTTAAGAAGTAACGAGCAAACACTACTTTTTAAAAGTAACTTCCCCAACACTGGTTCGGAGTGATAGGGTTGGGCGAAACAACAATAATATAAATATATAATTAATGAATGAGTTAATATAAAAAGTAACCATTTTGATTAACTCTGCCTTTAAAAGATACCAAAAACATAATAGTGGAAATGTTTAAAAAGTGACATACATTCCTCCCTCCACCACCAGGGAGCGTATGCGCGTGTCCATGCCTGCCTGCATCAGGTTCACAGCTCCGTTAGTCAGCACCGCTCTGCGCCCTCTACAGCCCACCTTACTGAACAGGACGATGGAGGGCAGAGACAACTCCTGAAGAAGAAGAAGAGCATTTATTATTAGTCTCATCCACAATAACTTAGAACTCTTCCTTTATCACCAACAACGCAGAGTGAGCATCACAAAGGGCCCAAATATAGTTTTTCATACAAGCAGATAGACCATACTCACATGTCCAAGGGTCTGTATGGAGCGAATGGTAGAGTCTGAGGACAGGAAACCCATGGCCTCTGTGTTGGGGTAATCTCCCTCCTCCAACACATACATGTTCTCTGTGAACTCAGCTCCTTCATATGCCACCCATCTGACACAGAAAGACACACACACACACTATTGTTGTCATATTGTAATTTTGCCAATAACTATCATCTTTAAAATCTATTCTCATCATAACACAACTTTACACACTCAGTGTCACTTGTATTAGTGTTTTCTACCATTCTGTCATTAGGTTGTTTGTTATTGTCACTCTCAGGTGGAACTTGGGTCACCTGAATGTTGCTAAGTTTATTTCATGATTTTTTTAACCAAGCATGTGGAATATAAACTTTGAAAGGAAAAAATAAACGTTTTCATGTGGCAAAAGTCCTTTTTTAATTTGGTGCCAAATAAATACAGCATCCAATCTTCCGCCAACCACGTTAAATCTCTAATAGCCAGAGAGTGACTGACAGTTCCAGGTAGTGTTTGGTGCCTACCTGCCAGCCAGCACCTTACAGGACTTGGGTAGGAAGTCCTCAACCAGGGCTGCTACGCTGTCCTCCTGAGCCACCAGCCTTCCCTGGAAGTCTGGCTCAGAATACAGCTGCACCTGTAATACACATAAAAACTGAACTAAGTGACCCAGCCAGCACAGAAAAGACGGAAAGATGAAATAATCTGTTTGATATAAAGTATTAATTGGAGGGATGATACCTTGAATCTGGTTGTTACCATCAGTGGGTCCTATAAAACAGACAGGAGGGAGGTATTAACATACTTTAACAACATCAACAGCATTTTATTATCAACCGAGTTGCTCATTTAGCTGTTGCCAAGACTTATTTCAAAAGCTTAAACCTTTCACTAAAAATGACTTTTACTTAAACCATTGCACTCTATTTCCAATGTGAAAAAAATTAGCCACATCGCGTTTTTAACCAATCCTACACATCTTTTCTTACATGGAAGACCGGCTGTATGGATGAGATGTTGAAGTTCTGGGCTCCCCAGTCCTCTGGGCTTGCATACAGGCCTCTCTCCAGAACGTACAGCTCTCCACTGAATCCGGGCTTCTCAAACCCCACCCACCTGCCAAGGAAACACACAAAAAGATCCTAAGATGCAAAACCCCACAGTGACAGAAGTCTTTTATTAGAGACAGATAGGTAAAGTGGTCTCTTCATAATCTGTTTGGTTCTCTCATTAAATCACTGACTTGGTTTGTCAATGCTTCTACAGAGGTTATAAAATGATTCAGCTGGTGAGGAAAAGCAAACGTTACATAAAGAGGTTGATAAAGGTTAAACAAATTCACTCAGCTCAAACATTCATCTGGTTGATTGGAACAAATCTGCTAACTAAAAAAATGTGTAAGTTATGTTTTAAAGGCATTATTTAATATTAATAGCTGACTTAAAATGTGTTCAAACATTTGTGAAACATAAACAATAGCTACTTAAAATGATGTTTCAAAGTAATTTTATCCTAAGGTCCGTTGCACCATGACCTCAAGCCAAACACATGAAATAACTTCTAGTAAAACAAGCTGCACAGTAGCGTACCGTGATCGAGGCCTCCTTTTTACAGAAACTTCAAAAAGAAGTATACCTTTACTAGTAACCAAAGATTCACTCTTCTTATTCACATCATCAGTGTAACTCCTTACCCTCGAGAGAAGGAAGCTTTTGTCATGCTTTGTCAAACACGACGTATCAATTACAAAGCTATGTCACATGAGATGATTCATAATGGTATGATCTGTGTGTGTATACAGTGATAGATCGCTTACTTATGTATAGAAGGTGAGGGCCACACGCCAAACACTATAAGGGCATGGACAACACAGAGTCACTCCATCTTTATGAACTTTAACTTTGTGAGTTATTGTTTTTTTTTGTTGGTTTTCTTGACTTACACTCCACCCATGACGTTGACAGACTGAGTTTTGTTACTATGGCCGACGTCGTCCATGCTGAGGACGGGGCCCAGCAAGTCCACGTTGCGCCCCAGTTCATCAAAGTGCCGCTCACTGAACAGTTTGATGTGAGGGGAAAGGAAATCCTAGGGAAGATGATTTGGTGAAATTATTAGAAAGTAAAAAGCAACTTCTTTCATTTCAAGTTCTCACTGTCCAGGACAAAACCTTTCCACACAAACTCTTTTTAGGTTTCTAGTTCATTAGGAATCAAGAGGGGCAGAGCGGGCAGTGTTTTAATGAGCAGTGAACTCCAAAAGGTGGAGTGCAGAAACAACACAGCAATCAGTGCTTAATGCCAGAGAAACAAGCTCAAACAACAAATCTTGCAGATCATCATTTCACGCGCGGGAGATACTCACTGTGCATACAGGCCGAAGCGACAGGAGCCCATCCTCAGATCCTCCCCAGTCACTGCAGTGAGGATACTCCCCCTCCTCCAGGATGTACTGCTGGCCTTCAAAGTCTGCCTCTTGATAGCCCACCCAGCTGCAAGGACAAAACAAAGACATATCACTAACATGTTAGTCTAAGCCATGTCAGGGTTTCCCCCAAAAATGTGTTAAGCCCGGTGGCAAGTATTTTTGATTCATTTATTGATTCATTTTTACAAGGGCCAGTCACAGGCTGACGGCCCTAGAGCTTCTGTAATAACAGAGTCATTGAAGGCATTGCAAAATGGAGAAATTAAAAAAGCTACACAATCGATTCCATAGAGCCCTACATTAAGTCAGTGCTAAAAGTTTCCAAACCAACCCGCTCCACTGTAACTGTAGTTTAACCCTTGTGTTGTCCTCCCGGGTCAAAAACTGACAAATTTTTTTTACATTTTTGTCCCTTTTTCAGACTTTTACGTTTTCCCTAACACCACCTTACTACCATTAGTTGTACACTACTTTTTGGAATTGATGGTCAATAACCCTCATCTTTATATAACTATACCTAATATTTGAGTTAAAAAAGCAGAAATTATGAATTATTTTGACTAATAGCGAAGATCAGAGGAACGTACAGATGAGTTTAGTCAGGAATGAAAGTGATCAATTGCATTTGCAAAGAGCGTTATAAGGAATCCAATCCATTTTTTGTGGTAGTTTGGTTAAAAAGAAACCCATATTTCAGACATAGTCAGTCAAATTTGACCCGAGGACAACAGGAAGGTTAAAAAAGGTCTTAAAAATACATTTAAAATATTATTCTCAGTGGCTAAGGCCCGATGGGCTACCGCTTTTATCTTAATCTTATTTGAATAGAAGAAGACAAAACATCCTAATGGTTGGCTGCCTGATGACAATGATCGGCAGTGATCATCGTCATCAGGCATCTGATCTGCATCTAATAACTCAACAGATACTTACAGACCACCAAGTATCTTTAAAGACCCCACTGTAGACAATGTCTTCTTGTCCTTGTCTGGTTTGCCTGTTTTCTCCTCTTCCAGCTCTACTTGTAAGTTATACGCATCGCTGTCAACCTCTATGCACTCTCCATCAAAGTTGGGCTTCTCAAACACTAAGGCCTGGGTGAAAGAAGAAAGATGAGCGTTAGTTGTGAAGAGAGGCCTTAATGCTTTTACACACCGGGTGTGTGACGAATAAACAACACAGAAATGCAAAAAAACTCGACTGCAAGGTTTTCGTACCTAAACCTTTTTGTACCAGGTAGAGATGTGAATTTGTGAAAGTTGCAACCCAATAAAAAAAGTTTGAATAGATTTACACCAGCTCATCATCCAAGAATGATAAACTGTAGCTCTTCCTCCTCACTCAACATAAGACACATCCCAAGGTAGAGAAAGAGAAGAAGAGTTCCAATGCCTCATGTGAGGACACTGGCTTGGCTGTGTCATCCTCCCCAGCTCCACCCTCTCGTCCAAAAATTGTCACATCTGGTTTCAAAAAACCGACAATACATTAAATTTATATATCTCTTTTCTATGTACTCAAAGTCACTTTACAGAGCGGAATAAAAGATAATAATAAAAATATATAGGTAAGAGCCTGGGCTAGCTAGCCAGACCGTGGAAAGCCTTTGTCAAGCCTATGTGTTAGGTTTCTATAAACAGCAGACATTAATAGCTGCAACAAATGTAATGCAATGCAAAACAAACCTTGAATTCACGAGGATGCTCCACCATTATTGGTCCCTATAATGAAAAGACAAACATTTCTCAGACCATGACAATTGACAAAATGACAGTATAGTGGAAACACATATATATTGCATGTACTGTACCACTCGGAGAGGTCTGAGAGACCCGATAAAGGGCTCAGGGAATCCCCAGGACTCTGGGCAGGGATACTCCCCCACCTGCAGCACTCCAACAAAACCTCCAAACCCTGGATCAGTATACACCAGCCAGCTAAAGACACACAGAGACAGGAAAGGGGGAGTAATGACCATTTAGGCCCTTATTTAATGAATTTAGTGATGCAAACTTGTCTTATCCTGTTGCACAATGAAGGGACTAAATACAGTACTTTTTCTCTACACCAGCTAAAAAATGCAAGTGCTAACAATCAATAAGCTTCATCCTGCAGATTGCATATTATTTATTCATTTCATTATGCAGGATATGTTTATTCACAGAGAAACCAAGCAAAAGCCCGAATAATGACACCCCAGTGTGTTATATCACAAAGCATGCCGGCATTCCGGGAGCAAAAAAAAAAGGTGTGACGTATAACACACCAGCGTTGGCTCCGAGTGTGTGAGCCAAGCCGCACTGTTATTAACCCTACCAGACCCACAAACCACCAACGTAATGCAATATAGTAGCACAATTGTCACTAGTGAGAAGGACAAAGACGCAGTGCCCACGTGTGTGAGTATGTTTCAGAAAGTGAGTGGAAAAGAAGGTGTGAAAGTCTGAACCATCCAAAAAATGCTTTCACGCTATAAATTAATCCGGACCAAGACCACCAAAATCTGGTCTTTTGATCCGGACTCTGATCCGGGGCACCTTTCCACCAGCAATTTTTGGTTTAGACCAAACTGAAAAGTCCGGACCAAATGAGGTAGGTGTGAAAACGTCCTAAATGAGCTGTCAGCTGAACTTACACTCCAGAATGAACCTTAATGGAGCCGGTGGTCTGTGGAATCCCAAAGGAGGCAATCTCTACAACGTTGTCACAGTAAGATGACATCCTCCCCAACCCATTGACCTCTGTAAACAGGTCGATTTGGGGTATGCTATAGTCCTATAAAACACAAAAATTAAATTGTGTTAGAATTTCATTACAAATAAGGCCTGGTAACCGGTTGTTTGAAATGTTTAGTGCCAATACATTACCAAAGTGTCTGAGTAAGATATAATTTGTTTGATAGTGTACTTTATGTAATAGAACACTTTTAAAACTTTTTATACTTAAAAAAGCCAAACTTCCCTTATGTTGAATCTACATATTAAAACTCCACCTTTATGAAATGCAGTCTGAATTCCAATTTTGCCAATTTTAATCAGAAACGGTCCGATCGAAGAAAAAAACTGGAGAAGAGTACAAATCTGAGCAAGCATTCAATGCCAGCTTTTGGTACTAGACATTTTTTTCATCCTTTTCGGTTATATGGCGGTGGGAAACAACATAACAGGCCAAATAGTTACAATAACAATATGGAAACAGTAGGACAGACTGCCAAATGAACAGGTTAACTTACTCTAACTGCCAACTGAATAGAACCTATGACCATAGGTGCTGTTGGTACAGGTTGACCCATCTGGTCTAGTGTTGATGGTGTTTCCTCTTCTGCCCACATATTTACCAAGTGATCCGTGGGACCTTCCTCAAGTGCGATGATACGACCCTGGAAGCCAGGTTTTTCAAAGAGGAGCCAGCTGAAGAAAAAGAGAACTGCATGATTACGTCAAAGAACCCACACATCCTGCACACGCTCTCTTTAACCTTCTCCCCTCTGGCAGGCGCTACAGATCCCAGTCAAAAACAACCAGACATGTGAACAGCTTCTTTCCCACTGCAATCACTCTACAGAACTGTGGATAAGAGGGCTCATCCCCAATTTGGCCATTCACCCACTTTTCTACACATTACATACTTATCATTCCAATATGCATTTTGTACAGTACTTTGCACTACTGCTTTTTGCACTTTACATCCCACTCCATGTGAACTTCTGATATTATGTCTTATTTGTATTTTGTATATTTTGATATGTGCCTATATGTATATTGTTCTCTCTATACTATACAGTATGTGTCTATATTACTATTTTTCTATGTTTACTACTACATGTCTATTTGTTGAATGTATAGAGAGTTAACACAACATCCTTGTGTATGTAAGTATATTTGGCCAATAAATATGATTCTGATTAAAAATCTGAAAATGTGTGAAATTATGCATCGCTTAAAAAAAACAATGAACAGCTTTGAGGATTGCTCCATCAGATACATACATGCTTACAGGGACAAAGAAACACAGAAAACAAGTGGAAAGGATCTCCTAAGAAGGCTCTTAAACATGGCCAGTACAAAAGTGCCAAGTGTAGACATAATACCTTGATAGTTATCTACATTATACTGTATAAGTATAAGGTTTTAGGGAACTATAATTGTACATCTGCAGGTTTATCAAAGACCCTTACCATCCTCTGATTACTCTGACTGAGATGACAGGGGAAAGCTTAATTGCGGTGGCATCCTCTAGATCACAGTAGAGTTCAAACGGCTGCCCTCCAAACTGAGCATGTTCATGTATCACAATCTGGATGAGGAAATACATATGTCATTAAAATATATAGCAGCAAACAATGTGTTATTGACACAAAGAATTATAAAAATCCAAGCAAATAACATTTAATGATACCTTTCCAGGCCTTTTGTGAAACCCTCTTACTGCAGGTATCTGGAAGAAAATGTAACATTTTGATTATGAACTTTATCTTTAATATATTTAAAAAAAAAACTTGAAAAAAAAAACTTTAGTCCTCAAACAGTGGAGTTAACTTCATTTGATAGCCTCTTAAGAGCCAAATCACGTCTAGGTATAAAAACCATTTCTTATCACCACCCGTCATGTTCCAAATGAGTTCATCGTTCAGTTCATCTTAAATCTTTCAGAAACCTTTTCAACCATGTATCTATTACTTTAAGCAAACTATTTAAACCATTCATTACTTTTTACCTTTTCAACCATTTATCCATTACATTGTGTTCAGGTGTTAAAGCTTACTCAATATATGGATATATAAATATACTTTTAACCAAATAGTGATTACTATTCGGTTAAATAATGGTTGAAACTTAAATAATTGTCTAACAGTTGTAATGCCAAAGTTGTAAAGAGAGAGACATGAACACTGTTAACACTGTTGCAGTAGGTATCATCCACGCACACTGTGCTTGTCTTAACACAAACATAGTTTTTGCATAGTTCTTCTTTATTTGCATATTAGTGCAAATATCCTATTGTGATGTTGCTACTGCACTTTTAACTGATCCAGGCAAAGATTCCCTGTGTAAAATTCCAGACGGAGGACGTGCTCCTTTCACCTGTCCTCACTTGCAAATGATTCATGACTTTGTTGCAACAAAAGAACAGTATATGGAACGGAGACATATCAATGTGTTGTGTAAAAGCCTAGCGGCCCAAAGCCTGATTGGCTCTAAATGAATGTCATTTCTATTTTTAATTATAATTCGGAAAAAAACAAACTGTAGTCACAATAAAATACATGTTGAAATCCCTACCTTAGTTGTAGAAGTAGCAAGTCCATTTCTAGAAGTCTGCTGGCTATTGTTGCTGGTTAGAGGCCCTCCTGCAGGGTCCTTCAGGCTCACATCCACATCGGGTACTCCTGAAATCAAGGCCTGGTCTATCACAGAACCCTCAGGATTCATTTTAGTTTTAGTTGTCTGTGTAGAGCCCTGGGAGGCCTCAGATTCTGATTTGTTATTCTTGAGGTACTTCTCCAAATGAACAGGCAGCTTTATCTCAGAGAACAAGGGCAGAGGAGGAGAGGAGTGGTTGAGTGCTGACTCACTACCTGTACCTATACCACCACCCACAAGTGGGCCTTGATCTGTACCTCTCACACCCTTCTTATCTGCTTCAACGGCAGGCAAAGGTGATTCAACAACTTCCTGCTTTGCAAGTGAGAGCAGGCCCTGTTGTTGGTTAGAATGTGTGTTATTTGAGGCGGAGGTAGCTTCCTCTTTGGCCTTCCTGGAGGAATGAGGGGAACTCAGTAAGTTAGAGAGGATGGACATCCTTCCAAGTCGTGATGTCAGCTTCCCAGGCTCTTCTCCATTGTTTGTTTGTCCCTCTTCTTTTCCTGCTTCAATGTGTGTCCCCTCGTTGGCTCCATCTTTTCCTTCCACCTCATCAAGTGATTTAATATTGTCCCTTGGTGTGTGCATGGCACTATCTTCTGCGCATTTTTCTAGGGTCAGTCCTTTCCTATCAGCTGCTTTTTGTTTAAGCACCATAGCTGGGGAAGGATCCCTAAAAATTTTGCCATGTTTTCTTAAGCCAAACTGGAATTCCTCTGGATCAAACGTTTTCTCAAAATGGTCCTCCTTGATGGCTGGCATTGCATAAGGTGGAGATGGGGACTTTTTACGAACATGCCTCTTTGGAGGCAGCGAGAACGGAATGCTGCCCTCCTTAATGCTCCTGATAAAATGATCAAAGTCGTCAGGCTCAAGAGATTTATCCTCACTGGCGGAGGCATTTAGTCTTCTTTTATGTTCCTTCTTCTGTTTTTGATGCATCACATCTAACCAGCTAGATGGAGACTCCTTTTGCTGAATACTTTGAGATGTTGAAGGTGGTTCTGCTGTCGCAGAACGAGACAAACTGCCATTGAGTGTTAGCTTTGAAGGCTTTTGTTGATCACTAAGGTTTATGGGTGTCTCTTCTCTTAAAGTCTGCAGTTTCGGGTTCAGATCTGTTTTTGTTTTTTCTTCATCATTCTTCTGAGCATCAGGGCTATTAAGTACTTTATCTGGAACAACAGTGTGCTTGTCTTTTTGTTCTTCCCCACCTTTTCTGCTAGATGCATCTATTACAGTAATGCGTTCCGACTCTTGCTTGGCGTCTATCTTTGTGGCTTTCATCTGCTGATCCTCCTGCTTTGTCCCTTTGTTTTCAATTTCACCATCCTCTTTCATTTCTTTTCTTTTCATCTGTTTACTATCAGTCTGACTACCTTCTTTTTCAGTTGTATAAACAACTGGGTTTGCAGTTGGGGCTTTAATATCTGTGGATTGTTCAGAGTTTTTCTCAGGTTTCTTAATCTTCACATGTCCATCTTTGACAATTGAGGGCTTCTGGTCCTTTTGGGTGCTAAGTTCTGAGTTAGCATTCTCAATTACAACCTCATTCACCCCACTCTTTATTGGTGTATCCTTTGTTTCAGTCTTCTCTTTAGCTCCATCAGCACTCTGAGTTGTGGTGCTTACAGCTTTTAGTTTTTGAATTTGGCTTTCTGATACCTTCTTTGGAGCTTCTGGTTTAATTGTTGTCTCATTCACCAAACTCTTATTTGAAGAATCCTTTGTTTTGGTCTTCTCTTTAGTACCTTCAGCACTCTGGGTTTCCCTACTTACTGCTTTTAGTTCTTGACTAGTATCCATTTGTAAAACTTCTGTGGTCTTCCCTGGAGCTTTTGCTGTCTCAAGTTGTTGTTCTAGGTCAGCATTTGGGAATTTGGATTCTGCTGATGTAGCATTTTCCTCTGTTTTTCTAATGTCCTCATCTTGGTCTCTAGCAATTAAAGTATTCTGTTTCTTGGCTCCATCAGCACTCTGAGTTTGGGTGCTTACAACCTTTAGTTTTTGAGTTTGGCTTTCCGATACCTTCTTTGGAGCTTCTGTTCTCATTGTTGTTTCATCCACCAATCTTTTATCTGATGAATCCTTTGCTTCAGTATTTTCCTTGATACCGACAGCACTCTGAGCTTTGGTGCCTACAAGCTTTACTTCTTGAGTTTGGCTTTCTGATATCTTCTCTGGAGCTTCTGTTCTTACCATTTCCAGTTCCTGTTTTAGGTCAGTATTGGGACGTTTGGATTCTGTTGATATGCTTATATCAGGTTTGGTTATGTCTGCATGTTGATCGCTAACAACTATGGACAACTGGTCTTGTACACTAACCTCACTGTCAGCATGCATAATTGCAGTGTCATTCGCCAAACTATTTATTGTTGGATCCTTTGACTTGGTCTTCTCTTTAGTACCTACAGCACTCTGGGTTTCCCTACCTACTGCTTTAAGTTCTTGACTGGTATCCATTTGTACAACTTCTGCGGTCTTCCCTGGAGCTTTTGCTGTCTCAGGTTGTTGTTCTTGGTTAGCACTTGGACATTTGGATTCTGCTGATCTAGAAGCACGTTCCTCGGTTTTTTCAATGCCATCATCTTGGTCTCTAGAAATTAAAGTTGTCTGTATCTTGGCTCCATCAGCACTCTGAGTTTTGGTGCTTACAACTTTTATTTCTTGAGTTTGGCTTTCTGATATCTTCTCTGGAGCTTCTGTTCTTACCATTTCCAGTTCTTGTTTTAGGTCAGCATTTGGACGTTTGGATTCTGTTGATTTGTTTATATCTGGTTTGGTTATTTCTGCATGTTGATCTCTAACAACTATGGACAACTGGTCTTGTACACTAACCTCACTGTCAGCATGCATAATTGCCGTTTCATTCGACAAACTCTTTATTGTTGGATCCTTTGTTTTAATCTTGACTTTAGTACCTTCAGCACTCTGGGTTTTACTCCTTACTGCTTTTAGTTCTTGAGTTGTATCCATTTGTAAAACTTGGCTTTTTGTGGACTTGTCTGGAGCTATTTCTGTCTCAGGTTGTTGTTCTTGGTTAGCACTTGGACATTTGGATTCTGCTGATCTAGAAGCACGTTCCTCGGTTTTTTCAATGCCATCATCTTGGTCTCTAGAAATTAAAGTTGTCTGTTTCTTGGCTCCATCAGCACTCTGAGTTTTGGTGCTTACAACTTTTATTTCTTGAGTTTGGCTTTCTGATATCTTCTCTGGAGCTTCTGTTCTTACCATTTTCAGTTCTTGTTTTAGGTCAGCATTTGGACGTTTGGATTCTGTTGATTTGTTTATATCTGGTTTGGTTATTTCTGCATGTTGATCTCTAACAACTATGGACAACTGGTCTTGTACACTAACCTCACTGTCAGCATGCATAATTGCCGTTTCATTCGACAAACTCTTTATTGTTGGATCCTTTGTTTTAATCTTGACTTTACCTTCAGCACTCTGGGTTTTACTCCTTACTGCTTTTAGTTCTTGAGTTGTATCCATTTGTAAAACTTGGCTTTTTGTGGACTTGTCTGGAGCTATTTCTGTCTCAGGTTGTTGTTCTTGGTTAGCACTTGGACATTTGGTTTCTGCTGATCTAGAAGCATGTTCCTCGGTTTTTTCAATGCCATCATCTTGGTCTCTAGAAATTAAAGTCGTCTGTTTCTTGGCTCCATCAGCACTCTGAGTTTTGGTGCTTACAACCTTTATTTCTTGAGTTTGGCTTTCTGATATCTTCTTTGGAGCGTCTGTTCTCGTTGTTGTTTCACCCACCAATCTTTTATCTGATGAATCCTTTGCTTCAGTATTTTTGTTGATACTGGTAGCACTCTGAGTTTTGGTGCTTACAACCTTTTTTGCTTGAGTTTGGCTTTCTGATATCTTCTCTGAAGCTTCTGTTCTTACCAATTCCAGTTCTTGTTTTGGGTCAGTATTTGGACGTTTGGATTCTGCTGATCTAGAAGCATGTTCCTCTGTTTTTTCAAAGTTGTCATCTTGGTCTCTAGCAATTAAAGTCTTCTGTTCCTTGTGCCTCCTAACTTTGGAGCCAGCAGTCTCATTTGAAATCTCATTTGGTAAATTCTTCACTGATAAATCCTTTGTTTGGCTATTTTCTTTAGTAGAATTAGTTCCAGAGCTTATGGCGTTTAATTCTGGAGTTTGTCTCTTCTTAACAACATCCGTGTGTTTGTCCCCCTGATTTGCTTCCTTATCCCTGACCTTCTCATCTTTGACTAGAAGAACTTTGGGTTCTTGTTCATTTTTCTCTGTTGATGTCTTCATCTGCTGGTCTTTGTCCTTATCACCACTGTTTGCATTTTCTTTTAAGCGGATCTTACATTTCTCCTTTGTATCAACCACACTGGCTGTATTTTCATGGAGTGCACTTCTTGCTTGCTCTGCTTCTGTCCTCTTCTCTTCCAGGGCAGCCGTAACTACCGTCTGTGGTCCCTCTTCTGAGTCAGGCTGTAAACGTTTCTCCTCTGATGATAGATCTGTTGGCTTCTGTGTTTTTGTAATGCCTTTCTCTGCTTCTTTCTCAATAGTTATGCCCTTAAGCTCCTTTTTGGAAATGTTCTCTGAGTCAGTGCTTTCCACTGCTGCATCATTCAGCTTTTCATTTGGTTTTGAGTCTTTCTCCTGACTTTCAAATTCTCCTGCCAGTAAAAGAGGCTCTTTGTCCAGCTTATTTTCAACATTCTTGGGCATTTCACAAACAGCCTCTGTTTGAATGTCCAAAGCCTTTGCTGGTTTCCTGCAAGCCTCCTCTTTACTTTTCTCCTCTACCTCAAAATCATTAACTAAATCTCTGCTTAATGTGGGCAAGCTATCATTTCTAAGAATGATATTTGTGGTTTGATCCTTCAATAACAGGTCATCAACTGAAACAGCAATATAAGTGGCTAAAAGTACATCTTTTGGCTCAGCATCTTGGTCTTTTGAGGCCAATTTAGCAGGAAGACTATTTCTATTATTTTCTTTAGAAGTGACCATATTTGTTTCTTCAAGGGAAACACTAATGGGCATAACACCTTCCTGACCAGAGTAGGTGATGATGTTACAGTGAGTGCTACCATCCACAGCCGGTTTGGCTGACATATTAGTTTCATTCTCATGAGCTGGTATTGTGTCCTGAGCCAAAACAGCAGAATTTGGCTCTGGGAGGCGTCTCTCCTGGATTAAATCTGGTTGTGTCTTACTTATTAGCTTGGTTGCCTCTAAAATGTCTTTCTCTTTTACTTCTTCTGGACAAATCTTTTGTGAAAACGGTGTTCTGTTCTTGGGCGGTGTTGTCACTTTGAATTTGAGATTTCTTAGATGTAGACTTAACTCGTTGTTTGGTCTCATGCTGCCCTACCTGCCAATTACTCTCAGTTTTAGTATCGGTAACTTGCGACTGAGATGGACTTGCCTTGGCAACTTCTCTGCAAGGCAAGACCACAGTCCCTGGGCCTGTGACTGGTGTAACGTTTAATGGAGTGTTTTCTGAAATAAATCACATCTTTTCTTTGTATTTGATGGATTATTAAAATCTCTTCAGTTGCAGGGCTGGTTATGCTCTCTAATTTCTTTGTCTCTTTTCCTTTCAGCTTGTTTTCACTGATATTGGACTGATTGCCTGGGGCTTTTATGATGTGCTGTTGTTCCTCTGTAGACGGAAACTTGAATTTTAATCTGTCACCACTGGTATTGTCTTTCACATCTGCTATGCCACTCTCAGATGCTTTGTCCGCTATCTCTGTGTTAGTGTTCTGATTTGAGTCCTGTTTGGATGTGGATGTGCTTGCAGAATTTCTAGTTGGTGAATTTTTTCTGGATGTCACTATTGGACTCATTGTAGGAAGCTTCCTTACTGGTGATGAGGGATCAGCTGAATCCTTTACCAGACTTCTGTGGGGTTTGATGTTGCTCTGTTTGGAAAGCCTTGATGAGACAGTTTCCTCTTGCTTGGCAGGAGGTGGAGAGACACAACAGTCACTCTCTTCTTGGCTAATGCTTCTTTTAGAGAGGTGTTTGGATACTCTGGTTGACAGCATGCTTCCTGTTGGAAACACACACACACATGCACACAGTTTTAATACAACAACTAAACAAACTATCTTGAATGATGAAAAATGTCCTTGTCTTAAAGAGTAGTTCCATAGTAGTTGCTTATTTTCTTTCTTGCCAAGAGTTGAATGAAAAGATTGATGCCACTCCTATATCTGTGAGGTAAATATGAAGCTGGTGCTGGAAGATGATTAGCTTAGCATGAAAACTAAAACAAGACACAAAAGCCTTGCTCTGTCCAAAGGCAACAAAATCTACCTACCAGCTACTTTAAAACGCTCCTTGATTAACACGTTATATCTACCTTGTTTAAGTTTAAAAACAACATTTTATAACATATTACAATATATAACATGTTATTTACTAAGCTGAATAGGTGCTGGTAGGCATGGTAAGTGGACAAAGCCAGACTAGCTGTTTGCCTGCCTCCAGTCTTTGTGCTAAGCTAAGCTGACCAGCTGTTGGAAGTAGGTACATATTTACTGCCCAGATGTCAAGAGCCATATCAATCTTATTTTTTATTAAATAAGCACATTTCCCAAAATGTCTAACAATTCCTTTAAACATGAGCAATTGTTAAACCTCAAGGTGAACTTTTGACGTTGATCTTTCAATAAATTTGATATAATGACGAAGACGTATAAACAGAACTAGAACGACTGGTTGCCTATCTGGCATACAACATGTTGTGATTGTACTGTCGTACCTTTTTTGGGACTTTCAGGGAGCGGAGGTGGTGTCTCACTACCAGGTCTCTCACCAGGAGTCACTTCTTGCAGCTTTTGGACTGTCTTGGATCTGTCTGAATCTGTCTGACCAGATGTCATTTTTTTATAGTTAGTGCCACTTGTTTTAGTTATCTCATTGTTCTTCTTTCTTGTTGGAGATGAAATGGGCAACCGACTCTTTGATACCAGGGAGGCATTATTCTCAAGATGGTTTTGCCCTTGTTTTTTTACATCCAGGCCCTCTCTGCCAATTGGGTGTCCTGTTTTAGTACTATTCTCTTCATGGTCTTTATCCACACCATTGAAAAGGTTTATCGAGCCACTGTCCTCATCTGAATTTTCTTTAATAAGCTTTGTTCCCGTCTTGTGTAATGTTTTTGTTGGAGAAATGTCTCCTGACAGAGCTTTCCCTCCCTTGGTTTCTTCAAAACTTTGCTTCCTGCCAACTTTGGTTGTAGCGCCTGGAGATTTTAAAGCTTCTTTGGTGTTGGGTTGTTTCTGCAATTTAGCAGTGAACACTGGCCCAGAGGCATCAGTCACTGGTGTTTTATCTGGTGTCACTGGTGATTTCACATCAGCATCTGATGCTGACCTTTTGGGGATTTTAGACTTTGAACCTGTTGGACTTGAGGGACCACTGGTGCTTTGATCTTTTAATGTTGGTAACATAGAAACCGTTTTATCTTTGCTATGTTGCCTCTTTGGTGGCATATCACTGGACGTTGCCACTTTTGTGCTCTCTGTGGAGGTCTTAGCCTTTGTTGTCACAGTTTTGGCCTTGCTGCCAGCTGCGGAGGATGGGGTCTTTGCACCACTTGCCGTGGTATGCTGACCTT
Organism: Etheostoma perlongum; assembly: GCA_026937815.1. Classification (NCBI taxonomy): domain Eukaryota; kingdom Metazoa; phylum Chordata; class Actinopteri; order Perciformes; family Percidae; genus Etheostoma; species Etheostoma perlongum. Next base: position 4,370,865 of record CM049390.1, on the reverse strand, counting down.
CTGCTGCTGCTGCTTTGACCCCTCGTTTGGAGGGTGTAGCCTGGTTAGCCCCTGGGCCTCTTACCCCAGATCCCACCGCTCGGGACTTTGCTATGGACATGTCTGAGGTATTTTCAAAGTCAAAGGCCTCACAGTCTGTTTTTTCTTTAACTAGGGGTTCAGGAGTATTTGTATCAGAGTGTGTAGTCTCATCTGTTGTTGGAAATGGCTCAAGGTTGTCTTCCTTGAGATCCACATTGTTGTTGTTTTGGAGTCTAAAGGGACAAGAGAAAGAGGGGGGGGGTGAGAGAGATAAACATTAGAGAAACATTTTAGAGTAACCTTGTACTGCATGAGCCTTTAGAGAAACAATGTCCATTTCATTTATTCTCCTGTTAGAATGGTAGTATAGTATATACAGTAAGTATATTCATGCAAGTAAAATAAGTTCAATTAGACACTGAGAAATCACTTCTTTGCTTTCTTGCAAAATATGTAACCTAATTTACATAATGTCAAAAAGATCTTTATTATGAAGTTTTTGGTGTCTTTAAAAAAAGTTTAAATTGAGGCTTTATTCCATTTCTAACTCAAACGGTAAAGAGAAACCACTGTTAAAACTATGTGTGGAGAAACTTCAACTATGTAAAATAATTATTATGAAGGTAAATATGTTGTAAAATTAGAGAACTTGTATAACACAAATCAGAATCTAAATATCAATTTACACATTTGTGAATATTTTCTTCTGTGACTTCAGATTCAGCTCACTTATTTTATACAAATGAAAATTTAAAACACAAGTTTTGATTTTGGTTCAACCAGTCCTTACATCAAGTTTACAATCTCTGTCAACTTATTTACCATTAAAAATAACCCCCCCAGAAGTAGTTCTGTAAATCCAAGTCTTCGTAGTGTACTGTAGTCATACCACTACTCATTCTTTTGAGAGCCGTATCTGTATGAATGCCATGCCTTTTTTTCCCATAGGCATGTGTCTCAGTGTAACAATGTAAGTCAAACCAAAGTGTGCCGGCAGTAGTCGCCAGTTGCCCGTCAGATTGTAATGACTTAAGGTAAACACAGCAAAGATGACCTTCATTTCAAATTGACTTAATTATTTCTACATGTATTGTTTATTAAGTACCAATTTGCTTTTTAGGAATTTGCAGTGTAAGCTATAGTACTTTATACAAAAATGTCACAATGTTTTTGTATGGGTACATAAATATTTCAGTGCAAGTTCAGCCCTTTATTGTTCTCCTCTGGTACAAGGGAGCTTGGGAACTCAGAGCTCAGGTTGCATGTAGGCTTACCTCTCTTAAGCTGCCCTGCTTTCTGTTTCCTCCAGGATCAAAGGCAATATTAAACAGTAACCACAGAAACAAATAAATAGAAAAAGGTACTCACAGCTTCCTTTCAGTTGTTTCTGAAGTTTTTGTAGTCAAAACTCTGTCGAGCTTTTCTCCCGCTGGTTCTTTCCCATCCAAACTTGGCTCAGGGCTAACGTCCACCTTGTGGGCAAATACCTTGTGCTTCGAAGGCAGATTTACAGTCTTGCGCGTGACACGAATTTCTCTTGATCTGCGTTTCTCCTGTTGTGAACCTTGCTTTGAGTCTGTGCCAGTGTCAGGCTCCTCTGGCTGTGGTAAGGTTGTTTGGAACTCCCCTGTAGTCGGTGCCAAGGAGATGGCTGATTCTGGCAAGCTGCCACTGGACGTCAAGGTCTCGGAGGGGGTAGAAGCCCTTCTTTCTGCAGCGCATTGGGGGATTGAGTCGTCCTCAGCAATTACTGTGACAGGTATAGCCAGCACGGGAGGCGAGTCCGCTCTGAAGCCTTCCTCCCCTCGATGAATTATATCCTTCTCTTTCTCCCCCTCCCCTTCCTCCTCAGCTCCCAGGTATGTTTCCACCCATATGGCTTTGTGGAGTTGGACAGGAGAATCTCCTCTGGGCACTTGCTCCTCCTCAGGTGAGGCGCTAAATGCTTCGGCTACAGCGTTCCAAGAGAATACCTGACCCCTCCTCTTGTTTTCCCTCACTATGACCGGGAAGGAGTTTTCATCATCCTGTTGGGTCGAGATGAGGTGTGAGGTGGACGACTGAGAGCCTAAAGTTATTCCTCTCAGCGCAGTCCTATGCCCCTTCTCTCCAACTTTCACTGATGTTTTATTTGATGCTAAGCTTATAGAAGTCAAGTTAGGTGACTTTGGGGTCTCAGCTGCCTTGGAAAGGGGGGTGTTCAACGCCAACAGTGTGGTGCGACCAACTGCATTATCCTCATTGGAACTCTCTGTATTCTTCAGGACATTTTCATCCAAACTGACCTGTAGCCTCTTGCTCACTTCCTCCACCACTGACTCTGTAAAGCCTAGTGTTGAGCTGGAATCAGCACTTGGATGAGTGCTAGTAGCAAGATCCAGAGTGGTGGGAGTCAAATTCCCAGAATTACTTCCACCGCTAGCTGTGCTAACCCTGCACACGTGCACCTCCCTCACACTGCTTTGGCCACTGCTGTTACTATCTGCGAACGGGAGCTCTGCTCCGTCTGTCAGAGAAGCCATGCTTAAGGTGCTGGGACTGGAGCTGAGGGTGTCACCAAACTCTGCTCCCGTTCTGTCTTCTCCATGAGAAATCCCTGTTAGTTGACTGTCTTTCCGAGAAGGAGTTGGTGTCGTTAGGCCATCCTCCTGTAGCGACTGGAGTGAATGTGGAGACAAGGGGGACGTTGGGGAACTTGAATCAGAGGCCTCTGACTGCCGCCTGCTGCTCTTTTTTCTCTTGTTGAAGAAATTGCTGAGGCGATCAAACACTCCCCTCTTGTCCTCCGAACTCTGAAAGAGGACACACAAGACACTTAAAGATACCGTAGATAAATATATATATAAAAATATTGACATAGTTTGCAATACATTTCCTTTGAGGAACTACAGTATGTATGGACTACTATGCTCACACACAGGTTAGATGCTATTTACACAATCTGGATATTAGTGGTTAAGTCACTAAACAATATACTTTTTCAATATCTTAGGAAAAACTATGACCTAACTGAAAATAAACAAAATAAAATCACACAAATTTCAGAAAAGGGACAAGATGAAGATCATAAAATATAAAAGAATACTACTGTATTCAGTTTCAGGAGAGAATATAGATAGATAATTATGCACTATTTTATTACACAAATTTAAAACATAAGTTATTAGTGACAATTATTCGAGACAATGTGGCAAAAACCATGTCTCATTTAGTTATATTTTTCTGTAACAGACAATCTGGGAAAAAGTAATAGGTTGAATGCAGACACCCTGGTGCAAATAACAACACACTGGTAAAGCAACCAATGACTAACTAGACTGACAAAAATCGTTTCTGATGCTCAGCTCAAGGGTCACTTAAGTTATCACAGCTACCAACAGAACATGAACAATAAAAGAAGTCGGAAAAAACCCGGCTTGGGTCCAAAAAGAGCCTAACAATCCATGAGAAGTGTATTATTATTTAATATTAAAGTACAGTGTGACTTCCAAATGTTTGGGTAGACAGTTACAAACCATATTGTAGTGCTGCCATGGCACTTTTTATTAACAGGATTTCTATCACAACCAAGAAGAAACACCATGCTGATGTGAAACACACCCTGCGAAACTTGGACCAACTGTGGTCACAGTATAAAAAGCACATGTTTGGACAAGAACACAGTGTGAAAAAGCAACAGTTACATACCATTTTGACTTCCTGAAGTCTAAACTGTGAAATTCCTCTGATGTGCTGTGTCTAATCAATGCTCCGATCGTAAAGTTAAATAGGGCAGTGTCCTACTTCTTTAGCAGATTACATAGAAAATAAATGAGTCCTCTCTTGTAACAAGACAAGCAGTACTGGCTGCAATGACTTTGTGTGTGTGTGTGTGTGTGTGTGTGTGTACACTTTAAACATCCCAGCCCTGAACAAAGAGACTGACTTGAGGGAATGGCCATTTTCATCACAACTACAGTACAGTGTGAGAAAGAGATTGTTAAAGATGTTTCAGATGGCAATCAAGCACAAAGACAAAATCAGTGATAGGGAAAGAGTATGGATACTATAGCCCTGCTGGAGAAAACCCCACCCTTCCTCATTCTAACGCTGGGTAAATCAATAGGACATATGTTCTGCTGTGCCTTTATTCAAGCAGAATTCGCTTTGTATCAGTCACTAATCCTATCATGTAGGCAGATAAACTGAACAGAGAAATAAAAGGTGTACACGTGCAATCCCATGTTTATTGATCATAACTGCTCTGATAGTTTAAATGTAAGTTCTTTCAGTAAGTTTTCTATAATATAAAAACCTTTTCCGCCACACTCAAGTGGTGTCAAACATTTACATTATATCACTGAGCAAACAGCAGCTAAACACAGCCTGTGGTCGGGTTTCACAGTTCATGTCTAAACAGTATGAAAGGCAGAAACCTAACTGAACAATATATGAAGTAGAAGCAGTGATACTGTACCTCCAGGTCGTTTAGACTCATTCACAAATCCACTGTGTTGAAGCAGAGTAAATAAAAATAAATAAAAGGCATCAACTCCGTATCCTCTGTCCAGTGTGTGTTAAAGTCTTGAATGGCTACCTGTCCTCCCTCTAAAGCAAAGCTTCCACCAATTTGCTCTCCACTAAGAATTGCTCCTATATTTACTCATAGCAATGACAAATGTCAGGTAGGTGGAGATACAATACCATAAGTGTGTGCATTATGGCCAACTTCCTTATCTGTGAGCCAAAGCCCTGCTTTATTATCTGATCTCAGCCGCAAATAATTATAATAAAAGGCGCATACAGGAACAATGATGTTGATCTTAATTACACCAATTTTCAGACCCCAGGAATTTAAGCCCGTCATATTTAAACATGGGAACAAACTCGGGTATCACTTCTTAAATACTTTTTTACACTGTAAAAATGCGGTCTCTGTAGACTGCCCAGGGTCTACAAACAGCAACAAAACCAAACTGCTCCCACCTGCCCCACGAAGCATACACACACACACTGTTCCAGCCAATAACCGGCAAGAAGCAGTCAGGGGTGGGGGTGGGAAGCACAGAAGGGAGGGGATGGGATGAGGACGAGGGAGGGGCAAGCTAGTCTAGTGTTTGAAAATACTTTGAACGTCAACAAGAAGTAACGTCACCCAATACCGCTTAGAGCACCTTTAACGACTCCCACCGCCACAAATATCACTGAGAGCAGGTTTGACAGGTTTGAGTCTGAGGAAATAGCCCAGGGATAATGAAATCCCATAGGATTATGTTTAGTTTATCTAAAAGGCAAAGCACACTTTTACAGTCCATAACTGTGTTATTTTCTTCACTTATGACAGACTAACTGGTCCCTGAGTATTTTGCACTGTCCCTTGCAGGCAGAAATGAAAGAAAAGAAAACAGTCCGAAACTGGTGATGTCATGGATTTGTGCAGCCGCTTGGAGAATAAACTAGAAAGAAAAGCCAAGCACGGCCATATACTTGAGCTAGCAAACAGCAAAACATACAATAAAACATGTTTTTTTGTGAAGCTACTGTATAACCCAGTGTTTGTTTTCTCTTGCTAATCAAATTATTAGTGAGTGTATAAATAGTTGCGAAGAATAGCTGTAACAGAGAAACACACCGCCCGACCCAAAAGCTCCACTGATCAAATAATCTTTAGTTTTTCTTATTTTGGTTCATTATAAATTGGAACCTGACAGAAATAGAGGAAGTGTTCAGATTCTAAAATCAATACTGAAATATTAAAATACTTCACTCCAAGCAGAAGTCCTGCACTGACATTTTCACTAAAAGTATTATTAGTTACTTAACTATGTACTTAAAACATTAAAAGGTAAAAATATTCAAAATGCAGAATATGTATATTATTTATTATATCATTGGTTTATTATTGTTGATGCATCAATATGAAAGCAGCATTTTACTGTTGTAGTTGGCTAACAGGGAGAGAACTATTATTAAATTAAAAATATTCTTTTTATTGTATAACAGTGCATCACATTTTTTAAGATCATCATGTTTTTACATAAAATCTGTATCAATAACTAGTAAGTAACGAAAGTAAAGTGAAGAGCAGGCCACACTATTTCCCTCTGAAATGTAGTGGAGTAGAAGTATAATGCATAAGTAAAGTACCTCAAAATTATACTCAAAACATGTACTTGAGAATAATTAGTCACATTCCAACACTGAAAAAAGTTAGCTCTAGAACACACACACACACACACACACACACACACACACACACACACACACACACACACACACACACACACACACACACACACACACACACACACACACACACACACACACACACACACACACACACACACACACACACACACACACACACACACACACACACACACACACACACACACACACACACACACACACACACACACAATCTGTAACATCAAAGGCTGAAAGTAAATGGAAAAATGTGTTGCTAAAACCCACCTTAAATAATTTTGAGGGGGAAGTGGGCCCGGGTGGCTGAGACATGTCGAAGCTGATCATGGAGGTAGACTCAGAATAAGGCTCCCAGTCCGATTCAGTCCGGAAACTGCACTCTGTGGAAACACTCATCTGGTCATAGCTCCTGGTGAAGAGAGGAAGGAAACAGAGAGAGAGAGAGAGAGGAGGGGGGGGGAGAGGGGGGTATGTCATTGACCTTTGTTTCTCCTCTTAATGTACAGTGCTTATGTCTATAAGCATTGTATGACGTTTTCAACAAATTCCTTGTCATGACAACAATTATGCCAGCTTTGATGTGTTTGAATGCGTACTAGCTTTGACACCTATTCAAACATAAGGTGCAGTGTTGGTCTAGTCCTTGGGGCACTGGTACTTCTAATTGCTCTTAACTGCAGTGACATTTCCCATTCTGCCTTTGCGTTGAGTTGGGAAACAGAGCTGGAGACAGACAACGTGATACTTGACGGACAACATTCACTCCCCAGCGGCCATGCCCGCAGAGCAATTAGAGTGCCATCGAGGATTCTAGAACACGTGTGAGGCATGAGGACGTGCATCTATTTTAAAAGGAGTGTCTTTTTTCTGCTGCTGAAGTTAATCTTTTGCCGCAAAGTATTTACAGACGAATCACACCCAGTCTGGAACCAAAGAGTCCTGTGCAGCCGGCAGTCTAATACAATGACAGAATGACAGACAACATTCCACCTTAAAAAACAATAGATGTGCTAAATTTGAACATTAAGCAATGCTGTCCTGTCTGAACTGTGTCTACAAGATACTGTCACATGACACGCATGGGTTCAGCTGCACAAATATGGCAGCATCTAGGTGTGAGGTCACTAATTCTTCCAAACTACATAAAAAGGTGTTTGGTTTTTTTGAGCCCCCAACGTTGCCTTCCAGGCAGCGCTGCCTGGAAGTCACTAGGATTAGGCAATGGTTAGGGTTAGCTCCCTTGAAGTGGCAGCGCTGTCTGGAAGTCGACGTTGGGGGTTTAAAACACCATCGAGCATAAAAAGGTAAGAGAGAGGTAAGAGACTTATTTCAGCAGTTTGTTACAGGTTTTTTTTCGATTGCTTAAGCACTATTTTGAAAACAGGGACTGGTTTTTCAAAACACTAAACCCAATTAGCAGAACACCTCAGACCCTTTGCAAAATAAAACACTCATATATATATATATATAAAAAAAACACATATTTCATATGACTCAACCTACAACACTTCTAAGCTATTCTACTTCTCAGTGATTAAAGTCCAAATATACACAAGACCAATGCTGCAGACTGAGGAAAATGTAATTTATTTCTCTCCATATACCCAAATCAATCAACATGGAGAATCACAACAAAGCATGTCCCAGTTTTCATACAGCTACTACAGTAGTGTGCATAAGACTGTTAGCTCAGCAAACGACAGACAAACAATTACATTTAAAAAAAAGGAGGAAAAAAAACGGAAAATAGAGAATTTATTAAATTCTAGACTTACCTGCTGCATTTTTATAGTCCTTAAGCTACATTGGCGTGTCTACATTTAAGCAATTCTGTGTTTGGCACCTGATGGCTGTGCTCCACAGATTGGCTCTTAGGTGTGGTAATTTGACAGTCAGTGCTTTGAAATTGAAGTGACATAATGATATACTTCTGTGTATAATGTATACAAGTGTGTTTAGTGTTTTGCAAATCACTGTGTATTGTTTTGCAAAAAGTGTGATGCTGACATTATACTTATAGTGGTGCACATATGGGCCGATGTTTAGCTCCTTGAGTGTAAGGTTTTGATAATTGTGTAATTCTTTTGATCTTTTGAGTGTGTAGGCAATCGGCAAAAACTGTAAGACATAACAGCAACGTGATAGCATATTATTGCCACCTGTGTCCCCAGCCACAACTTTGCAATGCAGTGTTTCCCCACAAGGGAGCAGAACTAGATTGGTTTTCAAGGAATGCCGTGTTCAAATGAGCCAAGACTTTGAGGTGAGGCTGTGCAGTTGAGGACTGACCCTTTGCACTGACGGAGAGAGATATTCTCGCTAACATGGAGATCAACAACCAACTTTTCTAAAGGAGTCGTGTGGTGTAAAAACAGATGTACTTTGTAAAGTTATGTTAAACAATAATGTACAGTACGGGGTTATTCAATTATTCTACGCTTTTAGAATTCAAACAGTAGATCTAGAGGACTTGTACGAAACTTTTCTACCAAAAAAAAACAAAGTTCAGTCAGTAGGTAGTTGGGTTGGGAAGCGGAGGGTCGTTGGTTCAAGTCCCCATATGGACCAAAGTATGGTGGAGGACTGGCAGCTGGAGAGGTGCGAGTTCACCTCCTGGGCACTGCCAAGGTGCTCTTGAGCAAGGCATCAAACCCCCAACTGCTTGGGGTGCCTTTCCATGGGCAGCCCCCTCACTCTGACTCTCCATTAGTGCATGTGTGAGCTGAGCATGTGTGCGTAATTCAGGCCTGTGTGTAATAACAACAGAGTGTACATTGGAATTTCCCCTTGCAGGATTAATAATTATTATTATTATGTATAATTATTATTATTATTAATTACATAATATTATTATGTTCACATCCTTTGAGCGGCGGCTGTGTGTGATCAATCGGCCACGCCGGCCATACCTAACTCCACGCCTCCCCTGATATGACCCTCGGTAGTTTTGCGTTTACGCATGATGAAATAGGCTGAACATCTGATGGTGTATCTTTGCTGGAGCTATTAAAACAATGTTTTTTGCATGACCTGATAGAGATATGTATGCTGTATATCAAAATCTTGTTTATTGGTACACTTGAATTTATTAATGAGGTTGTTGTGGGGTTTTTTTCCCAAAAGAAAGTATTGCTTTAACATAGACAGACCCTACATGCATTCACTAAAACAAGGATTATATTAAACAGAGGATGAGGGCTTCTTTTTTTGCATGAAGTGTAAAGAGTAAAGAAACAGAGAATATCTTGACATCAGCCATTACGCCAAATCGGGTGGGGGGCATAAAGTGTGTGTGTGCGTGTGTGTGTGTGTGTGTTACAGCAATCTTGCTCAGACCACAGCTATCTTGAAACTCAGCATTCATTTTGATATCAACTTCTCACCTGCAAAGCTTTGTGACTCATAGCATCTGTACGCTAGAACCATGACAAAATCTGCCCGCGGGCAGGCAGAAATATTGACACCTGACAATGAACTCAAAACCACTCTGTGGTAGTTTCTGTGACAGTATGTGTTTCCAGGACCACATTTTGCCATAATAAAACACACACCCACACACAGTCACATGGTGAAACAATACAAGCTGTCAATAGGAAGAATTAAAAAGGGAGGAAATGACCTATATGTCCTTCTGTGTGAAATCAATTAAAAAAAACAATCAAATGACAAAGTGTGTTGATAAATTGAAATTGTTTTATGCTGGACATGCTTCATCCTGTCTATCTACATTCCCTTTTTTTTCTTAACATCCTTCAAGGAACAAGCATAAACCTGTTGCTTTTAATCAAATATGGCAATATTGGAATTCAAATTACACCAGAGCCTGATCATGCTGACACATGTACAGTAGATGAAAAGGTTAACAGGCAACAGTATCCACAACTCTTACCCTGGATAAATGCTATAAATGTTACAGTTCCCACGTAGATGCCTCCAGCATGTGAACTGATTTATATTCTGCTGTTTGAAATCAGTACAGTAGACACCCTGACAGTCTCAGGCTGTTTCATGTTTTCACTTGGGGGTTTTGCCAGATCACAAAGTGTGACGTGTTGAAAAGAAGGACTTGCGTGCTGTTTTTCTGACCAATGTTTTCTAGCTGATCCATCACAGTACTTGAGGCGGCCACAGTATCTCCATACTAAAGCTGTGAGTTATCATATTTTTGCAAGTAAAAAAACATCTTAAAAAATAAAAGATATACAGTATATAAATATATATATATCCTGCTTTGCAGTCTAATAAGGATTAGGGTTACCTAATATATTGTTTCTTATTGCTGTTGGGTACATTAACAGTTACCCACAGGTTCGTAACCAAGACTTTTCCAGTAATCCACAGAAGACAGGAGACACGACAAAATCTCTAACAATTGCCATATGCACATTGTGATGGCTGCGTCATATCGCAATAGCCCCTAAACCGATTTTTGTGTGAAAATCTCAGTAGAACACTGCACTTTACAATTCATTCATTCTTTCTTTAGTGGTGCCTTTTTTATTCAATATCATTTTCAATTTGTTCAGTAAAAGAATGTTGGAAATGATTTATGTTAGTTTGTTTTAAATTCAACAAGCACATTGGTTGCATTTTAAAAGAATACTGAAAGCAGCAGAAATCCAGAACTGAGTACATCAGATGGTTATTGCAATATTCAACACATAGCCCATATCTTCCTCATATCGTGTAGCCCTAATAAGGATACAGTTAGTGAAAATGGTATTTGTGTCCTTTTTAAGACTAAGACAAGTGGTTTAAATGTAAGGGTTAGTGATTATCGGTCAATTTTTTGGCATTTTGTAGATTATCTGTATCAGTGTTTTATTTGCTGATAATAACTGATAAAGTTAATTCATTAAAAAGTCTGCTAGAGATGTGTGGAAACCCTGTGTTTAATCCTTCCTCAACTTCATCCGAGGCTCCTGAAGTTGCCGCGCAGGCGCACTGCGCTCAGACAGGAGAGGGGACAGAATGTAGCAGCTGACTTTTATCTTTATCTTTTTCCTTTCCTTTGTTGAAGTGGTGTGAGTAGTAGCCCAGAACGTAAGTTAGAACTATTCTGTAGCTTGCTAAACTGTCATGGGTTTTACAGCCTCGTTATCTTCAATAAGTGTTCTGCTACGATGTGAATAAGTTTAGCCCGTGTTACCACGTGCCATTTATTTGGAGAGAGACATCTATACATTATCGCCTTGATAATATTGCTGGTGCTGTGTTTCTTATTGCATAGCTGATAGATGTACAGATAGTTACCATAACTCGTGCAGCCACGATATTGATATTCAGGTTGTGTTTGCTAGCAACGTGATAATACCGAAAACCGTGATAATTTAGGTCACTATCACTGTGAGGTCAAATTTTCAAATTTTCAATTTTCATCCCTAGCTATGTGTCTGTCCCTCTGCTTCGGTTTCACTCTCCACTGAGTCAGACTTAATGTCCCGCCCACAGCCCTATCTGACTATCTGATACTATGTATTATGTTGAAAGTTTCTAGTATTTAATAATTGCTTAAAGCATTTAAACAGTTTTGTGCTGGAGTTTGTAACATTCCAAAATCTTAATTTTGTTTTACAGATTTTTTTAAAGATTTTCTGTTCCAAATATCTGTTATATATTCACTGTATCCTACTAGGGATCGACCAATACTGGTTTTTCAAGGCCGATACCCATTATTAGTAGTTAGTCAAACCGATAACCGATACTTGGAACATATATGCATTTACAGTAAAAAAAACATGAAAAGACAAAATGAAGACTTTGGAATGTTACAAAATCCAACAGAAACATTTGTTTGAATGCTTTAAGCAATTATTTAGTAATTATAAATTCTCAACATAATACACAGTAAAAGTCAACGTCACAGAGGGACAGACAGAGCTGGAGCGGAGCCAAGTTAGTGCACCTTTTAATAATTTACTAATTGGTTATCAGGCAAATAAAACGCTGATACAGAAAAAAATGGCCCGATAATCTATCCCTATTTAAATGTACTTTTTTTTTGCTGTACTTTACACACAGAGGCCTAAAACTGAAGAAAACAAACTGCTGCCAACTTTAGTTCAAAAGATATTGGTGCAATTAGAAAGACAACCTGCCGATGTTTCTGCTGCACTGCTGTGTAAGCACCTGAACTTTAAAGTCAAATAAAAGTGAATAAAATAAATATATAATAGACACAAACCAATAAACAGTGAGGGCTGGGTTTTAAATCTGGACGTTTCTGGAGGGAAAAGGGGGCCGCTGCACTCTGTATCCATTGACCCCCAAACAACATTTAGGGTCTGTTTCAAAAGATTTAGAATGCCTGAAAGTCCAAGTGGCTGAAGGCCAGGTGCAATCTTAAAAACAGTGATAGGTCACTGTGAGAAAACTGTGAAAAGAGACTTTGGGAATAACCCCTTGTTGCAGAATCCGTTGCACGTCTCCCCAGCATCCTGTCAACATGCAGGCACAAACCAGCTCCAACTTGTCTGATCCTTCTCTTTGTTACAACACAGACAAAAGTTCTACTGTTGTAAGTAAGTGCACAATTTAAGAGAATTTAACAAGGAATGTTTCATGTTATGTCTTACACCATAGCAACTGGCATCATTCCTCAATTATTTCTGGAGGTAAAAGTGTATCTTTGAGAGAAGATTTGATCTCATATTGGGTGTATAGATGGAAAAGTAGATGTGAACCTAAAAAGGTTTTTAGGAAAGTAGAGTTGGCTGGCTGTTTTTAAGCTTCATCTTAGTGGTCACATTATCTTAGTGAGTCTCAATCTGTCTCAAAGTCTCAAACCTCCATGAACTTAATCCACTGCAGGTTTTCAGCCAGCCCAGAGAATAACACCACACAGATCCAGCATGCTGGTGCCAAGATAATCAAGGTTATAAATGCACACTTGGCTTTTATTTATCAGGCTGGCAAATAAAACAGATTTCATTGAGATTGGCAAACCTGCAGACATGTGTAGAACTACTGAATAAACTCAAACAAGGGATGGAAAGGATTCAGCTACCAACTCCCCTTTGCTGGGCATATGAGGGGTATAATGAAACACTAGAGGCTGTTGATGGAATACATCTTGTTCTAAGAATAAATCCAGATCACAGTGAAGAAGGGCACTGGATCTGACTTCTGTACACGATAGGAGCAGAGTGCGATACAGATTGAGCATGACTGGACTGCTGCCTTATGTAAGGTCAAGTTTCCCAATAGATAACTTGGGGCTGAGGTACAATGCAATAAAAAGTAGAGGCTCATGCTCTGCAATGGGTCTAATTTTTCCTTTTTCATGCTCAGATAACACAGCAGTTTCAATTAGTGTTGAAATAAGCCAGATGTTTTGCTAAACAACAAATGATACAGTTATAATTAAAATCAATACCCTGGAGTGCAAATGACAAGATGTAAATAGGTTCTAACGGGTCTTCACACTATGAATCAAAAACAGCCGTTGTTTGTAAGAGTGACTGTGCATTTGGGAGTGCCTGGAACAACTGCTGCAGGGCCGAGTGTTTGCCAGATGCTGGGCGGGTCTGTAACAACCAGTAGGCTGCAGCCACTACACTTCCACTCCAGTAACTGGCATGACGGTGTGCAATAGAAACCAAGCCAACATGTTTGTGAGTACTTTCAAGTGTTTCCCTCAACTGCAAAGTGCAAACATAATGCATCTTTTACAAAAATCTTTTTATATAAACTATATTGTACTTGTACAGTATAGAGCCAACTGCATGTGCACACCAGCCTGCAGAAAGTGCAGTGCAAGTAATAAAATGCATACAGGGTATCATTGTCACAATCTCCTTGGGGAAGATGGTTGGGATGTTGCCATAAGTACATATGGATGACAATGTTACAATGGCAGCTCATAATGCTGACATATTCACTTTGGAAGGGGAGGCGGAAGGCATCTTCCATTTTCTCTGTCTCACTCTCTCCCATATTCTATTTTATACCTTTTTTGATAGGACAGATTAAAACTGGAGTGGGGGTAGAGAGACTGGGGACACGCAGCAAAGAGCAGCAGGTTGGACTTGAACCCGGGCCGCTGCATTAAGGACTGAGCACTAGTACATGGGACACTTAACCAGGTGAGCTACCAAGGTGCCTCGTCTCTAATACTTAACATTTCTTTCCTGACTGCAAAGAGCATCCATATGTAGAAACTCTAAAGAGGATTGTAATGCAACAATATGGCACCACATTTTTAGATTTTATCTGTATGTTCAGAATGCATAACTTGTTTCTTCAAGTAGTATGACTTCCTCACACAAAAAATACCAGATTTATTCATGCCTTAGGCACCATTTTCTGTTTCATGCAGAAATGAAAGAGTGGAAAAAGTAGAACTTTGATGCACAGAGGTTCAAAACAGAAAGGCACATAAGCGTGTTTTTGACCAAAGCTGAGTCTTGTGCTCAGTGTACTGCAATAATGATGAACTCCAATTTTCTTTGGATTCCTTTAACAATAAGAACTTTCTTTACCATGGAAAAACTTGTCAGCCCACAGTTCTTGCCTAATCCCAACTGGACAGTGCTAAATACCACTCCTTTTCCAGTGCTGGAGGCTTGTTTGTGTAAAGACTGTGAGACTGCATGAACGTGGGGTTGCGCGTACAGTTTGTTGTATATTAGCTTCTGTGTATAAAACCCACCAATGAATACATGCACACAGCTTCAATAGCAAATATGAGTTTCAGCACCAAAGCCAGGTCATGTTGACTTTTGGAACACCTGTCTGTTTGCTGCTCCCTCACCTTGAGTTTGGCTGTGTTTGAAGGCCTACTTCAGCACAAAAGAGTAACAATGGGGAAGTTTATGCTGGAGTTAACACCCAGCGACCATTGCATGTCAAATTGTATTCAGCATACTGACTGACAGAAAGAGAAACTGAGATTCATGCAATACCAAAACTAAAATATGCACATGTGAATTTGGCACTATTCTACTTCTGCATTCAACTTTTTGCATAATTGCAGCTAAAGTAGCTCTACTGGAAACACTCCCTTCCACAGAATAATAGCAAACATGAATGACTAAACAAACACAGTGGCTTAAAAGCCATCAGAGTACAGGCCACATATTTCTTCAACAAATCAACAACTCCGGGTACAGGTGTTTTATGCTTCTTGCCGTCAGCGCGGTCAGGGTGCTGTGGACGGCGGGATTAAGCAACTGTGGCCTGGGCAACTGTGCAAGAAAGGGCTGCGGAGGTTCTGGGTGCAGAGCAATTCCTGTAATAACACGGTTGAAAGGATTAACTACAAAAGAAAGAAAAGTCTGTTCTTGGAGCCGCTCTGACCGCTTTTACGTCAATCAATATAAATGACCAGACAGCATCCGTGGCCTGACCGCCCCGACGACAAGAAGCATAAAATCCGTTAAAAGTCACAACTGAGGGTCTGAATGCCAACATTTTGAAAATATTAGTCAGAAAAATGATCACTCCATCCCCAGTTAAAAACCTAACCATTCTCCAGTCTATTTTATATTTTAGGCCATAAATACCACCCTGGTTTATCCAGCCATTATAACAGCCATCAACCCACATGTAACATCGAGGCAGAAAAAATGAATACCTGTCTCGTCTTTGTTTGCATGTGAATGAGCAGGTGTGAACAGGCGCACATACAGTATATGTATATCACTGAGCCACGGCTCAGGTCAGCCAGTCAACAGCTTCTCAGAACATGTTGTGCACACAGACACTTTCAAATACAGTCTCCACCAAATGCGACACCCATCTGGAGGATTCAGCTGCCGTAATGTTTGTAGGTTCGGTCACACACACACACACACACACACACACACACACACACACACACACACAAACAGTTTGGTGTAAATGCCTTGAGCGCCTCTGCCTCATTTAGCTGTAGGCAGAGCTGTCAGTTCCAATCAAGTAGAAGAAAGAAGACATTAGGGCAGAAGATCTTATTTACCTGTCAATCACTACGGAGGTCAGCGACAAGACGAGACACAATCCTTAACATTCTGCTCATTAAGCCAGAACAAAGGTTGTAGCCTCTGTGAATTTTACTAGTCAATAAGTGGTTGTGCAAGTGGTTATATATCACAACAGATCATGTGTTTCAGAACATGATAAGACTGAACAGCAAATCGTGCTCATCACAGATGCTATTCTATTCAGATAACTATTCTTCTGGTTTTGTTTTGTCAACCATTTCTGTAAAAAAGAACCACCACCTCTTAACCTACAAACCTGTTTCAAACTTTAAGGAAATAAATTCCCTCTCAACAGTTGGAACACCACATTTCACAACCTGCTCCCTGGAGCAACAGCCTTCATGTGAGATAATTCATTTGTTTCTTCCCCCAACCCTCCCTGAGCCAAATAGGCCGGTTATCAGTTTCAAGGTATACCCTGAGTCTTCAAGGACAGAAAGTGCATTTTAGAAATCCCTCTCCCGTCCAGTGTGCAGTGTGTTTGAAAATAAAACAGTGTGTTGAATGGAGAAAAAAAATGTTGTTTTTTTTACCCAGACATTTCAAAAACAATACATTTTAAAGCTGTAATTGCGATACCGCAATACCTTGAAACCGTGATATTTCTGCTTAAGGTTATCATACCGTCAGAATCGCCTGACGCCTTCTTTCTTTACCCCACCTGCATGCCCTTCTTCTCCCAGTCCTCAACATCAGCTTATCTCAGAACTTATCTAGACAGCACCTAACAGAGCAATGCTCAATACCAGATATGATTACCCTTAACAAAAGTAAACATCTGTAACTGTGGCTGGTTGGGTGAACATGTGACAAAATGTTGCCTGTTTAAAAAGCCATGCGTCCTTTTTTTAAAGAAGGCAGAACCTGTTTAAAGGCCCCCAAAGGTTTGTCCGTGTTGTTCACGTAGTTACCATAAACAGCAACCTGACAATCAGCAGTGAATCATCCTACTTATCATCAGATCTTCTAGAAAATGCTATTAGTCAAATGTTTTGCTGGCTAACCCCTGTTCCTGTAGTAGAGCAGGTACCCTACCCTGCCCTAATACTGGCTTTATTTACCACACTATTGTCTTGACTAGTTCCAAACAATAGAACTAGTTAGGAAAATCCATAGCTAGGCTCTCAGCATGGTCTGTGTGGCGACCAGCGCTCTGTCTTCTTTTATGAATACCTGTCTCGTCTTTGTTTGCATGTGAATGAGCAGGTGTGAACAGGCGCACATACAGTATATGTATATCACTGAGCCACGGCTCAGGTCAGCCAGTCAACAGCTTCTCAGAACATGTTGTGCACACAGACACTTTCAAATACAGTCTCCACCAAATCCGACAACACCCATCTGGAGGATTCAGCTGTCGTAATGTTTGTAGTACTGCATCCTGAGTCAGTTCTGTCTTTAATGTTACTGTAATAAGAAGTTGATAGTTGAAGAAGTTGTTTGATCTCATTTAAAAAATTCTTGAGGACAAACACCTTAATTTGTCTCGTTGCTGCTACTTTATGAACTCATGTCTAAATGGCATAGATTTACCAAACTAAATAAGAAAATATCAGATTCCAGGAATGGTGTAGCACTAAAAATTGAGTCGGCAGCCCAGCCCACTGGGAATGAATGAGTTAAAACACTGAATCTCAAAAAAAAGGTTTGAATTTTATACAACGTGATTTTTTTAAGGAAATAACGGCGTTAACTAAAATATGTATTTGAGTATCAAAAATTAAAAGGCATTAAGTGCTACCACAGATTTTTCTTGAGGTCAGTTTTTTTTAAATTATATTTTTTTCCAGTTGTAGTTTGTATTTTTCCAAGACAAAGTTCTTGTGAACTTTGGCCTGGGCAATATATCGATATTATATCGATATCGTGATATGAGACTAGATATCGTTTTAGATTTTGGATATCGTAATATCGTAATATGACAAAAGTGTTGTCTTTTACTGGTTTTAAAGGCTGCATTACAGTAAAGTTATGTACTTTTTTAAAAGTACATTTTTTTAGCTGTTATTTGTCTATTTCCCACTTAGACATTATGTCCACATTTCTGATGATTATTTATTTAAATCTGAGTGTGAAGATAGTTTGTTAAAGTACCAATTTTCAACCCTAGAATATTGCCGCAATATCAATATTGAGGTATTTGGTCAAGAATATCGTGATGTCTGATTTTCTCCTTATCGCCCAGCCCTACTTTGGCTTCTTTCAGTTAATGAAGCGTTGTTCAGAAAGAATGTAAATTGAATTTTCACCTCATATTGTTCGCTCAAATTTGACCGCTGGATCATTTATGCAGTCCATGTTTGTAAACCCCAAACAGCCAATGTGCCAACTACACAGGTTTGCTAGAAACCTACATCATTTGTGTCATGTGTCTCAGGTCTAATCCGAAACAGGTTTTCCCTCTTTCATTCTAAAAACCATTCTGTCTACCAAAGCACTGGTTAAAATAAATCCCCGTCCAATGAAAACGCTAAAACATATTGATGCGTTGTCAGAGCATATCAAACTAACAGGCAGCAATATAAGCCTATCCTATAGCCTAGCCATGAAGCCATATTGGCTCACCACACTAAGAAGATACGGGGTGAAAAAGAGCTACTACCAGAAGGCAACCTGGCTGCGTTAATGCATCAGTAGCCTGTGGCGCATTCGGACTCTGTTCCTCGATATAGTGGAAGAGCAAATGTACATTTACTGTATATATAAACATTTCAAAAGTCTTGTTTGCGGTTAGAACCAGAACAGGTTAGGCCATTTCCCTCCATAGCACAAAAAGCCACCTCATTTGTGACGGCTCACATAGGAGATTGCAGGTTACATTCAGATGTTTACAGGCCAAAAACTCTGCTTTCCCTGTCTGCACTACAACCCCAACATGACGGGCCAGATTGTTTGTTCACACAGAACCATTGGAGAAGTTGAGAAATAATTGTGCAATGACATCATTTGCACCTAAGCGCTCTATAAACCCAGTGAAAACCATGTGAGATAGCTTTCCCTTTATCTACAGCATGAAATGCCAATGCCTTCAGAGAATAATCTTACATTA
Source organism: Etheostoma perlongum (assembly GCA_026937815.1). Taxonomy (NCBI): domain Eukaryota; kingdom Metazoa; phylum Chordata; class Actinopteri; order Perciformes; family Percidae; genus Etheostoma; species Etheostoma perlongum. Next base: position 4,351,647 of record CM049390.1, on the reverse strand, counting down.
ATATGGGTTAAAGAAAAAATAAAATAAGATAATCTATATTACATTCACATTTATTGTACCCCACAAACCTGAGTCATGATTACCATAGTCATAATTCATGTTTAAACTAATGAAAAAACAAGGTATGAGTGATTGCATTAAGGGTGATTAACTTGTTAATTCCTGCATTGCTATGGCACCACAGGTGTTGCGCACAAAAAGGTTAACTTGTTCATTTTTGCTTTCAAATTCCACACCCTGGCCCAAGAAATTGTCTACAAATTGCCAGGGCAGGAATCTGCAGCCTGTGCTGAAGGGTGCGACAGGCTGATCCAGTCTGCTAGATTAGATTATTTTGGAAGACTGCATACACTTTTCACCTAATGTTCAAATACTTTGGTTAAATCCATCCAGTGAAATCTTTTTCACATACCCCCCACAGACATTTTAACATTGTTGCAGTAACATGAAGAAAGGAGAAAGCATGTATCCTTGCACCTTAGCACTCAAACAAGCAGTCCACAAACACAAACTCTGAACTTTTTTCTAATCCCTCAGTATTATCAGTGAGTTTGAACAGGCTGTACTTTCCCTGTTCCTTTAGTGCATCAAATATTTCAAGTGTTTTACTGGTCTGATTCACGTAAGACACAGACCTGGAAGTAGAAAGCACTGAAATCTGAATCTGTCATTTTGACAAGACAGGAGAAACATGCCTTAAACTAAAATGATCTCATTCTGTTGCAAAACAGCCGTGTCACTGATAAACTACAGCGTGTTGCATCTCTTCTGGTGCAGAATATAGGGCAAATGTCTGACTGGTCCAGGTGTGTTTGTTTGCGCAATCCTGTACAAACTCAGCAGGCCATGCCACTCGGTAACGGTAAAGAGATAGAGAGGTTTACTGTCTTGAAGACGTATTCTAAAACTGTACAAGCCTGTCCTGAAATGCATGAATGAAAGGTAACAGTATTAATAGTTGGTTAAAAACAGGTCCCATGGCAAAATTTCACTTTTTGGAGATTTTTCAACATTGATATGCGTTCCTCCAGCCTGCCTATGGTCCCCCAGTGGCTAGAAATGGTGATCGGTGTAAACCAAGACCTGGGTGGAAAATTAAAGCTCAGATGGGACGATCTGGATTCTTGCCCCTTGTGACGTCATATGGGGAAAGGTTACCTCTCCTTTCTCTGCTTTGCCCGCCCAGAGAATTTGGCCCACCCATGAGAAAGAGAGAGACATCAACATCATGGCTTGTAAACAAGCGAAGCATGGAAGCTGGTCAAAGCCACATCCCCAGCCCCCACCTTGCCCCCCCCCGGCACAAACTAAGGAAAGCTCATTGTGGGACTGGCTTTAGTGGCTGTAATTCTGCACTAAGGTCTATATAAAGAGACTTCAGATACAGTATTAGGGACCACTAAGGTCTATATAAAAGAGACTTCAGATACAGTATTAGGGGACCACTAAGGTCTATATAAAAGAGACTTCAGATACAGTATTAGGGGACCACTAAGGTCTATATAAAAGAGACTTCAGATACAGTATTAGGGGACCACTAAGGTCTATATAAAAGAGACTTCAGATACAGTATTAGGGGGGGACCACTAAGGTCTATATAAAAGAGACTTCAGATACAGTATTAGGGGGACCACTAAGGTCTATATAAAAGAGACTTCAGATACAGTATTAGGGGGACCACTAAGACCTATATAAAAGAGACTTCAGATACAGTATTAGGGGACCACTAAGGTCTATATAAAAGAGACTTCAGATACAGTATTAGGGACCACTAAGGTCTATATAAAAGAGACTTCAGATACAGTATTAGGGGACCACTAAGGTCTATATAAAAGAGACTTCAGATACAGTACTAAGGGACCACTAAGACCTATATAAAAGAGCTTCAGATACAGTATTAGGGGACCACTAAGGTCTATATAAAAGAGACTTCAGATACAGTATTAGGGACCACTAAGGTCTATATAAAAGAGACTTCAGATACAGTATTAGGGGGGGGATCACTAAGGTCTATATAAAAAGAGACTTCAGATACAGTATTAGGAGACCACTAAGGTCTATATAAAAGAGACTTCAGATACAGTATTAGGAGACCACTAAGGTCTATATAAAAGAGACTTCAGATACAGTATTAGGGACCACTAAGGTCTATATAAAAGAGACTTCAGATACAGTATTAGGGGACCACTAAGGTCTATATAAAAGAGACTTCAGATACAGTATTAGGGGACCACTAAGGTCTATATAAAAGAGACTTCAGATACAGTATTAGGAGACCACTAAGGTCTATATAAAAGAGACTTCAGATACAGTATTAGGGGACCACTAAGGTCTATATAAAAGAGACTTCAGATATAGTATTAGGGACCACTAAGGTCTATATAAAAGAGACTTCAGATACAGTATTAGGGGACCACTAAGGTCTATATAAAAGAGACTTCAGATACAGTATTAGGGGACCACTAAGGTCTATATAAAAGAGACTTCAGATACAGTATTAGGAGACCACTAAGGTCTATATAAAAGCATCCACAAAGCAGCATGTCATGGAACCTTTAAGGAAAATTTAACATTTCAAAGTGGTTTCACTGTTGATTTGTTTAACTCACTGCTTTTCACCGTTTTTTAACTTCAATAAATGCAACAAAATAATCGTGATTATTATTTTTTTCCATAATCGAGCAGCCATACTAGAGACCATCTAGTAATGGGATCACACAAGCCGTGATGCCACATTAGGGCCCTAGCAGCCTTAGCCACCACAGCAAGTGATTATATAGAAAATAGTTTTCATCTATAAAAGTCAGACTGCACCTGAAAGTTCCAAATGCAATGGAAATGTGCTTGCCTGCAGATGTCCGGGAAGTATATAAGGCCCTGTTTACACGTACGTAGTTATTTAGAAAAACAGAGACATTTCCCTTTGTTTGTGACCTTTGCTTACACGCAAACGAAGAATTTGCCTCTGAAAATGATTATTTATAAAACCTCAGGCCAGATTTGTGGAGGTTTAGGCAGCCGAGGAAGTGATGAAGAAAAGAGAAAGGAAGTGATTTGTTGTTGCTGTTGCTGCTATTTTCTGGATTCTGATTGGCTAATGTGGGCTTGAGCTTCTCGTTACACTGCCACCTACAGGTTTGGCATGCTCTTGACAGCACTGATGGCATATACAGTATACACAGGTATGTGTAAATGAAAGCTGTGCACAATGTTATTTTGTAAAACGGAGAAGTTTAAATGTGAAATGAAAATAGCCGGCCACGTGTAAACGTAGCATGAATCACAGCAGCTTTCAAACCAATGATGAGTTTAAAAAAATAACATTATTTTGATGTACAACAGTGTCAGTATTTCAAAATGATACACCGATTAAGCTAAGTGGGTAAGACATATAATTAAGAGTGCATGCTAATGAGTCAGCCGTTTGTTTTTACGATGTGTACATGTTGGGCCCTTCTGTATTAGTCATTTACCTCTCAGTACCAGACCTGCTCAGACACAACATCAACTTCATTGAGCCACATATAATTGGACTGAACAGGGAAATGTGTAACACCTGTACCACAAGTTTTTCACTTCAGTATTTACTGGTATGCAATGCTTGCCCTCCGTCAGTGTACGTTAACCTGACAGGTGATAATAACACCTGAGTCAGACCAGGCAATACATCTCAATTCATCAACAAACTGGCTTGGATGCTGAACATTTGGATCTAAATAGAAGAAAAATCTAAAAAATATCTCTGGTTGCATAAAGTACTGGAAATATCTATGTCATTATTGTGACCAATTGAGCTTAACCAGTTTTTTTTTTAAATCTTGAATTTATCCAGGGAAGAGTGACTGCATGTATATTTACTGCTTCACAGTGACACAGCACCCCCCCATTCCCAAGAAGGAGCTGCCACAGTCTTGCACTGTTGGTCAATGAACAAGGATTGTAGGGAAGGGATGGGGGTCAGGCGCCTTGCCCAAAGGCACCAAAACACAATAGGGTCAGTCTGTGTTTTCACATTCCCATTCAACAACTTCCTACACAGAGAAGACCTAGCATGTCAAATTAAATATTTGAACTTCCTTGAGATTAGCAACACAACAGCATCTGGTGCTTAACCACACGCCCTCCGCCCTGTATCTGTTTACTTCTCTGCAATTTACAAACTTGACTAATCTACCTCGAGCTCAGCTCAGCTCCACAGTGGTTTGTTTTCATGAAGTTGTCAGCTTGTGAAATATGATGCACTGGTTTCCAAATTGGAGTCTAATGACTGCCAGGGGTCAATACGGGAATGTTCAGGGCCCATAGTTTCACTATTACATTTACATATCAGGAGAAGAAAAAAGTAGGTCTATTTTTTTTTTGCACCAGTGTCACCAAGCCTCCAGAGTAAACAATGATTAAAATACAATTGATATGATTATATCTGACAAACAATGACCCTGATAAGGGGTCTAAAGACCATTATTTTTAATAAATGGGAGATTGTGGCATATATCTGTTTGCTAATTCAAAACAATTACATTGTTACAGTTAAAGGTACAACATGTTCATGTAGACTAGCTTAAGTTTGTATGGTGTTCATATTTAAATATCAACATGTAGGCCTATTTTATACTTAAAGCATGGCTTTAAAAACGGGGGGAACATCTTATTAATGAACTGGTTTTTATCTTACAGTTGTTTGTTGAAGCTGCCCACTTCATCAGTGAAGAACACCTCCTCTCCTTCTTCTTCTTTGCGCTTGGATTTCTTCCGTTTCATCTTGAATGACAACAGCCGCCTGCCCTTCTTTTCTTTTGGGGGAATGGGTACAACATCGCCGGCCAATGTGGCGCTGTGTCCCGGGCTGAGGGGACCGGGACTCGTCGGTAAAGTCGATACTCCATCTTTGAGGGTGTCCGACCGTTTCAGGTCCTTGCTTTCTTTCTCAGGTGATTTTAATTTAAAAAAGCTCTTTACTTTCAGGCTGTTGGACTTACTCATGGTGTCTGAAAACAAAGTCCCTGTTGGGAGCGCGAAAAGGAAAATAAAACCATGAGGACAGCTGTCCTACTTATAGCCGACTGAGGAGTGATTCACCGGGATAACCTGCAGAGCGAGTTGCCGCGAGGGTTTGGACTTGCCCACACCGGTCGCGCGCGCAATCAGGTATGAGAAAATTGCAGCAAAACAGAAGCGAAACTGTACTTCCGACTGTTACCTTCAAAATAAAATTCAACTATTGCTACTGTTGATTTATTTCACAAAAGTTTTGTTGAATGTAAAATAACCAAATCATCTGAATTATCAAAAGAGTTGCTGCTGAATTTTCTGTCACAGACCTCGACTATTTCAATGTCCTTGAATATTCTATTTACATATATCTGCATGAAATCCAATTACTCAATTAGAACAAGCCACCAAAGTTCAAAGAGTTAAGTAGGCTACTCCCTTACCGTGAAATGAATTAACACAAACAGGGCCTACTGCCCCATTAATATGTAGTAAACATTCAGTTTGAGAACGTTTTTTGAGGTCAAAAAAGAGTTTACATGGTCAAAGCAAGAAGAAAAACATAGAGACAGGCAAGGCTGGATTGGATAGGGGTGTCACTCCCCGATGTGCACAACATGTCGTACTGAAATTTGTGAAATCCATGAAATATTAAACTCATTACAAACAATAAAAAGATGGGTATCATTTCAAAAACGTTTTAGTTATCTGTGGTAGTTTGATTGCTAACTTCCAGCATCTGCTCCACATGTCTTGTGTGTGATGAAAACAGGTTAAAATCATCATCAACAAAAATGTAACTAAAGGGGTTGAGTTTGGGGTTTGAGCGTGTATTTTACGGCTCTTTAAGTTCGAAAAACTTTTATTTTGAAAAGCAAACATTTTTACATCAACTTCTTGCTTGATGCAGCAGGCTTTTGAATCTCTCAACACAACCTTTCCAATTGAATCTTACCTTGATGCAAACCTCTATTTACCCTTCAACTACACTCTGAGTAATTATAAAATGTTGTATTTGCTTATGGGTGTGGATGTAAGAGTTCTGCTCTAAATTTGAGAGAGGGACAAACGTTCCCTACATGGCATTCAAAGAGTCTGTTTCAAAATCAGGATGATTAGGGTTTTATCTCAATGGCAACATACAGTTCTTTACCTCCACCATAAGCTGTTAAAAGTGTATTACTTAAAAAAAAAAAATCTTTGTCTACTTAAAACACCTTAAACCAGCAATTAGTAACTGTGACATATATTGTAGATTTTTTTTTATTGTAGATATATTGAAGTATGCCACATAAAGAGTATATCATTACGCTTTAAATGAGGCCCAAAAGATTGCATATACAAATAAAATCTTAGTGGAGATAGTGATTACCCTCCAATATATCCCTGCAAATAATGACTTGAAAATGACATATTAGATCTAGCATTCTGTTCATATCAACACATTTTTTTTTTTTTTTTTAAAGATTATTTTCTGGGGGCGCCCGGATAGCTCAGTTGGTAGAGTCCATATGTGGAGGTTCAATCCTCGACGCAGCGAGCCTGCGGCCCTTTGCTGCATGTTATTCCTTCTTCTCTCCCCTTTCATGTCTTCAGCTGTCCTGTCAAAAATAAAGGCTGAAAAAAATGCCCAGAAAATAATCTTTTTTTTTTTTTAAAGATTATTTTCTGGGCATTTTTAGACCTTTATTGACAGGACAGCTGAAGACATGAAGGGGGAGAGAGAGGGAGAGGGGGATGACATGTAGCAAAGGGCTGCAGGTCGGAGTCAAACCCTGGCCCGCTGCGTTGAGGAGTAAACCTCTATATATGGGCACCCACTCCACCAACTGAGCTATCCGGGCGCCCCATATCTATTAATTGTTAGTTGCTCCCTGCCCTGCTACGTCCGGCTACGCCCTGCAGCGCCCTGCTATGCCATGAACTACTACAACTACTATTTCTAGTCACTGTTCCATTATCTTTTATTGTGACTGTTATTGCCATTATTCATCACACCCCCAACCGGCCCCGTCAGACACCACCTACCAAGAGCCTGGGTCTGTCTGAGGTGTTCTCCCTAATAGGTCGGTTTTCCTCGCCACTGTCGCGCTAAACGCTTGCTCTTGGGGGAATTACTGGAACTGCTGGATCCATGTAAATTATAGCGTGTAGTCTAGCCTTGAGCTAACTCTTGTTATGATTTGATACTATAAATAAAATTGAATTGAATTAGTTATGAGGAACATTTTTTCCAACTTGTCTTAAAGTTCTCAGATCTAACTTTTATCCCCTGAAATGACTCTATCTGCTGGTCATGTTGAGGAAAAGCAACTACAGTCTGTATTGTTGTATACGTTACAGTGTAGCCCATACCGACTTCCTTTAAAAGCACTAGCCTGACACGGAACAAAGTAAATGCTCTAAAAATATCTAAACAAATTTATAAGACTAAATTGAGGTTTACAACAATAGAATACAAACATAAAACTACAATTTTGAAAGCAGAAAACCCCATAAAGAGAAGAAAAACAAGTATAGTATAGGCCAAAAACAATTGCAAAAGTTATTTTAAAATAACATTAAACCAGAAAATAAAATACAAAACCTAAGACGGCAATCGAAAACAGAAGTGTTGTGAATAAGGGAAACAAATTCTCCGCAAAACCAAACTGAGGTTTGAGGGCATGAGGAAAGAGAGATAGTTTATGTGTAGTGTGTGTCGGATGTCTGCGTGAATACACCAGACAGAAAGGGAGAGTGAGGGAGGACATCAAACTTTTATCTAATAGATTACAAAACTCTATTTGGTCTTTCATTCATGATATAAAAGACATTTGGGAGACTTGTCGTCTTGTAATTGACTACAATTGTGACGGCATACTCAGTAGTTGCTCACAAAAACCAATCATTTGTGTTTAAGCAGTAGGGTTAGTTGTTGAGACTGGGAACAATTGAGGTAAATCAAGCCAACTTGCAGTAAACACTAACCTACAAATTTGCATTCAGCATGCAAGGGGGAGGCCTGCTTGTGACATTAAAAGTAGGAAGATCAATGATGCTCACACACAGAAGCACAACCTGTAAGAATGTGGCTTTGGCTTTATCTCCTTCTTTTGATTTTTTAGGCGTGCACTATTTGTGACATATGAGCCCCCATGCTGAACTCTGTCCTATAAGCAGCTTGAACACCAGCGAAGCTCTAGTACACGGGAGGAACATTTCTTTTATTCTCCTTTGACTTAAAGACGGCGGCCCCTGAGGATAAAGAAATAAACAGAGAGAATCATCATTCTGCAAGGTATGTAAATTCTGAACAGAAAATATAAGCACAAAGAAAGGCTCCAAATTCTCTGCTGAAGGATTTTCATCAGTTTGGCAACTGCATGGTGCATTTGACTGTGTCTATGTATTGTTTATTTAGTAGCATCTATGTGTGAAAATGTACTTTAAGGGTGTTATTCTCGTTTTAAAACGGGATGCTGCGAATTGTTAAAAATTCAACTACAATGACTGATCCGTTTTACACCTTCAAAAAGATTTTTTTTTTTTTTTACAACTTTTACATTTGATGAACCCTGTCACCGTTTTACAGATGATGCATCACACAGAAGGAACACTTTTACAGAACTATCAGTTGTAAATAATATTTACAGAACACTGAAGTTCTCAAAATGCGCTTCTAAACAAAAGGCTCACCCTTTTTCTCGTGCTGTTATCTATCCCACACAGATGGGTGCAAAACCTTATACCTTCCTCATCTATTAGTGCTATTGCACCATGCTAAAAATATTTCCACTAGTTGCTTGTGAGAAGTAAAAGAGATATCATCATATCAGGTTTTTGAAGAAGTACGTTGAAGCTCAAGTTTCTCTCATGCTACTATTTTCATAGAGATGTTCATTTCTGTGCTATACTGTTGGTCCGTGTAATTTAATAGCCATCAGTTGAAACGGAAAAAATCTACTGTTCAGGTGTCACACAGAGAAACTCCTTGATCATTTTCTTATAGATGTTTAGATCCTCAGTCTGCTGTTCTTCACTCACCTTGCTCCACACTGGTGGCCTTCCTACACGCTTGCTGATTCTCGATAAGACATCATAGATCTTTGATGTCTAAGATTTTATCTGCCTTTAAGATCAGACAGAGCACAAAGTGCAGCACCTGCAGCCAACCATTGCGTGCGTTCACTTAAGGTCTAATAGGGCTGAAATTGGGTCATTCATAACCAGAGGAAGAGCTAAACTAGAACACTGGCTTTTATTGTTATAGGGCAAAAAAAAGCTGTGGTCTGAGATTCACCCAGTCCGTACAGGGTGCACACTTTGCACAAAACTCAAAAAGAATCAAAATGATGTGCTAGATCTTTGGTACCACTTTCCATCCATCCTCTCCTTACCACTTAATGTTTTTTCAATAAGTCAACTTTTGTGGTACTCAGAATTTCCATTTTATCGTACTTCCATACTTTTAATCCACTTTGAAGGCAAATATTGTACTTTTCAGTTTCAGTTACTGGTTACTAAGCATTGTCATATTATTAAAAGAAAAAATAATCAACTAATAAATGATGTATGATTAAGCTACCTAGCAGTGTAAAAAAATAGTTTATTAGCCAGAGCGTTATTGACAGTAAAGTGATGCTTGCACATTAATGCATCAATAATTCTAATCCAATAATTTAAGTTAAACCAATGTTGTGGGTGCTTTTTTGATGTTTTTTTTCAAAGTTATTTGATATTTATAATGCTGACATTTTCAGCGCTTTTTGTAAGGCCCATTTTTTGTGATTAAAAAAACTGAAAACGGGTCAAATTTGACCCGAGGACAACATGAGGGTTAATATTTTGAGTACATGTGCTTTTACTGAAGTACTGCACTGTGGTATTGTAACTTATACCTAAATAAAATTACTTTTAAGTACTTTAATTTTCCTGCAACTAGAACTAAGTAAAGATGTATTTATTGTATCAGAAGTAGTCATTATGCAGAAAAACTCCTTTCAGAGGGTTAATAATACAAATGTACGGTATCATTGGATATCATTACTTACTGTCATAATGTCCGTGTGTAGCCAATGTTAAGTACTTTAATAGCAAAGCACTGAATCATAGCTGGTAGGTTCTTAGTGTAATATCCTAATGTGAAAATTAACGAGAAGCTATAAGAAGAAGTAAGATAAATGTAGGGGTAAAAAGTACAATATTTCCCTTTTGAAATGAAGTGGAAGTATAAAGTAGCATGCAATGAAAATAATTAAGTAAAGTAACTCAAACGAGGAAAGTTCAAAAGTTGGAGTAAAAAACTTTGTTACTGGACAGATAGTCTATTAACTTTAATCCACTGCTAAAGTAAATGTATTTTGTTATATAGCATCACTTCCTTTTATAAATAAGCAGTATGGATTTACCCTGCAGAGATCTGAGGACCAGGTAACCATAGTCTTCATTAATCCACTGAGCTTTGAATTACAACACACAGAAAGCAGTAAGGTAACAGACATCCTTAATATCCAGTGGCCCCAGAGTAGTGGAATGTTGTAAATATAGACTATTAAAATGAAAAATTTGATTGGGAAATGTTGACATTTTGTAGGATTCCCCTAATTATTATTAACTTCCCTATTATCAGTTGCTTTATTATTGGTTCAAATTGTCATCTTTTCTTTTCCAGATCAAAAACATGCTTAACACATTGGTCACGTCACTCTATGAGGATTATTATACAGAAGAGGATGAAGAGCTCTGCAACCTCGACCCTGACCCCGTGGAGGTCATCACCCAAACGTACATCCATTCCATCATCTGTGCCTTTGGCCTGATCGGCAACGCCCTTGTAATCTTCACCTACATATTCTACAAAGAACCAAGACGATGACAGATGTCTATCTCTACAATGTAGCAGTGGCAGACCTGATCTTCGTGTTAGCTCTGCCGTTTATCATATACAACGAGCAGCACAGTTGGTTGATGGGCCTTGTGGCTTGCAAGATTCTGAGGGCAGCCTACAGTGTCAACCTCTACAGTGGCATGCTCCTGCTTGCGTGCATTAGTGGCGACCGTTACATTGCTATAGTTTGGGCGAGAAAATCCTTCGGTGCTCGCCGCTCGCACCCTGACCTACAGCCGCCTTATCTGCTCAGCTGTTTGGCTGTTTTCTGTGGTTTTAACACTGCCCACGCTCCTCTACACTGAGCGCTTTGAAGAGCAGAATCTGCTGAAGACTGGGGGTGTCACTGTGATGTGTCAGCTTTCTTTCAGCAAGAATGAAACCGCAAAGCTAGTGAAGGTGGTCGTTCCCAGCCTTCAAATGGCCATTGGCTTCCTGCTGCCTCTGTTGGTGATGGTGTTCAGCTACTCCAGCATCGTGTTCACCTTGCTGAAAGCGCAGAGCAGCCAGAGGCACAAGGCCGCCCGGGTGATCTTGGCGGTTGTTGTGGTTTTCATCGTGTGCCACCTTCCCTACAATGTGGCTCTGCTGGACCACACCTTGTCTCTTTTTAAGCAGCGAGGTTGTGAGGCAGAGAAGGTTAAACTCCAAGCTCTGGCCATTTCCAGGAGCGTAGCCTACCTGCACTGCTGTCTCAATCCCATCATCTATGCCTTCATTGGGGTGAAGTTCAGGAGCCACTTCAAGCAAATAATATTGGACTTATGGTGCTTTAGCAAAAAGTACATCTACAATGCTCACTCGTCACGCGGGACATCAGATGTTTGCATCTCGGGCCGCATGTCTTTAGACGGCTCCAGCAACGTGGCATCATTCAGTGCATGACACTGCAGGGGTGTAAAGCCTTTAGAGGTTCTGATTAGAGATGGCTCCAATCAAGCCGCCTCTCATCTTTCTTTCCCGAGCTGTTACGTTGCTGTAGCCACAGTGGAGGTGAAAGCATCTGTGCAAAAATGTGCTTAAATAAAAGATGTAGTGTATTCGAAGTCCATTGACTTCTCAGCCAACATGAGCAACTTATCTTCAACATAAGATATTGTAATATTGTAGAGCGCTTATTTTTCCAAACTGGTCTAAAAGGCACCTTTTTGAGAAAATATCTTGCTATCTTTAAAACTATATCTAGAGGCACTGATGTATAACTTTGACACATTTGGATATCTTTATCTTGTAATTGTCACAAATGACAACTTCTTGTTTTCTTGTATTCATGTGTATGATGTTGACTGAAGAGTTCTTGTCTACACATTTTCTCGAACCATATACATTCCCTATTTTGTTCTAAGGCTTTTGTTAATATTTTGTATATCTCATTGTATTTTTCTGTTGCATTCTCTTATTAAACTGGCTCTGAAAAAGTAAATTTTGTAACATTCATTCTGAATTAGAATTGAATGTTCGTCTCAAAAAGCCCTGCAGATAGAACTTAATTTGACACTTTTGATAAAAACCTTTTAATCATTACATAATAATGCTGTAAAATGTGAAATTCTGTATGACAATGTGATGTTTTAATGTCTTAGCCCAAGCATGAAGTAGAGCTTATCACAGAGGTACGCAATACTGATACGTTTTTCTTTTTTGGGCATGGCAGAAGTATGCTTCTGTAGTACTATACAGAAGTACTAACTGGAAGGTTGGATGTCACGGTCAAGCCACAGTTACGCATGGCAGATCTGCTGGTTACATGATGTGTTGCCAGCATCAGACTGTTGCGAAATCACTTTAACCACAGCACCCCCGACAAACATGATGCGTAATAACTCACTTGCCAGTCCCTGCCAGTCTTTCATCTCTTTTTAATGAGGCCAGAGCTCCCTAGTATCAATTATAGTACAGGTAGATGTGCGGCTGTGATGAGCAATATGATTCAATGAGATTGTTTGGGTTAAAAACTAATGTTCTAAATAATTTCCAGTAAAATGTCTCCTTTTTCATCCACTGGATGTCCTCAGTAAGCTTAGTTGAGTTTTTTACATTTTTACCCTCTCAGTGTTCCATGTGATGTATTGTATGTAAAGAAGCCTTCACCAGCAGCGTGTTAGTTCTTTAGTTCACTTTCTTTGACAACCCACCCATTCTGTTTGCTTGCCTGTTTGTATTGCTGTGTTTGCCTTACAGCTTGTTCAATCCTGTAACATCTGTGCTGGGGTTTCTCTGTTGGACAGTCTTCCCTTACTTTGGCTCCATAACTGTTTGTTGCCACGCCACACGTTAAATTACCCGTACATTACACACTGCAAGCTATTGACATATATACACTTTATATACATCATCATTATCTTTTGGGTTTGGTTGTTCCTTAGTCCCTTGTGCATTTTAACTTTGAGCCAGCTGGTCCCAGAAGTTAACTGTACGGGATTCCAGAACTGACATTACGCAATATAAATCACTGAATCAAATTGATATTTTTCCCGAGACATTTTAGGCACATTTGAATGCCAGATGTGAACTGCAGTTAAACTCAGCTGAATCCAGGCACAGTCGGGATACATGTGGACACAAGAATTCACGTCTGAGCAGGACCTGACTGGGGTAGGATAGGTCCTGCCCACCAGGTGTCCTCAGTGAGTTGACTGTCTCTACACACCACCTGACCTTTAGTCTCTGGTGAGCCATAATTTACCTGTGCAGCTGTTTCTTTAATAAACGATTGCAGGATGAGTAGATATAGAAAAAAACGTACAAAATCAAAACATGTCAACTTCATCTCCACCTCAGTCACAGCACACTGCACAACTCAAAAACCAGATGTCATAACTTTTTTGCATTAACATGCCAGAATATGTGGTGAAATAGTGTAGGACAAGGAGTTATTGATAACATTAATGATGGCTCCATTCCATTTAGGTGTCCCTGTATGCCATGCAAGTTGTAATATAGTACCAAAGTTGTGTCACACACACACACACACAAATTTTCTATTTCTGCGGTTTATAATTTTAGATTCTTGGTTTTGGCTTTAGAAAAAAGGATATTCTGGTTCTCAGAGCAAGAAGAAGAATTGATCATACATATCCCTCTACTTACTCCTGAGCCGCAGAAACAGAAACCTGTCAGACACAATGTACTTGTTTCGCAATGTTTTGTGGAGTATAAAGAGATTCCTCCTGACCCATCACCTGCTGCATCACCTGTGATTTAAAGGCACACCTGCGCAAAATAACATTTGGCAATTATCCACCTCCCATTCACTTCCATGCAATGCAAATAAAACATTCACTTTTGGTGGCAAAGCAAATTTGCACGTAGTTCAAGTTTTGTTAACATGACCGGCGGAGTGCACACACAACTATAGGCTGTAAAAAAATAAAAAATAACTAAAGTGTACTAAAGTGAAGCCATAATAAACTGGATACAAGCGCAACCATATAGTCATTTTGGAGTCAGAGTCTGTGCAGTAGTGATCAGGCGGTGTAAAAACCAACATTATCAATGCTGACTTTACTGACAAACAGCTGGCGGCTGCAGCTGGAACGGTTTTGATAAGAGCAAGGAGACCATACCACAAGCAAGTTGTGAGCCTTAAAACCAAAACAACGAGCTGAAAGATACTGAATGCTTCATGATTCTTTGTGGGTTTGTCACTAAGAGCGACACCTTTTACATTATCCACAGTCATTTCATCCTTTTTGATACAAAAATATTGATTAGTGCAGCTTTAAAGTTCACCATCATCATACCACTACAGTCAAAGAATGGGAATTATGGCATTAGATGATGTATGACCGTCCATTTATCTTCAGAGAAACAGCATCTTGTAAAAGTCCATTTTACTGTGATGATTTAGAGACCCTGTAGCCAAAGGCTCATTCCAAATAACTCTTTTTAGTCCCACATGTTAGGGACAGGCTGTAACAATGTAGGACTGTGTGCTATCTTTGGCGCCGCAGAGGAGTTCTCCTTTGAGGATACATCTTCCCAAAGTGGATCCCTAATGCCTTCCATGAGGGGTCTGTTTTAAACCCCACTTTAATAGGTTTGTCTTTTTTTTAAATGTTACTCATTTAAATCCAATACTTATGATTCATTGTCCCAAGCATCATGTTAAGGGTTTTATTGTCGCAGCCTGGTATATTGTCTTGGTAGACACATTATAGTGCAGGGATTACTGCGCTAAATGTGTTTTTGTTCATTTCTTTGCTTCGACAGTTTTGTTTGTCATTACTTAGAATTCCTCATGGGGGAGTCAGAAACTACTCCCTAGAGCTTTAATTCTGATGACAAAAACATATTTAATGCTAACTATCTTGCCAGATTTCCTCATTCCTCATTTGCTTGGATAGTCTATATCCACTACGTTCCACTTCCTGGATTGCTCCGGTGCCGCCAGAAATATTACTGCTACTGGTGGTACTACTACTACTACTACTACTACTACTACTGTTGTTGTATATGCCTGGTTGGAAATGCTACATGTACGCTTGAAACGTATTCAGATATGACAGCAATGAATTTGAGCATTAAGAACTCAAAAAGAAATATCCTGCAATATATATATATATATATATATATATATATATATATATATATATATATATATATATATATATATATAAATATATATTTATATATATATATATATATATATATATATATATATAAATATATTTATATATAATGTGAGCATTGAGGTAACGTGAGCTACACAGAAATACAACAGGAGCACACAGCAGCCCTCAAAGGTTATATTTTGTATATTGAATATCACAACAGAAAGGAGTTCTCCTTTGTTTTGTGTCGGTTATCAATCCGACACTGTTTACAGTGTTTGGCTCACAGCTGGTGTTGTGGCTTGTTCCTCTGCAAAGATGTGTTGTATTAGGTAAAATTCCCCTGATAAAAACCTGTGTGTATATGTTTTGATTTAGCTATGTATCCAAAGCATCCAATTCTCTCGGCAGTTTTGGTAATTTAATGCACTTTTCACACACCTCAAACCAAAATTCCCCAACGTCTGGGAGGAAAATGCCAGCCAAGTTCATTTCTCTTGTCCAGGATATCTTTCAATCAGGAAAATACTGATGTTTGCAGACATATAGTTCTTTTTGATACCGCAGTGGGTGTGTATGTGCTTGTGTGCATGTGAACACACATTCCTTCAGTGTGTCAGGTTGGCTTCCCCCATTAGCTAGCCCATTTCAGGTCTAGAGGAGATCTGATTAGGGGTCCTGGCAGCGAGGGGATTATCACACTGGGTCAGACTGTACACCGCTGGTGTCCACTGAGGAATGCAGGCAAATCAACCAGTTAGCCTATCAGTCAGCCGGTCACGCACCGAGTCATCCCATCTGCCAGTCAGTCATCTGCCAGCCAGGCGCTAAGCCAGTCCTCACATCAGATTAGCTTGGCTTTATCAGCAACAATTACTTTGTAGGAACTGTATGTTTTTTCTCAACTCCCTGCCCAGCTCTCACACACAGACACACACACACACAGACACACACACACACACACACACACAGATTCGACATAATCATATCTATGCTGGATGACATTGAATAGATAACTTACCTCCTCTTATCTGCTGACCTGTTTTGTCTATATATTCTGTTTAGGCAATTACAGTTAATAGACCTGAGAAAGGAGTTTGGTATTTTCATACGGGGGAGAAAGTCTCCCCCCAAGGGGAGAGGGGTCAAATGTAGCACTCTACTTGGCGCTGTGTTACAGCCGTAAATCGAATTAGTGTAACTTAAACGCTGGGAATTGGAAACAACAAAAGCTGAGAATGACATCAGGGACTGAAGAGGAAAGTGGAACACAGGTGTGGAAGTGCTAAAGTATACACTCATACATTTTTTCTATCACGCACGCGCACACACACACACACACACACACACACACACACACACACACACACACATTACACATTACGCACACATTACGCACACTAGGCTATTATACAGACATTATTCCATTATTAACCCAACCATGAAGCAGATATTGACATTTTTGTGTGTGCTGAACTTCTGGCGGTAACTGCCTGGCTTCAACAGCAGCTGTTTTTCAATTCAATTTTATTATGGCCCAATATTACAGATTTGCCTCAGAGGGCTTTACAATCTGTACAGAATACGGCCACCCTCTGTCCTGTAAACTCTCGCATCTGACAAAAAAACTCCCAAAAAAACATTTTACCATGGTAAAAACCTCAGGCAGACCAGCTGAGGATCGCTCTCGCTCTATGAATGGACAGCATACATAGTATTAAAACAGTATACAGTATTATAAACGCTCTTGCAGGTAGGCGGTTGCTGTGCGGCAGCTTTAGACTTGCGGAGGAGGGTCTGGCTAGTCCACACGGCAATCTGGGATGGGAGAAAAACCTGCTCTGGTTTATTGGCATTTCTGTGAACCAATCGTCATGGCAGCACTAAGCACCGGGCAGAGCCATGGCACCGCTGCAAAATCGCCTCGGGAAGGAACTTGTTTTGGTGAAACATGCATACAATATAAGGTTGTTTTAGTCGTGCAACAGAAAACTCAAGCTCCACCATCTCTATCACGTCAATAACACAAAGTAAGAATAGTGTCAATCAAAATAAGTAAAACATGAGTTTGCCATTGGACTGCATCCCTTGTGATTCCAAGCAGGTAAGACTGTCCCCTTCCCAAGCTGATTTAAAAATACAGTAACTGCCCGTGGAAACACCTGCAGAATTAACTCAGTGGGCTCGTTTGTCAGGGCCAAAAACACTATCGGGAAGCCATCTCATGACATTTCCACACTCCTAGAGGTGACAAGCCATCGCACCAGTCCTTTGAGTCCCAAAACGCAAAAGCTAATTCCCCCCCTGGGGGACATTACTTCTCTCTTTCATCCAGCTTGCTCTGGAAATGAGAATGACGTTCCACTGGCGAGGGGAAAGAATTTCCCACCGTGGCGAGTGAGAGGTACAACACGGAGAGCCAATTGCCTAAATGAAATTCCAGTATGCTACATGATGAGTTGGGAGTGAGAGGCTTGCTTGGTAGCCAGGCTTGTGCAGCTGCAGGCTTGTGTCCTGTCCAAACCCTAAATGCCACTACCCTTTGCCTCTTTTCTGTACATGGCTTCAAGATCTGAAAAGTACTGGATGGAGATTCAGATCTAATCTTTTGTCTCAGTTGAATATATCTGATTGTGTGTGGTCCGGGGTTTTGTGACAGGCGTTTGCGTGTCATATTGTCTGCCTACATCTAGCTCTAGATGAGTACAGCTTTCTTAATTAAATAATCAGATTGTCCATCTATCTTCAACTTAACTGTGCAGGTTCCATTCAAACAACAGCCCGGAAGGCCAGATATGAGAATAACCCAGATAAAGGGTATGTGCGTTTGTGTATTCATGTTTGCAACTCCCAGGAATAGACCTACTACTCTAAGTAAGGTCCCTTGTTGTCAGAGGGATAATGTATTTTCCTGCCTGGCGAGAAGATGGAGGTGCTTTTATCTGTGCAGCAACTGGAAACCTCATTTCCTGGTCCAGTTTACTTTCCACAGCCTCGGTCCACTCACTGCCTTGGCTGCCAGTACTGAGTCTACAGGGACGAGTATAGAGACTAAGAGAGGGACATAGAGGGAGATAAAGAAAGGGGATGGTAAAAGCAGAGATAAAGGGGGAAGCTTGTTATTTTTGAGACAGTCTCTGAATCAGAACAGATCAACACAAAATCAACTAATTCCAGAGCACAGGTATAAAAACCTTGTGGGTCTAGAGACAATGGCGTGACCAACAGTCTGAACTTGCATTATCTTTCCACAAGCATTTCACAGCTGCTTCCTGTTTGGATGCACTTGCTTTAGATAGTGTTGTCTCTTATGCCAAAGGTAAACAGTCAGAGTCTACAGCCACGCTAGTGACTCTGAGGCTGTCAGCATGCTAACAGGCTCATGATGACAACACTTACGTGCTAATTTCCTGCACTTTAAGGAAGTGTAGGAAATACTAAGTAAGAAAATTAAGTCCAATACAAAATACTAAATTAGCGCTATAGACTTCATGAAGTGCCCATAAAGCAGAGCCAAAACACAAAACTGCATTGGTTTTAGGTTGATTTGATTGCTTATATGACAATACAAAACATTGTATTGTCATATTGTCAAATCAAAATCTCCAAATGTCTGAGCAATGGCAGAGCATCAATGAGCTGATGGCAGGTCACATAGTTTAGATTGATCTCATCTCGTGTTTAATATAACTACAAGCGCCAAGCATAGGAGCTGAAAAAGAACGGGCACCAACATGTATGACTATATTTCAAATGTGGCTTATTTATTTATTACTACTGTCAAGAGGCATACATTACAGTGCAAACCATTCTTTGGCAAACGTACAATACAAATGTCATGATACTATGGTACTATTATATCCACATTGGCCACTGGTTAAGGGACAGTGTAGGTAAAGCATGTTCAGTCAAGCAGAGCAGTGCATTCCATTAACACTTGGGAGCTGGGTGGACATAAAAAGAAGAGGGAACTATGGTGAAAATAGAAAATAAAAATGAACAGATATATGAATATGAAGACTGGTAACGATGAGAGCTCACAGTGCTTTGACAGCCAAACCTTGGGACATGTTTTTTTAATTAATTTAGCCTGTTACTGAGGCCGAGACACACACAAACACATTCATACATGTCTATGAAAATATATCAAAATATTTAATTCAGCGTACACAAATTGGAGAACATGAAAAGGATGTGTACATATATGTTCTGTTGGAAGAGCCACAATCAGATAGTAATGGAGAGAAAAATACTGTTGGAAACGGCTGTAAACACAGTTTAATGTACAAACCTGTACAGTATATTTAAACATATGATATGATACCAATTTACCAGAGCGACTGCCAGCCCGGTAATCCATCTGGAATCCTGGATTGAACATTCCGGAGAGTATTATTTCTGTTTAGTGACAGATGCTTGCTCAGGATGTTACCACATAAAGAAAACAATGGAAAGGAACGCTGCAGCTGCAGCCACTTCACCATAATTAGGAGCGAAGCAAAACAGGAAAACAAAACGTGACTTATGTTACACTAGGTGAGCCAGTGCATGGCGTACAATGGGTGGTCTAAGCACAGTATACGTTTAGAGCCCGCTGACAGGGGTCAGTGGAATAAATAAATCTCACACTAGATGGTGGAGCCTTGTTTTGATTGACATTGTATCCCAATCATCAGCACTCCTCCCCCAACATAACCCTTGCTTCCCCTCTCATATGGCTTCCATTACAGCCGAACGAGGGTCAGAGTGCTAGAGAAGCCTGGGCTCCACACATGGTCTGCTGATTGACGTCACCCCGGTCTCAAAATCTTCAACATGGCAAAGAAACATGAGCAGGAACAGCTTTCCTAACCTATATCAACACTGAAGACAGTCCTCACAGGGGGGAATAGCCAAACACTGAACACACATGAGAAAGTAAAAAAACTTGAGTCAAAGTGATGCTTGACAAAGGAATGCAAGCGTGTCCTTGTCTAAACCGGAGCTAGAGAGCTGTAGGTCCACCATAGCAGAGAAGAACAGTTATAGTAGAAGTCCTTCAATGTTGTGGTCTGTGGACTAAAGACTACACATGAAGAAAAAAGATCTGAACAGGCCAGAAAGATAATACTGCTGTGGTAGAGTTAGCAGTACCAAAGGCTAAAACCTGACCTCATGACAACATTCATACATAGTTTCATAGATAGACATATGCTATTTATGTAATTTTTGAAGTAACTAGATCATACATTAGGCTTAAGGAGACCAAAGAAAATACTGGGACAAAATTCACAACATTACAGTGGTAAAAATGGATATTTTTTCACTGCTTTCTGAAAGCAAAAATGTAACTTGGGAAGGAGCACAGCCGTGCAAGAGCTGGTTTGAGTGTCCTGCAATGGGGAGTGCTACACGGCTCCACCTCACTCAAGTTCAGGACAGGCCAGCAGAAACAATAAGTAAGTCAGCTAACAAGTTGTCCATGGGAAGAAGAGCAGTAATCAGTAGACATCTCTTTTTTGCATTACAAACATGTTTCTAGGGCTTCACATTATCTTCATATGTAAGCATGTTTATAGGGAGGGAAAAAAACTAAATCTATTCATACAGTCTTTTAGTTTAAATAAAACCCTTCTTTCAATTGTGATTTATCATAAAAAGGCATATACTGAGTGTATATAGGTTGTTTGCATACAAAAGACAATACTTTGAAGGTTTGTATTTAAGGATTAAATCATTAATAAAAAAGGGGGGGAAATAGCACCGGGTTTTCAGCATCTCTAACCTGAGAAAACTTTGTGAGACAACAAACTGGCTGCCGCTTTTAAAACTATTTCCCTTTCCACCAAGTGTTATATGCAGGAGAGCAAACACAGTGGCTGTTTGTTACACGTGAGAAACCTCAGTGGAATCCACCAAGGAGAAGACGTTTGTCCATCGTGTTTACAATCTACCCATTCATCCATCCATCCACCTCTCTGTTCAGAAATGAATCCATTTAGTGATCGCTGGCTGGTCGCCAGAGGATTTCAAACCAAGCCTCAGGCTGCTGGCCCTGATGGAGGCAACAATCCAAAAATGAAACCACCCCCCTCCCCCAATCAATGAAAAAAGAATACAAAATGAAACAAAACAAAAACTGAGGCTATTGGGGCTAATGGTGGCAGTTGATGGCACACATTCATGAGTCCCATCCTCTCTCTGGATGTCTGTGTGTGACTCCCCGACTTTCAGCCACTAGTGTATTTGTCGGGGGGGTCCTGAGGGTTATTTGTGGCGGGTGTCTGATTTTTGCCGCTTCTCAACATCTGCCTGTTCCAGGCACACCGGGCAGCAGGCGCCTTTTAGCTTGACAGGACGTTTGCACTCAGTTGGAGGGCAAGCCTCCACATAGCATGTCACCTGGGTGTCCTGCAGGGGGAGGGGTGGGGGGAGGGGTGCAAAGAAGGGGCAACAGGTCAGTTATCCTATTAGAGTAGACTGGATGGAATGTTTGTGATCTGGCCAGCTGCAGAACAGATATCACAAAACAGGATGTACAAAAAAAGCACAAAAACATGAATAGAGCAACTACAAACTATTATATACAGCAAAACTAAAAACCACAAGACTGTATTAACACATTAAAGAAATACAGATAATTTATGTTCAGAAAATGTGTCTAAATAAGAAATCCCTTCTCAGATGTACATAATGTGAATATAAAATGTGTGAATGAATGATTTTAATGTGTGGCCATGAGCTGGCCCTGTCATGTGCTTTTGTTTGGCACAGAACAGGAACTGAAAAGTGTTGCCTACACCAAGCCTCCAGCAAGGTGCATGACAACAGCGCTGAACAAACCAACAATGAAGCGTTTTGTTTTAGAGCACCAACATGATGTGTTGAACCAAACTATTTTTTCACAGACAGTCCTTCTCATTGTGCTTCTGCCTGCCAAATTTAATTAGATCAGAAAAAAATCCAATTACAGTGAGGTATGGAAGGTGGAAAGAGATAGTTCTGGGGAAGCCAAGGGAAAAGAGAGAAACTGACAGGTGTGTTATCAGATGTGGTGAGCAAAATAAACTATGAGTTGAAAAGATGGCAACAAAAGGTGAAAGAGAGTGAAACAAGGCTGAAGATCAGAGGCAGCTGGGTTTGGCATGGGGACACCATCACCTCTGCCAGCAGTTTGCATTGAAAAAGTGTCAAAGATGAAGAATGAAAGGCAGACAGAAGTGTGGAGACACTGGTGCCAGGACGGCGGTAATGCCAAGAGGTGCTGGATGAGCTAAAACAGTAGCAGGAGTGCCGGACAAGAAAAAAACTGGGCCATTTAAAATGGGCAGTCCTGGACAGCCTCAATGAGAAACATGAATAAACGAAAACATTACTGCATATTGATTTATATATTGAACATACTCCGCATTCACATATGGTGCAGGAGTCTTCTTTCCACCGCTCTCCATCGGTGCGCTCACGTCCCTCACTATCAGTGCAGTCAGTCTTGCTCAGACGGGCCTCGAGTCTTTTAATCTGCAAAGATACAAGGACAAACATTTACTCAGAGAAGCAGTTGTTTATGGTTACATCAACACTGCCACATGTCTCTTTCCCTCGCAACACACATCTTTAGTCACATATACATGAGAATGTGCATACTTCATGAGTACAATATAAACTATCAAGTGAAAGATATTGCCAAATTGAACCATATTACAATATACAAAATTCCCATGTAAAACACATTCCCTATTATAAATACAACAGTCCAGCACCCTCGAAAAACCGACTTTTACTGTAACTCTCTATTTATCAACGGCTCTGCATTTAAAAGGCTGCAGCTGACCAGAATTAATAGTCAGTAAGTTAGTTAAGTAAGTCAGAATGCTGTGTTCCACTACAGCAGCTTTTTTAAATGGACAGTGCAGACATGCAGCACATGGAGAGACACTCACCTGCTTTCGTAAACTTGTGATTGTCTTCTGCATGTCGGAGACAAAGTCCTGGAAGTCGTTGATTGAGGGTTCAGTGCTTTTCTTGGAGGTCACAGTAACATTTACAAGACTTTGTACAGCTTGCTCCACTGGGCTGCACAGACAAATGTACAAACATAATAATAGTACAAAGTATATTACATAATTGTAACCTCTCTAAGACCAAATAAACTACATACACTGTGTAGCATTTATAAACACTCTAAATTCTTGCTTAAAACTCACTCATTTTAAAGCTTCAGATTCAGAGTAATTATCTCAGTATACAAGTCACATACTGACACCACAGTGTCTCTGTCATTCTTAAGTCAAAGATGAATTCCTAAGGTTTTTCATGCTGTGTTACCTGTTCTCCTGGATGGCAGCTTTATTTTCTTTGTAGCTGTGCTCAGCTGATCGGCGTCCTCTAAAGTGATAGGACAGGGCGTTGAACTGACCCTTGGTTCTGCAGTCTGTTGGGGCCAAACAAAATACAAAAAAAATCACTGACTGATGCATTTTGTGATCAAGCTTTATTTTTTTATTTTAATATAAAAAGCAGCAATTAAGAACCTAATGACCACACTGAATAAGGGAAACTTGTGCAAGTCATTAAGGTTAATCTTTTTCTTATATGCACAAACAGAAATACAGCCCCCACCCATGCACATGTATACACAAAACAGGAAACCATGGCTGCTGATGCCACTTTCTTTGTGCTTGAAAGTGCTGATCTAAGACACTGAGGCTTATTGTATTACCATGACTCACTCTCAGGCTGCCATCACTGTACCTAGATCAAAGATAATTAAACACACACGCACGCTAAGCAACAAGAGACAGTCCATAATAAATGTGAGGAAAGACAGATTAATGGGATCAGGCCCTGTAGTTAGGAGGGCTTCACCTTTATCTGTAAAGGTTTAAAGCCGGCTGCTCAGCCTCAGAGTGCCTTTGATTTACCAGACTAAAGAAATGTATTTTCTTTAAAAAACAAAGACTATGTAAACACAAAAAGACTTCCTATCTCATGCTGATAGACACACATCAGCACACAGATACAAGATATCACACACACACACAAACACAAACACCCAGTCACTCAGTGGTGTCTACTTTAAATGGAGCGAAACAACTGTGAATCTGGCTACAGCCTTGCTGACAGACAGACAGAAGCAGGTGCTCCCTCCTTCTCTTTCTAGCAGGATATTCTCTGTTTATTAGCTCAGCTCTTCCCTTGTACATTTTGTCAAAGAAGGATGAACGCTGGGGTAAGAATCTGGGATAATAATACTTTTTTTTTAATCCCTGTACACTGTAGCTTGTTTTTCAAAGACAATGAATTGATGAAGCTGCCTCATTTCAGTTTTAATTGCTAAACGACATAACTAACTACAGTCTGCACAGCAGCCGTTAATGTGGACCAATCACTAGTTTGTTTTTCATTGTTGAACACAGTTTTCAAAACTCTACACACTTATCCCATGGCTTTAACCACAATGTGCAAAACACTCTAGGATTTACGGCATTTTTTTTTCAAATTCTAACACACTGCTGTCAAAACTGTTAACCACACATTCAAAACAGATCAAACACTGCTGAAACATATATGGTGTTTATACATAGAAAGGTCAGAAAGCCTTTTTTGTATACAAACACCAATTAAGAATGAAACAATTATACACTGTACCGTTTGAAAGAAACATGTAAATGAGCCCAATATGTTCAGGTAAGATGTCTCAGGTTACACACACAGCTATAAAACAATATCTTTTTAATAGTAAAACTGCGTTCTTACTGTTTTTCAGAAAGTAATGGAGGTGAAAGCAACTGAAACACCACATTCATTAGTATTTAGAGATGATGCAGACATCCAATGTGATGAGGAAAACTTGCTGCATGATGCTGGAGAGAGGCAGGATTAGTCACACTATTCTTTGTTACTGTAATTTACCTTTAGTTTAATTCCATGAATTACTAGACACAAAATACTATATTGAAGCAAACGTCTGATTTTCATTCCTTCTTGTTTACTTATGTAAAAATTGGTATATTATAAAATCTCTATCTTTTCTTTAATGAAACTATTGAGTAGTGTGAAGTCACTCAAATTGTTGAAATTGTAAAGATGAAAGGTGTTTAATGCTAATGTCTTTACTTGGTGTGTTTTGTGTTATCTCAGTGAGGGGTGTGCATAGCGTTTGCAGCACTGAGACTGTTTCGAGGCGTGTGTTAAAAGTTGTGTTCCTTGGAATGAGTTTTGCAGGTGATGTGAACACTTTAGCTCAGGTAACAGTTGGTGCAGCAGACTTTAGTTTGGGTTTTGAACAAGGGGCTTCAGTTGTACCAACTGTCGTTTAGCAATCAAACAAAACTGTAACACTTTATCACACAAATGAACATTTAAAACAAATTTGGTGCTATATTTATGTGTCCCATGTCAAGTCTTCATTGTGTGGAATTGTATTGACTCTAGCAACGTTTGTGGCTGAAGCCCATACATGGTATACTAAATCATAGCTGTTTGTGGGTGGACTCCGGAGTGCATACACAGCCATGTGATCTGTGTGCTTTTCTCACTCTGCACAACTTCCTGCATGACTTCATTAGTGATTAAATGGAAAAAGGAGGGAGGTAGTGGCTGTACTGTTTGTCTGACAGGAGGCGGCAAATGGCCACATTATGTTGTTCCTGCAAGCCCTTTATAAAAGCCAAGAGATACGAATGACTACTTATTTAGTACTTATTCAACAAAAATCATCATTACATTTGTTCAATGTTTAATTATCTATTCTAATCTAAGCCATTTGCTCATTTTACAACTGATCATATCTCCAAATAAATGGATACAAGGCAAACAAACAGTATAAACCCTAATGCTGGTTTATTATAACAGCAAGGGGTGCATCTACATTAATCTCCTTTTTGCTTTGTCAACTGCGTTCCCGATTAGAATGTTTAAATATCCGGAATTTAACTCCAAATACAATCTCTTGTTATTACCGGAGCAGGCTGTAAAAAGTACAACATAGGTTAGTATATAGTATAGTACAACATAGGTTATGTCAAACACAAGCTGACTCATGATCATGTTTGAGGTTGTAATTAGCTGTGTTATAACATTATAACAAAATCTAAAACTGCTCTCACCTTCACAGCAGTCCTGCCACATGCGCAGGTCAATCTGAGGGATGTCCTCACAGCTGCTGTAGCCGTGGGGCAGCTTGGCCACTTTGAAGACATCCTGCTGGACACGTGTAATGTTGTCCCCGTTGTCACACAGCACCCGTGCCAGAGAGGCTTGCTTCAGTTGTGTCAGCTGGGCAGGGGAGAACACGCCTGGGTTTTCATACCAGAACCTGAACAAGGGAAGTGGGACGTTTTTACCTCTCACACTTTCACATGAGCAGCCATTTTGTATGGCTTTTATTATACAGGATTTATAAAAGAAATACTGTCAGAGAGGTTTTATACACTTAGGCCAGGGCTGTCAAACATACGGCCCGTGGGCCAGTACCGGCCTGCCAAAGGGTCCAATCAGGCCCACTGGATGACGTTGCAAAGTGTGAAAATTGCACCGACGCCATTAATTCCAATTCCAAATTTACCACTTTAATCTTAGAGAATATCAAGAGTTATTTTTCCGTAAATTTACAACTTTAATCTTAGAAATTCTGAGTTTTTATTCGGAATATTACCCCTCTCTCCTGGGTCTGTAACATTATTATTTTTCCCTACAATGGCCTTGCGTTTGCCAACATCAAACTGACAACAAACTCTGTGGTAATCTGGAGTGGTTTACTGGTCTGGCTCACTTATCAATTTATGGGGTACGGGGCCCATAAACTAAAACCAGTTTGACACTCCTGCTCTAGGCACCGATGGACTGGCCGCTGATTGACACTGGTGTTGCATCTGTCAGCCCCTGTCCCCCGGCCGATTAATTTTGGTCCAGTCCATTTTAAATTTACCTGGGCCCCGCCCAATGTCACCATCTCTGTTAGGTGGTGACATTTGGAGAAATAGTGGTGGAGCAAGAGGAATGAGCAAAAAGTGAAGATATAAAAGTGGTACTGAAAAGCTGAGAGAGAAGAGTTTGAAGCCCCATGAGGCTGAAGCAGCCAAATGTTTTAAAATAACAAATTATTCATTTACCAATTTAATATCTACCTAGTGAGGAGAGGGAACAGCGCATTGAGCCCAGCAATACCAGTTTAACTGTTGGTAATGGGAGAATAATTAACTGTCAAGGATATTCAGTTGAAGCGGTAAGAAGGAACAGACCAATCCCAGCCTGGAAAAGGCGGGACATTAACAGCAAACTTTCAAAATGTATAACCCATTGTTATCCTTGAATGGTTATGATTATTGATAAAATACTTAGCATTAACAAATTAGAGACTAACACCAATGTAGGCCATTTATCTTGCACAAGGACTTAATGAAGAAACAAAACCTACAGAACTTTTTAAACTTCTGTATTGTACAATTACAATCCTTATTATACCAGTGGTATATAATATACAATTATATAACATTATGTGAATATACTAACATCATAAAATTATCATATATTAATATAATACTAACAATATACTATTATATTAATGTTATAGTTCATCTGTAGTGGACAGACATTTGCTCCATCAAGCCATCCTCCTAAGAGCAACACGTTTCCTTATTGTGTTTTACATCTGTTACTAACTTATTGTTTTGAATACTGTGCCAGTGATCTTGTTTACAGAAAGTTGATATTGATTCATACTATTGATTGATCATCTTACAAAATATAACCTAAACGTTTTAATTATTATCAGCCTGATCATATTGCCTATCAGTATCATTTATTTGAGGTCTTTGAATAGTGAGATGTGTTGTGACCTTACTGTACCTGTCTCCATCTTGCAGGCGTTTGAACTGAGTTACCAGCAGACACATGAGGGTGGGCCCCAATCTACTGCCAGGGACCAGGTCTTCAGCCATCAGTGCAGGGAACAGATCAATGTTCAGAGGAGTGCCATACAGCCTGCCGCACAGGAACAATAGTCAGGGACACTAAACTATGTAAATATATTAAAATCCAGTAGGGCTGCAACTATTCTATTAATTGTTGATTATTTTCTCCATTAATCGATTAGTTGTTTGGTCTACAAAATGTCAAAAAATGTCAATCAATGTTTTCCAAAGCCCATGATGATGTCCTCCAATGTCTTGTTTTATCCACAATATATAAATATATTTAGTTTATTGTAACAGAGTAGTGATGAAACTAGAAAATATTCACATTTATGAGAATTGATACTTTTTTCATAAATAATTACTCAAACCATTTCGTTGATTCAATTAATAATCAAATCAAAATAGTTGGAGATTAATATAGTTGTCGACAACTAATTGATTAATTGTTGCAGCTACAATCCAGAATTATTATGGAGCACAACATTCCCTAAAATGAATATCAATAATTACCTCTGCAGTTTGTCTCTGACAGTAGGATTCTTTATTTCATTCCTCAAGTCATCAAACGTCTGAGCCAAGGTCAGGTTACAGAAGGTCCTGTAATCATTGTACGGTGGTATACCATGATCCCTTCCTCTCTGTATATTCATGGCAGCCAGGTCCAGAGCCACAGTGTGGGCCATGGAGAACAACCTCTCCGTCAGCTCTGTATTCAGCAGCTGTGTGGAAACCCGCATTTTACCAGCGACGCCAAAGAGCCCACGAAGGAGTGGGTCAATTCCGCCCTCATTTACGATGCGGAACGGAGAAAAGAAGGCCCGGTGCAAGGAAATGTGTCCTTGGGGGATAGGCTGGAAGTCCTCGTCTAACCTGTAGAGTATTGGGTTGATGAGGGTGTGCCCGAAGCGGAAGGCAGCAGTGGCGAAAGCATTGAGGATGCCGGTGTTAATATTTGGGTTGTAACCAGTGTATGGCCCCATCAACTTCATGCCTGCCTCACCCAGGATCTAGGAGATAGGAAAGGGAATTTAAACGTCTTTCTACTTATCTTTTTTGTCCTTAATGTTTATTTGTATAGTGTAAGTAAGTTTAGGTTATAAATGCAGTGGCATGTGGCACACCAAATGCTACAGCATTTATAACCTAAGCTAATTTGCCATGCCTGTCCCTAGATGGGCCTTTAAAATACATAAAACTCAACAACAAATATATAAAAGACACTAATTCAACAATATATACATACATTAAAATGCAAAATTTAGAACGCAACAAAAAATACAGACAAAACAATACACAAGACAGATTTAAACAAGAAAGCACCATAAAACAAGGAAGCATCAGATCATTCATGACGGCTCCCTCTTCATGTTAAAGTTTAAAATGATCCCAGTTTGATTTCACTAGGTAAGGAATACTGTTTCTCCGAATAAGGATGTTTGTTAGGGCACCTTATCATTGCTACTATAGTATCAGTATATTATGGAATTATGGAAAGTTTTAACCGTTGAAATAATTAAAAAACAGATGGAAAAAAGAAGAATGGAAAAACTGAGAAACATTAAACAAGATGATAGCTGTTACCTTTGGCAACCAGTGACTGTAGGTGATGTGCTGCATCTGGGCCCCCACTATCTTCCTAGCCTCGTGGTAGATAGTGTCCCCGTCCCAGTGGGGATTAAGTCTCAGTAGCTCTGTAGCTATGCGGTTGTGTTCCCTGAACCACACCGTGTGCATCGAGGTCAGAGCAAGCTGCTCATTGGCACGGTGATCTCCAGCTAAGAAACATGGAATTGGACTCTCATTTTCATCCCTCATACACTCAGTGGGTGGGCCAGTAGCAAATGGCAGAAGTGGCTTCCCTGTTCGCTGAATGATACCTTGCCGGAGCAGGCCCCTTTGGCTGGCCAAATCGCGAATTTCCTCAGATTCATGGCGTGAGCTGCCGTAGACATTTGACGCATCGATGTAAGAGGTCAACTGATTTATTTGCTCTCTTGGGTATACGCTGTTCATGAGAAGAGAAGTCATCCCGCTGCCGCACACTGGACTGGATCGGACAAAGAACATGCAGCGGGTGCCACTTCGCAGTTGCCGTGGGTCATTCGGTGGGAACTGGATTGGGAAGCATGGCGGGTCATTGCTGCAGGCCTGAGTACACAGCTGGCCGTCGGAGAAACGTGACTGGCTGAGGGCTACCACTGTCGAGTCCAAGTCGTGGTCTAGGAACTGACCCCACTGCATCAGCATGTGAGTGTAGCGCTCATCAGGAGTGATAGTCTCTGTTCCAATCATGGTGGTGGAAACCAACCTCGGCAGAGGTAGCCTGTATCCATTATGCAGCTGCTCAGTAGCACCCCTCGGCAGGTTAAATCCATTATCATAGACTGACTTCAGGAGTCGTTCGAAGGCAGTGAGTGAGGCGCCCCACATAGGGTGCTGCAGGTTGTTGCAGGTCCCATCGTGGCTGCGGTACTTCTGGTGGAAACAAATGTCAGAGCAGTTGTTGAAGCGACGGTGGGCTGTGCAGCCTGACAGGTTGGCAATCACATCCAGAAAGTGAGGGGACACCAGGTCATTGTAGCGGAACGCTGGGGAAAAGCAACATAAATTTAACATATGCGGAGGCTGAATACATGTTAAAGACTTAAGATTTCTGACAATAAATTCATATACGACTTGCATATATTTGAAATAAAGTACAACATTATCCAAACCATCAATTAGGGTATACAGTAACTTAGTGTATGTTAATATGATTTACATATAATTCAAATATTTTTTATAGTAGACAGAGCAGAACAGAAAGGACCTCCTGTCCCAAGGGCACAAGTTACAGTATTGAACTAACCTGCCCTGGCTTGCTTTGCTATGTGAGAGCTCCACTGTGCAACATCAATGTGTATGTGTGTTATGGTTATGTGAGAACAAGTGTTAAGTGTGTGCGACCAACCTCAATGAGGGTTAGGTGAGACTTCCTGTCTAAATGGCAAAACCTGCTGCCAGCTTCTAACCCCAAAGTCTCTCACTTTACACACTTTACTGGTGTTGTGTGTGTGGTTCTGTATATAATGTGTGTGTGTGTGTGTGTGTGTGTGTGAGAGAGAGAGAGAAGACTTTGGGACCCAGTGGTGTTTCCCTCTCAGATAAAATAGAGATACAATAAAAACAACATGGTTGTTTTTGCTGACGTGCAGAAAACTCACTGTTAGCTTGGTTTGGGACCAGTGCAACAATGTACACTTGGTTGTTTGCATAAGTAATAAAAACACTGTCTCTCTCTCTCGGATTCTTTTTTACAGTGTCTTTTGCCTTCCTCCAACACTGCCACCTGAATGTTTCCCACTTGACAGCCTGCAACTCTTCTTTTACATACCATTAGTCCTCTCGTTTTTCTTTATAAATCTAGTCTAATACTTGTTCTTTAATTCAGGTGACATTTTCTAAAGCACCACATATGAGACACCATTTCCCGAAACGCCGTCTCTGGACAAAACCAGCAAATTTGACTATTGTACTTAAATTTACCCTCCATTACAATGAGTACTTTAATGCACCATAAATTCATGCATATATAATGCAAATAAATACAGATGTTTATGCATATAAACTTACAAATCATCCCATGCTCGCCCAATCTCCCAACACACATGCTTAATTGAGACAAAATGTACACCAACACACACACCATCTTAAAAAATGTGTCCTGTGCTTGGCAGTGATAAGTGTTGTGTGGTGTGACATAGGGCCAATAAAACAGTTTACAGGCTCCTCGTCAACTGCTCCATGATTATGTCTCTACGCCTTGGGTCATGCATAAGAGAAAATAGCATACAGATGGCCTATACACAGCCAAATGTTGCTCACAATGACATGGTAATTCACAGAGTGGCTGAGAATTGAATTAATGGTTTCTTAGGAAACTGGATGGAATACTACTTACTGAATCCACAGTGAGACTTTAGTAGAATGTTGTATTTTCCATCCATCCATTAGCTACATCTGCTTATCCTCAAGGGTTGCAGAAAATTGAAATTTGTCAAAACTAATAATACTGAGACAAACAATAAATATGCACAGTATGTACTGTATGCATCTACATCTGTATTAGGATGATGTGTAACAGTGTGTGGGTCCATTGATCTGTACAAAGTTCAGTGCAACCCAGAGATTTAATTGAAATACACGCCTTGTATTGGCCATTGACTGTAGCTTTCCTCGCCTACTGCCTTTTTAAATCTTACCTGACAAGAGAGAGCGGTACAAATTTAAACACTGTTTAAACATTTGAAAGTGGAAAACTACATATAAAAACATATTGGAAGTTTCTGCCGACAAAGTATACTGTGAGTATGGATCTGCATTATGACCGGAGAGATTTAAATATGTTGACATCAAAAGGCTGCTGAGCTATTTACCATATGTGCAGTGCTTGTATAGGAGAGCAAATAGACTAAGGAGCTAATTCACAAAGAATGGATTGCAGACAGCACCATGAATTACACGTCACTTGCAACCGCTATCTGCCCCGTCTCAAGGTCTGATTCACCAGAGATATTGTGCTAATGATATTACAGCGCAAACATGCCAATAAAGTTTTGCAGCTGAGTGTAATTTGCCTTTTTTGTGCCTGTTTACAATTATCCATGTGCCAGAGTACAAATGTTGCCTTTGCGCCAAGAACAGAATTGGCAGAATAATGGCAGAGAGAAACAGAAATGTTGAGACTGCGAGCTACAGGTCCTGACTGTCGAGGTGCAGAGGCATTCCTCAAATCTGCAAGCAAGGAATTTAAACGTGACAGAAAAAAATAATTTGTGAATTTATATCCCAATCTGTCAGTGCTGTTGGTGTTTTGAAATATCCAGGAGATAAAGCCCAGGAGCACTGAGATGCTATTTGCTTGGCAGCGCAGTTTGAGGTGCATTTCAACCTTTGCGAGTGGTTTGAAAATTACAAGGTTTCTTTTTGTCTCATTCGAGCAGATTTAGCACCCGCAAAAGCAGCCTTTTGTGAGTTTGGCCCTTAATGTGCTTCTGAACTTAGGTCTGGATCAGCATCTTACATTGGTACATATGAAGGATGATGTGCTCACTTACTGATATACTGAAGTGGTAATGCAACTAGGTCAGAAAAAAAGTATATAAACTACAAAGTCAGTGACTATGAATCTTTGAACTGAATGAAGAGATTCCAATCAGCAAAGTCAGTTGTGATTTCCACTTATATTGTCAGGAGCAACTTGAGTCTACAGAAAACAAGACGAAAACCATTTTTTCTTGATGATGGCAGACTCATTCAAATGCAAACCTATTATTCATTTCCTCCAAGCATTAAGCTGTTATTTCCCATGCTAATTGTATGAATGCAGAGTAATTGACAGAAATCGTGTGCCAAAGGCAACACCAGTACACCGGAGAGCAGACTCTCATGGGCCCTCCGAAGTTGTTCACACCCTGACAGAAAGCAACTGTACTTGGCTTTCTCCAGCAACAAAGCGCTCACACACAAGATGCCTGTGATGCAATATCAATATTACTATATAGTAAATGATGTAATAAAGAAAGCAGGTTAAACAACCTATTTTTGAATATTAGAAGGCGCCTTCTCAATTTTCAAAGCTCAATGTCTGTGGTTGCCAATATTTGGTTTGTGTAGAAAAATAACCTCATCAGTGTCACACACTAAGTCAAAGTGTGATTTTAATTATCACGAGCATCCACAATCTAAAGAAAACCTAATATTGAATTTGATCATTTCAAAGAATTATGTAAATAACAACATCAAAGTCACTACCTAGAGTTATCAAGTTGCTAGTCAACATTTATGGTAAAATAAGCACATAATGATGGAAAGTAACAAAAGGTACAACAGCCTGGTCGGCCCCTTTTAGTAGCAGTACAGAATATTCGGTTACAAGACTCACCAGTGCCGTTGGTGTCAACCATGAGACCCTGGTTGACATGGTTCTGGATCAGCAGAAGAGTCTGCTCGAAGATCTCCCCGGCACGCGCCTGCTCCACTGTGTAGGGGTCACGTGGATACCGGAAAAGAGCTAGCAACTCTCCTGGGGTACGAGGCTGACTGGAGG
The DNA here is from genome assembly GCA_026937815.1 of Etheostoma perlongum. Classification (NCBI taxonomy): domain Eukaryota; kingdom Metazoa; phylum Chordata; class Actinopteri; order Perciformes; family Percidae; genus Etheostoma; species Etheostoma perlongum. The sequence continues at coordinate 4,317,249 of CM049390.1, read as the reverse complement.
GATGACGGATAGAGAGGTGGTGTAAGGGAGTGGGAAGAGAACAAAAGCGTAATGAAGGAGATACAATGGATATTATTTTATATGTAGAGACATTTGTTTAACAAATGATGTTCCTTATGGTACATTTTTTCTTCTTTTTTCCCAAATGAAGGAAAAGCAGGCCGCGCTTTCTCTGACACCCTAGAAAATGTCTTGGCTACAACAAGAGAGATGTTCAAACCAGAAGAAGCCCAAAACATGCACACTTTGTGACTTCACTCAGAGTTGGATCTTTATATATCATCACTAAATTTGTGTGCATGACTGTGTGTTGTGCCTGGCAAACCATTAAGACACGTGCCAGCTCCACAGGTGTTCAGACCAAAATGAAAAACATACATTGTCTCATATGGCAAGCACATTTAGAGCATGACATAATGCATGTATTAGTTAAGTTACTATTGTAACATGAACACTTCATTTGACATTTTAATGGGTTTAAAACATTTTTGGCAAAAATCTGTTGAGTTACGCAGCTTTTTATTGAAATTCCATTACAGCAGTAACACACTCCAAATGCATATATTTTTTAGTGAACATAGAACATACATGTAGAATATACAAGATATTAAATATATAATGATTTTAATTATGTATCATATTATAGTGCAACCGTTTTATGCGCCCCCCACAAGCAATTACGGCCATTCCAGTCGATGCTTTATATTTAACCAACAGCGTCACGGCGCGTCCCAGAAGCATGCGTGAAGCACTTTCCGTTCTGTTATAGATACGCAGAAGATCTATTTTCTAGCGAAACGCGGGCTTTTTTCAGGACACCACCAGAAAAGAGAAGGCATGGAGTTTAATTGCAGGATTGCTTAGAGTGGAAGGTAGATACTAGCTTAATAAAGTAGAGACAATAAAAACTTAGCTTCTGAGACGCTCCTGGTGTGGTATGGCGGAGGATGGAACAAAACAGCGGCGCAGCCAGAACGCAGCACAGACGCGCCTGGTGGAGAATCCGGGTGAGCAGCAATACAGCCTATGTGCTTTGTGATCGAAGTAACAAGTGCTACTCGCTTTTCTCCTGATACGCTCTCATTCTCCAATGTCATTCTGGTTTCTCGTTATTTCCAAACCATGATTTAAGACCCTGGTGCCATCAGCCAAGGAGGAGGCTGCCTCTTAAACTGTGATAGTCATTAAACAGGGCTGGAAACCCCCTCACCTCAATTCAGGTTACCAATGTGTGTTTATGTATGCATTTCTCTTTTTCATGTGTTTCTATGAGTTTGTGCACTGTATTTGTGCATGCATGTGTGGGCAGAGTGCATACCAAGGAAAACACAGCTGCTAACCACATCATTCAACAGGAACATGGAAACACTTATAAGCTATACTGAAACCACCTACATCTCTAACAGTGACAGAGTGCAAATAAACAAAGACTTCAAGACCAAATCATTTCTTTTATCATTTTGGAAATGATTATCTTGATGGACCGATGGAAAAAACATTGATAAATATATAATGAAAAGCTGTTAAGTAGCAATCACAAATATTGACCGCAGCTGTCAGACTAAATAGCTGTCAGTTCTGCGCCCTGAGGAACCATTTCATTTGGAGCTTTCTGATCTGATATTTAAAAACGGCATACGTGCACTGAAATGGGAAAGAGCAGCAGTGCTAGCAACCCTTCTGAATGGCCACACTCTTTCCCTGAAGGCTCTGACTCAGACTAACGAACATGCAAGTCATGTGCCAAAATGATGTGAGTCAAGCCATTTGTATTCTAACTTTGACCCCATGAGCTTGTAGCTCTGGACTGAGTCTGGATAGGGCAAAATAGTTCAAATGTAAAAGAACTAATGACATTACGTTGTTGCAGATTAGGCTCTCATTTGCTTCATTACAATCTATATTAAATATGCATTTCATTTTAAGACATTTACACTTCTAAAGTGCAATATAGCGAAAAGAAATAAAAAGAAATGAGATGTACTATTGTATATGAGCGCTCATTTAAATTTAAAAAGTATATTATTTGAAACTGCATGAAGTTGTAGACTTAGCGGCTTTTAAAAGTAAGCCTAAGCAAATGCACTGACTGTACACAACCTCTTCTCCATAGCAGATGTAGAGTAGGAGAGAACATATATTGCAAATCAGAACATCATGACACCCAAATTCTGTTCTCAGCTGATTTACAATATTTTATGAAAATTGTGGAATCAGAGTGTGAAATGTGAATATTAAGCACAATCTTAATTTGCACTGCAATTTTATTATAAGATTACATATGTTGGCCATAATACGTGCAGCCATTATTTTAATACTATTCCTTACCGTGAACACATAATGAACAGCGTAGCGTACGGATCCAATCATTTTAGGAACTTAAGTGTAAAGACCTACAATAGGAGTCACTGTGTGTGTTTCTTGTATGAGTTTGCTCTTACCCATCAAAGAGACGTCTCCTTGTTGACTCAATAGCACTGTCCACATTACGGATGGCTAGCTCTATGGACGTGCTCACAAAGGTGTCCCCCTCTCTGCTGACTGCAGGAACTGTTGTCACACAGAAAAAGACACACAGGCTGATTAGAACCAAGTTGAATTAAGTTAAAAGATCTAATCAAAAAAAGTTTGGACCTGCAACTTTATTGGGGCATATGCAAGGTTGCATAACTAACAGTAACATAACTAACAAAAAAGCAGAAAATGTATTTTCTACTTTCTCACTTAGTGTTTTGGTCATTTAAATGTTAACAAAAAAATGATTTTTTATAAGTATTACTATTGCTATTTACACAACGCATTTACTTAAGTGAACACATTTCTGGCACAATTCTTCATCCTAGTGTGCCATTGAACACAGTGAGATTGTGATGTGAGAACAACTGAGCACATTGATACAGTTTGTGGTTTACAGGCAAAGTGTTGTGGTCCTTCCTGAGAAATCTGAGCAGGAAACACCAATACGCGCACACGTGCACGCACACACACACACACACACACACACACAGGGAAGAGCTGACTTGTCTCACGGCTTACAACTTCTTTTTCTCTTCTTTGTGACTGGTAAATATTTAAATCACAGATTTAAAATGATCAAAAACAAGCCTTAAAATTCTGGAAACCTATTAAAACAAGTGACCCACTCCAACTTTTTCCTTACAAAGCCCTCCGCTGCTAGGAGCCAAACAAAGGAGTACCCTCTACCTACTTGTCCTGAGGCTGGGCGAACTGTCATTACACCACGACCAACTTAGCTTCGGGACACATACACTCAAAAAACTAAACTCAATCAAATTATGATAAATTAAAAAGAAAAATACAAAGATTATTTGAACTAACAAGTAGAACTAACAATAGCACATAACAAAATGGAAACATATCTATCCATAAACAGAGAGTACACTTTGGCAACTCACTTGTCTGATAGAAAACTGAACAGAACACTGACTAAGTACAGAGTGAAGCCAACCTGGCAGTGGAAGTAGGCAGACACAGACAGACCTGGCTGCCCAGAAAGGAGAGCTTGTGTTCTTACTGCAACCAGAGAATGCAGCCAATATGAAAATCTTAGAGACCAATATGTATAAACAATAATACAAATATTCTCAAAAGTTCCTCTATATAAGCGACTTAGAGAGCCTTCCGTTCCTACTGGGAGAGGGAGGACTGCTGCAGAGTGGCAGCAATACATGCAGCAGACTGTCATGGAGCATGTCTGTATTAATAAGCGTTGGCAAAATTGTCTTGCATACAATCTTGCCAATTCAAATAACTAAAATTGAAATTGAATTGAAATCAAGGATAATGGCTTTGACTGACATTGATTCCCCACATATGTGCCACATGTATTTTGTACATTGAGTGTGAGGTCAAGTGCTGTATTTTTATTCTGCAGCAAATTGGTGTCTTCTGCATGCAAGATTTGTGGTAATGCGATATGATTTAACAAGAATAATAATTATAAGTCACAACTTACCTCACAATTTAAACTATACAAATATCAGATCATTTTATTTTCATTTAACAGCAGATTTACATTTTACAAAACAACACAGATCACCTAAGGTTTTATCCCCCATGTGACTAAATTTGCTACAGAATTATAAGCAATATGTTCACCCCTTACTCGTTAATATGGTGTACTAACTGACCCTGTCCCTAAACCAACAGAAGTGTTATGAGCTGCTGGCATCAATTGTGTTTTACCTGTGACGGTAAGCACCATGCTGGCAACCTGGTAGCCGATGGGATTGCGAGCAACACACTCGTAGCGTCCAGCATCAGCCGTGCCCACGTCTTTTACTTCTAGATAACCATCAGGGCTGATGTGGAACTTGCCACTCTCTGTCACCTGTACACCATCCTGGGAGAGAGAGGGTGAGGAGGTGGGACAAAGGGAAGAGGTCATGAGTCTGGAAGATGTGGAGATGGGTATCAAACGACTGGGATTGATTTAAAGAAATACAAACAAGTCAGAACGTTTTAATACCCCATCCAAGAACAGATAAGCGAGGACTTAAATAACTTAGAACCAACAGATAACCAACTTAAATAACTTAAACATATTAAAATAGTTATTTAATTGTCATTATTTGCATTAATTAATATAATGACAAAGTAACCACACACCCTTTCCTGGCCCCAGTCCCTTTTGTCTTTATTGTTCTCCTTCAGCCACGTAAGCACTTGTCTAACCCCATGATAACACCATTGTGGTGAGGAGGTTTGTCATCTAACCTTGTTCCAGGTGAGGACAGGTTGTGGCTGGCCCTGAGCGCTGCAGGGAATCTGGACATCCTGGCCAGATTCCACCGTCAGGTCCCTTGGAGCATTTGTGAAAACAGGCGTTACTGAATGAGTTAAAACATACACACACACACATACGCATGTGTTAATGATAATCCACCACTGTTCAAAGTATTGTACATGTAAACTGCATTAATCAATCACAGCAGACATGAAACCTTGAGACTTATCTGAGTCTTGTATATACTCACAGAATAATACTCATGCACACACTCACAGTGTTTGTGTTACACTGCAGTTGCTATTTTTCTTTCTATTATTAAAGAGCTGCAAAACATGAACCATCTTAAAGTATGGGTGGAGTTCAAAGGGAGATGAAGGCATACTGCATTTTGAAAGAGCAATTGCTTATAGTGAAACAAATTTAAGTTGTTTAAGTTGTTTATATGTATATATACTGTTTTTCTTGTCTTTTTTCCTTCCAAAAGGTTGTGTAAGCAGTTTTTAAGCAATGAACCTTACCACACAAATATGATACATACACACATACATACTATATTTTTTAAATTACATGAAGTGAAGAGATGTTTTTCATTTGTGTACAGAAATTTAGTAGGTCAGCAGTCACTTATCTCCGCCTCCCCCACCAACACATGCACACACATTGTTGAGCATTGTTATACAGAGTGAGTCACTGTGTTAGACTGTCTAAGATCTAAGATTCGTGATAAAACCCTATTGTAGTTGAGATGATGTTTGGGAGAGGGTGGATGTTTGCCCCCCACACACCATGTTTAAATGGTTCCCAGCAGCAGTCAGCCACCTGGCCATGGGAAACCCCACAAGTTTCAGAAACACAACAAAGTGGGATGGGAGTCTGACACTAATTAACTGTCATTACGTCAAAGTTTAACTTTCTAAAACACAGGATTCACTGCAGTGTATAGTACATAGTATCAAAGCTGCAGGCAATTTGTTGCCAGTACCACTCCCTGTCACAGAGAAATCTGGGATGTGAACTAAATTAAAACATAAAAGAAAATTGCCATCTTCACCTTCGTTGGAAGGTTGAAGAGGCAGGCAGGAAATGGGGGAGAGCGAGGGGGTTGTGGGATAGGACAAAGGCTGCAAATCCACAGAAGAAAAATTACAACCTTAAATCCCTGCTTTCACTTTCTTCTAATGCTTTGTCTATTCCTCTGCACGGCGCTCTTAGAATAAGGCAGCCATCATACACTGCCAGCAAGGTTGTGGGCTTGTACAGCGATTTAACAGTGTGGGGCCATTATGCAACGAGTACTTTGTGCCATGTTAAAAGCCATTACTACATGGAAAAACATGGTGTCATCACAGGATTACAGACTGCCATGCTTTCCTGTGCTATGCAAGCCTGTAATTACACACATGCGTGTGTGTAAATTACAGAAGTACACACACACAAACTTATGTATGCCTTCTTCTGAACAAAAACACATACAAACACATTTGCACATGCAGAATAAATTACAGTATAGTATAATACAGAATAGTATATTTACATAGCACAAAAAGAAAAACTTGCCCAAATAAATGAAGCACACACACATATTAATTTTAGTGTACACAGGCATTGCAATAGCTTTTTAGAAGATTTGCGTGTGAAAATGAGCTATGAATGGAGAGCACTGCACCACTTCAACCCTCTTCACATTTTACCATCTATCACTTCCCTCCTCCTCCAACACAATCATGCAGTGTTTGAAAAAGGGCCTTTCAGCAGCCACACTGACAGCCTGTGTATGGCAGTAATGTTTCAGCCACACTTTTCAGTTATTAGTCTTATAAAACTGATTGGCTACAATGTTAACCAATGCAGTGGATCTTTACCAGCAGATAAATGGCTCAGTCTTTCTTCCATTATCAAACTTTATGTAACTGTGACCTAAGGCATCTTGTGCTCATTACTTTTTTATAGGGGTGGACTGTATAAACGGTATAGAAGGTTTAGTGGTATGAATTTGCCCTACAGTATGAAATTTGAGTATACCGTGCTGACCCAAGTCAGCGTTTCTGTGTTTACCTTCATTGACTCACCTAAAAATGACAACAGGCTGCTACAGTATAACCATTCAGATCTCTACATCAGACTTCTCCGATGGAGCAGAACAAATCATGTACAAATCAGAAAACATGGGAAATGGACAACTACTTAGAGTTTAGGCAAGAGTACAGAAAAAAAGCTCACAAAAATAGCCAAAAGAAAAAAAAAAGAAGGTTTTGTGTGTATGTATGTACTATGTTTGCACACACACACATACGCACACACACAATCGAATAAGACCCACATAAAATAATTAGGCAAATCACATTAAGGCTGTTCATCTACTTTAACACGTTACATCTGACCACCTCATGTTTCATAGCTTAATCTTGACACTATGGGGAATTTCTGCCTACATGCACGTTTTTTTCAACCTAATATTGTACCAGAGTATTGTAACAGAGCAGATAATATTGGTAGTGAGAGCAACAAGTTATTGGACTACCGAGTCATCATTGCACGTACTAGGTGTCTGTCTTGAGAAGAAATAAATGGCAGTATAATGCAGTAAAGACTGACACTGGGCTGAAATGTAAATGCGCTGTAACACGTGTATTTCATTTTCATTAAAAGGTTTGAATTTTTAAGGATTATGTCATGATTATGTTATGCTACAGAAGGAAAGAAAAAAAGAAAAACACAAAAGACAAAAATAACATGCATATCCAATTCCCAAAATTGAAAAACAAATACCTACCAGACAAACACATATCCAAATAGTCTAATATTCAGGTCCAGCCCAACTCTATACTATGTGAAATATGTCCCAGTAATACAGTAAAATAGCTGCCATGCAGTTGCCATATCAGTCTTTACCCATTTAGAAGCATTCATATTGAAAATTATTAGAAAAACGAACATACCTTGATAGATACGGTTAATGTCCATACTTTAAATCATACTGTGATTTAAACCATACCGCCTAGCCCTATCCCATTATCTCTATTTATTTTTAAGCTTCACCCTACACTCTCACCTCTTTGCTGGATGCTGAGCTGCACAGCGGTGCGCACGGTCCCCACAGGGCTGACAGCCTGGCATTCATACTGGCCCTCGTCATGAGCTGCCACCCGAGTGATACGGAGAGCACCAGAAGCCAGGACCACATGACGGCGGCCTAGGGGTAATGGACTGCCCCCACGTGTCCAGGCAATGACCGGCTGGGGGTAACCACTTGCTTCACAGGGGAAGTCCACTGTGTGACCCTCCAGGGCTGATTGGTCCTGTGGAGTGACTGTGAACTGGGGGATTGCTGGGGACAGAAGGGAAAAAAGTGGTTTAAACTTTGTATAAAAATTAAATCTAGCTTTATAGGAGTCTTTACTTGCCATGGTAGACTGAGGACACGTTACGGAACTATTAGACCTCGGATTCCCAACAATTACAGCTGAACATATAAAACGTCCAAGGGATAAGTCAATTAAGAGAAAACCTAACTGGTAATGTGAGCAATACAAAGATTAATTTTGTCAACATCAAATCTCAGAATGATTGAGACACATTTAGACACGTTGTTAGTCATTTGGGAACTGACATCTGCAAGATCTGGAACAAGTTTCTTTAAGAGTTGCAAGAATAATTGCATTTAATTTGTGTAGCATGGAGACCCTCTTTACAGTGAGGTGAGACAGTGCCGGCTGACCAGTAAGTCTGGTTTTTATTAAATTACCTTCGTACTGGATAAGTTCATGTGAGATTACAAGTCCTGATGTCTAAGAATCAGGATAATAGCAGTAAAATAATTTGTTGCCTAACTGTGTATCAGATTATACTGTGTGAAATGCATTGTTATATGAATAAAACCATTGAGATTTCAAATGGCTTCAAATGAGTCCTCAGTTACAGTGTGCTAAAAATCATTTGAAGGACAGTAAAGACACCATGCTGAAAACATGAGATGGTCAAAAATGCAGGAAGCTATTACAAGCAATGACAAGATTCCATTTTTAACAGCAGTGCTTTCAAGGAATACTAACACATTTTTATGCTGAGAAAATCACCCAAAAGCAATTCAGATGAAATCCGTCTTATTTATTAATAAATTTAATGCGCCGAAAATCCAAAGTTGGTTTACCTAACAGAGAAAAGGGAATTCTGATTCCTACCTTGTACAATGATATACGCTGTAGCGTGTATGGTATCAACATTATTGGAGGCAAAACAGGTATACTGTCCCCCATCAGCCTGGTCCACGTTCTGGATATAAAGCCCTCCGGAGGGGTGATGTTGATGCGAGCGTCGCTGGGCAGCGGTGTCCTATCGCCCTTTGTCCAAGAGACCCGGGGCTGCGGTTGGCCAGTGGCACTACACTCCAGGGTCACACTCTCTCCCACAAGCACCTCAGTGTTCTGGGGCTGGATCACAAAACTTGGCCGTGCTAGAGGAGCAGGGGAAGGGGGGAGGAGAGAATTTGAGAATGGGGTTAGATTAATTAGGTCAGAGGTGATAACATTTTTCACCTGGGTCTCTGGTTTGAGCTAATTGAGGCTACATCCACACTAATCTGTCTGTGATTAAAAACAACAGGCTTTTGCAACATTTAGGCCTTGCGTCCAAAAAACTACGACGTATCCGAGCCCCTAAAGAGGGGACATTTGGAAACACTGCATTTAAACTTTGGGGTATTGTCTGGACGCGCAGAAAAAGAGACCTTTGGAAACAACAACACATGTCAGTCAATCGGTTAGGTACGTTTACATACCTTTTCAGTAACAGTTCCACCTCATCATTGGTCCAAGCAAATAAATCCCTGGTCTTACTTTTCGCCATTTTTGTATGTAAGTATTTTTCCGTATTTTCAATTTATACAGCCCAGTTTTTCAACTGCAGAGTAACATTTGACAATCTGCTTCCTGTTTACACCTGAATGTGCACAGCCAGTGTATGAATGGTCACGTGATAAGCGTTTTCAGACTTGTTAATATGGACAGAGATTAGTTCTGATATGTAGCCTAAACGCCTGTGTGAACAGAGATCATTTTTGTTTCAAATAAACTTTAAAAAATGGAAAGGTAGTAGTGTGGATGTAGCCTCAGGTTATTAGGAAACTAGGGATGACCTAAATAAAAGTTGGCATAATTTTCAAAAGAAAGCTATTGAGAAACATGCACCGTAAAGGGCATTACATGCAAATATTGCCATATTTCTGGCAATATCGCCACTCTGACCACTGTTAAAACAACTTCCTACATGTATCACAAAATAAGGTGGAGTCCTGTCCATATTTGGCCAGTGATTACATTGGAGTCAGAGGAAATATGTGTACCAGTAAGAGCCCTGTTGTTTACAATCACACAGAGACAGGAAATGCAAAACATCTGCTCTCAGAAACTTTTCCTTAACAAGGGGTCGTCACTAGGGCCATCCGTCACCTCGGGAATGACCCTTGGGTCATTTTGAAACAGCCTTGTAAATCTCCCATAGCGACAGCTATTGGCACTGTGACTGATGGATGTGTGAGAACTATTTAAGTGTGTAAGTATGTCAGACAGTCAGAAGCTAGAGAAAGTGCAACAGAGATAGAGGAAAGAATGTACTTGTACTTGTACGTGTGTGTGTGTGTATGACGGAGTAACGTTGTACATGAAAGGCAGCAGGCTTTGCTCACACCTCATTGAAACATCCCAGTGATATGACCTGCTGAACTCTGAGGGTAACCGAGGTGCTACTCACAGTGCAGACACCTTGCTCATATCATGTTTCTACGCATATACAGTACATGACCTCATGCACATGGTAAACCACTAGTTGTACCGTATCACGCACAACAACATAAAGGTAAACCAGGAGAACTCATTCAGGAAGTTTCATGTTCTTCAAACTGTAAATTTCAACAAAAATATATAAATACATGAAGGTAAGTGCAGATTAAAGATAATTACAAGAGTGGAGATGGTGAAAGAATTGTTTTTTCAAGAGGTTCACCTTTTGCCAGAGTGTGCCCCAACTCTGGATTTTCCAGGTCAATCTGCGATGTAGGTAAATTAGCCTGGACATCGATATGACTGAGCTTTCTGCATGAAATATCGCACACTGCATCTTTAGTAGTTAACAGGTTGCCTGTGATGAGCAGAGGTTGAGATTAAAAGCAGCCACTTACAGGGGGCTCCAAAATATCGCAGCGTGACCTGTGAAGTCTTGACCTCCCCGGCCACATTTTTGGCCATGCATTGGTAGACTCCCTGGTCTGTCTCCCTGGTGTCCTGAATCATTAGCGTCCCATCTTCCAGCAGGTTCAGACGACTGTCATCACGCATGTTTAGAGCATTGCTGTCAGGAGTGCACAGAGATACATATCAAAACCAAATAAACCTAAATCAGTATATGTATACAGACTAGTCAAGTGGCAATGTCAGAACTTGGTGAACTTTGTTCATTTATTTTAATCGTGATGGGACCTAAACACAAACATCTAACCAACTTTTTGTTAACACTCTATTAAGCCTGTCTCTAATGCATTATAAACAAAGTTATGTGTTATAATTTACTTATAATGCTCATATAAAGTATAGTTATAATCACTTAAGAATAATTATAATGCCTTATAACTATAATCATAACACATAACGCATTTTTATAATGTCTTATAAGTTAAAATATAATCTATCTATAATAATAATAATCTATAATCTCTCTATAATTGCTGGTTACTTTGTGTCTATATTGCATTATAAACACATTTATGATGAGTTAATAATCAAGGTAAACTTTATTATCCCGAAAAAGGGAACTTTGGGTGGTCAAAGTGCACGTACATAAAACATTTATAAAAACAGATACAAATATAAATATTGATATCAATGTATAAGCGATGTATAGTTATAAGCACTTAATAATAATTATGTTTGATAACAATAATCATAACACATTATAAACTATTTTGTAATTACTTAATTTTGTAATTATAAGGTTAAGTATTATTATCGTCTATAATTGTTAATGACTCCCCAATACCATATTTTTTCAAAAATCATAGTGTATTATAATTCTCATAATTTAATACATAGTAATAATTTATAATGCATAATAACTTAATGCTATAAGACATTATAATGTAATTATAAGTCACTATAAGTTGTCATTGTTAGCATTTTTTTAAATCTATGCAAGAAGAACAATTTGTAAAATGTATTTATATGTTCAACTGGTCAAAACAATAAAGAACAATTGAATGACGGACATCTCACTTTCCTGTGAAGTGAGATCGTCACCACTGACATAAATCCCGAGTTCATAAGTTTGCTCCTATTTTTCCTGTTTAAGGTGATATGGATTGGATTCCTGTTTCAATTATAAGAAAATGTCAAATGATAAAGCTATGGAATCGTTTGCTTAACATGTCTGATAATAGGATTAATAAAAAGGGTTTCTCTGGGCCAACGCACACAATTCCCCGTGGACTAATGGCATATATGTGGTTTTTGAAGAAGTTGAATTGTAATATACAATATATATCTTAATAATTTTACTTGTAGCATGTTCACAATGAGAAGTAAGTTACTTGCAAGATTTTAACAAATATGATCAAAAGACATTCTGCTGAAACCAAAACTATGAACTTAAATTCAAATCAAACGTTATTAATATAAATATATATTACAGCCAACTTATCGAGAAGTCAGAGGTTGTTGGTGGTTATTAAGTGCTTATAACTATACTTATAGAGCATTATAAGGATATTATAACAATTATAACTGTGTTTATAACACATTATAGAGACAGGCTTCATAGAAAGTTTTACCATCTTTCAACTGGAACTAATAAAGTAATGGGTTACTTAGCATGGCTATAACACTACATGTCTTACTTGTTCCTGAGCCAGATGATCTGTGGTTTGGGGTTGCCTTCAGCCCTACAGGTGAAGTAGACAGTGTTCCCTGATGTAACATCAACATCCTGGGGCTCTGAGGTGATCCTGGGTACCTCTGGAGGAAAAGGCCACATAATTACACACAGGTTTACATGCACGTCTATTTGTCTGTATGTGCCTGTTTGCTGCGCCAATCGTCTGTTGAACTAAGCCTCAAGTGAATCTGTGTAGTCTGTGTGAGACTGCCCTCTCTGGCCATATTTACTCAGCGATCACATTGACTTTGTGTAGGTGGTCAACCACAATACCACCTGCCAAACTCTTTCTGTGTTAGCCACATAGTGTTCCTATAAAATATCTTACACACATTACATTAACTTCTACCCCAATAAAACATAAAGATCCCACACTCACCCGTCAACATGGAGCACATGCCTCTCTGTGGCCCCTGCTCCACACACTCACTGTACATATGGCAGACACATTTCAGAAAAGACACTCTTTCAAGCGGTTCTCTCTAATCTGCTAACATAGAAACAATCCATGGGATGGGGATATATCTGTGTACAGCAGCAGATAAACCAAACCTAAACTCATAAGAAGCTTCTGAAATTCAGACAAAGAATATCAACCCATCGCTCCTCTAACCACTCAATTGCTCCACATTAACACTCGGGGTGGTAATTGCAGTTGGAAATCCGGTTTGTGGTAACTGGCCTCCATTGTGGTCTAAGGAGCCTGGCTCATCAGATACCACTTGTGCAGGAGGTGGCACTTCATCTCAAGAAGGACGGTTGTTTTAACAGCTGCTCAACCTGCTGTGCATTGTTCCACCTCATTTACAGGGGAAAGAGGGAGAACAAAGAGGGAGGGAGGGAGGGAGGTGTAGAATGGCTTCCATCATGTTCCATCAAGCTGACATTCTTATTCTGCTGCCTTGCTTTGTAGACAGATGAAGTGGAGGGTTGAACATTTAGCAAGAATGGGCAAGTTGGTGCAATCAAATTAGCTGCTGAGATTTAAATTTGGTTGGGTTATAGTCAGTTGCCAACTAACATTCAGTGGGAGCTGGAGGAAACACAGAGCTAAGAAAGTTGGATTTACTGCAGGAGCTTAAACCGCCTGTTACAGGAACCAACTGAAAATCTACCATGCAGACTTACAGTGAAATGTGGACTTTCTTTTCTACTTGCAGTGTTAAACTTAAACCTGTTCTTAAGCATAATTCCCTTTGGCTTGCAAGTGATAAGCCACCCAAAGTTTATCTGTTATCTTATAATCATATTATTCATCTTATTAAAAGTAATCGCTAATCTGCATTGCTGTACAAAGAACATAATAAAATAAATAATTGCCAAGAGATATAGGGGGACTGGGACCAGATAAATATTCTGTATTATTTAGAGTTTATTGCCAGGTATCCTCTGATCTGAGGCTATAAGAGGAATGGAATCAAAGGTAGTTAGGATTGGCTGGAGTACCTTGTAGAACAGGAACAATGTGATTACATTATCCTCACTGTGGTATCAGCATGTCCCAACCACAAAGCTAGATAATGGCACTATTAAGTTATTATGTGATTTTACATATAAAAAGTTCATAAAAACTTTGCATCACAAGAACTGACTTAGCATTACACCCAAAATACTGCCTACAAAGCTGCAGGACATCTTCTGTCCAATTACTGTGTGTCTGACAGCAGCACAAATCTCACAAATCATAGAAAGTGAGATTTTATCATTTGATGACCTTAGAGGGAGATACAAATTGAACATTAATGAACATTGCTCAATGAAGATACCCAATACATACTTTGAGACTATAATTATGAGAATGACAAACAATTTAGGTCTTTGGCCTCAGACGGTGGTGGTCTCAGATCTGTATAGGTTGATGATTCATTTCTCCTCTAATTTTAACATTCAGACCCAACAAGAACAAGACCTAAGGATTTCAATCATCAAGAATCCGGATAATATTTTTATTTTATTTATAGTTTTAAAATATTTTTGTATAAATAAATAATAGATCAACAATCAGATCATACTAAATGAAATTCTAGAATGAGGTTACAGAATGAGGATACAGACAGGAGGTTGAACAGCTAGCCCTCTGGTGTGGTCTGAACAACCTGGAGCTGAACGCTCTCGACTTCAGGAAGAGCCCCCAACACCATACTCCACAAGTCTGACTTCCTGAGCTTCTACACTGCAATAACACAGTCTGATCTCTGCAAGCCCACATCAACGGACAATCATGGCTGCAGAAAGAATCATTGGTGCCAACCTGCCCTCCATCCAGGACTTATACTCTCCCAGAGTCAGGAAACGAGAAAGTAATATCACTGCAGACCCATCACACCCTGGACACAACCTGTTACAGTTTCTCCCCTCTGGTAGGTGCTACAGAAGACTATACGCCAAAACAACCAAATATTTCAGGAATACAACAGGAATATTTCATAGTTTAAATACTAACTGTGCTTTTAACATGTTATTATCATTACTATAAATATAAAAAAAAAAATCTGTGTACATAGTAGTCAAATATTTATAAAAGTCAAATTTTTATGTTTACCTTTGTTCAGCTCAGCTCTGTTGTCCTTGTTTTAGCTGTATCTTTCTATTTCTGTTTGAGTACATTGAGAGCAACAGAAAATCGGAATCAAATTCCTTGGACATGTAGCCTATATGCTTCCTTGGCCATTAAAGCTGATGCTGACCAGACTTATGGACTCCTGACTTACATTGAGAGACAGGGTAGAGACACAGCTGGCGGTGTATGTAGAATAAAACAGCTGGGTGCCTGCAAAACTTAAACACAAGGAGAGGATACACCTATATCTGTGGGTGTACATGTGAGACAGGGTGACTAAGCACACCTGCTATTTGATGGCAGGAAGGCTGTAGGTTTGTATGCGCACTGAGTTGTGGTTTAAGTTAGGAGAATGTGTATAGAAATAGGAACAGGAAACCACATGCATGCTGCTATGCAACCATGTCTGTTTGGCTTCATATATGCTTTCCCAGATGTGTGTTCCTCTCAATTTTAAACGTTGTCCCAATTTAAAACTAAATTTCAATAAGCAGGCATTCAATTATCAAGTCAGAATGCTTTCCATTAATGTTGCAGCACATTAAAGTTCCACAGCGATAATCAGTCTAATTTCCAATACAGCATACACTATAATATGACTGTCCCTGTTTCAAATGTGCGTACGTAAATGTCATGATATTCGGTATTGACATTCTCAGTGGGAAATTAGGTTATTTTTCCATACCACAGTTGAGTTCCTCAGCGGTGAGTGTTGCCACCGATCTGCCCCCTGCAGGCGGCTGGGGTAGTCACAGGTAGCAGCAGCCTGGGCATTGCCTGACTCAGCATACTGCTTCAGCAGGTCAGCCAGCCACAGCAGCTCACAGTCACAGTTTAATGCATTGGAATCCAGTCGCCTGAACACACAGACAACATGCACAGACACATATACACATAGCAAGTGAGAAATGGGCATGTCGGCCATCTATAAAGCATACTGTATATGACATGAAGCTGTGGAGTTGTACATGCAACAGTGTAAATCCTCAGTTTATGAACTAAAACTGATCTGGCATAGCCAGGCCCAGTTCAGGCCAAACAGTGGGGCTCAGCAGGGCCATATTGGAAGAAACTTTCCTCGTGCTGTGGGAAACACTATCTCTGTTTGGCCTCCTCTTGTGGTAACTCATCCAGCTTTTAGTTCTACCATAATGTGTCCAGTAACCATGACATGGTTGTCAGAAAATGTAACTGGCAATGTTCATGTTTAGTCACACTTGTGCTTTCAGGGTCTATGCGGTCATTTATATATCCTCCAACACTAAATGCCATGATCAGAGTCAATGCGAGTCTACTGCAGTTTCTCTTAGTTTCTCTTTTAAAGTGCAGGCCCGGGATGCAACAAATACTTAGACGGTCAATCATGGCAGAGAAAAGGGTGCCCAGATAGCTCAGTTGGTAGAGCAGGCGCAGCGGGCCAGGGTTCGACTCTGCCCTTTGCTGCATGTTACTCCCCCCTCTCCCTCACTCTCTCCCCTTTCATGTCTTCAGCTGTCCTGTCAAAAATAAAGGCAAAAAATGCCCAAAAAAGAATCTTAAAATTATGGCAGAGAAAAGAGGGGAGAAAGCAATGGGATGAGGCCATACTGTTGATTGTGTTTCACCATCTGTTGGCTGGAGGAGGTTGGAGTTTAAAGCCGTATTAGAGTTGTCCTCATGTTGTAAGAACCCACATTCTCATATTCCAGAGACAATTAGCGTCCTTTGTGCAAGATGGATATATGGATTTCATTTTATTCGCTTTCCTTATCATATCCCATGCTACAATCCCTTTAAATCTCCTCTGCAGCTGAGTCAAACAGAGAATAGCACAACTTTGGGGAAGACTGGGCTGTGAGCCATGTGATAGAAACAACCTTTCAGCCAAAGAAGCGTGAGAACTGTGTGCTGTGGCTACATGGCATGTAACTGACGCATGTAACTGTAACAGGCCCCGCTTGATACTAGGTATCATGGGAGTAAGCTACAGAAATTGATAGAGACATGCATTCTAGTGAAACAGCTGTGGTTGTTAGGGACTTTTCCCACTTACAATCGCTTCATAGCCTGAAGATGAGAGAAGGTTCCCGGGACTAGCTGGGAGATTCTGTTGTTGTGCAAAAACCTAAGTGAGAGAGAGGAAAAATTATAAAATGATTTATCAATGTATATAGCTGGTTTGAAAGAGTACATTTATGTCCATGTATTACTCAGATATGAGGAACTTTGAATGTATGAACCAGTTTTCATTAGGGTTGGTTATCATTTGTTTGTGTGAGTATGCGTCTTGATAACACGGCAATACATACGCCATTTCATTAGATCAGTCTGGACAACGACAGCAGAGTGTTACGTCCTGGTGTTGGAATCTTCTACAGGGAAATAGTCACACCTTACACCACTTAACGTAAACTGTCAGCATTTTAACCATTGGCGTTTACTCCAGCTACTAGCGAACTGTAGCGTATTCGGTCTCGTTACTACAGTTTACATCGGAACCGGTGCCCTATTGGCACCACGTTATGGTACCCAACACTACTTTTCATCGAGATTCTTTTAAGGCATTTAACAAACGAATAATAGTACAACAGATGTTAAAGATGTGCCTTTAGTTAACATATTTCATTTTCCAAATGGGAAAAAAAGCAGATCATCTTCCCAGGCATGCTGTGACCACTCAACTCGATGGCCCCGGAGACTCATATTCCTTAGCTAAAAGCAGACATCAAAAACAGTTTCCTTTATATGTAAGGCTCTGACCCCCTAGAAATCCCCCAAAACTATTGATTCTTAAATTACTAAATCAATATAATCTTGGTGCAGTTCTTTATCTTCTACCCCAATCTGTAGGAACCCATCTACAGATATGCTTGCTGGTCACTTTACCAAAGTGACTGCTTTCACCGCTACCATGGAGATATTCCCCAAAAGCCAACAAGAGTGTGCATCTGGGAATTCCTTCCCTTCCCTTTCCCCCATGTTTTGCAGGTGTCTCTACTACTTTCCCTCTCCAGTGACTTGGAAGTATGGATATGCTGGGCAGCCTCTGGCCCATAAACAGGGACAATGGAACAGGAATTTAACAGGACTTTCTTCAACCCTTGGACATCTGGTGGAAAGTTTTAGAAGCCGAGGCAACCTCACATCTGCACATTTTCAAGAAGGTTCACATCAAGAGCTCTTGTAAGCTACATATAAAACATTATGGCTGTCTGTGTGCAAGAGAACCACAGCTATAATTAATTTACAAACAAAGCTGATTGATTGTTTATTATCGGAGGATAAAAAACATGTTAACTGAGACATTATTTAAACAATTTAATCCATCTAGTTATGTATTATAGTGGTCAGGAACATTATTAATATCACCATTACATTTTTACTATGAAGTTGTCACATTAAGATACCCTTATACAGATTTCACAGGACAACTCTTCATGTCGTGAAATAAGGATAACTTAAGATAAATTACAACTATCCCAAAGAATTGAGTAACGGGTTACAATATTAAGATACTGAACATATTACTGCAGTATATAATCAGTGATCTAAGATAAACCCCATGTTCAGAGTGACGTTCCTATCTGTGGTTGCAACAAGCTCAGCTCTGTGTCTAATGAGGCCAAGATGTGGTCTCAATCCTAAGTCCAAGACTTTGTGTTGTGATCTCATTCAGTTCCCATAGTTTCTTTTTTCTCTGACCGACAGTCCCAATGGGAGTAGTTTTCTAATGAGTAGAATTAGCAAAAAATGCAAACCCATTACATTTCCTGACATAGGTCTGCTAAACAACTGACAGGATGAACTTACAGTCGTTCCAGCTTTGGTAGGTGAGTGAATGATTCTGGTTCCAAAGACTCAATGTTGTTGAAGTGCAGGTACCTGGAGAAGAACAAAGTGTGGACAAAGCGCAGTAAAACTGGATTAGGGCTCCATGTCTGACTAAATATAAGTTCACTGTCCTAGTAATCCCTAATAGGTGGGTAAATGAGAATACTGAAGTGTTTCCTAGTCATCCCCCGTTCACCTGTTCATCCCTCCCACTTCAAATTACTGAACTAACAGTTACAGAAGAGGCGATTTCTAGCTCTAAATGAATGCAGGCAAACTGGAGGAATTTTTCACATCAGGAATTAATCTTAGACATTTGATATAGAGGGTCGGAAAATCTATGGCTACAAACTGAGTTTTAAATAAGACTTCCCACAAGTAAAAAACAAGTTCAATGGTTATCTTATGGAATGCAAAGATAATTTATGCTCCCAAAAACCTTTGAGCTGAGAAAACAAATCAAACCATATGCTAACAAATTAAAAGTTAGTGAAATGAAATCCAACTGATGGCTGTATGGTGCACAAGTGATTCAGTTTAGACAGGGAAAGCAACAGTACAAGCTACTGCAGCAGCAAAACAGACAGGCACAGAAAGACTAAAGCAGCATAGAGTGTAAAATCAAAGGCAATATTCCTGATAGAAGATGTCTTCCGCACAAAAAATCTATTTTAGTTTTGTCTGTAAGTATATCTCAACTGCTAATTCTGTATTTTAAAAGCTTTACTGGACATCAACATTAAGTCTTTTGGTGTTGCCTAGAATAAGTGTTAAGTGTTAAACTCAACATAGTTCAGAAAAAGCAAAAGACAGGTTTAATGAAGACAGCAGTAAATTAATTCAATTCTCCTCTAAGATGAATCAGCGTCCCACAATAGGTATATCGCTACACTTTTAAAACTATTAATGATCCAGAATAGCTGTTAGCTGTTTAGCTATAGCTAAAAGTTCAGAAAGAGATGACAAATAACTGTATTATAGAGGACTAGACTACTTTGCATTCAAGTTGTTGTGATAATGTTGCATTGTACCTGTGTGATCCTATTATGAACAAACCCACTGGCAGGCTGATAAAACTTCATCATATGAGTGGTTGTGGGTCAAATATGAATGTACTGTAAGTGCATAGGTCTTTAGAATTGTTAATTTCTCCAAAAGAAACATATGACTTCAGGCTTCTGTTGCCCAGTGGGGATGTAGAAGAACTATTAGTATATGCAATCGAGTTTAGAACTTGTCACCCACATAATAAACTCTTTATTATTGTAACAAAACTCAAAATAGCAACCATCAGCTGGTGCTTGATGATGAAATTGGTTTTACTTGGTGCATTGTTTTCTGTTAATGCGCTTACAGAGTAGACCAGTAAGTCGTGGTCTCATCCAAGAGTACAGAAAGCTCAATTTGCTAAAGAAAAGGTGCCTATTTGGTTTTGATAATGACACACTACAGGCATAATTTCTGCTGACAGTGTTAGACAGATTTAAAACACAATTCATATTTATAACATCAGTCAAAAATTGTGAACGTGTTTTTCTTGTCAAACATGCATGTGCATGAAGATACAACAGGGGCAGAACTTGTAAAATCAGCACAGAAGTTTCTGTGTATCAAGACTTAGAGGAAGCAAATTCATTGTAAAACACAGACTTAACATACATAATGCACTGAAGGTTGCTCACAAATAAACACTTGCAGCAAATTGGAGCAGAAGAGTAGTTTCTGCAGGAGCAGGAGAGACGCAGTGCAGGTCAAGATTTGCTCCAAAGTAGAAGCTCTGACTCCAGCACAACACTGCTAGCACTAATAGCAGCAAAAGGCTAGATATAATGATTCAAGCATTGCATGGGGGTGGCTAATTTCTGTTGTCATGACCACAACACATGCGACTCATGCAAAAGGGTCAGAGAGGGTCAGCGCGTCATACAAGGGTGGGTGCACACACGGCATGCATGGTGGCGGTGGAAAAGTGGATAGAGGGGCACATGTAGGGGGTGGAGGTGGAAGGTGTCACTGTGATTGAAACTATATGAACAGAGCTATCATGACACCTGTGTAAGGCCTATACAGTCATGCCATACAGCATTCAAAACAGCTCCATAAATTATACCAAAGTCTGTGACATCCCTGTCACTAGTGTATGAGATAACTTAGCTTATAATATGTGACCATGTAGACTTTACTAGGCTTCATGAATTGTTTATAGCGATCTCTCAGGAATGGGGTGTTGAGGTGTTTTAGAGACAGACAGACAGTAGGTGGGAGGAGGAAGAGGAACAGCTGGTCGAAAGCAAAAAGAAAAAAAGATGGACGAGGAAGTTGGTCACTTACAGTTGCTCAAGAGAGACAAGCCCCTTAAATGCTTGTCTGTCAATTGATTGATTTCATTCTTGTACAAATAGCTGAAAGGGAGAGATAATCAGTCACATTAGTAACACACGCACACTCACACAGGATCATCTGAATTCGGGGTATTATAAGAGAACGTAGAGAGGATCTGATCAAATAACGATTGTTAAGTTGTCATTTAAAAATGCATGTTGTGCTCCTACTAGGCATACATTTATTTAGTGAAATATACACTTCACTACCTTGCTTCATGGACATTAGTAGTTGTAGCTATGGAGGAGACACTTTTCTGAAAGCTAGCAAATATTCAGAACAGTTTTACAGAATATCAGTCACACTGCAAAAATTAAAAGGTAAGAATGTATTTCTAAGCTAAATGTAGGTCTGCTATTGTTGCATTTCATGTGTTTCTCATCTACATGACACTATTTGACACAGATGTGCTTCCCTAAGCAGAAATTGAACATAAACTATATTCCCAAAACAGTGCAATGTGCAGGAATATTTTACAGATTGTATTTGGTGTTTATAATTACAGTAAAATGTGTCAAACATCACACTGTATTTAAGTCAATATAAGCAACAATAAAGCAATTTAACACTTAATAGGACTTTTACCAAAAAATAAAATCTCTATACTCTATATTACTCATGGAATATTCAGTTAATAAGTCCTAATATCAACTGTATAGGTTAAAATTACAAAATCAAAGATTACATACGTGCAGGACAAAATCTATAGCTATTAACATGGTCTGTGCATCACATAAAAATCATCAGTCATCATTGGTCATCAATGTACAAACAATAAAAATGACATCACAGATTCCTTGTGGGTCAAATCTTTTCTCCATGCAGCCTGTACGGGATCAACATGGTATTTTAGCACACTGAAAGACAAATACACTTGACGTGTGCAAGTTTTTCCTCCATCACACATGTTAAAGAAATGTGATACTAGAAAAGCAATGGCTTAAAGTTGTTGTCTTTTCATCTCCCATCTCTATTCCACCAATGCATTCATGATGAGAGATTCATATCTCCCCACAGCACAAGTGATGCAATGCATGGAAAAATAAACATCCTCTTTTCATCATTTCATGCCTTTCTTTCTGTGTAAATGCTATCAAGTTTCTTACCATGGAAGATGAGAGGCTTTTACCAAAATAAACAACCTTATTATGTAATATGATAAATGGTTAAAAAAACAAATCAAGCTAAAATCGACGAATAAGAAAGTGACATTCATGGAAAAAGGACACTGCCTTCATACATGTTTTGAATGACCTACTAGGAAATGACCAAACCAAAACTTATATTATTACATTTTCACGCACAGCTGTTCTGTACAAACTGATGATGAGCTTGGCTTAAATGTAAATGCGTTTATTTGAGTGACACTGGAGTATCCAGGCGAATTGTTGCAATACCATGTAAAATACTTACTGCCTTACATTTTTTGCTTTACATTTGAGAATAGTTTGCAGGAGCCGGTGAATGAAATGTGAAACACAGACTGCAGCCTTGTGTGTCTCAAATCTCAAAGGGCCTCACTTTAATGATGACCAGGTAACCTTTAGTGGTATTACGCCTCTAAAAGACGCGACAGTATGCACAGCCTGCCTTTAACTAGAAAATATGCATTTTTGAAACAATGAAAAAAAGTCACTTTCTTCCATATTGTTTTTGGTTTAAGACCCAGGACTGCTGCGGATCACTTCATTTAATTATCTATATTAACATTCACAAAAACTATACGTACATACTAAGGAAAGATGCAGTATGTACCAAAGGAAACCTACATTAATGTATATGAAACACACTGATGGATTAAAGGTGGATATTATGCAACTAAATAATTAGGAAAAGATCAAATAAACAGTGAACGATTCCCACAAAGAGGTGAGTTGACCTCTCTTTGATTTGTTTATGGAGGTGGCGGAGTGGGAGAGACGGAGGCCTCTGACTAGACAACCACCCAGACCATTAGGTTTGGAGGACATGAAAGAAAGAGGACAGGGAGTGGACTTTACTGGGGTTCCAAAGGAAGTGAAGAGGTGAGATGGAAGATACAATCTAGCCCCGAGCTACAGAACACTGAATCAGCGGGAAGGGAGAAGTGTGGGGGGGATACCGTGCGTGCCCTAATCATAAAGGTTAGGCAGTGGCTTTAGATCAACTCTGCTTTTAAGTGAGAGGGGCACTGTAATCAAAACAGTTACTAAATAGCTACAGGATTTAATTACAACACAAAGAGAGAGGATGTATGTCGGGAATGTGTTTGTTTGTGTGTCAGTAAGCTGAAGAGAGAAACAAAGAAAAGCCTGTACATCCATTTACCTCACCCCCTCTTCCTTCCCCCTCTCTCAGAACTGATCTATATGATCTTGTCTCAAATGTGCAGTGCTTGTTCAAGAAATTAGCTGGGTAGTGAAGTAACAGTATTGAACGCTATTTTTTCCCCAGACACAGACATTTATCAGTAGTTAATTCTGCTAATATTTATATTAATATTGGACATGAACATATTTTACTTGATCAGCCATCATCTTCAGTCTCAAAATGTACAAAACAAAATCATATAAAGCAAATTAAATACACCCTTGACCCTTCACTATCTCCAGGTTTAGTAACAATGTTAAGAAGTCCAAGTGGGGAAATCAGACCATATCTAACTGTGAGCACAGACAGTTCCAGTGGGATGATAATGTAAGTGACTAACAGAGGGAGCAAACTAGTAATCCCACAAAAGACCTTGAGGCAAAACACACCTTAAAAATCTGTTCTCAACTCTGTCTCCAGGTCAAAACTTCCAGACACATAAGTACAGAGGATCAGACAAAGACAGGCTTTTCATTGATGCATTTTCCGTACACTGCGCCGATACATTTTCATAGACTGAGCAGTCTAGCAACATCAGCGGTCTTCTACATTTACAGTCAATAAGTTTGTTTGTTTTTGCAAGTGTAAAACATGTTTCACCATGCTTCCTCTTCTATTGACTGAACAAAGAGTGAACTCCTTTAACCGTGACCTTTGCCTATTTAGTCTGACAGAAACAAGATACCGCCTCAAAATCTATTATTTGACCTCAAAAGCAAATCAAAAGTTGACATAAGGGCAACTCACAGATATTTAAGGTTTTCCAAGTCTTCAAATGCTCCCCTAGGGATCCTCCGTATATGATTGTTGTTGAGGAGGCTGTGAAGAAAACAAAACAGGGGTTATTTTGTGGTTACAAGATGGACATAGGGCTGGGCAATATCACAATATATATAGTGTCAAAACAATCCAAACGTGTCTATCGTTATATTTTTCTATATTGTTTATATCGCAGTGTCGAAAAAACAGCGGCAATATTTACGTAATTTGGTTATTTTAAATAGACTATGTATTTATTGAATTACCAGCATGCTATATATATATATATATATATATATATATATATATATATATATATATATATATATATATATATCTCTAGATGGACAGTACGTTTGTTCTGAGCTAGAGTTTGCCATGTCTATTTCAAGACAAGTTGTAGTATAATGTAAGTTATTTAAGGTCACCTGGTCTGCATGCTCACACAATTGTACAATTTTCAACAGAACAAACGTAATAAATAAACTACAAAGTGACACTGTCATAGGCTAACTTGAGAGAACACAAAAGCCCCCTTCAACGGATATTACAGACATATTTCTGTCCGTATAACGGACAGCTCGCTGTAGTTCAAAGACTGGTAGACATTAGGCTGTGTTATTGTTCAGTCTGTGGAGCTGCAGCCTGAAACCATGAAAGATATAAAGCCTTCAACAGTCTGCATGGCTGGCTGTTAGGAAAAGCTGGGCTTTTTCTCCTGCCTTAAGGGACTTTTCTTCACTTTGAAACTAGATCTAAACCATTATGTCTGTGCCATGCACATATTCTCATGTTTATTAACTATGGATTTATAACTGGATCTCACACATATTCACTTTTAGTGTTACACATTTAATGTATAAAGAGCTTTTACTCAATAATGTTTGCAAATATTGGTTTATAATAAGGTGAGGTGGTGTGTTTGATTTATTCTAGCAGTCAGCTGAACAATCTAAACAATGACATGACTACATACGCTAACGCATGGACACATTTCTTCAAAATTTCAAGAAAACTAATATGTTGCTCATAAAAAAAACACAAAAACACTTGGAACATGTATCCTTTATTAGCTTAGCAATGCACCATAGCAGGCTGGACATATGATAAATAGCCCTGTGGGTGGAAGTGGAAAAATAAATTCCTCCTAGATTACGAGCTGACCTACATGTGTGAAACCACAGCAGAACAGAGCAAGAATTTGTGTGTGTGTGTGTGTGTGTGTGTGTATATGTGTGTTATACAAACAGCACTTTCTTGGGAAGTGACAATCATTTTGCAGAGTTCTGTTTTAAGGACTATGGACTTGATTAATTTTCAATAGCAGTCTTCTTGAATTTTCTTACCAGCCAAATGCCATTACTTTTAAATATTATTTAGAAAATAATGTCATACCAAAAAAGGGATTATACTATATGTCTAAAGTTCACAATTGTGTATCCTGAGCAAGGACAAAGACTTACAGTGTGTTGAGGTTCTTTAATCGCCTGAACGACTCTAGTTGTAAATCCTTGATTTTGTTGAACCTCAGGTCTCTGTGAAGAGAAGGAAATATATTTATATTAAGCAATGTATTAAGTATATCATAGAGAAAAGCTGTACATAAACACAATAGTTAGAAGATCTCATGAAGTGTACAAAGCAGGCAATACATATGAACTGAAGTACACAGCAGAGCCTTCGTGTAATCATCAAGAAGGATAATTGGACATATTACTCATTTCACAAGAATGCCTTTGTCAAGCTTTAATCATGAGGGCAGATTTATATAACATTTGCCCCAAAGTTAACAATCACAAGGCTAGTCGCAGCAGTCAGCAGGTTTCAGTATCTTTCTTTTAACTTCCTAATTTGAAGAGGCTGTGCAATCATAACAATATAGTTTGACATGGCACTAATCACTCTCGGTCTTACAAAATATAACTAAGCGTGCCATGAGAGTGACAAGCTAAAGACCCTAATGCTGCAAATAGCCCTGTGAAGGTGAAGTAATTCGTAACCCCTATGTGGCATTACTAGCCACAGAATGACAACTTAAGTGAAATTGAAACATCTCATCTGAACAGTGATGTTATGCTTGTGGAACTCAGGCTGTAAGTAATCTGATCTTCAACTAAGCCGTTCGCTAAATGTATTTTTACAAAAAAGAATTGTAAGTGGAACCAGCTATTCATATAAGGAGCATTAAAAGAACGCTAAAAAGTGAGTGCAGGAACACTGTATCAGTCCCCCACTATTCCTAAAATCATTCACAAACTATCAATTCATGGTCTATATGGTGTGATTTAACCAACAACAATGTTACACAGTTGTGCGTTATTTGACCCTGCATGGCATTCTGAGAGAAAAGTATATTGAAAAACACCTTCAGCCAAAGAGATGAAGAGAGTATTTGGGTGGAACCAAAAAGCAGATTTATCACTGCACTGAGCAAAGGGAAGAACTACATCAGCCTTTCCCCTCTAGAAAGCCCAACTCCCCCAGTAAGAGCTTGTACTGTCTACCAGCATTCTTGCTAGCCAATGACCTAACAAAGTAAATACTCTGTGACTGGGTCACACGGACATAATGTACTCCAATGATTATGCAAAATTGTCAAGACGCCCGGAGGATGAGAATCTTGAGATCAGTCTTTTTTCAGTTAGTAGGAAAAGAAAAGCCTTGGCTTTTTGTCTGTTAAATGATGTCTAACACAACCTTTGTTGCTATGAAATAGATACCAAGCATACAAATTTAATTTAATTTTAATTTTTTTTTTAATTAGCTTATATCCATCTTGTTTATTTCCCTTTATGCACAAAAGGCAAAGGACTTTAAAGCTACCAATTATGGAGTTTCTGATTCCTTATATATTTCTATGAAAATGAGGACGAAATGACCAATCAACTAATTTCATAGCCAGTGAAATGCTTATGGGTCATTGGCTCTGTGAAAGCCTTCACATATGGATCCAATCAGAGTGAGTCCGACCTTTTCATAAGCTGACTTCCTTTCATATAGACTGTAAGCTAGTGCAAGAATTCACTCAAAGAGCTTTTCTGTAACTGACATGCTTTGTGTGGAACGTCCTTGATCTATGATGATATTGTTGTTTCTGGCACCACCTTCAGTTTGTGAGAAACTTCACTAAGTTCTCAATGTCATGATAAGACTAAAGGAAACTGGAGCATTGCTGATCACAATTTCAATTCAATAAACAGCTTTGATCAAACCATAAAACCTCAGAATTTAAAACAGTTTTACAAGAGTGCTTAGCATCAACAAGTTTGATGTATTAGTAGCACTAAGAAAATGAACTCAATAACATTTGGAGGGAGAGAGTTGAGGGTCCTCCATGGAAAGAACATGGGATCCCTGCTAGGTGAAGAGGTACAGCACCCTTAGGACATCACCTATCTCCAGGCATCAGGCCCAGGGTGCAGGGTGCTCTGCCCTGACATGCTGAGGCAGGGGCTGTCCTGCCTAACTGCCTCCAGCTCTGAGTGATGAAGGCGAGGGGGAGGAGGGGAGCAGCAGAGCAGGGCTTTGAGCTGGTTCAAGCTGTACCCATCTCAGGTGCACACACACGAAAGCAAGCAAAACTAAGCTGCGTGATGCAGGGAACAACTCGGACTGGCACATGAGCAGACAGTGGTTTACGGAGCGGTAGATGCGCTACGTATACATACAGTATATATATATATATATATATATATATATATATATATATATATATATATATATATATATATACACACACACACACACACACATATATAAACATGTGTATATATATATATATGTATATATACTGTATATATGTGTGTATGTATTTATATGTGTATGCATGCAGTGGGTATATATATTTTTTTAAACCTCCCTCACTGCTGTGGGTGAATGTAAGTTTGTTAACGGAACCATTTGTCCTGGCTGTTAGTTTGGCTGTTTGTGTGTGACTCACTTTCTTGGTTGAGATGACTGCTCCTTTGTAGAGAAGGCTAAATAAGGTCAAGTAGAGTGGTATCTGTGGCAGCAGGGTGTTTAAAGCACCAGCTGTAGAAGCTAAGGAGAGACTCAGTCATAGAAATTAAAATAAATTTTATTTGTATGGGCTCAGTTGAACAGAAGGTCCTGGGGCTGATGACATGAGCACCAATGTATCCTACAAATGCTCTCTAAGACTGAAGCTATAGACCCAATCACAATGTTTGTTTACAATAACTCACAACCAGGTACAAACTTCCTGCAGCGCTGATTAAACAGGGACGAGAAACTGGACTATACTGTACATGTCATGCATTTAAAATTATATAATATCACTTTCACTAACATTAGGTTGGAGCCCTAATTTACGTGTTGGTCACAGACAAAAGAAAAGAGGACACCACCCAAACTAGCAGTAAGTCCGACCAGCGGTAAGAAGTCGCGGTTCGTAACGCTAGTTTTGGTTTATCAAAGACGCTAGCAAAACAACAAAGTACAGAAAATAAGCACAGCAGAACCATCAGATAGGGTGGACCACCGTGTTTAACTATCCTTAAACGTTACAGTTGCGGCAGAATATGACAACAGAAATACAAGTTTGGCAATTTCCTATTTCTCTGCACTTCAAATCAACCCAGAAGTTATTTTCGTGTTAGTGCAACATCACAATGTTTCTGTCTATTTTTATGATACTAATTCATAAGCTCTACACTAATAAACATGCTCCTGTTGCAAAGACAAAAGCAAAATAAAGCCACAATTGTTTTACTATACCTAAACAAGAAATAAAGTCTATACTTTGTCAGAGGAACTAGATGGTCTACACAGCTGCCACCAGTGCTTTGTGATGGTTTATCATCAAGGACCAACAGAAAAGCAGTGGTATGTATGGAGGACATTTAGTAAATGAGGCGTTTGTGAGATATTCTCAGGAAGTAGCTCATTTAGCAACCAGAGACCGCTGGGACGTTGCCCCAAAAATGAGCACAGATTGCTAAACATTTTATGAGATTGGTTCCGGAACTCATCAACTGAGTCTGTTAACTTCCATTAGTGTGTTTTGATGGCACTGTGCCAGAAGGAACTATAAAACAGCAAGGCTGACTACCCTACAGAGGAGCTGACTGTTCTGGGTATTGCCTAAACAAAAAACCTGAATGTGAACAGCTTCCCTGGCTCAGTAATGAAGTAGCCACGGGAACAGTAATAGCATTAATACCAGAGCTGCAAAGATGAATCCATTTGTTATAAGTAATCACACACTATTTTCATAAAAGATGAATTGGTTTGATTCACTTCTCATGAGATAAAGCAAAAAGTACTAATTCCAACTTCTTAAATCTGAATATTTTCTAGTTTACTCTTCTATGACAGAAAACTAAATATCTTTAAATTTTGAACAAAACAAGACATTTGAGGACGTCATATTGGGCTTTGGGAATCAGACATTTTTAATTTTCTGACATTTTAGAGACCAAACAATCAATTAATCTAGAAAATAATCAAAAGATTAATCGATAAATGAAAATAATCGTTAGTTCCCAGTACCCACACAGGACGAGAGGCTCATAATTTAACAATAATACAAAATCAATAACGTATGCCATGTTGATAAGAACCGAGCCAAGAGACAAAGTGAAAATTATTTTTAAATAAAAATAAAGATTTACTACACTTTGTACTGTACTTTTCAAGAGAGTGAATGCATAATGTTTATTATTAAATTCCTTTGTTTGCATTGCAACTGTTTGGCATTAACTAAATCAACCCTTACATTTCTCAAAAGATAATTAAGTTGACCTATTTAGACTAGAATGCTGACAATCGGCCTACAGTGTTGTGGGCACACTGTGTCTGAGATAGAACTGTAGGTCCAGTGAGTGCACTGAGGTTATTTAGGGCTAAAGTAACTAGGGCTGCACAATATATCTGTTTTTTTTTAATCGTCATCGCAATATCAACTGGTGCAACAACCATATCGTGAAAGGTTGTGACATATCGCAAAAGACACTCAGAGATTCTTTGTGTTAGTTAAAAG
This sequence comes from Etheostoma perlongum, assembly GCA_026937815.1. Taxonomy (NCBI): domain Eukaryota; kingdom Metazoa; phylum Chordata; class Actinopteri; order Perciformes; family Percidae; genus Etheostoma; species Etheostoma perlongum. The sequence goes on along the minus strand of CM049390.1, from coordinate 4,286,718 downwards.
AAAATATCAGTAGAAAACTGCACTTTAAAATGTAACTGCATTTTATATTCAATTTGTTCAATAAAGAATGTTGTTAATTATTCCCCTTCATTTGTTTCAGCGATCTGATGAGTAACAAATAAAGCAGAAGGAAACATAAATGCATCCGACGGAATTTCCTGCGGTGCCGGAGC